>JAEMBT020000009.1:0-1200000 GCA_018873245.2 Archegozetes longisetosus | reverse complement strand
ACGTACTCTATCAATATTCTTCGAAACTTTCTGGCAATTCGCTTCTGTCCTATTCACGGATATATTCACTCGAAGAATTACTGGAACTTTCTCAAGAATGATCGCTGGAATTTGGCTCTTAATGATCATTGTATTGTTAACTGCATTTTCTGCTAAATTATTGGATCTATTGGTTCGTAAACAATCGATTGATAAAATCGATTCGTGGGATGACTTATACACTAAACCCGATTGGAAACATTCAAGAATATATACTCCTTATCTAATGGAAATGAATCAGTTTGCCTTCTCAAACTCGTCAGAAATGGCTTCGATTTCAGTAAAAGATTGGTTTTGTTAAATCCACTCTATGCTTCTTATGATCGTAAATTTGTTGAAGATTTTGTTGTAGCTGTTCTTAAAGATAATGAAGCTGTAGATAATGGAGTCATTGTAATGGATGATATTGTTTTGCATTATTATAAAGTAAATCTCAAAATCGAGGAAAAGTTTGGTCTTTCAGAAGAAGATGATTATCACATTTCAAAATCAGGGGCTGAAGTTAACCCATATTTTGTGTTGTTTACACCGACTGCTAGTGATATGCTGAGGAATAAGTTCAATATGATGTATATCTTATTTGAATATATATAAATTCAAATTAGCTTTATATCAATCGATAATGTACTTATTACAAATTTACTTAAATTTTTTGAAGGATATCTCGTTTAACCGAAACTGGTATTTATGACTATGAAGTTAGAAAATCGCTTAAACCCAAAGGCTATGGACCTGATATTACCGAAAATCTTGACACAGTTCAATATGAGTTTCAACAGTTGACGATGACTCATTTGAAAGGAGTGTTTCTATTCTTCATCGCATGCACCACTTTCAATATATTTGTTTTCCTAATGGAATTGTTTGTTCACAACTATTGGAACAAAATATCTGATATTGTTTCAGATGTCTGGCGTAACTCTCGCATAATCTTTAATTTTTCTAGAATATTTCATTCGAATAGAATCATTCCTTACTAAAGATGTAAAATAATCATATCTTTTGATGTATATAAGCTTGGGATCACTTGCACTTATGACATTTGCACCATTCCTCTGTTGAGGACTCCACAGTAGCAATCGGGAGCTTATCACAATTCACGGGCCACATCCAACGTATCTAAGTGTTTATCATTCAAAATTGTCAGCAAATTCTGATATGAAGAAATTTTTGCGAAGTCTTTGATTATAACCCTGTTTTCTTCATTAGAATACACTAGAGTATACAAATAATGGAAAAATGAATGTGAAAATTCAGCCTTTTTCACACATAAATTTTCATTACTTGATTGAAATCCTGAGAACAAATTAAAATTTATAAAGCGGGAACAAGTTCCAGGGTGATAGGGGCTGATTCCTGCTCCTACAGTTTATGAAATTTCAAGATTTCCTGAATTATGAAATTCGGGTGTTGAGGCCTCCTAATTTTTGAATTAGATGAATTTTAATTCAAACTCTTTAATACTAGTATTAAGCAAGACTTTAGATAGGCAATTTTAGTAAGACACTAAACTTTGTATGATTAGTTTACACATTTGTGCTAGTGTTTGTTATACCCCTCGTAGTAACGTATAGATCGAGCGAGGCTCGTTAAACTATACGTATGAAATGTAATGCTTGTAATTGGGCAAATGGTTAAACAACTGTACAAAATTATTGTGTTCCATTAATAGGAAGCTAAAATCAACTTATCCATCCTAACGTGACTGAAACTGAAACTAACCTTTATAAAAAAGGATCTGATTGCTTACCGATTCGAACTTATCTATAATTACTTGTGGTAGTTTATGTTTGCGATAGTATTGTGATCTGCAATTGCTATTAATCAAACTATCAAAATAGTGCTTTGTTTCAATGCAGGCAAATTTGGTTTTTAGACCAATATAATGAAATATAGTGGAATACTAAAGAAAACTAAAGTTTTATGCTTTGAAGCAAAGTGCTATTTCGGCTGTTTGATTAATAGCAAATGCAGATCACCGTACTATGGTTAGGATGAGTATGGTTAATAGATTTTCGCTTGAGTCAGATCAAAATGAGTTACATAGTCTCAGTTATTATGTACGATTATGATGGAAAAGATATTTAGTTAATTACCTGATCTAACATGACCCAACCTAACCTAAATTTATATTAGCTTAAAAATCCTCCTATAAGCTAGTTTTAAAGAAACTTAACCCCTCTTTTCAGAATCGCAAATCAACTTAGCAGAATGATTGTTCATTTGATTTCAACGATCTTATGTGGGTTATTTGTATTCATAACTGACAATGTTCATAATTCTTTATACTGTTATAATACATTTCCTAAATATCTTGAAAATTATTCGAGCTGAAAGTCCAAATTTTGAGAGAAAATCAATGATTGTTCTTTTCAAATTGTTAGAAATTATTTCAACACCTTACAAAGTGTAACTTACTTTTTATATAATAGTTTTAAAACTTGTAGGCCTCGTCACTCCAATTTCTTGTAATAGTCACTAATGTCTTACGCTGTCTGAATATAAGTGAAAATCTCTATGAGCTCATTCCATATTCTACCCAATATAAAAAAATTTTTTAAATAATTATTCTCATTGAAGAACTAACAAACTTTCAGTATGCTTTCATGTTATTCTTATGCCAATTTTTGCACATTTACTCTGTACATTATTAGTCCATCTCAATTTATTAGCGGTAATTTTCGTGAAACAAGTTTGAGGGATTAAAAATATTCACAGAAAAATTTACTGATAGATATCCCTAATCATGTACTCAACGTGACTAAATTGAACTGTCAAATTAATCCCGAATTTCATGTAGAGCACACAAGTTAACTTCTCGATAATTTTATTGATAAATAATCATCTCTCATCCGAAAGTACTGACAATAGTTAGCAGATATATATATTGTGCAATACATGGCTTAAATTTAGAATGTGCGTATATATGTTATATATGTATATCGATATTTATCAATATGCACAAAACACATGAAGTACTATCTTGTGTTGAGTCAAACACAAGATCAGATCAGATCAGAGATTGTTGTGAACCAGTAAATCAACAGACATATGAAATTTGGTTTGATGAAATATCAGATTATAACCATCAAAAATAAAGTAGTGGCGCCATCTTCTGGAACCGGTGCAATCCTAAAGAAACCCCGTATTTTTTATTAAAATTTTAGTATTTCATTTTGGATGTGGTACAGCACTGCTAATATGAAAAAAAGTACTAATGATGCAAAAGAATTATCGAATAGATGGCATTCAAGGTTTATATCTCTAGGGACAAAGGCCTTATAGTGAAAAGAAATATGCTGTAAACTTGCAACGAATTATATCACTATTGGAACACATAAACAAGCCTTCTGTTGGTACTCCGAAAAGTAATAATTCAAAGTCTCAGATGATCCTAAAATAACGAGTGATTTAGTTGGTTAAATAAAAAATGTTTAGGTCAATACTCTCTCGCAATGAAACCAGAGGCGAATGATAAAATTACTTTAATTTGAATAGATTTTGTTGGATTGGACATTGGAAATGCCGAAAGATTGAAAAGATCAAATGAATACATTATTTCATTTATTCGCTAATATAATTGATTCCTGATATAAGGGCCAGTTTATCCTACATGAAGTTTATGAATACCTTAAAGATCTTATTTGAGTCATTGAGAATATGAGGCTTTGAAAAATTTTCAACGTTTCAGAAACATAGAGGGTAATAAATTAATTAAATTCGAATAATTACTGAAATATTTTAGGATCTTTCTAGAATAACTTCTTATGATGGGAATTTTTTACTTAGGTTTCTTATTTATGATGGAATTGCTTTTCTGATTTAAATGAGTTGGAAGCTTCGCTCAAATGGTAGATTAAACATTTCAGTTTCGACATCAAGCGCTGTAGTTAACAAACTTTACCAGTAAGGCAGAAATTTAAGCCAAAAAAAGAAAAACTTGTTAAATGTTCGTGATTTAGTTCAACTCTTGCAATGAAAGCATGATTGAAGGTATCCGTTTCAATAATTTTTGTATCGATCTTTTATCATCAAGTTTTTCTTGCATTTCACAGTCAATATTAGATACTATGACGAGAAAATAATGGATCGTTTAGAAATCAAAGAATTTTAATAATTTTATTATAATTATATTATTAACTGCTATTAGTTACCATTTTGAACACTAATAACTCATATGGTCTTAATTAATTATAAAATTCGGCTTTAAATTCAATACATGAATAAAACTGTACCTGAGTAATACATTTTGTGTATTCCGTAAGCACTAGAAATAATTCCACAAACAACAAGTAACCAATGTACTTATCTCTTATAAGATGTTTAATTTAAAATTAAATCCAGAAACCCTTACATTCAAATAGAGGTGATAAAGTGCTTGTGAGTGGGGTAACATGAACCGCATTGAATATCGGTTCTTACAGATTGAAATTTTTCAGGGTTTTCTGAGAGATTCATATCTAAGTTGTTTAATACTAACGAGGGAAGTTCGGGACTATGTAATAGCCGATTTCGAAAATATTTTTATGGCATAAATAATATGTCGTATGATGTTCGAAATGACATATAAAAAAGGCTGACCGTTAGACACTCACAAGTTATGACCACTCAAAAAGTGATTTTCTATGGCTTATTACTATTGATTCCTATGCATTTTGCCTATCAAATAAGTACTCTAACTCAGTCAAATTACTCAATGGAAGGCAATGATACAGTTAATAAGGAAAAGTTTCAAATAATCTTGAACAAAGAAAGATAATCTGAAATTTCATATATTAATATATCTAAAAGTAAGTTTCTATATATCGAAAGTTCTAATTTTTTCGTATCTATCATGTCTTTTGAATTCAGTGGATTTCTAAAGAAAGGCCATGTCAGTAGTTTGCCGATTACCAAGATAATTTAACGCCATTATAAACATAAACTAAACTTATCATATAATAGTAAAATGTGCAAAAATTATTTTTCTAACTGCAATATTTAAAAAGTTATGCACGTTCAAAAATACAATAGTTTCTTAAAGTTTACAAACTGTAAGACAAACTGTAAGAAACTATTGTATTTTTGAACGTGCATAACTTTTTAAATATTGCAGTTAGAAAAATAAATTTTGCACATTTTACTATTATATGATAAGCTTAGTTTATGTTTATAATGGCGTAAAAGTGATGATAATGTGCGTGATAATAATAATGACAGCAGTGCTACTATCATCGACAGCGATAATGCGGTTATTGAAGAAAGTGATCATGGTAATGAGCCTGAGCACATGACGATTTACCCAGATATATCAACAATTACATCAACACTTCAATAAAAAATATTATAAATATTGTATATGTAATGATTTTCTTCATAAATATATCATAAAGTTTAAAAACTGTAAAACAAACTGTATGATATATTTATGAAGAAAATAATTACATATACAATATTTATAATATTTTTTATTGAAGTATTATTATTTTGTTGATGTAATTGTCGATATATCTGGGTAAATCGTCATGTGCTCAGGCTCATTACCATGATCACTTTCTTCAATAACCGTATTATCGCTGTCAATCACTGCATTATCACTGTCGATGATAGTAGCACTGCTGTCATTATTATTATCACGCACATTATCATCACTTTCACTGTCACTATTATTAGATTTGTACCGGGAATAAATTGAGTCAATCTTGAGGGTTGATTTTTTAGTTTTTGTAAAAATCACTTTGTTGCCCCAAAAAACTCAAAAGTTTCTCTTCATTAACTTAAAGTAGACTAATAGAGCTAATAAAACAACTTTTCATATCTTTGAGTTTCGAAGGGTAACATCATTGAATTCATGTTTATATTTTTTACACATCATTTCCCGTTACAAGTTAATTGTTTATAAAAACATTTCTTAGTAGAATTAACGAAGCTTATATGTCTCTTTAATTTAGTGAAGAAACTATTTAAATATCTCTTGTCGTTATCCTGTAACTTAATATTGAAATATAAGAATAAAAAACACGCTAGTGCATTAATCGTTAAAGTTAGAAAAATAATTTTTTCATAATATGTCATTATAAGCATCATATATCTTTATGAAAACAATAAAAACTCATCATCTAAACATAATTTTTCGACTTTGACATCCTCTTTGTTAAGAGATATGACAAATACGAAAATTTAGAACTATTGACATATAGAAACTTACTTTTAAATATGAAAGTTCAGATTACCCTTTTTTGTTCAAGATTATTTGAAACTTTTCCTTATTAACTGTATCATTGCCTTCCATTGAGTAATTTGACTGAGTTAGAGTACTTATTTGATAGGCAAAATGCATAGGAATCAATAGTAATAAGCCATAGAAAATCACTTTTTGAGTGGTCATAACTTGTGAGTGTCTAACGGTCAGCCTTTTTTATATGTCATTTCGAACATCATACGACATATTATTTATGCCATAAAAATATTTTCGAAATCGGCTATTACATAGTCCCGAACTTCCCTCGTAAGATTGAACTGCTCTTACCATGAAACCACACAAACTGATACCAACCGATTTGCATGAAATTTTAACCATACATAGAACTAGTCCAGTGAACAAATGTAGTGAAAGAACTGGATCCTGTAACTCAATAACTTTTGAGTTATGAACACTTAAAGTTTGCTCCTTGTGGATGCATTTCATTGTAAAAACGTGCTTTAACTTTGCAATTTAGTGGTGACCATCACATGAACTTTATTTAGAATGATTTTCTAAGTGTTTTGACGCCTTTCAACCACTAAAATATAGTTTGGCTATCGAGAAATCAAACTTAATATTTTCCATATAAAATATATGTACATCTAATCCACATCTTCATTGTTAAATTAGATTTAATGGTTTCATTTGAATGAGATAATATTGATTAATCAGTCTATGATGTTCAATTATATTATTGAAATAATAATACATAATCGAAGTTGTAGATTTTTCTTATATTATTTATCCCATAACTGGCATTTTAACTCCTAATAAATTTTGATAAATTATGAGTTATTTATTTCTCTCCATATATTTTATATGGGAAACTTTAAGTTCGATTTCTCGATAGCCAAACTATATTTTAGTGGTTGAAAGGCGTCAAAACACTTAGAAAATCATTCTAAATAAAGTTCATGTGATGGTCACCACTAAATTGCAAAGTTAAAGCACGTTTTTACAATGAAATGCATCCACAAGGAGCAAACTTTAAGTGTTCATAACTCAAAAGTTATTGAGTTACAGGATCCAGTTCTTTCACTACATTTGTTCACTGGACTAGTTCTATGTATGGTTAAAATTTCATGCAAATCGGTTGGTATCAGTTTGTGCGGTTTCATGGTAAGTTCATCTCCGCGTCTCACGCAAGAATTGCAAACAGGAGGTGGAGAAACTCTCATTGCAATTACAATATGCTATGATTTTTATTACTTTTCTAGCATGATCGAAGAATAGAATCCTTCGAAACTATTAATGCCAAGTATTTAATCAGGAAATACTCTGTCAGGAATCAGAAATTAAGAATCACTAATGAGAAACGAGCATTAATTTCAATCAAATGAGTTTGGCAGCTGTCAAAATTTCTCAATTCATACTTTTACCATAAACCATTTTACGAATGAAAAAGCTTAAAGTTTTAAGTAACTTCAAGCTCCAGGTCGACCTGCAAACTCAAGATTGCATAACAAAAGTATCGAAGGGGATTCCAATAATTGTATTTCAGTTAAAAATTATTAAAATTAAGACTTTTGAACTCGAATTTGCAAAGTAATTGAAGAATTTGCTTTTCGAGCTAAAACTTAGCATTCATTTCAATTTAAAGGGATTTGTCTAATATTCTTAAACTGGGACTTTCGCATAAAATTACCTGTTTTTCGATTGAATACTCCATTTTTTAGAACTTAAGAGAAAATTTCCTCTATCGATAAAAATTTTGAATAAATTTAAAGATTATCCATCATATAAGGTCTAAACACCGAAGAAACCTTACAATTGAATGCGAGAATGCCTTAACATAATGACCTAAGAGTATGTATAAATATCCCTAAAATTAAATTAATCATAATTGAAAGTATTAGAATCTGATAAGAAAAATTGAAATTTTATTTTGACTCAATGTTTTTCGAACTTATTTAGAATAAAAAGTATAAATCTTTTACTTATGACTAAATAGCAAATTATGCGTTTTCGTAATTCATTTTTATTGAAACTTATGTCTAAATTCATTTTTAAAAAGTTTGAACAAAATTTAAATAACAAACAAATATCAATACATTATTTTAATTTTTTAAAACAAAAAATTCGATTCATATCAAGCTATAATAAATTTCATTTGTAATCGATTCCCTTTTGCATTTTTTATTGAAACTACTCATTTTCAATTAATTGTTAACTAATTATTTTAAAATTTATTTTAATAGTATTTTGATTGAAAAGTTTGATAACATAATGATATGAACTTGAAGTTCGAATTTTTTGTTATAATTTTCACTCGTCAGTCAAATAATACCTTATCTTATATCGAATTTTAAGAGTTGAAAAGAGGAAACCTCTAAATTTATGAACCTATTAATGCATTCTGTTCTTTATTAATGTTCTTCTATGCATAAACATTAGAAATTGTTTTATTATGTGTCCCCTCATTGCTAAGGCTTTTCTTCATTTCTTGCATTCAATTACTTCTCTCAAATTGTTTATAAACTTTTCCTTTATAGTCACTTTGAAGTAAAATGTAGAATCAAAGGTTTACAGTAAACATTATTTCTACACCAAATTTAACTCTTAATAATGATTTTAGTCACATAATTTACTCTAAAGTATTGCAAAACATGAAACCTAAGAAGTGCTGAAGATTTTGAATCATATTAATTAATATTCACGAATATTTGAGTAATTGCAAAAATTTTATTCATTTAAACTTTTCTGCTTAAGTTTAGATCGAATTCTACAACATGACTGAAAGCGCAAATCATATCTTAAGCAAAATATAAGTAAATGATTGACAACCGAAGTTGACATGGGCTCTACTCTTGTAACAATTAAATAGTTTCCTTACTAAATGAGCTTAATGTTTTAAAAATTTATATTTCGATTTTGAGTGCATATCAAACAGTTATTTCAATTGAGAATATATGAGAAAAGCGATTTTTTCTAATCAAACCAAAGTCCGAATAGAAATCTTTTATTTAACTCTTGAAACAACTTTGACAAAATTGTTATTAATATGTTCCAATAGCCTTATGTTCAAGTTTTAGACTTAATTGAGCCAAAAATACAAGAGTAATTCTATTAAAACCTGATCTATCTAATTTATTGAGAACATTCTGTTCAGAAAGAATCTTAAAATTTTTCAGATTATCTGCTATTCTATTCAAACTATTTCTGGGATAGTCTTTCATTTATCAATTGATAGGTTATATCAATTTGTAACGATTGATCATTTTATTGAATTTTGTTGAAATTTTATTGAACAAAATTCTTCCAATTATAATTGGGAATGTATGGACAGAAAGCAAAATTATTCAATTGCTTATTAAGAATGAATGAATGCATTTAAATGTTTCTAACATAAAAGGTGGGAATTAGTTTTTGCGCAACTCTCGTTTGCAGTTTTGATGGAGTAGTTTTTCAGTTCTTCAAAAGTCAATCAATGCCTCACTTCTAACCTAAGAGTGAAAAAGAAAGACAGAGAAAGTAAAGTTCTCCATCAGTTTTGATATGTTTGTCTCTTGTGATCTCTACGTCTGTGTTCATAATATTTGAATTAGGCACCGCTTCTCATCAAATAGTCGCTCTTATCGACAAAACAATTATGGATAGTGTTTGGTATGCTAACAAAGTAGAACTCACTCTTAACACCACATTCAACAATATAACCAAAAATTCGACTCGAACTCTACCATCTCTGGAAGCACTTCGACCGACGTTCCAATGGGGTTTGATCTGTCTATATACGACCACAGCTATCATCTCATTCTGCAGTCATGTAACTGTTATACTGGTCTTATATTTTGGGAAAAAATCATCACGAGAACTGAAAAAATTTTTGATCAATTTATCGCTTTCTGATGTCCTCATGTCTTCATGTTCAATACCGTTCACGTACATGGACTTCATGTTAGGTAATGTAAGCAAAGAATCACTTCGAAAATTTATCTCATTTTTCAACAAAAAATAGTGGAAATGATAGGATTCTTCGACTTTTTTCATAAATTTCGAAAGAAATCACCAAAATTTTATTATCTTAAGCTAATTGATCCAGTGATGAATATCCAGTACGTATTTTCAACTTTGCTTCCCGTTTGCCCATTAGAGAAACTCTATCGATTTGACGTCATTATAGATTATTGAATAAGAATTCGAAAGTTTCATTATCTAAGAGTTCAATAGGAGCAATTATATAATAGCCTCCTAAGTTGAGGAGAGCCTTATCTATTCAGTAGACATAATCAATTGTAACTTCTAATTATAGCTTGGATCAATTTTGAATATTAATGCGAAATTTACAAATAAATTTATATGGCTTTTTAAAATTTGAAATTTTTTCCAACTCTTCGTCAGGTCATTGGGTTTTTCATCCATTTCTTTGTCCATTGGTTTCATTCGCAACAATTATGGCATTATGTGTTTCTGTTTATACGCTTATTATCATCGGAATCGACAGGTAACGCATACTTTATTCATTGTTCTAGTAGAACATGAAATTTTTATTAAAGATACAGATAAAAGGTGATCAAATATAGTTGAATAGCATATAAGTTGATATGTGGAAATGTTTTATTTCATTTGAATCTCATATGAATTTTATATAAACTACTTTTGAAAACCTAATTTATATAGAAAAAGATAATGTATATGATGAGAGAATATTCTTTCCTTTAATAGTATTGTTCCTACATTCTATCCACTCAATATATTAATCATAATACTAGACGAAGTTATGAAAAAAGCTGAATGAAAATTTCATTCTAGTTGAAACTTATCACTCACCAATCGATAAGATATTGAAACTCTTGAGATTTCACTGGTGCCTAGGCTATGAGTAGAATATTACCACAGACATGCAATAAGTTTGAAGGATGAAAAATTTAACATGGCCTGAAAATCAACGACAATTTTTCCATATATTCGGTTTTCATATTAGTTTTATTCAAAAACGTTTCAATATTACCCGAAGAAAGCTAAATTCTTTTCTACTGTTTTGAATTACAAGAAATTTTGAAAATACCTATTTAAATAGCGCTAACTTAATAGTTTTTAAAACATTTATTACAATCAGCTTTGAAATTTTCTTACATGAAGCTAAGCAAAAATTATTTTTTAAGGAAAAATTATTGAAAAAGTTCTGTAGTTGCATCGGTTGTAGTAAATTGTAGAAATTTCATGCTCAGAATCTAAACCACTTTTGGCTTCCAGTTAAATTATGTTTTTACGAATAACTTTTAAATTAAATAACACGCGAATTTAAACTCTATCGAGTTCAGATGCCATGTGATTCTTCACTAGACACTAATCTTGTATCAATTTTAGCTCGTCTCAATCGGAATTTGTTGATTAAAATTTCCTAACCTAACTTTTATACACTCGGGAAAGACTTTTCTCCCAGTAAATGAAAATTTAATTTTAAAAAATCTATTTTGAAGTTTAGTCAGAACATTGGAAAAGATCCAATAATTATTATTAAAATGCTAACACTAAACTTAAGTAGCTAGTTATTCGTTATACCTTACAAGGAACTTCCGCGGTGTCAGCTGTATAACTGAGAAGTTTATACATTTTTGAAAAGTATTTACCACAAAGATTATAAAGCTACGTATTTCACTTCCAAAATATGACTTCGGGCCAGGAATCAGCGTTCAAATGAGCATAGGTAAAATTATGGCGATATCTCTTGCATCGACTGATGTCAAAGATTTCTTTAGTTAAGTTTCGATGAGTTGAATAAGAATTTTCCTTGGTTCTACCTAATCCGAGCGCGAGGTCAGAAGCTATAAACCGAAAATGGCCATACTTCACTAAGCTCGGACTATAATTATTATGGTTTTTGGCTATAACTTCTTAGATGAGACTCTGACTGAGAAGTTGTCGTTGTGACTTTTGTTAAGCCTAATGAGATCTGTTAATTGATACCTATGACTTTCAGGTGTCATCAGATAGAGTTCTATAGGAATTTTGAAGCTAATGAAACACTATCATGATTCTCAGGGTAAGTACTTTTCGAAAATGTATACCTTCAAAAAGATATACAGGTAACACCGCAGGAGCTCGATTATTAGCTTTATCATTTAAGTTTATTTTCTTGCATCATACTCATTGATCATATCTTGATCATATTCAAGACTACAGTTCTAAATATTCTTCTAAGAGGTAACTTTCTAAAAAAAAAAAGTTGAATTCCAGTTCCAAACCAAGACTTAATGATGTTTTAAACTGAAAAATTGAAATCTGAATCCATTCGAAGTGATGTTTCGTATCTTAACGTTTATTTGTTTACTTATCAAAATTTCATCCGATCACCTTAATACTTTACACTTATCAGTTCAACATATCTTCACATCAAACTTTCATTGTACTAAACATGGAAAATTTGAGTAAACGATTTTATATAACGTTGATTTTTCGAGTTGAATTAATCAGGATCCCCAATGCAAGATTCCAATTTATTTTACATATTTATCTGAGAGTCTGATTCAATTCGATAGATAATATATGAAACTTGAATGTGCCTAAATCGTGCAAACTAATTGACTTGTCTTACCAATTGACAAAATATATATTGTACGGATTATTAGAACATTTGCAGTGTTTATACAGTATGTTTCATAAATTTTGATGCAGATTTAGGATTTCATATCTCTAGAACTAGGTTACATAATTCGATGAAAAGTGTCTCATTTTAAAAATAAACATTCGAAGTTATTTGCCTTAATTTTTCATCAATTTATCTCAAATATTTCCTGAGTTATTGCAGTACAAAATTTAATGTTTAAGTTTCTCTATGGGATTCCTGTTATAGCAACTTTTGATTGCCTTTATTAGTGAACACATTCCAAGTAAAATATAAAATAAGTAATACTCGTTAAAATCGAATATTTATTAATAAAATAAGTTCTGCAACAAAAATAATAAAAATATTCTAATGCCAAATATGGTAATTTGTATACTTATAAATTATAATCTCTAATTCATGTTCTCTACTTAAGTAATATGTGTTTAGTCTTGATAAAAATTAAGCTAAAACACATTATACAGGGTCTTTTTTCGTGTTAGCCATTGAAAAAGTTTAATAACTTTCTAATTATAATGAATAGAGAAATTAAAATTTGCTCAATTCTTCTTCATTTTATGACAATTAAACCCAGTTTATAACAATTGCTGAAAGTGTCCATCATTCATGGTCAGACACTTTCGAACGCGGTTTACTATATTATCAGAAACTTCATGCCAAGTTTCAACACTTATTTCTCTGATTTCATTAATTAAGTTAATAGAGAGAGAGAGAGAGAGAGAGAGAGAGAGAGAGAGAGAGAGAGAGAGAGAGAGAGATTCCTGATTTCATATTCATACCTAACTAATTCATTTATTAATACAGCTCTGTTTAGCATAAATTCGCTCAAAAAGTAATAATTCGTGTTTTTATCTGTGAGATCAAAGGGCAGCTGATAGCTAAATGCTATAAATATAATAATTCGGAAAATGCACTTAAATGAGAAGTCTAAATTTTATTTCGCAATATGCTTGAGATCCTAGTAAAAAATGTTCACTTTGCTAAACAGTACTATTTTCAATATGCTTAAAGATTCTTCGAATAAAACGAACATTGCAAATATCTTAGGTAAAGTTCATTATAAACATGCAGAAATAATGTTTAAGAAAAATTCAGAGACTTTACTTTCTCTGAAAAGTAATGGTCGTTATATCCCAGAGTTGCAACTATCAAATCTCAATGCGTGTCTCGACTTTGGAAATTTGAATGAGTTAATACTAAGAATACAATAATTGAAGGGGTTTTCATTAAGTATTGCACATAAAATAACGCATTACTACATAAATACTTATAATACATAGCAATCAATTTATCGTTTCCGCCCAAAAATTTTTAATTTCAAAAGACATAATGATAAAATTTACATCGGTATACCTTATTTATTGATAAATTATATTTAATCATAGCAAATGCTTAAAGTATCCATCATTCGTGGCACGGTACAGCTAAACACGACGCACCATATTATCATAGATATCATAATTAAATCATTAACTTTGTTATATAAATTTAAAAATTCTTCCGATTTAGTACCAAGTAATTGGTTTAATGAATTTACATTTAGAAATATACGAAATGGCATTAAAATTGACGTTCCGTTTACTCAGCTCTATCATAGTAATAACCATGTATTTTATAAATCGTCATTACCTTTTAACTCTTTGCCAATGTTTATACGAAGTTCCATTGAATCAAAGAAATTCTTATCTTTGATTCATGAACATTTGTAAATTAATTTGAATCTTTATCATACGAGTCCCTGAGAAACAATTATTGCGTTTGTAATTCGTAACGAATGTAATAATAATAATAATAATAATAATAAACTTTTGAAGTTGTTTTATAACTGTATTAAGTTTAAAAATTAGTGAAAGTTTATAACGAATAATTTAATTTATATTTTTTAAAAAGAATTTATCTTTACTCTTTAATTTCATTCGCAATGCTTAATTTTAATTCATTAATATTTTTCGGACTAAATAAATAACATTTTCCAAATTCCTCCGTAAAAAAGTCGAGACTGGTCAAATCAGGTTGCTGTGGTGGCAACGGATAAAATATTTGCTGTTTTATGGTTAACGACATGTTTGATTAGTTTTTTAATACTCTAAACAATGTATGTGAGCTTTAATGATTAAAGTTTATTTGTCAATAAATGACGCATATTCAAACCAAATCTTGCCATTATATCTCTTGAAATTAGACATATTAATTGCACTGTACTTTATTATCTCAATATTTTCCAACATTTAAGTCAAAAGTAAACAAAAAATATATTTTAAAACTAAATTTCCCTTAAAGAGACAACAAAAAAAAAGAAAAAAGAGAAAAATTTCTATTCTTAGTATACTGTGCAGCAATTTTTATTAGTTTCCTACACTGATCAGTATGAAAGCTGAACATGAATTTTGACAATTTTTATTGAATTCTATATTTTGTAACAGTTTTAAGTCAAAATTTGTATCTTCGTAGTCTGAAGTGCACTCGATTGAGACTCAAAAGCCTCTTCTCTTATAATGACTACTGAAGAGGCTATAACGAGATATTCGCACAATCGTGACAGATACAATTCCATCAAAATTCGACTATTCTTATCACAAATTCAAGATATAGAACTGAAGTTTTTCTGATTTTTTTGAAAGATATAATCAAATAGAAAGAGAATGAATTTCTCAGTAATTTTTTAGGTAATACTAAAATCCAAGAAAACGGTGATCAATGTACTTATCGATAAAAACAATAAAACTCAAGAAAAAGTACATAATCTTAAAGCTTATACATAATCAAAAATTTTCTGAAAAGTGATGAATAACTCGAGAATCTGTGGGTAAAGTGCAATAAGTAATTTGAAATAATTTTCTTTTTTAATTAAGCTTAAATTATACGCATGACTCAATTGCCAAATGATTAATATATTCTGAATGAAAGCGTCACGAAAAGTACTTATTCACTTGTAAAAATTTTGAAGACAATCTTAATTAATTCCCACAGAATATCATTGTAAGAGTTTTATTTTAATGGTAAATGTATAGGATTAAAATCTAAGTTAGATTACTAATGGAATGATTTTAAATCTTTTCGAAATATTGAACTCTCTTAATGAAACTCAGATATGTATAAAAATGGATTATTTTTCAGTCTACATTCAATTTTGTTTGCTATTCATTATAAACATTAAAGACTTTATTATTGAATACAAACATCAATGCTCAGTCTTCACTCCAGTAGGCATCAAACTTGTTTTAGATTTGAAGTGATGCTCATGCGAACACTTATAAAAGATTTGATGAAAGTATTTTAAGGCGCTTTACTTAAACTCAATCCTTTACGCCCTCTTTACTTTCTTATTTTTGCTTATTATCTAATGGAATGCGTTTGAGTTATAACAAGAGACAAGACTTCAGGGATAAAAATTGACAAAACCGTCAGTGCTTACCAATGCCTAAAATTAGTGCTTATAATACTAGAATTGGGTGAAAAATCTTAAAATAAATTCTTTTATATAGTTATTTGAAAATAATGATTAGCTATTTAATAGAATTAGAAGAACTGACTTCCTTAAAATAAATTTAAAACTCTTTGGTAAAGTACTACCATAACTTCAGAGTTCTAACAAATGTTTTTTTCTAAACACAAATTATTTAACGTTTATTGGTCAGAATTTATGTGTTTATACTCGTTGAGAAAACGGTAACAACCAAAAAGTCTAATTCTGATTACGACATATTAATTCTCAAATTCAGTCCTTCAGTTCCATAAAATAACTAAAGATTTAAGAATAACAAACTATGTGGGATAAGTACTATACACAAAACTCTAAGCTTACCACGAACTTTGGCATTCAGTTCAAACAATCTTTTAATCAATTTGAGTCAAATACTACTAAAGATTTATATAAAACCATTGGTAGTTCTTGATTAGACTCTAGTATTTTGTTTCTTTTTTCATGCTTTTCTAAGACAACAAATCTTTGAAATGATTTTATGGTTTCATGTCTGAGATGCTATTCTATCCTCTATAGTATAATAGTAACACTAGAAAATGACTTGACGTAACTCGAAGTTAATCTATAATTACGATAATATATAATCAACTTGTCATTCGATTGACCATCACTTGAAATATGAGAGATTTAAGAGCAGTGATCGTCAGACAATTGTCACAATTATTTCCTAGTACAAATATTTCCCAAATAATAAGCATAATAATTTTTACAACTAATTGGTCGATGTATTATATTATGCGAACATCTCAATGTTAAGTTTGAAAGAATTCATTTTTAAAAGAGTACTGTGACTTGTAATAAAAACTGGAGTAGTAAAAGTGTTGGCTTTACTGCAAATACCAAATTAAGCATTAATCCAATTTCCTTGAAATTTCTAAGTTTTGGTGTTTGCAGTAAAGCCAACACTTTTACTACTCCAGTATTTATTACAAGTCACAGTACAGCATCAAATTTAGTAATGCAATAGTATTAAATATTCACTTCAATATAATATTGAATAGAGTTTTAACACCCATTTAAAAATAGTAAAAATTGAATGATATTTTTGAAAATGATAAATATTAATAGATGTAAATTCAATCAGACCTTAAAGCCTATTCAGCCAACATTCTAGTAGCTCTTAAGCTATTCTCATATTTGTTTATTAATGAAATTCATGTCTAAATCAACAATTGAGACAATCTTTCAACCTTCAATGTCGTTGATGAACTCCATTAGATAAATCAATCTGTCGGATCCTCTCTAATGAAATGAAATTAATTCTTCATTATTTTAATTTAGTTGCTTTAGTAAATTGTCGATAATAAGCCATCTGAATTATTCAATGACACACCAATTTCATTAATGAACTGAAGTCAACATAGCTTAATCAGATTCACATGTCAGTGAAAAGTACAGGCAGATTTTGATCGACGATTCACTTAATCAACTACATAAAAAATAGTGAGCGTCAGACACTGCTTCAGTAAATCATAATCCCTCAGAGAAGTCAATAAGAGCGCACTCATTAAGATCAGATTCAACTCGCTATTTATGCTGACGCACATATTTTTCTCGATTTGGGTTTGAAGATTCCTATCAAGCTTCTAGTAATTGAAATAAAAAGTCTATATATTCCATTAGGGCCTGACTTTGAGTGATTTAACTCAATCCTTTTTGGTAACCAACATAAACATAGCTTAACTGTACAAAAAGCTTTTAATATTTGTGACAGTCTTTCAGACCTGCTGCATATGAGAAAAGTTTTAAAATCTTTTAAGATGTCTAGTAAAGAAATATAGTGCAAAATAAGCGAAGAGGTTTCTCCGTTATTTTCATAGAAATAATGAATATAAATATTGTTAGTCTAGTTTATTATTTTATAACTGGGGCTCAGATAAGTTTAATTATAACATCTATCCCTCAGCAGTTAAAATGTTATAGAAAAATGTCAGTATTGCAATACTGAATGACGTTTGTTTTTAAATAACGTATGAATCTGAAAATGTGATGAAAATAACCTCATTTCTTATTCAGATGCAATAAAACAATCCAATATATCCAAAAATAATAGCCAATGAGATGTTGCACAACAAATGTAAATATTAAGTATCAGGATATTTTATGGTAAATAATCAAGAATTTATTGCAGAGTACAAATAGATCATTTCGAGTGTTATGTTGAACTTATTATTTGATATGACTCGTAATGTTTCGAATTTGTTTTACAAAAGTTTAAATCACTTGTTGACCAATTATTCATTAGTTGGTGTAAAATTATAAAGCGTAAAAAGATATATTTCAAAGCGAAAGCATGCCACCATTTTATCAAAATAAATGAAATAGATGATTTAATAATAACTTCAATGACTACTAGGCTAATAAACTGATCGCTAATATAATAAATAGCTTAATATTAATTGAGGTAATTATTAATATATTGATTTCGTTTATTTTATTAATAGAATATTGACCCCTTTCATTTTGAAACATGTCTTATCAATAGAGCTACCAATTTGCTGTGCATTTTGACAGTGAAAGTCGTACTGTCCATTTTTAAAAAAATAAACCCAAATTCTTATAACAATTTTTCTTTATTATTACTCATGAATCAGAACTTACTAATGAGTCAGTTTAAAACATATAAAACAAAATTTGATTACTTAGTCATTGATTTTGAATTAAAAACACTTTTCATCATAAAATAATGTTCACAATAAAAGAAAGAATTTTTATTTTGAAAACTCACTTATTAACTAAATCTTGTGATAAGGTTAGAGCTGAATTTTTTTGAAAAATTTAGTAAAACTGGGCCGATCAATGCAACTATTCTTAGAAATGAATCAAATTTATTTTTACATATCTAAACTACTTTGCAAGATTACAGTTCTGAAATATGTTTGTAAGATTATAGTTCATTATTAAAGGTTTAATTTAAAACATTCAAGTTTCAGTCAATGAGTAAGCGATTTGACTTTTGACTCACATTTCCAAAAGCAATAAAGTGTTAACTGTAAAATATGAGTTTAGTTTTTAAAAAAAGCACACTATAAGTTGTGCTGAAATAGAAAAATGTTAGGAAAAGACTTTAAACTTAGAGACTACAGTCACAAATCGGTTAGGATTTAAAGTCTTAAATTGGTTTCTATTTACTAGAAAAAGTTGGGGCCATATCAAATCAGCAGCTCAAATAAGTTATGAACACTCAAAATGAAATAATCATGGATAAGTCTATAAGAGATTGAAAGTATGATAAAGATCTTTACGAAACATTATAAATCTTATCAAAACAAACATAGATTCAATTATATACTCCAAGCGGCTTACCCGTAGGATGATCGTAAAGTGCATTTGCCCTGATCCCTAGTGCATTCAGATGGTATCACTTCGAAGTTTCGAAATATAAAGTTTCGAAAAATAGTTTCGAAAACTCAGTTTCTAAACTCCATAGCAGAAAAAGGAATCCAATTTTCTAAACTTTAAATAAACTAAACTTTAAAACGAAATATTTTCAAATATCAAATAGAATGAAATTGAACGTTAATTTAATAAATAAGCTTAATTTGTGGAATATACTTGTATTTAACTATTATCAAATTGCAGAGAAACTCCAACAGATTAAGAGATTAGCGGACCGAGTTTTAAAGATAATAAAAACTCTAAGTCTTTCATTCACTAAAAGACATTCTTCCACAAAAGATTTTCTATTTTTCAAAGTTTTCTAAAATAAATTATAAAGTTTTGAGTTTATTTAGTTAAAAGTGATTGCAGTTTTATACCTGTAGCTCACAATAATACGAAGTTTTATAAAGTTTTCACCTACAAAATGAAGATTATTATAAGAACAAAACTAAAGGATGTAAAGAAAGGTCGAGCATAAATGATAATAAATATGCCAATTATTATAATAAACACAATTATACCAACGTTACTATTTTTATTACTAATCCATTGGTTTCTTAATAAAGATCTGAAAGCATTATTCTTATAAAAATAAAACGAGTTTTATCATATTATTAGGGCTTCAAAATAGGGTTTGCGGAACTTTATTTTTCGAGATTTCGAAGTGTAACCATTCAGATGATAAATCAGAGTAGGCATAAAAATTTAATGGTTTCATAGAGAACTACTACTCAGCTCAAAGTTTATGAACAAAATTAACGCTTGATTGAAAAAATGATAAGCAAAACGTTTATTGACTCGGATATAGTGAATTAACTTTGAACTAACCATTGATTTGAGTGATTGCTAGGGTATTAAAACACAGCTAAACCTGCCTAACTTGAGTATGTAGTTAAGCCCTTTTTTAAAAAGACAAATTGGCCTTAGTTCCTTATGAATTCATTCGTGCCCTTAAAAAATGCTTTACTCAATGTTCGAGGTTTAGCTGTATAACAATTCATATTTTTAATTTTAACACTTTTCACGAGTAATTCAATGAATGAGCAAACCCTTAAAAGCATGTCAGGGATTGTAAAAATGATATCTTACATTAACTGGTGATTTAATATACTAAATAATACATATATCGTATGACACTGAAAAAATAAAGTACCGAATAGCTTTGCACTGGCATCAAGCAGAAAATGTGCGAAATCACTATTCAAACTACTACCACTGCATAGCATTTTAATCTTAAATACTATTTCATTTTTACTACTGATCCTAATTGTTACGCGGTTAAAGTCTGGTAATTGCTACACTCAATTATTATATGATTGAATAAAATAAAATAAAATTTTCAAGAGTATAATTTTGTTATTAAGACTATTCTTTGCCAACATATAAGAATTTAAATTTAGTTCAGGGTAAAAGGCAAAGGTTTGAGTTTAGATTTCGATTTTATGGCTTAAGAGTTTCGGTTTTTGTGGTTTCAGTAAGCTCTTAATAAGATAGATTACGTTATCTTCTATTGATTTCATTTGTATTCATATAAAGTCAAATATACATAGCCAAAAATACATATTAATAAATTTTAGCATCCATTATTAACTAATTGCACATAATCATAAATTAACAATATATACATGTTTGATTGCGTATTATCTTACTTCCTGTTTATCCTAGTATTAATATAAAACTTTATTCATGTAATCTTCTAAAATGATGAGCTTTAGATAAAGTTTATTTTGAACTATTTTTCATTGTATGATCAATAAAATAAATATTCGAATATATTAATTTAGTTAAATATTTACTTTTTTGCTTTCATAAGATTTGAGTTTTTTCTAGTACTTGATCGAACATATTTTATTGGCTTCATTCCTATAGATTTTTTTTAAAAAGAATTTCATTGAAAGGGAAAAAAGAAAACTTTAGTGAAGGTATTGTAATTTTCATCGATCCTCAATTGAACAAATAAATAAAAACGTAAGAATGATTGCACTATCAAAAGCATTTATCGTTCATGAATGCATTCTTGATTTAGCACTAAATCAATTTTCACAAACTCACTATTAGATTAGGTTTGAAATTAAATAGCTAGAAAACCATAATATCAATGAAGAATCTACAAAAACATTTTTCCAATGTTTAATTATAGCATTTGTAAAGAGAATTGCCTTTAATTCTTCAACTTTTAGATGCGAATATTCTTTTCAATTTTCCTTATCCCATATTAAAGATTTCTATTTATTCCATTCAGTTGTTAAATGGTTTACTCAAATCAAAAACTAGATTTTTACTGAAAAAGAAATACATTTTATCCGTAAAAATCAAGAAGGGTGGAAAATATAAATGAAGTAAATTATTGGAAAATTGTAGAAAAATATTTCAAGCGATACTCTTAATGAATAAACAAAATTTTAAATTATCATTCATTGGTTTGATTTAATTTAAATATAAGAAAAAAAGAAACAAAGCTTCAAACTTTCCATTAAAAAATAAAGCTAAAAATTTTGTTTCGATGACTTGTAAGTCAGTTTTCAAGCAAAAGTTTAGTTTACACTGGGCAAATCTATTCAAAGCCGGATAGAAGTAGTTTAAGGATATTTGCATATTTACACAGCGTTTTTGTAAAACATTTTAATCTTCATTCTATTTTACCGGAGACAAATAACAATTGTTTGCCAAATAATCATTGGAATATTTGGCTCACTCCAACAATTCATCTACATTTTGTTAGCTAACAGAATTCAATAGTCTAGCATTGGTGATATAGAGATAGACACGTTTGCTGTAATGCAATTTTTTGTTAGCACTTCAGTTTTATTTGAAAATTAGTGAAAGTAACTTATAAATCTAATTTGAGTTCTCTTTGAAATTAAAAAAAAATATTTCTAACATTGGTAGAGATACATGTACATTATATTAAATGATACAGTAAAATGCGGTATAATGCATGTAAAATGCACCAGGCCATTATGCGCCAGTGTATTTTCCTATTACTATCACCTTTTTTTTAGTTGAACCAAATTATTTCATAAGAAAAATGGCTTAGAAGTCTTGAAATGATAGAAAAAAAATCTAACGATTGATAAATAGCCTATGTCAAACGTGATAAAAGGCTTCATATAATAGCCATACAACTCTAATTTGGGGGAAAGGCGGCCAGGCTAAACCAACATATATTGCATGAATATCTAAAAGCTACGAAAAAGTAGATGTATTAATATCATATAATTATATATGTATAATCCAGTATAGTACATGTCCAACAATTTTTTCATACATTTTGCCAGCGCTAATTTTTTCACATATTTAACTTTATTCGAGTAGCAATTAATCAGAATATATTTTCTGAGTCAGGGTCAGATTTTCTTTTTGAAAATTGTATGAATGAAATAATTTTTTAACCGATATCAACCGAACTGACAGATTTTTTTATCTTTTAAAATACGATTTTAACTGGATTTTTGCCTTTTTACAAATTTTCAAGAATTTAAAAACCTAATTCTAGTTATTCTCCTACTTTTACTGCTAAACCATAAAATGAATTCCAATAGGAAAATGCGAGCCAATCCAATACTAACTCGATAATCGGAGAAATGTTTGGGAAAACTTCAAATGTGAATATTTAAATCATAAGTACAGCTACCACCAAATAGTTTAACTTTTGTTATCCCAAACCGATGCGTTCTGAGCAAGCTTTTAAGGGCTTGCTCATTCATTGAGTTACTATTAAGCTTAAAATGTGAATCATTTGATTTTAAAGTGGAGAACGACCCAATAATCACTGATAATCAAGTGATTTGATGCACTTTTGAGTCAGTAAAGTTCAAAAGCATGTTTCAGCACAACCCATAATCTTAATTATCGCACCTGTTTATAGTTAATCGATAAATTCAATAAAATCATGTCAATAACTTTTGACGCCTACAGAATATTGATTGCTATCTTGTTTTCCGGCTCGGTTCTAATGTTTTATTAGCTTACATTTGTATCTTTTTTTGTATAGTTTATTTACGATATGTGAGTCAATAGATATCAGTTATAATTATCAGTCGTGAGTCAACTGTTGATTTTTGTTCTCTAAATTTTCGTTAACATTTAAACTATAGTCCTCTGACTAAGATTATTCAATTTTATGCTGTCTCTAACTTTTGATCTGTACGCATCAGGGACTAAAGAAAAACTATTTGGTGGTAACTGTGCACGAGATTTTTGATAATTTCAATTGGAGAAAAGTTTTCACTTGAATTTCAACAACTCAGCAATTTATCAACCTATGAACTTCAAAGATAAAAAACTAGGGAGTAACTCAACTTCGAAATGCTAATGGACTTTTAGTAATCAAACACTGAGAGTTGACTTCAAGTTATATCAAATTGAAGTTTCCTCAATGCAATTATAAGTCTTCGTAGTACAAGTTTCATAATTGGATTAATTCTTAAAAAAGGACTTCTTATAGTAGAGCTTGGATCAGTCAAATCACTTTCCCAATACATCATACTTAAGTACATTATTTTTAATTAAATTTGTTTGTCAAAGTTGCTTCATCAAGTGTTTTCTAAACAGAAATTTTATAATTGAATCACTTCTTTAATGAAAACTTCTAATCGTTACTTAGTATGAGTTAAAAAACTTTCTCTCACAAGACATTCGGTTAAATTTTGTATGAGGTTCATAAAGTAGAAGTTGTTTCTCATCTAAAATTAGTCCCAAATGGTCAAAAAATATTGTGGGTGATATACTAGTCAATTTTTATTGAGATAAATTTGAAAACATCTTTAAAACAAATATTATTCTCATGTATTTATTTAAATTGTACTCAATTAATACGGGAAACTAGTCTTTATTAAGCCCAAAGGAAAATCTAACAAAAGTTGTTTATTAGACAAAATGAAAAACATCATGTTTTCAAACATATTATTCTTATCATCAATAAGTGTTTTCGATAAATTATAAGAACTTTCTATTTGCCAAATATAATGATAAATTAAAAAGTGTATAAAACTATTGAAATCACGTAAAATTATTATCATTTCGATGACAGATACAATGCAGTAATGCATCCGTTACGCCATCCAAGTTTTGTGGAAACAAAAGGAATATTAATATTAGTAATTATTTGGTTGATCGGTGCTATCATCTCATCTCCCAATATAATAATCATGAGAGCAAAGCCTTTCAAATATGGCGAAAACTGGTATTTGGATTGTCGGGAAAATTGGACAGGAAATGGAGGAGAAATTGTTTGTTAAAAATGATATAGGACTCGAAAACTGTATAATTTATTTGAATTGATGTTTAATTATAGTATTCAATTGCTCTGTTTATACTGACATTTGGACTTCCATTAATTGCATTAGCATTTATTTATGGCTCAATTGGATATAAAATACTAAAACGAAAACCCATTGGAGAATCACAAAGATCGGCGAATGCAAGAAATATCGCACTTATTAAGGTCTGAATAGAGGTTTTCTATATATAAATAACTTATCATTAGTATCTTCGAACGTGTAACATATTTTTGATTCGAGTTTTGAGATTGAGAAGAGAAAAATCAATATATTTTCTTGAAGAATCTGATTTTAAACCTGCACATTATAAATATTATTCAATTCTCATATAAGTATTACAAAGTTTTGATTCGACTTTAAAAATAGTTTAGCGAGGATTCTAACTGAAAACATTTTGAAATACTCCCAACTTTTAATTAATGTATAGTTAAAAATATATCATGAAAAGAATTTTTCATTGAAATATGAGAAGTTTTTACTTGCGACACAAGACTCGTGTGATTTGCTTTCAGACATGCCCAAATAAGTCGAATCTAATAAGAATAGGAATGAGTGCATGCATTAAGCACTGAAGGTGCGAATCAGTTTACTATAAAATAAAAATCCATTTGTGTTGAGAACAGACTTCATATGAGGAATAGGATTAGCTATGATACGCTAAAGATTTTTCTAACTTTTAAGTAAAGTTTTCTTCTGATAGAAGAGCTCATAGGGTAAAACATAAGAGATTCATTTAATAAAACTTGCAGTCAAAATAAACATTAAATAAACCATTATTTACATATCGAACAGAAAAATAATTACTTATTTTGACCAGATTAATCGATATGAAGTCATCGAAAACAGTTCAACTTTTGTATATTGAAGATAACTATTAATATAAATCATATAATAGTCGCAAAATTATTTTCTATTACATAAAGTTTGGATAACTTATAATCAATTTTGTGATATGCGCCCAAATTTATTTAATTAGGATACGATTCTCTTATGAAAATACAGTGTTGGCATTTATTTTTGAGACAGTGCATGCAGCCTTTCATATAACTTGTACTAACAGCAAAAAATATGATAACTTTTTCTCAATCCAATAAGTATTACATAAATATTAATTTCAGTAAATATAAACCTAATAGTGAATTGAAGGTTTCATACAAATTGGTCAGTGATATGTTTATTACTCAACTAAAAATTTTGTGAAAGGTCTCATATTATTTTTGAAAGATAAATTCTACGATTGTACTATAAAATGAGCTTAAAAGCTCAGACATATCACTGATGGCTTTATCCCTCATACATTTGACAATAAAAACTTTTCTATTGATTTACAGAAAATGTATGATTCATTTATGAGCTCTTTAACATATTTTCTCACTTTAAAATTCAAATTTAATAAATGAAGTAACGTTCAATTCACAAATTGAATATTTAGGTAATTTGAGATAAAATGAATATTGAGGTAAAAACGTTGATGTAAAGGATTTACATGTTTTCGACGAGAGTATGTTTTATTTTATGTATAATCATTTAAGAAAAGTTTGAAATAGGATTAAAAGGTAGAAGAAAACCGCTCAGTACATATTCTTTTAAGCTCATTTAGCTACAAACATAAACAATAAATGAATAAAAATAAAAATAACCCATTCAATAATCCAAACAGCGACAAACAATTTCAGATTTATTGAAAACAAGATATACTTCAGTTGAATAGCGATTACCTAACTTATGTTTTTATTATTGGTGTAAAGGCCATCAAAATGATATCAATGGTAGTGATATTGTTTGCTATTTGCTGGACACCAATTCAAATGTTCAATTTTGTGATATGGCTTTTCGGTAAATCGTTGAAGACTAGAACACAATTCCAAATGAATGTCTATGTCTCGAGTTTTTTTGCGTGTCATTGGCTCGCAATGGCTCACTCTTTAGGTATGGCATTAAAATTGTTTACATTAAACTATTATTGTCTTTTAATTAACAGTTAATCCGTTCATCTATTGTTTCATGAGTGATAATTTTAGGGTAAGTTTACTCATTGGAATTAAAGGTTCAATAAGAAATAAATACAAGTTTATATGAGACTAAAATAAGTCCTTTAAAATAGCCTCTGATGCATATTGACGCCAAACTTGGTATACAGATAGTGTTTAATGAGTAAAGCAACAATTATATGAGACATCTGTCGCAAATCAAAGGGTGGAGCTAAAGGCTTTTAATAAGCACGAGTAATTAATAGCTATTGGCAAAACTACTACTCGCTCCCCGAGTCTGTAGCTTAGTTGATTAGTGCGTTGGCTGTTAAGTTAGGTTTGGTTAGATTAGGTTAGGTGAACGATACTGATGCCGAATTACTCTGTTTATGCATGATCGTGTAAAATTATGTTATTCGATGTGCCATTCACATTCAATTGAATGGAAGGTTTGAAACTAGTAGCTCCGCCCCCTTCAATCTTCGGCGGACGTTTTACATATTGTTGTTTTCTGCGAAAGCTGCCTATTTACCAAGTGTGGTGCTTAAAGGCCTTAGGGATTATTCTGAAATAACTCCGAAAAATCTATTACCATGTTGTTTGAAGAAAATATAAGTTAGTGGATGGTATGAGAAAATGAAATCAATATTCTCTCTCTCTCTCTCTCTCTCTCTCTCTCTCTCTCTCTCTCTCTCTCTCTCTCTCTCGCTCTTTCTTTCTTTCTCAATTCAATTTTTATGTCAAGAGCTTCTAGCAAAACACCTGAATTTGATATAACAAATTATAATAATTAAAAGTTTAAGCGCTTTCAATATAAGAATCATTCAATTAGAAAGGTTGATAAACATCAAAAGATGTCCAAATCAAGACTTATTAGCAATCAAATGATAACGAGATTAAAACTAACCAAGTAAATGATTCTTGTTTGCTCTTTAAAGATTTTATAATTAGCTATTTGCATAGAAACTCATAAAAGATTTATAAGAATAAAAATTTTTTTAAATTCCATAATTCATCATAATTTCTAATATCCAGGAATGAATAGCTAGTTCTGCAGCTATAAGTTATGCTTATTAATGTTTCATAAACCTTAATAAATCTAAGAAAATATCTTCATAATTTTATCTAAATAGAAGTGATTCCAAAATAATTAATCACATTTAGAGTAACACTAGAGTTAATTAGTATTGAAAGAAGGATTCCATTATAACATTGGCCCTTCCCCTCAAATATGGATAAAATAATTTTTTAAAACATGGGGAATAAACCAATTGAACTCATTTATAATGCAAAAAATTGAATTTTATCATATTTATTGTTGTTTTTGTGCAATTTTTTAAAAACATTAACAAAATAGATGTGAAAAATCGAATTTTAGCTGAATAAAAATGAAAAAGAATATGATTTTTTGCAAATGAAAAAATTTTAATTAATGAAAAGATTAATAAGGAAGCTTGAAAAATATTTATGCAAAGTAGTTTCAAACTCAGCATATTTCGTTGCAAAGTTGACACTCTTGACTGATGAACCTTAGATAAATTTAGTGTTTTATTTGAGAACCTGACTAAAGTTTATTCAAGCAGTATGTAATAAATATGATTTCAAAACTCAATAAAAATTCTATAGTTATCATAAAATGATGAGGTTTAAATTTTTTAACATTGCTTATTTTAAACATATTCAAAATAATTTGAAAATGAATAAAAATTGAATTTTTGGTTTTTGTATTTTTTCAACATGTTACCCCAAAAGGGCTAGCTTTTCCTTTTAACCAAAGCTTCTTTAGATAAAGTTGTTTCTTAGGAGAAATTCCCAAGCTAGCCCTTTCGGGGTAACATGTATAAATACATTTTTGAAATTTTATTATCTTTATAATTTTCTTAATAATGAAAAATTTATGATGATATTTTTTCCTCATAAACTTGTATTCAAACTTTAAGTTTTAGTGAAGAAATTTTCAAAATATCTCTAACGGTTTTCTTACAATAAAAATTTGAAAATTCAAACTTCTGGAATATATTGCAACGCTCAGACGTGTCCAATCTCAAAGTGATAAGCACAAACATATATTCTTTTTTAGTGTTCTTTTTGAATAAAAAATTTCAAAGAAATCGGTGTCTCAGGGGAATTTCCTATGGGGCCACCGAATCCTCCTTTTATCTAAAAATGAATTAGAATGGTTTTTGTACATGTTACAATTTTCTGCATAAAATTTAAAATATAAGTAATAAAGAGATTATGTCATTTCCTTTCATAATAAATTAAGTGATGTTCAAAATCATCTTTACAACAGTCTATAAAGTCTTTCGTCCCTTCGCTAAGCCATTGACTAAGCCTTTCAGGAGCTTTTAAAGTGATTTAACTGTAATACTGTAATTGCTACATTAATGCATTTATTGTGATTCATTATAAGATAAATGAAAGTTCTTTCTATTCCAGCCTGCAAAGTATAACAATTTTTTATTTCAATTAGTCGTCTCTTCAGTTTTTGAACTTTCATTAATGATCATAAGTGAACACTAAAGTGATCGAAATCCTTTCAAGAAGTTTTATTAAAAGTAAAGATGGAAAACTTTGAGATATTTAAGATGCACTTCAGATTGACTAGTTATCAGAAAAATGCTCAGAATGAGTATTAATTAATCATTTTTAACAAAAATTTCTTAATTTTTATGTACATGTGCTATTGACTTATGTGGTTTGATAGGCAAAATTTAAATATTAGTCAAATCAATACGTTTTTATTCTCATCTACACATTCAACCATTTCAGCTTCAATTTAATTTTAGTAGTAAATTATCTGAAGTAAAATTAATTGCGTAAGCATGAGAAAAATCTAGACCAGAATATATATTACTAGTATTTGCTTAGAGAGCAGTAAACTATGTACTTCCAAACATCATTCTCACTAAAAGTCTACTTTATATGAATATAAAAGACGAATCATTTATAACTGAATCATTTTCATAGATCAATTTCCACTATAAGTCAAAGTGAATTTAACTTTGAGTATGTATCGCAGAATGCAGTTTTTAACTAAGTCCGCTTACAACTTTTGCTGAAAATTACTATACTCTCCTTGTCTCCATGTTCAAAGGGAAAAACTCCGACTATCTATTAATTGAAAATAGGTAAAATTCTTGTATTTTATAAATAATTAGCTGAAAATCTATTCATATACTCTATGCATTTCGTATGAGTTTCGAAGCTCTAAAACATAATAGCTCTAAACAAGTCAACGAATAGCATAGACTTCCTTCAATCTATCATTATATTTGAAGTAAATATAATTTATTCTCTTGTAGGCTATTATATGAGTCGTTTCACAAGTTGATACTGAAATCATTAGGGAATCAGTATTATTTCTGAAACTTTAGCTCACTTCATCAAATAATAGTTTATTATTTCAACAAAAGACTTCTTACGAAATTTTTAAGCATATTTTCAATAGCTGTTAAATAAATTCTAACATATTATGAATTGGATTTTGTTTTTGAAATTTTACTCGCGTGGTTTTGTAATTGATTAAAAACTTAACGAGTTTTATATGCTGCGTTCAAAATAAATAACTTTTGTAAAGAATTTTTCTTCAGCGAGCTATTTATAACAACATCTAGTGTTCGCTATAAAACTAACTGCAAAAGCATTTCAAAACGTTTTGCTTCAGTTTTTGAGAAAAGAATTATGGATAATAATGTCCATGATTAAGAGTGTGATTTTGAGCTTTCATCAATAAGAATCATGGATAAGGGATATACACAACAAAAGTAGAGCTTAGTTATGGTTAGATCACTTGTATTCTTGCTAAATGCTTAATTTGCAGAAATAATCTCTTTAATTAAGGACAAATTTATAGAATTACTGATAAAAGATAAAATGAGTTGAAGTGGAAATTAAGATTTGTAGAGTTATCTTATCAGCGAATGCAGATATAGAGTTCTTAAAATATAATTTGCCATCTTAATTAAGTACAAATTGCAGATAGTTTTATAACTATATTTCATTTATGGATAAATCTACATTTTTTTACCAGAGCCGTAACCGCATAGGAGTTTAAAGGATCCTATACTCGACTAACCTTCGAAGCATTGAAAAATCATAATATTTATCAAGAAAAATTTTGAAATATAACTGAAGCTTAAGTTAATTGAGTCGTGAATTAACTTGTAAATAATATTTACAATATAATGATTTAATTTGAGCTAGAATTTTATCATATTTTCATGACTAGAACTCTAGCTCACTAAATATTGCTCAGCCCACTAATCAAAATTTGTTGTCACTACACTGCTATTAAAGATAGCATATAGTATTTGAACAATGTTTGTAATAAGTTAGGCAATAGACAAGTGCTATAATTAAAAAATTATTGATTTTTTCTACTCAAAATCATAACAATTGGCTTCTGATTGTCTCCTATTTGGTTGATTTTATCATTATATAAGAAAATTTTTCAATCTGTTGACTTAAAGTCTTGTTTAAAAATCCATGACTTTACTGAGTAATAGGTAACTGAAACTTTATGCTTGAAGTTTGAAAAAGATTTCTTCCAGAGATATGTTAATTCTTGACTTTCTCCCATTGAATTGATGTGATTTCTTTGAATAATTCAAATCAACTTTTCTGGTATCCCGATTACATTTATAAAGATAATTCTTTAATATTATTATGAAAGAAATATCAAATCTTACTTGACACGGTCCAAAATAAAAATCAAGATTTTCAAATATTCGTAAACTCAATTGTTTGAAAAAAGTTTAATATTAATTTGAAAATTTCTTTCTCTCTTTCAAAGTCCGATTTGGCCTCTTTTTGTTCAAAATTGAGTCAAAAGAAAGTAATTCTTTCATCATTGCGTAGAAGCTCAACAAGACTTAACTCTAAAAATTGGGAAACAACTGCACAAATTTTCGAGTTGTAAAATAGCTGTTTAAGGATATGAAGCAATGGGAAGTCGTCCACACATCAAACATTTGATTTTACATTATTCTTAAATGATTCGTGTTGTCACATGAAGGACGTGAACATTCACATTGAAAACTATAGTTATTTTGATATTTTATGGATTATATTTTTAACGTTGTTCATGTTTATCTACAAATAATCTGTAATTGATTAAAGTGCGTGCATATTGTCTACCACACGGATGAGTTTCCATTGATTAATATTGAAATAGCATTTGCTGAGTAATAGTTAGCTTATTTTTTCTTAAGAATCTATTGTTAATGTTTATATGGGGTTTGGTTCGACACAAGAAATGATAGATTTATTCGTAAGTTTGTGTGGTAGGCTTGTTCACTATAAATTGTTTGGAAATACATGAAGCGTTACTGTCTTCTTGAGGTATTTTGAGGTATTTAGATAATGAAACAACTTATAAAAAAATATGAATTTTATTGAAATGCTGAATAATCGATGTCTGTCATAGGTTCGTTCACTATCCAAATTCTTGTCAAAGTTTTATCGCCAAAAATATTAGAGTTTATAAATTAGATATGACGAGGCAAAGCCTCCAATCTCAAATGTAATGAGTAATGATTTTCCCTTTGAGACAATAAGCAGTTCTTTTCATGTATAGTTATGTCAGAATAAGTTTACCAGTCAATTACTGATAGACAGTTAAAAGTTGCTTTTTCATTATAAAAACACTGAGTATGTAATATCAGGAAATACAAGTTTTTGAGAGTTAAATCAAAGCCAACACTTTGAATGAAAAAAGTCAGTAATGACTGATAAAATAAGAAATGACTAACAAACTAAAGTATTTTATTACTTGATAATCAGCTGTTTGTAAAACATTCTTTTGCAATCAAATAGAAGTTAATTATTGATAGTTTTATTTGACTTGAGTTAATTCACTTTTCTAAGTTGAAATTTAATCCTTAAAAAGTTAACTTATTTTCATTGGTAGAATTTATTCTGACAACTATATCAATTTTTAAAAAAGCCTACAGAAGAAGTAAATGCTTCATATGTATATTAGATATTGATTTTATTTGATGGAAAAATAAACAATTCATGAGCATTCTGACCTAAAGCGGATAAAGTTTCTTCTCAAATATCTGCATAACTTAAAACGATTTTATAGAACATAAATTAAAATAGTAGCTATCAAAATTTATATATCAAGATAAAAATTCTGTGTAATAATATCTGGCGAGTCAATAAGTTCTCAATCTCTTATGTACTGCAATCAATGGATTGTAAACTGAGAACATATTGATTGGTCTGATATCCAATATTGAAAGGTCATGAAAATATATTTTTTCTCTTTTAAGACCACATTAAATAAATTTACATTGAAGTTGCGTTTTTTAAATGCCTGCCTTTGCCATATTAGGATGTTTTAACCTTTTATAGCAAACATGTTAGTCAAGTTCCACTACCAATATGAGAGTAAGTTAAGTTCATTCATTCCCATTTTATACAATGATCGAAAAGACAAAAGTATGAAAATATCAAAATTTTTACTGTGTAGAACACACATAGAAATACGTCTAAACATTATTATCTTAGTCATCCATCATTTGTGATTACTTGAAGTCAAAAAACTACATGTTTGATAATTTAATTTGCTGTTTAACTAAAGTTGTCAGAAACAGATATTTTACATAATCAATGAGTGACATTCAAGTTTTTTAGTTCAATCCAAGGACAAAAGTTTAGTAAATAGGTTTATGATATTTTCCATATTTTACCAGACCTTCTCTCCAGTTACATAATCACAAGTTTTTACGTAATCATTTTAAGCCGTTTAAAATCTAACAAAGTTCTAATAGTAGTAAAAAACCCAAAATGAGTTTCAATTTTGGAAATAAGAGAGCTTTAGTTACCGGTGCGGGAAGGGGTATGCTATCAAAGTTTTGTTACTCTATTTTAAAACTACAAATCATTATTGTTTTAACACTCATATTCCTGTGTTTTAAGGCATTGGTCGCCAATTAGTGAAGCAATTGGTTGCTTCGAACGCTCGTGTCGTGGCTTTGAGTAAAACTCAAGAAAATTTGGATTCACTTAAAAATGAGGTTTAAATTAAAGTTAATTTATTTAACTTTTATTTAAATTGATTTGCTTGAATCTGAACTCAATTTAGTTGCCATCAGTCGAAACATTATGTGTTGATATATCTGACTGGGAACAAACGAAAAGTGCAGTCGAATCAATTGGTGACATCGATTTACTCGTAAATAATGCAGCGTTCGCTGAATTAACCGAATTGGGAACCATTACTGAACAAATTATTGATAAGTAAGTTTAGCTTTTATTAAAAGTAATTTGCCCTCAAATAACTCATAGTCGTTAGACGTGCTATAAATGAAATTAAAGTTAAGTCAAGTAAATGGTCTTAAATACTAAAACGTTGAGAGTTAGACTTCAAACTAAACTTGTAAGTGTTGCAAATTAGATCAATTCAATAACAATTCTATCGCTCAATAAACTTATAATTTTTGACTTTTTACTCAAATTTTGCATAAGCGCTAACTTTTATGGCATTTTTATCATTTACCGATTGTAAAAGACAATTTCTATAATTCTCAGGCACTTCAACATAAACGTAAAGTCAGTGATAAATATCACTCAAATTATTGCTTTAAATATGAAAAATCGAGGAAATGGCGGATCGATTGTGAATGTTTCGAGTGTGGCTGGAATGATCGGTATTAAAGATCATTTAGTTTACGGCGCGACGAAAGCCTCACTCGACTTATTGACCAAAGTCTGGGCTGTAGAGTTGGGCCCATATAATATTCGGGTGAATTCAGTGAACCCAACGGTGACCTGGACTGACATGGCAGCTGTAGGTTGGAGTGACCCCAAGAAAAGAGATCCATGGCTTGAAAGGCATCCGTTGGGTCGTTTTGCTCAACCCGAAGACGTGGCAAATGCTATATTATATTTGTTAAGCGATAAGTCAGATATGATTACCGGAACTCTATTACCAATTGACGGAGGAATGATTTGCCAGTAAATTCTGTAAAAGGCCAACAGATTTTTGATCTAATAAAAACTTTAGCGAATCCTTTTGATAAAATATAACATTTTATGAGATTTCAAGCAATGATTCTTATTGCGTAAATTTATTGATTCTGAGCTCAATTTATATCTTTATATAGTCTTATTGTGATAATTTGACACAAAATTCATAAACATTTTCTTGTAGGAATAAGGACTTGACTTGTCTCATATCACTACTTCTTGTCCTCTTTATAAGTCTACACAGTCAACATATGAATCCGTCTGTGTGTGTGTGTGTGTGTGTTGACTTAGGACCTTTTGATAGTACACTATGTTATATATCAATCTCTCACAAACCATATCATATATTGTTAATTATATAAACTTTTTTAAGCCACGATATTACGTAATAATTATACAAGTTAGATGGGAGCTCCAAAAAATTAAAACTATCAATAACTTTCGACTAATCTGTAATATTTTTAATTTTGTTGAATTTGGATGAAAAAATTATATTGAGAATTTTAAACCCTTTTTGATGAGTTATCTTGTAATTTATGCGACTAATACATGATATTGAGGTTTTAAAAGTTTAAATGAATAATTGACATCATTTGTTTTAATACGTAGACTAATGCATTAAGGAGTAGAGATATAAGTTCCTGAGTGTCATAAATATTGATAATCTTATGTTAAAAATATCATAAAATTTCGCAGCCGGTAGGATTCGAACCTACGCGGGGAAACCCCAATGGATTTCAAGTCCATCGCCTTAACCACTCGGCCACGACTGCTTAGTTAAAGTATTAATACAATTCAAATTAAGGGCTGAAAATTTTGAAGGAAATCAAAGTAGAATAAGATAAATACAAGTTTATTAGTCAAGTTTGAGTAAGTACTCGATTAACACAATCTTATCATTGAAAGCGTATCAAAAGCTCATTTGAAGAAAGACTTTGATCTATCTTAACAATCTTCACCTATGACTTAGTATCAAATTTCCATAGATTGAATGTTTATCATTCGAAAGATAGTAAAATTTCGTCAAATACTTAGTTATAACCGGCTAACGCAATTTTCTGGGGTCAGATCGTGATGAAAAATATCAAAAAGGAGACCACTATCCGAAAGTTAATGTTTGAAACTAAGTAAACTTGAATTAAATTTTTTGTATCTATAATTCAATATGTCAGTTTTATTATTCTCAAACTTTTATTCATTTTTAAATTTTTATAGTCAGAATTGACTTGAAATATATTTTTTAACGTGCCCTAACAACAATCTTCTTCAAGTTGGGTGGGCGAATTGGCCTCAAGTCGGCAGTCCCAGCGAGACTGGGACAAGCGGTAGCTCTGGTCATAACAGAGAAAAGTTTAAATTATTGAGTGAATTAGTAATTTATTACTAGCAAGCAATTAATACGTTATCCTTCCAAATATCTGAAAATGTTTGAGTGATTCAGTAAAATTTAGTCTTCTTATCTTCAAAATTGAAATTAATAAAGAAGTAAATACCTATGAATAAAAAAATGTTAAACCTGAAAATTCTCGGCATGAGCCTTATTAGCTAAGATAGGTCTTCAAAATCTTTCTTCATTTATTCTTACATAAGATTATGCATTTTTAGAATGTTAGCGTAAAATTATCAATTATAAGATATGTTGAATGTTTTTATTGGACATTCAGTTAGTTTAGAAACATATAAGGCAAAATTTACTACTTATTTTTAATTATCGTGTTTGGGATCTATAGCCACAACTATTTCAGCAGACAATCTGCTATCGACCAGATGATCAGTTGCTCTCAAATTTAGCAAAGTTTTATGTCCTTGTTGTGTAGTATAACGGTGATCTTCGGAATTTTTTGAACGTGGAAATTTATTCATAGAGTAAGGACTGTAACAAAAATAAAAATTTTCAGTCAATTGATGCGAAAATTTTCCTTCTAGTGTTCTAAATCTCTCACTACCGATTTGACCTAAGAGTCAAAGCATAAATGTTATTTGACCTACGCTAGTTGTTTGTAAACGAGATTCACAATAATAATTACTACTAAGAGAAGGAATTAAAAATTTAACGTAAAGTTATATTAAGACGAAATTCCAAAATTACTTCATTTTTCCAACTTTTTCAGCGATTTCTTCACTGAAAAATAGTTGTCCTGTATATACAGTACGACCACTGATGTGACTTTCGATATGTATGTGAACAGCACGTCCTCTATACCAACCCGGAAATATAGTCACAAACTCTACAGAACCATTTGAGTCAGTTATTTGTACTCCTCGCAAAAAAGTTGAATTATCGCTTGGATCTACGTGATTCGATCGTAAAGCAGCTGTATCGAGTCTGTCGGCCAAATATCCGGAATAGTGTCCAGAAGCATCGCAATGCCAAATATCTACTGATACATTAGGCATTGGTAGGCACGTATTCACATCGTTAATGATTATTTTTAGGTTGAGTTGAAGGCCCTTTTTATCTTCTCTGATATCACTGCGAATTTTCTGATTTGGTATATAATAAGGACCTTCGCCTTGTTCCGGTGTCAATTCACACACATCTCGTTTGCATCGAGTCTTTTCCCCATTAATTGCTATTGAATTCAAAAGAGTCGTATATAAAACTAGAGCTATTTGAGCTTTATGCATTATTTTCAAACTTTGTTAGCACTTCAAAACTTCAATCACAATTAACTGTACATTTCAAAAATCTTGTTTATATAGAAACCGATCAGTGTGCTATTAAAAATTTTCACTTTTTAATTTGTTTGTTCAATAAATTAATTGAGGAAACACTTTATGTTTTTATAATGTGAAAGGTTTTGAAATTTTCTATACCTTCCACCAAGCTTACCACCTTTTGTCTGAGCCAAAACTGGTCTAAAAACCTATAAGGGTCCCCTCTTTGATATCTTCAAAAAATTTTTATTCAATTATTAGATATAATACAATTAATTACTCAATTTAAAGGTGTGTTTAGTGTTGGATTTTGCGGCTTTTAGTATTTTATCATTATTTGTCACAAATTTATGAAATTGAGAGAATTTTAAATTAAAATTAACTTATGCACAAATTTCTGCCATAAGATTTTGTGTCAATGATTTGTTTCTATCTTTGAACACAAGTTACTCATAATACTGAACACGCGTTCAATATAATACGGCTTTGATTAATCATTTGAGATAAAACTGGACATTGTATAGTCCGGTTTGAGGTCTTGTCTGCCAATCGGACAGCGCACCTCAAAACCGAACTGTCCGGATGAAAACCGGACAGGTGGCAAGCCCGCCTTCCACTCATGTGATGGATAATTTCAATTTTATAATGAAGTCAAATCAGGTTCAAAATATATTGTGATCATATACTAAAAATAGGAGGAAAATTGTTCGAATAACCCCTTTTGATGCGAAAATTCAATCATTTATGGTGTTTATAAAACTTTCAGAAATAGATTGATGCCATAATCCAAGTAAATTTGATTATACTCATTGTAATTGATTTATTTTTTATCTCCTGTTTCCTAATTGATTAAGTACTCAAACATTTTGGGGAATTTTGACTTCATTTCATAACCAAATACTACAATCAACTATTAAAACTTATTAATCTGGTTAAAAGAAGTTGCATAAATATATCAGATTATTGTTTAGTTTAATTTAATGGATTAAATAAATATTTCATTTGAATAATGAAAATACACATAATTAATGGATGCGAACTCTTCACTTCTTGGAGTTGATGTACAATTAAAGTAATTAAACTAAGAAAGTATGAAATAAATATACATTAAATAGTATGAAAAGATTGTTACCAAAGTCAACCTCCAGCCGTGTATTGCTTTATTTTAAAATTTTTTTTCACGTTCTCATGTGTGATTGAAAGTTCAATAAAATTATTTGAAAATGGACTAACGCCTGAAAATTAGTCGTTTGCGCTGTAATGTTATCTTCTAAATTTGACAGAAGTTGAATGACTGTTAAGTAGAATATCATTTGGACGAGCCGCTGACTGAACTACACACCGTTTCAGATTGATAAATCCAGTCAATGTTTTCTTGAATAACTTAAGGACTACTTTAGATAATGCAGTGAAATTTTATTATTATATACATAAAGCGATTAAGATATTTGTAAAATTTTGGTCAAGCTTCAGCCACTCAAGCGTGTGATATAAAGCATTGAAGCTAAACATAATGTTTCAATATGATAACGCAAACCTTAGCCATCCTCGTGATAAACGCCACATTATCAAGTATTCATGTAATAATAGTATGACTAGACCATAAATGAAATTCGATTTGAGACTAGTGCCATATAAAACCACGATTTGGAGAGCTCTCGATGAAAAACCGTTTATTAAACACACAAAAATAAGATATGAACCTGTACTTACTGATTATCATAAGTTAGCTAGACTTGAATTTGCACGTAAATACATATTGTGAACACATGATTGAAACAAAGTTATATTTAGCGGTGAGAAAAAGTTTAATCTTGACGGTCCGGATGGATTTTATTATTATTAGCATGATCTTCGCAAAGAAAAAATTTTGATAATACAGTAATGATAGTGCTATCTACAGAAAGATAATGCTAGAATTCAAAATTCAATGCTACTAAAAGTTGGTTCAAAAGAGAAAATATACACGTTATCAACTGACCACGGTTTTTCCAGACTTAAATCCCATCAAAAATCTTCGGGGGTAACTTGTGAGAGCTGTTTATGAGAAAGGCAAACAATAAAACTCAGTTACTGAACTTAAATAAGGAATAATGATCGCTGAGAAGAAATAAATGCGATATCACTTCAAAAAACTCGTCAATTCTTTAGCAAATAGAATATTCAGGATCATAACAAAGAATGAAAGAACAATTGATTATTAGTTATTAAGTATCTATTGTTTATCTAGCTTTTTATTAGCTGGGCTTAACGTTTTGAAACGCTGTGTTTAGCTTCAATGCTTTTATCACACGCGTGAGTGGCCGAAACTTGACCAAGGTTTTACAAATGTCTTCCAATAACTTTGTGTACATGATAACAAAATTTAACCGCATTATCTCAAGTTCTTAAATTATTCAAAAAGAAAAAAATAATTGGACTTATCAATTTAATACAAGGTATGTAATCGAGTCAATGCTTTCGTTGGAGGCACGCAATGAATCGGGGATTCTCTTCAGATTGTTTTTCTCCTCTTTCTCAACAAAACAGCAGCAGAACTTCTCAAATGCATTTTCAAACAGTTGCGGACTTTCGGTTTTCCACTTAACCATTGCTAGAATTATAACACAGGACGAGATAAGACATATGCCGATAACTGATGTTCATTCGATGACCCCTAAGAATAGGACCACTTTCCATGTAAAAGACAGAACTATGTTAAAAGTTCTAGTCACAGAAACTAGTTCCGCGCTTGCTTACTGAAGAGCTATTGTTGAGAAATATTGATCTCTAATACCAAAAACCCTATCGCAACCGATAGAGACCATGTCCAGAGACCTGTTGGCCAAACCAACTTATCCAATATAACCAGAAATACAAGTCCAGATACGATAACAGTCGCCGAATACCACATGACGACTACAGCGACTGGTGTTGTCTTCAGTTTTCTCAAATTAATCATTGAAAAGGCCGCAGTCAGAGCTGCGATCACAGCTAGTATTGTACCCAATAATCGGTCTTCATGTACTACATCTTTTTCAGCAGCACCAAAAATGAATTCTGGTTTTGAGATAATGACGACACCGATCCACCGATCAAAGTGATGGTTCCAGTTATGCCTTGAAGTATAGTCAGAGGTTCTTTAAGCATAAAATATGCGAATATTGTCACAAATACAGGTGACGCGAAATGGATAGTAGACGCATCTGCGAGTGGCATAAGTCGATAAGCCATATAAATAGTTGTCAATGAGATTGTTCCAGATATTGCGCGTAAGGCCAGATCCAGTCGATGCCCAGGTTGACCACAAAACGGGTATTTTTTGACGAGAGTTAAACCCGTGTAAGCGATGAACTGAAAAGTGCATCTGATTTAAAGTAAAGTAATAATTAATAAGTAATAGGATTTTCTATGATTCCGAGAAAGCTTAATAAATACCTAAAAACTAGAATTTCGATTGAATGCAAGTCAGTTAAAACCTTTACGATCACGGAAGCGATCGAAAAGCAAAATACTCCCAAAATAGCCATCAACAGACCAAAAGCCGGAATATGTTCGGGAATAGATTTTTTCTTAATTTTTCTGGTGTTGGCCACAACTGGTTCTGGAATAGCAATCGATGTTGTCTTCACATCCTCAGGAAGGTGAGACTGGTCGAAGACACGATATGAGTTTATGATTTCAGAGCAACAGATCAATTTATGGAAACAATTTCATTTAACTATTTTCTATTATTAATAACTTAAGAGTGACTACAAATGAAATAATAATTAGATGTAGATAAGCATACCGTTCAGTAATATTAAGTGAGAATTCATTTCAATAAACTTAATATTACTTAAATATTAGTTATGGTCTAGACAAATAAAGGTGGTCTGTATAGTCAATTCTTAAAATAGTAAGACTCTAATGTTCAATAGCCAAATAATTAGTTATAGATTATTCTCCAAGGCATAATTGATGTCCGAGTCTTGCTAAAATCTTTAAATTTACAACAATTAAAATTTATTAAACAATAAGTTCGAACTGAAGGCATATATAAGTGTATAGCAAAGTTGATTGAATTTAGTGAAATCAAAATAAAATAATAATTGTTTGCACTTAAATGATAATAAATTATCAAAACTTTTTATCGTCTAATTTTAATCTACCATTCCTTTGATTATCATTTGGACAAAGTCTTGAATCAATGCTATCATAGAAAGGTTCAGAAGAATGGCGGAGATAAACCTTATCATCACTTTGAATGCTTTGAGTACAGCAGTAAAACTTGTCTTTCAAACGCTTAAATAGTTCTGGATTTTCATCTTTCCATTTGGAAACAGCTAATAACAGAACACACCCGGAGACCAAACACGCGCCCACTATTGATGTCCATTCAAATGATTGAGACAGTAAGAGCACATCCCATATGAAAGCTAATACAGTACTCAATGTTCTGGTCACTGAAATTGGTCCCGCACTTTCATAATGAAGAGCAAGTGTCGTAAGATATTGGTCACAAATACCGCAAATCCCGACAGCAATGAGTAGAGACCAAGTCCGATAACCCGTCGGCCAAACAAAGCGATCCATCAATAACAGTATTACTAGACTTGAGATTACACTTGTAATCGAGAACCACATAATAACGACAGCAATTGGTGTTGTATTTAATTTTCTAAGAAGCATCAAGACCATAGCTGCCGAGAAGGCCGCAAGGAGCGCCAGTATTGTTCCCTCCAATCTATTGCTTGAGTTTATTTCTGAGTTAGAGCCGAATAGAAATTCAGGTTTAGCTATGATCAAAATTCCTATTAATGTGACGATTCCAGTCAATATCTGTAATAAACCTGGCGGCTCTTTAAGGACGACATAGGTTAGAACTACTACAAAAACTGGTGACGAGGAGTGTATGGTGAAGGCATCTGCGAGTGGTATCAAACGGTATGCAGTGTAAATACATATCGCAGATAATGACCCAAATATAGCACGTAGTACCAAATGAAATCTATGGCCTGGTACACCAAAAAATGGGTGTTTGTACATCAGAGTTGAAATGAAGTAAAATATGAATTGAAAGCCGCATCTGTTTTAAGAGAAAATATGCTCATTTTATTGGGTCATTTAAAATAGCTTCACGTTTTCATATATGATTGAAGAGAAAGCTCAATAAAATTATATGAAAATAGATTAGTGCCTGAAAATCAAAACTTCAATTGAATGCAATTCAGTCAAAATTTTTGCGATTGCAGAAGCAGTCGAATAGCAAAAAATACCCAAAACAGCCATTAATATACCGAAAGCGGGTATCATTTCCGGTAGTGACTTCTTTTTGGGCCCATTTTCGTCAGATTCGATGTCAACAGTTTGAGCATTCGATACTGTAATGTTATTTTTTCTACACTCGACAGAAGTTGAATGACTTAAATAAAGTTCTTCACCTGCTTTCTCGTTGAACACAGTTGATGGCATATTTTAGCAATTTATATTTCTATAAACTATTTAAACGCACATAAATTTAAGATAAAATAGACACAAGAAATTTGATTTCAACTAGATTTATAATTAGTAAAATCAAAGAGGTTAACTTTGCTTGAAGCGTTGCTCGACTTTCATTTAGATCAATGCTATGCAATCACTACAAATTGGATTTGTTCCATTGCCTTGAATGTTATCTCCCTGAAACAGAACTAGGGATGCCAACACTTCTCAGCTTAATAGCTGGAGAAAAATATTAAAGAGAGGACCCTTATATACAAAAGTTTTATTTTAGCATATAGTCATACAATGAACATCATATCATCATAGTCATACAACATAATATTAAACTTTAACCCTTAAACGGTAAAACGATTTTGATTAATGATTTCAGTAAATTAGGGTCTTTTTGATCCATCGATTGATTTGTAAAAGCATGTTATTGTAAGGGTTAGGATGTATAACAGTTAGTGTGTTTCGTACTTTATTAGTGTCGTCATCGTTGACATAATCTGTTTAAGGTTTGAATGAAAACTAATTTCATGTATAAATTTATGGCCTAAACTTAAACATGATTAAGTTTAAATATCAAATTTGTAAACAATTAATTTATTGCTTTATATGATCTGAATATACTCATTTGAAAATACTATCTAATTTTATTAAAATTAGAAATTGCATTAAATAAATATAACAGTTTTTTATTGACCTTTGGGTCATTTTAACCCATGAAATACTGTTCTACGGTTAAAATCATATTCTTTCCTTATTTGGCTGCTTCTATTAATTCGCGGTCTTTTGATACGTAGTCATAAAACTCTGTACAGCTAATAAAATAGTTGAATTTTGTGCATAGTTAAGCTTTGACTTGAGGTATAGGTTAGGCGATTTCTTTCATCTGTCCATGAATTATCATTACGCTGAAAACCCGTTCGTCAAAATCATTTCCAAATGATTCAGAATGAGATAAAATACGAATTAGACTAACAAAGTATGAATATGTTTATTTAAGTCAATGATATCTTAATACTTATCAGAATAAGATGTTAATTTCAATAAGAGTGTATTGATTTATTGCACAGATATTAGAGCTAAGTATTAGAAGTAGTAAAATAGTGTTAAGTATAAGTTTAATTTGCCTGTGAAAGTCTCTCGTGTAATAAGTTGAAATTTCGTGAATCAAAAATTAGTTTTACTTTTATTTTACTAAATCATTCAACGTTTAAAATATTTTTATAAGTTAAATAAAAGCTGAAGATTACAGCTTCCAGCTTATGGGTCGAGCTGGAGGCTGGAGTTGGCATCCCTAAACAGAAATCTTTCATAAACATTTTGATGATCGATTTATCTGTATTTAATATCTATTTAAACAATACTTAGTCATAATCTAAAGAAATCCTTATCAGGAACTTGAGTTCAAAGTATTTCAGTTTATCTCTGTTGAATAGCGAAAACCTTAGAAAATTCATATTTTTATACTCAGTATAGAAAAATTGTTACCCAACTCGATGAATAATAGTTGAAAGTTTGATAAAACTTTTTCTAATGGCAATAAAAAAGTCATCCACTTTTGAAATAATAATAATATACGTATTTATTAAAAACTTTTGTCTGAATTATAATATAAATAATAAATGAATGCATATAAATATCGATAAATCACAGAATCGATACTACAATACAATAATTCTAGACATTAACAAATAAGATATTTAACTTGTTATATAAATACTAAATATTTTATACACATTTGTAAATATTAAAAGAGATTCCTAAAAGTCAGAAACTATCAGAATCTAAACCAGAATTACAATACGTTTAACAAATTATAAACAAGTCTTATATCATATATAGTGTACATAAATTGCAATAATAAATAAACAAAACAATTAAATAATAGTTGAAATAACTTATAATGATCGCCATAAGAGATATAATCAAATGCAGAAAAGCGTTTAAGACTTTTCATCTTTAAGTAGAATAGCGTTTGAGTGAACCGTCGACTGAACTATAATCGAATCAATGCTTTCATTGGAGGCACGCAATGAATCGGGGATTCTCTTCAGATTGTTTTCTTTCTTTTTCTCAACAAAACAACAGCAAAACTTCTCAAATGCATTTTCGAACATTTGCGGACTTTCGGTCTTCCACTTAACCATTGCTAGAATTATAACACAGGACGAGACGAGACATGTGCCGATAATTGATGTCCATTCAAACGACAGAACTATGTTAAAAGTTCGGGTCACAGAAACTGGTCCCGCACTTTCGTACTGAAGAGTTATTGTCAAGAAATATTGATCTTCAACACTATAAAACCTGATCGCGACCAATAGAGGCCATGTTTAGAGACTTGTTGGCAGAACCAACTTATCCAATATAACCAGAAATACAATTCCAGATACGATAACAGTCGCCGAATACCACATGACGACTACAGCAACTGGTGTTATCTTCAGTTTTCTCAAATTAGTCATTGTAAAGGGCGCGGTCAGAGTCGTGATCACAGCCAGTATTGTTTCCTCCAATCCAAATGATGTGCATATCATTATCTGTTCCATCGATGAACACCGATGATATGAGAACCATTTCAAAGGTTTTAGCATACAGTTTCCAGAAATAGGTCTTAAGCGTATCAAATAAACGCCTCAAGAGTTATAAGCTTTTGAAATTTTGAATACCATTTTTAAAAATTCAACTATATGATAACGAGTGTTTCTCACTCGTTATACAGCCATTTATCGGTATCCATTGTGAGTCTGATAACTATCAGTGAAATAGTTGTCGGTGAAACATCCTGGATCTTCAGTTTCGAGCAAATTGAGGCTCACTTGTGTACTAATGAATGTTCGACAGTAATAGAAATAATGGACACTCAACTCCTTTTCTATGAAACTTAACACCTGTCAAATGAAAACTTCAATTGTCGATTTCATTATGTTTCAGGTCTTGAACCACTCTAAAACTTTCCCAAAATTATTCCTTATTTTTTATAGAATTGTAAACAAAATCCCTAAAAGAAACTAATTGTGGGCGAGGATTAAATGATTTTTGAAACTAAGCAAACTTTTCTCCGGAACTGGAAGTAAATAAGGTCCAATGTTTTGGTTAGAGATGTATACTTTTCAAAGAGGTATATATTTGCCATCGTACTACAAGATCAAAAGTCATTGCCCATGCATAATGGCTTAACGTGGACCTTTCTTCACAATAAAGTGGACACAACCAATCCGATTTACAATTAGTGAGACCAAAAGGATTGACTTTACTGTGAAGCGTTGCTTCGACTTTCAGTTGGATTAATGTTATGCAATCACTATAAATTGAGTTTGTTTCATAGTTTAAATAAACCGTTTTCGTTTACTTTATTCTTCATAGGGATGTATGGCCTAAAGTGGAACTGTTTTGAAAAGTTTTGGGAGGATTTAGATCCATATTAGAAGTGCACTAAAAACAGATATCAACAGTATTTAACTAGGGATTTACTTCTAAATTATTCATTTTATTTATTAAACTCGTTACACAAACGGTCAAAGAGGTTTTTCCTATAATTAGCGCTAAAAGAATTTCTTCGGCTGTAAATCTAAAATCCACGAAAACACTAAAATTATGTTAATTGATGAAGAAAAAGTGAAATAAATGTATTCTGCAGAAAAATTTATAGTTTTTATGATGTTATGTGATAAAAATATTTTGGACATATCCATATTATGATTTTCAACTTGTATTAAGTTAACAATAGAGTATTTAAGAGAGGTAAAAGTTATTGATTCTAAGTTATTCATTGATTTTAAGGATTATTAGTACTCAATATTTTTAAAAAAAATACTAGAATAGCCTAAAATTATAAATTATTCGAATAATTCCTTTTGTTAGAACAAATCATTTATTTATAAGGTTTATAAAGGTTTAGAAATAGATCGATATCATAATCTAAGTAAATCTCATTATATTCGTTATAATTGATTTAGTTTTTATCTCCTGTTTCCTAATTGATTAAGTACTCAAACCTTTTGGGGAATTCTGACTTCATTTCATAATCGAATACTGCAACCATTAGTAAAATTTATTAATCTGGTTAAAGAAATTACATAAATCTATCAGATTATTGTTTAATTTTATTTAATGGATTAAATAAATATTTCATTTGAATAATGAAAATATACATAATTAATGGATGCGAACTCTCCACTTCTTGAACTTGATGTACAATTAAATTAATTAAATTAAGAAAGTATGAAACAAATATACAAATAGCATAAATAATTTGTTACCAAAGCCAACCGCCAACTTCACCGATAGTTAGCTTAATATTTCCGATTTCAAAGAGCAAAAACTTTCTACTTCTAGACATACCCCAAGAAGTACAATAATATTTCGATTCGCCAACTGATACAAACCACTGTGAACTATACTTAGCACAAATAGTGTCTCTTATAAAAGAACTCAGACTGTAATAGTCATCAAAGTTTCGGTTGATTGCATCTCGTGTTAAATTCACTATAAATTTTTCGACTTGTGATTCAACATTAACACTTTTTTTCAATACTCTTATCGTTTGGTTATTTCTTGTGTTGCTCAAACTTTCTCTGAATGATATCTAAAATGCAAAAATAAGAAATTAAAATATACTCCCAAAGATCTTCTTCTAATAAGTACCTCATTAAAGGACTGATTGATTGTTTGAAATAATATCAGAACTATTTTATTGATTTCGATCTTGATATAAGTCCCAGTTTTATAGTTTGCAGAAATTTTAATAAGGTTTTCAGCCATAAAGCAATTCCAATGCTTTCCATAAAAATCATTGAACTTTTTTACTAGATTTTCGGGAATCAATTCAACGTTTTCTAACGACTGAACAAGTTGTGTTATCGTAGAAATAGCTGAGTCCTTCATTTCAGGAATCATTTCAGTTTCAATGACTTTCAGCTCATATTCGGTGCTAACTTTATAACGGTTTGCGACTAAGTTTGTTCGCTTAATATAAATACTCTTATGATCTTCATTAATTTGGTTGCATAAACCACTCTTTTCTCTCAGTTCAGATTCAAAACTACAACATTTATCTAATTCTGCATTCGCTGATATCAGTTTAGACTTCAAGTCATTTATAATTTCTTGTAAATTAATAACCTTTAGAATAGAAAAAAGTCCGGACAATAAGTTTTTTCTTTCAATAAAACTAAAATTGATAACAATTTAAATACTAATTACTCACTTGAGAGATCTCCACATTTTCGTTGATAGATGAAAATCTCTGTTCAGAAATCCTTAAATTTTCTCTTAATCTTTCGATTTCTATCTCTGCGTTTTCAATACAACTTTCTTGAACTAAATTGATTCTCTTAAACTCATCCAACTCCTTATTAACTTTCTTGAGCTGCAATTCCAACTCATTATTTCTTTCTCTTTCCAAATCCAACATATTTGTTAACTCAATATTCTCTTTTTCTAATTGAATCAATTTCTCTGATTCAAATTTCTGACTAAATTCAAATTGATCCATGTTTTTCTTCCTCAGCTCTTCGATCTCACTCTTCACATTTTCATATTTTTTCTCCAAAGTCTTATTCTTCTGCTCTTCAATTCTTAAGGATTTTTTCAAATGAGTTAAACTATTTTTAGAACTACTTTTCTCCATAAGTAAAAAACTTTTGACATAAAGAAAACCTAATATTCGTTGGAAATATTTCTGTGATGGTTGACCAAAATATTTATAGCATATTCAACATAGTATTTGTTCTCCTATTTATAACTACCACTCTATATCACAATTTCGTTGGAAACAACGAACTGTTAGATAAAAAAAATTTAAATCTACCTATGATTAATACTTGTGTTTCGTTTCCTGAACAAAATACAAGTATTAAACTTATCTTTATACCATTTCTTATCACCAAAAGAGCTTACGTGAATAAATTTATCACTTTTTCCGTGCACTTGATCTCCATAGAGAATCTTTATACAAGAAAGTAATTTGATAGCTAACTTAATGAAAAATTAATCGTGTAATAAATAGATTTGTTAAAATTTATTGTTTTAATTATCAGGTAGAGCTTTAATATAGTTAGCCTTGCTTCACATTCTATTGCACTACCTTTTGTTCGTCTTATGTGAAATTGAACAAAAAGTTGACAGCCTTTGAGTTAATTGCTTTCTCTTATCTTAAATATATTGTCGCCACTTATGTCAACAGAATAGCACTCTATTTCCTTATTTCATTGAGGCTCCATTTTAATCATGAAGTGTTTTCTTTGTTTAGAGCTCATATTAAACTTATAGTTGGAAAATTAGTTCTGGTCACAAGTTTCTAAAATAAATGTTCTCTGGTCTTCGCTGGAAATATCGATATTCTTGGAGACTATATCACAGAAATATATGATAGATTGTGAAATTTATGATAAAATGAATAAATCCTCTGAATTAATAGTGAATTAAGTTACTAAAATATTCACACTTTTGTTGATAAGTTACCTAAAAAAAAGATCGAAAGGTGTGTGATTTACGTATGAATATTATCAAAACGAGCCCCTTTTTCACGTGCAAAATGCACTGTATCGATAATTAGAGATATTTTTAGCAAATATATCGATCTTAAAGATTAAAATTCCTATTCCAAATATACTAATCCTTTTGCATGAGTCGGATTACAACAATATAGAAAATATAAGATTTCTGACGTCTGTTATATTCAGAAAAACGTCTGCCCGTTTTTGTTTTCACGTTTAGAGCTTATTTCAGAATTATATAAATACAGGTTGAAGAACAATTTTTTATTTGCTTCATGCCTTCTATAACAATTATAAGTCACAAATTTTTTTCACAAATAGATTAAAATTAAGTGTAAGTTAAGTAAGTTTCATGAAATTTTACATTAAGTCTGAAAATAAATAACAAAATATTTGGGCGAGAGCTTGGAAATCATCAAAGTCTTTAAATAGCTTGAAATATAGTGAATCTCAAGTCCTTAATCAAGAGTTCAATAAATTTTCTTTTATTGCATAGAGAAACATTTAAACAAAGATCATAGCTATCATATACACCAACGACGACAAACCATTTCTTGCCAAAGCGTCTAGCGATTGATGTGGACATAAACTCTGACATCTGTTGATAATCGGTCAAATTTTTTCCAATCGTTTCCAGTGCCAAACTTGTCACACTTTTCTCAAACTCTTCATCAATAAATTGATTCTTGCTTACTATCTCAATATTAGTGACCCACTTTGCAGTATTGATCAAATCAAGACACTCAGTCTATAGAAAAAAAAATCATTTTGATTAATCAAAAGGTATTGCAAAAAGTAATTGCCTTCAAAACTCTCACATGAATTTGAAATATAGCAAAGCCCAAGTTACTTATTTTGAATGAAAGTGTTTTTCTGCTGTCAAAGCTCCAACTGCTACTGTTATAGCAATTAAATTTGCCGATGATCACCAAATAGTATTGATTGTATTTTTCACGAATTTTATCGCGCATATAATCACTCAATTCTGAATAACTATTGAATTCTTTAGCAACTGTCTCAATCGCCAAATTTATTATAAAGTCCGCAAATTCTTGCTCAACATTTGGTGTTCTGTTGACGAAATCCGCTTTTTTCTTCAATCTAGCATTATTTATCACATCCAAAAAATCTCCCTATAAAAAAATTTCAATTTATGACAAAAAAGCTTTGGAAAGTTTTACTATTAGTACCTGCAATGAAGTTCTTCTTTCACTAGAAAATAGCTGACTTTCTATCGGTTGTAACGAAACTCTCTTTGAATTACCAGATTGTGATCGATTACCAGTCTTCTCTAAAATCATTGGTAAAGAACCATTTCTTTGTTTAAATTCTTTTATTGGACTCTTCTTTTCCGGTAAACCATATGCTTTGCTATCGGCTGTACTCACAGTTTCTTTAAGTAATTGTTCAGTACGTTTATTATTTTGATCCAATTGTTTCTGAAACTCTAAACTTTTCCTTAAGTCCTGCTCGCGTTTTAACTCTTCAGTCAAACATCTTATTTTATTGAGGAGTTCGTCATCAAAACTTTTCAAGTACTTGATCCTATCTTCAGCTATATCTAATTTTTCTGATAAAATACTGTTATCGCTTATGAGTTTATCATTTTCACTTTTTAGTTTTAAGATTTCTTTTCTTTAAGTTCTAGTTTTTCTGTAAACTTTTCCATTTTTTTGTTGTAAATAGTCAGCTGGTTGTACCTTTCTTCGTTAAAATTCTGAAAATATTAAAGTTTTGTTATTATTTAAGCATATGAAATGAAGAATTCTTTCATTGAAATAAACTGGACTTAATTGCATAATATCTCTCTTATTTTTGTGACAAAACTCAAATTTGAACAAAATCAACAGAATGTACGGTGGTTGGCATCTATGAGTAAGTGGGCAGGGTTTTGAAACAGGCCTCGAATATTCTCTAATGACACATTTCAATAAGATTAGGTCAAAAAGATAAGATCAAAAAATTTTATCACTAATAGTTTAGAAGATATGAAATTTTTAGCGATTTTTCTAATAATGGGCTCTAATGGAGAAAAATTGAACTTTGAAAATTAATTTTCAAAAGGTGTAATTTTTATTTTTATTTCACCTTTAAAATTATTTGAACGAAAGAGCATGAGAGGTAGACATTTTTAGGAAGGTCACAAACGGACTGAACAACTGGAAGTACCTCAAAATAGTAATTGAACTTTTGATTTTGAATTTAAAAGAAAAAGAAATTCATTTACAGTTTTGTACATTAAGTTTGATTCACATTTAGGTTCAAATCAAGAGTTCAAATTCTATCTCGGGGTACTTCCAGTTGTTTAGCCCACTTTGGATTTTCCTAGAAAATATTTGCCTCTCATCCCTTTCGTTAAATCAGTTTAAAAAATTAAAATTATGTTCTTTTAATTAATTCGTTTAATTATTTATCAAAGTTTAAATTTTCTCCATAGAGCCAATTATAAAAAATCATTTAAGAATTCATATCTACTAACCTATCATTCATTTTCGTCATTTCATTTTTGTTGTCCAACTGCATTCAGTAGGCTCATTTGAGTTCCAGTTACAGAATGATCTTTTCGCTATGCAGTCAGGTCGGGCATGCGCATTAGGACAATGCTAGTCAAAACGGGGTATGAGGCCAACACATCGCCACCAAAGAAGTGTAGCAACTACGAGACGCGAATCAGAGACTTCCGCCCCAAAGTCCGACTCGCTCATCACTACACCACAGTAAACCTCACTCTTAAACTATTGATGATAAAACTTTTAACCCTTCGAAGGAATTGTGTTTAGAATCACTTAAAGGGAAAGATGGGGTCAAAAAATCGTGGGAACTTTCCTGGACGAATCTGGGCTTATTATGCGTAAAACTCAAGGACTAAACAAAAATACCCCACTATTCCATTCACATATCGTATTGTATCCAAGTCATAACATTTGACATCACAGTTAACCCCTTTCTTATTGGATTCATCCAAATTGCATTGAAATATATTATGAAAAAAAGTTACATGAATAGAAAGGTGGGGTACGACACCAGACTTTGCTTTACTTATTTATTTTTAGAATTTTAATTATAAGTAATATTAAAATGACAATTATGTAGTTTTGTTAAGAAATAGTTTGTGATAGAATACAGAATTTTTTAGATTTTTTGCATTTATGGTTTGTTTTTAACAGAATTTCAAAGTATTGTTAGGACAAAAAAGACCCCACAGTTCCTTCGAAGGGTTAATTATTTAATTATTTTTCTGAAATGTTATTAGATGTAAAATATTTGAAGCCCATCATTGCGCCCCTTCCACCTACTCATAAATACCGACCATATTGTTCGGAAGCATATTTAAGATATGATAAAAGCTAACTTTTTAGATCAATTCAATTTTTATTTCCGAAAAATTTTTCGAGTTCTTACTTTATGGAAATTTTGAACCTCTAAGTCCAAGAATAAAATATATGGTAAATCATTCAAATGAAAGCTCGTTATACTGTCCGTTTTTTTAAAAACTAAACTCAGATTTTACATTTAACACTTTATTGCTTTTGGAAATGTGAGTCAAAAGTCAAATCGCTTACTCATTTGCTGAAATTTGAATGTTTCAAAATAAACCTTTAATAATGAACTTACAAACATATTTCAGAACTGTAATATTACAAAGTAGTTTAGACATGTAAAAATAAATTTGATTCAATTCTAACAATAGTTCCATTGGTCGGTCCAGTTTTACCAAATTTTTCAAAAAAATTCAGCTCTAACCTTATCACAACATTTAGTTAATAAATGAGTCTTCAAAATAAAAATTCTCTCTTTTATTGTGAACACTATCTTATGATTAAAAGTGTTTTTAATTCAAAATCAATGACTAAGTGATCAAATTTTGTTATATGTTTTAAACTGACTCATTAGTAAGTTCTGATTAATGAGTAATAATAAAGAAAAATTGTTATAAGGATTTGAGTTTAGTTTTTAAAAACGGACAGTATATAGTAATAGAGCATTGTCTCTATGTTTATTTTATTATTGTGTTCTTTTTTTTAAAAAGAGCACGATTATTAATATAAATACAATCAATAGATTTTTAATGATGTCTGTAGAAAAGGTGTTGCGAAGTTGTTATGTGAGAATGTACTGAAATGAACGAGAACCCATGCGTCAACATTTTCTAATTGTAAAGAATTATTGATGAACTTGATCTGCTATCAAAAATAAAGTTGCTGATCAGTGATAAAAGATTAGATTTAAAGCTTTGACTAGTGTTCAACATTTAGTAGTGAGTAGATTTTATTTAATCATAGATCTAATCAAATGCTATTAATGCTAAGAGCAAGTTCCCACCCGGGTGGTCCTTCTGAACCTCTGTCCTCTGACTGGTTCAGGAGGACTATAAGATGTTCTCTTTGAAAATAAATTAGCAGAATCATATCAAATTTTTTCTTTATTGTTGAAATATTGGGTTCTTTCTAAGCTCTTAAAAAAAATTTGATAGACGCTTGTAACCGATTAATAACTGGATCTTCTATGTTCATTGAAAACCACAATAAAACTACAAAAGGCAAATTTTGGTCATCAACACAAAGCTTGAAATAAGTTAAAATTAGAATTGAGATTTTGCCCTCATATCCTCCTTTTAGAGTCTGTAGCTCTCTCTCTCTCTCTCTCTCTCTCTCTCTCCCTCTCTCCCTCTCTCTCTCTCTCCCTCTCCCTCTCTCCCTCTCCCTCTCTCCGCTCTAGTGAAGTGACAAGAGCTAAGAGATTATCCTTAAGTACAGAGTATTCCATCTAAGTGTGGCGATATTAGTCGAATATTTTTCGAACCTGTGGGCCGATTTCGGAAATCGTTTCAAATATGGTAGTCAGAGGCACCTCCTAATGAGGGACCCAGGTATATGGGATACGAGGAAGGCCGGATTTTACCGAGACCAGAAGTACCAGGCATGGAATTTTTATACCACTCGACTTAGCAGATGTCCATAACTCTTACAAACGTTATTTCAAAGTTCTATCCTCACAGGGAGTATCACCGAAATGTTATCAAAGTTATCAAAATTCATATTGTATTTATACTAAAATTAAATTATTACAAATTAATTTTTAAAAATGTCTTTTGAAGTCTCAGCAAAGACAGATAGTACCTTAGGTAATCCCAAAGGAAAAGGTATTTTCCGGTCTCTGAGGAGGCATGGGCACACTTCAGTTTAGAAAAGCTTGCCCGCGGATGGCAATGATGTACATCTTCTCGTGATGCCATCTGTCTTTGCTGAAAGGCCTCAAAAAAATTTTAAAAATTAATCTGTAAAGATTTCATTTTAGCATAAAAACAACTTGAATCTTTGAGTAACTTTGAAAACTTTTTGTACTGCTCCTTGTTAGGGAAGAACTTTGCAATAGTGTTTATCGAAAATATGGACATCTGCTAGGCCGAGTGGCTTAACAATTTTCGTATCTGGTACTTCCGGTCTTGGTAAAATCGAGACTTCCGCATACCCCATATATCCAGTTCTCCATTAGGAGGTGCCTTCAACGACCGTATTGGAAACGACTTCGCATATACTTATCAGTCAAAAGAATTTCCGAAATCGGTCCACGGGTTCGGGAAACATTAGTTAAACATAGCCACACTTAGATGGAACACCTGTATGCCACTTAAAATCTTAAAGATAGTTCTGAATGCTAAACGTATATTAAATACTTCCTTAATCAGCTTAATATTTAATTTGTGTAAAGTGATATTTAGTCTTTATCAAGTACTCGATTAGATTTATCGATTTAATAAATTCCATAAAATCTAATCACATGGTTCTTGTTATATTAATGCGTATTCAAATAATTATCAAATAAATATTTACAGGTCTGACGCGAAACTCATAAACTCAGTAAAAAATCCTTAAAACTCATCGCGAGGTTCGCATAAATGTCTATTACTACAAAGTCACTAAAGCGTTTATTGAATAAAAAATACTTTTACACGATCGTTCAATGAAAAATTTTGATTTTGCCAATAAAATTATACCCACAAAATAATACCTAATAATCAGTTAATATGAATATATTTTTCGAAGAAAAGCCTGAAGTTTGAAACTAAAACACCAAAGTGTATGCATTAAGACATATATACGCATTAGTTTTAATTTCAGTCAACTATTCAACCCTTAACTAATGATGAAATAGCATAGAGATAAGTATTACTGAGAGAAGTTTCGATAGCATAAAGAAATAATTTATTATTAATATTTCAGGACTTAAATATAGGCCGCACCTTAAAATCGCGTAATTGGCTGATATTAATATTATACAATAAAACCTCGAATTTAACAGCAATTGTGATCTAGTAAATTAATACTAGTATTTAATTCAATTAAATTTTCAATAAAAATGAAATTTCAACTTCAGATCCACCGTCACTATTTTCTTCAAAATCAATGACCAGATTTTCCATTTGGATGTAAAGAAGTCTACCCCTTTCCCAATATTCAGTCTCAATTTGCTCGTAATGTTGAACACATTTTGGCAAGACTCAAGAGTTTTTGACTCGACTACATTTAAAATTAATTGTTACAATTCATGACTTTAAAAATTAACATTATTCTTTGAGACATATAATTAAATAAATTATAATCTAATTTTTATATTAATTTATGCAAATATTATATTAACTTTATCAACGGGTAAATGCATTAGGAATGAAATTACGATAAGGTGTTGGAATTTACATTTTAAAGGTGTGACCTATATTGAAGTATCTAAATATTAATGATAGCATATGAATGATTTACATATGCAAATGATTAATGGTGCAAACTCTCATTCATATCAAATTGTACTGGAATCTAGCTAAGTCTGATAAACATAACAAAAGTTGGATAAGTTCTAAACCCTTAGTAATTGAGACTTCCTTCAGTTTAAAAGTCTTCAATACTTATAAGTTATTCATAATAATCTTTAAAAGCAAGATTCAGATTCAAATAACATATGTATATTCCTAAACATGTATGTCCAGTTTAGCTTCTAAACTGAGACAAAACAGTTAAAGCTTTTCATATTAGAATATTTTGGTCGGGCGTCAAATAAATTACTCATCAACTCAGAATTTTATACTTTGAAAAAATCTCTTAGTCATCAAATTAATGCAAGTGAATCAATGTTTAGAAATAGCAATTCAATACTTTATAACATTTGCTGAAAACGTTATCTATTGTTTTATAGACAACGCTTCCTTTAATAATATTGTCTGAAATTCTGTTAAGAGTTTTAGAATTCTTTTTGGACCACGACAATAATAAGTTAATAATTAAGTTTTATAAGCAAAACTCTCTTTTTTATCATAAACACCATTTTTGATGTTTAATCAGTTTTTTAAGCAAGACATAATGATTGCGGAATAATCTTTTCTTTGACTCATTCCAAGCTTCATTCATAAGTGGCATCTGATCGATGTGCAATATTACAGAAAAATGCACTCAATATATGAGTTTAGAAGATAACGGACATACAGTATTTATGCGCCCTTAACTTCTAAAACTGAGATAAACAGTTAAAGCTTTTTATACCTTGATAATTAGCAGGACTTCAAAGTGAATTACTCATCGATCAAAAATTTAACATTCCGAAACAAACTTTTGATCATCAAACTTAGTATTATAGAATTAGTGTTTAGAAATTGCAATTAAATACTTTATTACACTCTGAAAATGTTGCCCAATATTTTCTAAGCTAGGTTTAACTCATTTAGTCATTGTCTGAAACTCTACTAAGAATTTCAAAAGTTATTTTTTGAATATCATTTTGAATATTTAACTTTGGCTGTTCTGGTATTGAAGTCTAATCTTTATTGAAAACAGCACTTTAACGCTATATCTGTTTTTAAGCAAAACATAATGATCAAGAAACAATCTTTATCTTGATTTGTTTCAAACTTTGTTCAGAGTTGCATCTGATCGATGCGTAATATTAAATAAATATCGCACTCAATATCTGAATTTAGAAGTTAACAAGACACAATATAATAATAACTATAATAATTACTACTATTAATTGTATAGTTCGATCAACGAGAATAACATTAAAGCTTATTAACCTCTAAGAGGTTGTTACGCAGATCTCATGTTTTCGAACAAATCTTACAAATAACTATATAAAATCTATCATACCTTCAAATATCCATTTGAAATAGTTGACATTTTTCTTTATTCAATATTTTGTGTAATTACACACAAAATAAAATAATAAGGAACTTTGTTCGAAAAACTCAATCGCTTCGCTCTATTTAACACAATCTTCACAGTTTAGATGATAATGCGTTTGAACTTCAAGTAAGAATAACTTCTAACTACTTAACATAGGCTTAAGTACCTATTAGTTGATTATTAATCATATCTTTTTTGGCGGACTTATGTGTCAAATCAGTTTGATTGCCAGTCAATAAATATTTAATTTATGTCTTATCTCAAATATTACTGTCGTAACATATAGCTAGCAATAAATAAGAGCAAATATGATAAATATCGTTACAATTTTCTAACCTCGAAGAACATGCAATTCATTCTCAGTATAAATACAATTAAATGAAATTAACGATAATTGTGATCTGGTCGACTAACATCATCGTTATAATGCAGTAATATTTCAGAAGAGGAATCATCTGAGTTATATTCATCACTTGACTCTTCAAACTCAATTAATAAAGAAGTTTGACAAACCCTGGCTATCAATTATATAATATAAGATATAATTATTTGTTATTATTGATGCATTAATGCATAGGTAGGGACCCACCCTCCGCCCCCCTCACTCAACACCCCTAAAAGTCGCCGCCGATACTTACTCTTGGTCCTCCAATTCCACGCAGATATCATTTAAAAATTCTGCTCAATCCCACGTATGGATGACAGGATGAAATTCATTATTTTATAAATTGACTTTTCAACTGATCTATATATTTTTTTAACGCTGATTCCGAATATGAAATCAAATATGAAATTTTTTATATCGAATACTTTTCGAGATATTCGACTTTAAATATTTTATATCGAATTTTTCCACTTTAAGATCTTTTATTATATGATATATGATTTCGGTGTAGAATTTAACGCTGATTACAATTATGAAGCCCGTTTTTCGATATCTATTATATCCTTAGAGAAAATCAAAGATTCATTTTAAATGCTTACTTTAAGGGTATCTAGCGGATAGACTATAAGTTATACAGAGGTGAGCCCATTGACAATTTTGATCAGGATGATGACCTTTATTAAAATATATCATGAGATCCAGGGTGTATGGATAGCTAGAATCCCATAGACTTATTTTCATCGTTCTTTAAAGTTTCATTTATAATAAGATTTAGATGTAATTTTAATAAATAGATCTAAGGCGATAAAAAATTGCGAGATATATGTATAGGCAGTAATATCAAGAAAATTTACATAATTTCGTAGAGTAAAATAATAGAATTTCACCTACAGAGGATAACAGAGCGAAGTTTTAAGCCTCTGCAGCCCTTTAATGTTCAATCAGACGCGTAAAGCACATGTGATATGTGCGCAAAACACAGGATATAAAATTTATATAAGTTTTATCAAAAAGAAAAGCTAAGACTTTTTGGGTTGGAAGAAGGCCTTTGTTAACTAACCACTGCACTTCTGCTTAAATTTTCAAAGTTGTATGAAGCAATGCATTCTGAGTGTTTAATTATTTGAAATATAGAATGTATATAAGGTGTATATATCTGTCTTTACTCAATCTGCTACTCGATTTCTCAATTAATTATTAAATGTGACTTATTTTTCGCTTCACTCACTAGCACGGGCTTGGAGTATCTACATCTCATAATCCTTGCTTAATTCGATCTAAAAGTTAATTGACCCTCATTTAAATAATGTTTATTCCAGTTTAACTCTGCGATTGAATAGAATCAGCTATTATTGTTATCAATTTGAATGAGTATTTACTATTTGAAGCAGTTGCTTTAAAAAACAGACATCTAACATTTTAGCAAAAGTCCCATATTACGGAAATAGTAAAAAATCAAGTTAATATTCAGGGATTCTCGCCCGTCCCTGTGTCTGCATAGGATTAATGATTCTCCTATCGGTAATAACTAACTGCCAGAATACTGCTTAATATCTCTCGATATTGAAAGTTTGACTTTTCTGTGTTATATTTTAAACTTGTTGTATCTCATTTATGTCTACATAATTTACACATAATTCTCTTATCATAAATTCATTCAAAATAAGTTACATTTAAATGAAACAATATTCCATTGTGTCTCTTTTTTGTGTATCAGAATCTTAACTCAATACAATGTCCTCTTCACTCATGTGTAAAATTATTTCAATTTAAAATGATTAAAATTGCTTTAAGATACAGTTTTTATTATATTGTTTTGATTATTACCTTAGATTTTAACTAAAGTATGCAATACTTGTAATTCGGTGCATTGTTACTATGAGTGACTGCATTAGATCTCTTATAGTTAGAATGAGAAAAAAACAAATATTGTGATTATATAATTTTAAAGTAAAATTCAATGCAGAGAGGCAAACAGGTTAACAAGGTTAAACATTAGTTTTATCATTTAACTTTAGTTTCGGATCATCCTTTTAGCTCAAGCTCTTAGCTTTAGCTCTGTCGCTTCATGAAAAACTTAACGTAAGAGATGTAGTCATTGACAATATTCTCTTCATCTATTTTTAAGGGTTTTATATCCTAAACCTCAATGAATTTTGATGAATTTTTTTGAATGAAAGGTATGTTGGGACCGACCTTTGACCTGAAAGGCGTGATCCGACTCTAAGACGGTTACTCGTAAAATGAGGTAACTCTCCCAGAAGAACTCAGCAAGAATTTAAAATTCTGATACAAGGAATCAATACCTAACTAAAAATGATCAAATATGTGTATTTTTGGTTAGCTCTGAAACGACTCACTTTCATCTACAAACACGAAAAATCCTATAATTCAAGAGATCATAAATTTTTAACTACAGGGAATTAAGTTTTGAAACCAGTTGCAAATTAAAGTTAATTATAATGAACTTTCAATTATATAAAGTTTTAAAGTCTAGATTTGTTGGAACCACTCTTCACATTAAAAATTTAAGATATTCAAAATTCTAGGTAGTCACACTGTATTGAAACAAATAATATTTCTATCTTTTTCGAAATCTATGAGACCAAATAAGGGCTGGTTTTTCGTGGAATCCTACTCAGTAAAGAGTCAAGTTTTTTAAAATAATATTTTTATTGATCTCCTATAGAGAGTTCGATCAGTGACTTCGAGATTCAGAGCTTTTATGCTTTCGCCATCTTTGAAATAATTAAGATTCGACCACTGCTCTTCTTCATTCACTTCAACTAAAAGTAGATCATCACTAATAGTTTTCCTTATGCGACCTTCTTCTTTGAAGAAAGGAATGTCGTGATTGTCTTTATAGGCCCATTCATCATAAGTTTTAAAAGTTATTCGTTTAAAATGAATAGTATTACAAAATAAATTTAAATGAAAAATAATACAAAATTAACGATTCTATGCATTAGGCAGAACTTGAAAACACCTTGAGCATATAATTTTATAAATTTTTCAAATCTACTTTCATTTATTTCTGTCGTTTTATTGAACAATTTGTTTGAAATCTAATGAAACACAACTATGTGAACAGTTAAATGTAAAGAGATAACACATGAGCTCGTTTTTGGAAACTTTATTCACATTTGCTTATTTATTTATATACTACGTGATTAACTTACTAATAATTAATTTAAAGATACTTCAAACCTGAAAATTAATGAGAACCTATTTTAGGGATAGATTTAGCAATAAATTTGAATAATATGCATGGTTAAATTTAATTTGCAACCAGTTTCACAATTCACCATTCATTCAAAAAAAATTCATCAAAATTCATTGAAGTTTAGGAAATAAAACCCTTAAAAACTGATGGAAGGGACTTTGTCAATGACTGTACAATCGCAAGCAAAATCGTGTAGGCTTTCGTATTAAGAGCTTGGAATATTAACTATAACTCGTTTGGCTATGAATATAATGACTATTTACCTTTAATTAAGTTAAAGTTTTTATATTTATTAATTACAATAAGTTTTAGGTGATATAATTTATTTATACTCTATTAATTATAAATAGTTTCGTGGAATATGGATTAAAATAATTGAACTTTTGGTACTTCGTTGTATTGTCTTACACTTGGGCCAAATAGTGCGGCAGAATACCTGTCCTAAAAACCGCTCTTTTACCCACTATTGTACTTACGTTATTCTTTTTTCATAAGATGGCAGAGTACAGTTAACATAAAAGAGTAATGACTAGAGCCAAAGTCTGCAAACTGCTTCGATTCAGACCAGTCAAATAACAATGTTACTTTATAGTGACGTAAATTTAAAGACTCTCAATAAAAATAAAACACCAATTGCAGTAAATTCGAGTTTTAGAGAAGTTCTCATAATAAAAACGATAATTTCGAAATTTTATTGATTTTGTGAGTCTGTACTTCATTTGTGTAGTAAATAATTTTAGGGAAACTAATTTGAAATTATTTCAGATAACATTTATATGATTATAATATCAAATTAATTGATATAAGGTTTAGAAGACACGTTAATAACTTGGTTCAATCAATCACCCTTAATATTATGCATCTTTATGAAGACATACTTTTATTAAAGGATATTCATAATGGGCACTTAAACATTATTGCATTTTAAGCATTAATCACATGATTTTTAATTAAATTGAATTAAACGTTAATTTGGATTAAGCCTGTAAATTCATCTTTTATACTACTTGTATTTATAGATTGTGTTAATTCAATTTTATTTAATAGATTGAAAGTGAAGCATAAGTTTGATTTTTACACTTTAATCGATACAAGCTATTTCTAAATATAACCATTTTTGACTTTTCTAAATAAAACCTTCAAAGGTGTACACTCTTAGGCAAATGAAGTATGATTAATGCAAACAAGTCTAAAAAACGTCTTTCAATTGATATTATAGTACAATCATTACATAGTATGATTTATAATTTATTGATTGATACAAACATTTGACACAAGTGTTGACTAATCAACAAGTATCTAATATTAAAAATAATAAAACTATTTTTCAATAAATTGAATCATTATGAAAAGTAAATCGAAATTTAGGATGAAACTTCAGTTATCTTCAGGAAAAGTATTCCAATGAAGGCAATGATCTTCATGTTTGAAATTATAACAATTATTAATATCTTTTTTAAAGTTCTGCAAATCATTTTTTAAGAAAATTAGAAAGTTCTTACTTCATATACACTAAAGTAGTTAATAATAAATAGTTTCCAACAATAAAATCCAACCCTTTTCTGACCAATTCTTTCAATGAATGACATCAACTATGAATTGAGAAAAACTTGATATATAATTTCATAAGTGATAGATATTTACTTTTATTTTTTGGCGATTCGATAGAATTCTTCCATTTAAAGAAATGAAACGAGAATTCAATAATTTATATGACTTATTTGCTTCAAAATGAACTGAGGTGACTGTGTTTACAATGAATATTTGACTTAGAGTGAAGATTATCGCAGCAGCAACGACAATAATTCTTATCAGTAAAGTCACTGTTACGAACATAGAAATATATAATGCGTTACTTATGTATATAGATGACAAAATCCAAACCCAGAATAAGTATTTTGACCAATAATTATTATTGTATTCATTGATTTCTGAATAGATAGAGTCCAATGATTTGACAATCTCATATAACTTCAATAGTCTATTATTTTGTTTGAGCTTTTCATTAATGACTCTGAGTTTACTTTTCAAGTAATAACAAATTATATAAAAATAAATCAATTGCCATGAAATAAAATTGAACATATACGTTACACTTATGCAAAGAAGCAAACTGTAAGGAACACCCAAAATAATAAACTTTAAGACTGAAACATTCAGACCATACGAAGTTAGAGATATTAACAAAGCTAATAGAGGTAACATTAAATTTGAATAGACTTCACAAACAAGAAATGAAATCTTCAACACTTTTATCATTTTATAAATTTCTACTTCATTTGTGAGACCAATACTTTTTGGTGAAACCAAACCAGAAAACATTTCAAATGGTTTGAGATATGAGGGCTTTATACCATTCTTGAAATTGTAATAATGAATGATTTGTGGTACAAGTGCTAAAAGATCTGTTAGAATTGCACAGATATTCAAGTGAACTCTAAGATTTATGAAGTGAGTAAAGTCGCCAATTAATTCGAGTAGATTTGAATCTTCATCAGTCAATAGCAATGAAATGCTACATCTAATGATTAACTGTAATAACAAGATTAGTATAAACATAGGATTATAAAATTTACTCCTTTTGACTGATCCAACTGGATATAGAGATAATCCAATTCTATACAAATGAGTTCCAGCACTCTCAATAACAACATTTTCAGGCAACAACTCGTTAGGATTGAATTTTCTTATCCATCCTATCTTATTTTTCCTAAATTTTTTATCCATAACAATTGATATTTTTCAGTCTTTCAGCTAACTTTTAGATATCTTGAATGGAATGCAAACATAAAACGTAAATATCTCTTGAAAAGTTTGATATTATCGAATAAATAAGAAGTTTGATTAATATATTTCGTGCTTATTGATCATTTTTGCTCTTTTGACTATGAAAATATATTATCTTTTCTTCAAATTTATATATAAGTCATAATGTGAATATTATTTTATCAAGTTTATGTTACATGTCAGATATCAATTTATACATTTAGAAAAGTCATTCACAAAATTTAATTTTCTCACTTCTATTTTTTGAATGGTAAGTCAGACACTTTTCATGTACTTCAAAAATCCATTATCAAGTTTTGTAAGTAGCAAATAGAATTGAATTGAGAAATCGTTTTCCATCCAAGAAATAAGGTTTATTCAGTTTTAATATTTAATAGATTGAAAAAGTTTTCATTTTTTAATTAGTGTTAAGTAAAGTCTCCAAAATTTAAAATACTATTATAATAGTAGCCGCTGCTATACTTAGATTGGGAGTTAATTACAATTACTCATGCCTTTTCATTTGAATTTTAAGTATAAATTAAAATTAAGTGAAAGTTTCCTTAAAACATAAAGTAACATGAAATCAATATTTATAAGTTTATTTATGATAATTTCATTATCTATTTAAAAAGTATAAATTGTTACAGAAAACAAGATTTGAATATAAAAATGATAAAACCCGAAAATTTGATATACACTTTGAGTTTATTGCCTTGATTGCAAAAGAGATACCTTTAGATTTTCCTCGTTAAATATTCCTTTATTTGTTATATAAGTTAATATTTTTGGGATATTTAATTCCAAAAGATGTAAATCTTTTTTTTAGGAATTTAAAATTGATTTCGAAATAATAATACTAAGACTCTAAAGGCTTGTCAAAGAACACAGTCAAATATGAATTAGTTTTGAGTAAATGTGAATAACATCCAAATTGAAGTAACAGTAGGATCGTCAACTTTACGATAACATTTAAAATCAAATAAAGAATAAACTTAATAAACAATAATCAGTAAATAATTGTAATTTTTATTATCAAGTCCGACAAATAGAATGCTTTGAATAATTTTTTCCCTGGAATATATTACCAAATGATATCTTGTTTAATATTTTGATTTCAGTTTACAGTATATTAGTACTTTTAACATATCTGTTCGCATAAGTAAAAAAATGCTTAAAATTCATAATTTTTAAAATTATGCAAAAGTTACTTATTCTTGATGTTTAAACCAAATAGTGCTAAATTTCATGCCAACAGCCCTAACACGACATTCCAGTGTATAAATTACATCGCAAACACCGCGTGCGACATTACCACGCAAATGACACTACCGCTCGGTAGTGTAGTTTGCGCGTTAGCGTCTTGAGCGGTATTGTCGTTTACGCAGTAGTGTCGTTTGCGCTGTAATGTCATCTAACTAATTTAAATAAATCTACTTTTAGAATTAACACATACATCATATCTATATATTTATGAAGTCTACGTGTTGTGTGAAAAAAATGAACAAACCTATTTTTAATTGTGATTAATAATGCCGAAGGAAAACAGTCCCGAAGCTGATAACCATGTACGGCAACTATAAAAACATGTAGGAAGCTATAGAAAAGTAATAATTCAATTAAGAACGGGTACCTGCTTCATAAGGAAAGAGGAAATACCCGTGAAAAGTCCTGACTGCAGTCCATTAGACCATTTTTGAATTGGACATTCAAAACAAAAATTATTTCATAAGAAACCGAAACTGGAAATGGTTTACGAAAAGCATATCGAGATGTTTAATCAACAATAACACTTGAAATGGCTAAACTAGTATCCAAATCTTGACAAAAAGCGATACCGAGCTACCACTAAAGATAATGGCTCTCACTTAAAACAAACTAAAAACGGATTAAAGTGACCAAATTAGTTTTAATTTACATAATTAAACTGTTCACAAATCCTGTATGCAAACAATTTACTCCAATCCATCACTTAATATTATTCACTTTTTTGAAAACATTTTTATTAGAGGATATTTATAATTGGCTATACATTAAAAATGACTGCATTCTATTCATTGAATCACATGATTCATAAGTAATTAAGTTAAAAGTTGAATTCGATTAAATTTGTAAATAAACTTTAATGGTACAGATTTTGTCAATTCATTTTTATGAACGAGTTCCAAAGCGAAGCATAAGTTTGATATTTAAGTTTTGAGTTAATTTTAAACCGACATGAGCTACTTCTAAATATAAGCATAATTCACTTTTATTGATTACAACTATTCAAAGGTCTGCTCTCTTACGCAAATCAAGTGTTTTTTAGACAATTTCAATCATTATGAAAAAGAATAGAGATTTATGATGAAATACCAGTAATCTTCAGTAAAAGTATTCTAACGAGGGCAATGATCTTCATGTTTGAAATTATAACAATTATTATCGTATTTGAAAGTTCGATATGTAATTTTTTAAAGAAAATTAGAGAATTCTTACTTCATATTCCCGAAAATAGGTTGATTAAGCAATAAATTTTTCATCTTAAATATGATAATGTAATTTTTTAATATATCAACTATTATGAAAATGAATAGGGATTTATGATGAAATATTAATTATCTTCAGGAAAATATTTTCATGAAGGCAATAATCTTCAAGTTGGAAATTATAATAACTATTATCTTATTTAAAAGTTCCACAAGTCGTTTTTTAAAAACAAAATTAGAGAATTCTAATATATTCACGAAAATATTTAATAATAAATAGTTTCCAACAATAAAATCCAGCTCTTTACTGAACAATTTCTTTAGTGAATGGCATCTACTATGAGTTAAAAAACTAGATATGTAATTTGGTAAGTGATAGATATTATTTTTATTTTTCGGCTACTATAATTCTACAACTTAAGGAAATGAAACAACTATTCAATAATTTATATGACTTAATTGCTCAAAAAATGAATTAAAGTGGCTAAGTTTATGATGAATATCTGACTTAGCGTAAAGATTATTGCAACGGCAGTAATAAAAATTCTGATCATTAAAGTCATTCGTCCAAACATAGGTACATATAGAATATTACTAATGTATGTAAATGACAAGACTCAAACCCTAAATAAGAATTTCGATTAATAAATTTTACTATATTGATTGATTTTTGAGTTGATATTGCTCAATGATTTGATAATCTTATATCAGGTCTCCAAATAATTAATGTCGTTTTTTTGAATGGGTTTAATTGAATGGATGAAACTTTTATAAAATATTCTAAAAAGTTAATTAAACACATTACTCATTAAAATGAGTAACTAATGCTCATAGTTGATTAGGTAAACTTCACTCATTAATGTTTAAACATGGCTTCCGATGAGATTAATTTACGGCATATTATGCTTTATGAGTTTTAAAAAGGAAATAACGCCACTGTGGCCACTAAAAACATTTGCGAAGTTTATAGAGATGTGCTGGACATTCGCAAATGTCAGCGATGGTTCGCAAAATTTCGGTCAGGAGACCTCAGTCTCGAAGATAGAGCCGGTAGGGGGGCCCCTATCAAAATCGATATCGAAGCGCTGAAAGCTCTCGTCGAATCCGACCCACGTCAAAATTGTCAGGATATGGCTAACATTCTCAACGTCTCTCAGGAGACAGTGCGACTTCATCTCCATCAACTCGGGAAAATATCGAAAGGAGGTGTTTGGGTACCTCATAAGCTCAACAGTGAGAATCTCAGGCAAAGATTGACAATTGCTTCTTCTCTTCTCACGCGCCAAACACGAGAGCCTTTTTTGGATCGAATAGTGACCGGTGACGAGAAATGGATTCTTTACGTCAACATTAAACGTAAAAAACAATGGTTAAGTTGTGGACAGAAGCCCGTTCCCACACCTAAAGCTGAACTACACCCCTCAAAAGATTCTACTATGCATCTGGTGGGACATGAGAGAAGTCATTCACTTTGAGTTAATGAATCCAAATCAGACCATTACTGCTGACATTTACTGCCAACAATTGGATCGACTAAACCAATGTCCGATTCAGAATCGCCCGGCACTGGTCAATAGGAAAGGGATTCTCTTCCTCCACGACAATGCTCGCCCTCATGTCGCGCGTTTGACCCAAGAAAAAATCAGGGACTTGAGATGGGAAGTCCTCCCGCACCCGCCGTACTCACCTGATATGGCACCCACTGATTACCATCTGTTTCGCTCATTACAACATCATTTGAATGAAAAGGAATATGAAAATGAAGAAGTGAAACAAGACTTGACATTGTTTTTTGCGTCAAAACCACCCGTTTTTTTTAAAAAGGGTATTGAAGATTTAGTGAAAAGATGGGAGACTATCATAGATAATGAGGGAAATTATATGATTGATTAAACTTTGTTTGACTTTAAATAAAAGACTTTTTTCCATTTGTTAAAAAATACGACATTAATTATTTGGAGACTTGATATAAGTTCATTGCTCTTTTGTTTTGTTTCATTCTTTCATTAATAACTCTTAGTTTACTTTTCAAATATTGGTTTGTTCAATAAGTTCATGGATTCAGATAAACTAGAATTCTTATCAAAATTCTGATTAGATATATTTAATCTTCGCCTTTTCTAATGCGCATGCCTGATCTTTCGTCATAACTGAGTGATTTTTAAAATTCTGTGATTATATTAAATAACATAATGTTTAAAATTTCGATAAAATTCGAAAAAAGGATCTTTGTGTGCTTATCGCGTACAATTTGAAGAGAAACTTAAGCCCTGATAATGTCTTGAAGAGATCAACGGAGCACTGGGAGAAAATATATTTTGAATTAAATTTCAAATATATTTTCATTTAAATTATAGTAGTCACTGACAGCTATTTTATTGAAATAGCTGTCACTGACTACTTTGCATCGATTTCAAAACAAGAGTGGCGGGAAGTCTCTGAGAAATAGCAGAATCGAACGGTGCGATGCATTCAAGCCTTAGGAGACTATTTTTGAGTTATATGTAAAAAATTTTAATAAAACTTGTTTAAAACTATCTAATCCATGAACCTGCTGAGCTAACTATATATAAATAAATCAATTGCCAGAAAATAAAATTAAACATACACATTATGCTTATGTACAAAAGCAAACTATTAGGAACACCCAAAATAATAAAGAACGATGCCAATAAGTCTATGGGATTTTGCCTATTGATGCAATCCAGAACTAATGACATATTTTAATAGAGATCACAAGCCTGATCAAAAGTGTCAATGGGCCCACCTCGGTACAACTTATAGTTTAGCCGCTAGGTGGCTTCAAAGTTATGAAACATATTTAAATATCGATTTATTCAGTGAATATTAGAGGTATCGGGAAATGGTTTACATATTTGTAATCAGCGTTAAATTCTACATCGAAATCATGTATCATTTATATAAAAAGTTAAAATCGAAAATTTAATATAAAAATTCAAATATCTCGAAAAATATTCTATATAAAAGGATTTGGACTTCAGATTCGGATTTAGCCTTAAAAAATACATATAGACCATAAAGATTTAGTCTCGACACAGAGCCTCCTCTCAATACTTTGTATATATTCTAATAGACAGAGAGGAGGTAGGTGTCGATTCTGTCTCTTACTATACTTGCTCTTGTATCCGGGGCCTTAGAACTGTCGGATGTTGTGCGCACATCGCGACAGTTCTGTGGTTTCTCGGGTATGCCCGACATTTACCCAAGATACCAATTCCCGCAGAATTTTTAAATAATATCTGCGTGGAATTGGAGGAACAAGAGTAAGTATTAGCGGCGACCATTAGGGGGTGTTTGGTGGGGGAGGAGGGCGGGCCCCACTTTTAGATTAATATAAATATAAATAATTATATTTGTAATTATAAAATTGATAGGCAGGGTTTGTCATCGTTCTTTCTAAAACAGTTCTTAAAAAAGCACAAAAATATTTTGAAATAAGGATAGAAATAAGCACGTTTTATTTGTATTTTCCTAAGAATTATATTATATATAAGAATGTAAAACAACAACTAATGTCGTCTTTACCGTGATAATTCAATATTAATACAGATTTAAGGTTTTTTAGATTGATTTCAAATTAAAGTTTCAGTGTTTTAAAAACTAGAGTAAGCCTTTCTATGAAATGACTAATTTTTTTACTCAGAATTAACTGAGGTTACTCGCGATTGAAATCTATCAAATCTATAGATAAAATTTGAGGAAAGCATTGCACAAATTATTATGAGAAATAGTTCAAAGGTCTTCAAATCTCCATAATATAGTTTGAATTTCAATTTCTAAGAAAAATATTTGGTTGAATAAGCTTATAATTATAAGGATTACAACTAAATATTTAAGATTAAGTACTAAAACTCTGAAGTGTTAGAATAAGCAAGCACGAGTTCAAAACGCACTTTTTAAGTAAAAAAGCAAGCAAGTAAGAACTTACTTTCCGCTGTTTAACAATAATAATAGTAACAATAGTTATACTACTAATGACAATAATGCACATAACAACGAATACGCTCCCTTTTATATCTTCAAAACATGCGACAACATATCAAAAGCAAGTATAAGCATACATTAATTACGACTTAATTTGAAGATATAAAAAGACAATATAGAGATATAATAATGTAATAAATACTTAATTCAAAATTAAATAAAGCAAAATTTTAACAATTCAAATCATTATGAAAAGGAATAGGGATTTAAGATGAAATATCAATTACCTTTAGCAAAAGTATTCCAATGATGGCAAAGATCTTTAAATTAGAAATTATAACATTTATTATCTTACTTTAAGATTTTATAAATAATTTCTTTTAAAGAATATTAAAGAATTCTTACTTCATATTCACGAAAATAGTTAATAATAAAAAGTTTCCAACAATAAAATCCAACTCTCTTCTGGCCAATCCTTTCAATGAATGACATCAACTATGAAATGAAAATACTTGGTAAATGATTTAGTAAGTGATAAATATTTACTTTTATTTTTTGTCGACTCGATAGAATTCTCCCACTTAAAGAAATGGAACATTTATTCAATAATTTATATGACTTATTCGCTTCAAAGTGAATCGAAGTGGCAGTGTTTATGATGAATATCTGACTTAGCGTACAGAATATCGAGGAAACAATCAGAACAATTCGGACTAGTAAAGCCACTCTTCCGAATATAGATACATAAAACATATCACTTGTGAATATGGATGACAAAATCCAAAACCAGAATAAGAATTTTGACCAATAATTTTCATTATATTCATTGATTTCTGAATATATAGCGTTCAATGATTTGATAATCTTATATTAGTTCAATAGACTATTATTTCGTTTCGTTTTTTCATTAATAATTCTGAGTTTACTTTTCAAATAATAACAAATGATATAGAAATAAACTAATTGCCATGAAGTAATATTAAACATACACCTATGGACAACCAGAAGTTCCGTCGGAAAATCGCTATAACTTTTGATTGGCTTGATCGATTTAAATAATTTTTACACCAAATTAACCAAGAATAAATGTAGTTTCTTAAAATTTAATGTAAATGTGATTTAATTTTTTCAAACCACTATAACTTTTTTATCTTGCTGAATATTCAAATTTCCTTCAAATCATAGAAATTACATTTATTTTTCGTTAATTTGGTGAAAAAAATTTGAAAATCGGATTACAAAGTTAAAAGTTATAAAAATTTTCCGAGTCAACGTGGCAAGTGATTTGCAACAGAAATTATGTTGACTCGCAAAATCCTTATAACTTTTGACTTTGTAATCCGATTTTCAAAATTTTTTCACCAAATTAACGAAGAATAAATTTAATTTCTATGATTTGAAGGAAATTTGAATATTCAGCAAGATAAAAAAGTTATAGTGGTTTGAAAAAATTAAATCACATTTACATTACATTTTAAGAAACTACATTTATTCTTGGTTAATTTGGTGTAAAAATTATTTAAATCGATCAAGCCAATCAAAAGTTATAGCGATTTTCCGACGGAACTTCTGGTTGTCCATAGGTGTATATAATGCTTTTAAGACTAAAAGGAAACTGTAAGGAATAGCCAAAGTAATGAACTTTAGAACTGAAAATTTCTGACCAAATGAAGCAAAAGATAACGTTAAAGCTATTAGAGGGAAAAATAAATTTGAATAAACTTCACAAATCGGAAATAATATTTTAGACATTTTTATCATTTTGTAAACTTCAACTTCATTAGTGAGACCAATACATTTTGGTGAAACTGAACCAGACATCATTTCAAATGGTTTGAGATATGAGGGCTTTATATCATTTTTATAATTGTAATAATGAATGATTTGTGGTACAAGCGCTAAAAGAGTTATTAGAATCATAGCGATATTTAAATGAACTCTAAGATTTATGAGGTGACAAAAATCGCCAATTAATTCAAGTAGATCTGAATCTTCATCAAACGATAGTAATGAAATGATACATCTAATGATTAACTGTAAAAAGATGATTAGTATAAACATAGGATTATAAAATTTACTCCTTTTGACTGATCCAACTGGATATAGAGATAATCCAATTCTATACAAATGAGTTCCAGCACTCTCGATAACAACATTTTCAGGCAACAATACGTTTGGATTGAATTTCCTTAATTTTCTACCCATAAGAATTTATATTTCTCTGTCTTCTAGCTGACTTTCAGATACCCTGAATGGAATACAAATATGAACTTTAAGTGCTTTCCTGAAAAGTGTAATACTATTGAATGAATAAGAAGTTTGATTGGTTGCATTTTAGATCTGCAGGCTGCAGTAAAACCCTGAATGAGAAATCCCTAGTCGGGGATGATTCGTATGTAGTTATTGCAAGTACAACCTGCATATCTGCAATCGAAGATTTTGAGATTATTTTCAAATAAAGTCTTTAGATTGACACTACTGCCACCACTACCACCATCGATATCACTACTTTAGCTGAAGATGCGATTCTTAAAGCTCAATCAAATCATTCTAAAACTCTAGAACAATACAAGCAAAACCAACATAAACATGACTTCACTATCATCTTTGGTCATCGATCAGTTGATGATAAATAAATCATATTTATATCGGTTTTGTTTGTATTGTTGCAGAGTTTCAGTATGATTTGATTAAGCTTCAAGAACCGCTTCTTCAGCTAACGCTTCTTCTGCAAGCATTATATCTTCAAAGTACATATTTCTTTAATGTATTAAATTACACAAAAGTAATATATAATTAATAATTTAAATTGATTTAAATTATTACTATCAGTGAAAATATTTTAAAGTTTTATTGTAAATAAAGAGTTGTGTGTATTATTAAAATCAAACTCTAGGGAATATAAAACCTGTTTTGGGGCTATTCCATTAAACAGAGCATTTTCTTCTAAGCAGCCTGCAGATCTGAAATGCGACCGTTTGATTAACTTTCTGTATTTCGTGCCTTTTGATAATTCTTTGCTCTATTGATTAATAAGAAATGTTATATTCTCTTCGATGTCATAAAAATTATAATTCGAATATTCTTTATATTAATAATATCAGTGTTGCATATCAACCATTAATTTATGCATTTAGAAAAGTTATTAACAAAATTTATTCTCTCACTGCCATTCTTATAAATGGCCAAAGTCACACATGTTTTACGTATTTCAAAAATCGATTATCAAGTTTTGTTAGTAAGTTAAGCGACTCCTTCATTTGGAGATCTACTGATTCATCTGATTGTCAATTAATTCAATATTTTATTATATCATACTCTTTCTCAATAATGAGTTAAAATTTAACAATCGATTTTTAAAATTTTGGAATAATTAAATACACATCTTATGTTTTACTAAGGTTGCTTAAAACTTTTCTAAAATTGATTACTTGATATAAGGTTTGATTACTTATATTGTAATATGGTCAGAGAAAAATCCACACAGAGTCATTCCCCATGCAATATTTATATAGACTCTTTTCATAAAAATATGAGTAAATTAACCAAATATGAAGCTATTTTAGTTTTAGAATTGAATATCGTTTCCATAGTTTAATATATTTAGTAAATATGCAAATGTTAATTCGAAACCACTGTAGAATGTTCGCCCTTAGAAATAATTTTTAGGTATAACACTTTGAAAGAATAAAGATATACAATCGTCCTATTTTAAACTTAAGGCCAGATATCAATCGCTAGAAGTTTTATTTTAGACGTTGGAATGGCAGGTATTGTTCAATTGAATGAATTACGTATGTCTACGAGCCTTTCAAATATCTTTCTCCAGACTTGATATTATCTTTGTTTTGAACCGTTTTTGAATCATACAAAAGTATTTTTTAAGATTCATGAATAAAATATTTTTTTCGGCGTTGATTACAAATTTCTACAAACAAAATATAGATAAAGGAAATCCAAATACTGTCAATTTTTTAAAGATAGAATGTGGACACAACTGTGTATCAGATGATAGCCCGAAAACAACTCGAAGGGAACTTGACAGTGGCCAAAAGCCTAACAAATCAAAACGAGGAGTTAAAGAATAAGTTGAACAAAAAGCAAACGCAATTTGTAAGTTATGCAAAATTGGTGAAACTAAAAGTCTGCAATAAAATTGCTAAAGTTATTTAGTAGAATATGAAATCAATAAAGTTCAAAAGAAAAACTGCTCAAAGAAGTAATGAATATCAAAAAATAGAGCAAAGAAAGTATCTAAATAAGTTAAGAATGCATAGGTTTTAGCCATGATTAATGATACAGTATTAAAGACGACGAAGGCTATTCCACAATTGGTATTACGACATAAGATCAATAAAAAATATGGAAAACAAAAAGATCGAATGCGACATAAGGCCAAATATGACATAAGATTAAGTGTGAAATAGGATCAAATATATTATATCAAAAGTTAAAAATGAATTATCAGAATAAACTTTTTTAGTTCGAACTAATTAAGTTTATAATTTGTTATACAATAAAATATAAAATAATTGATCAAATTTACATAATTTCATATGTAAGAAAATATATTCGAATCTTTAATGAAATACAGTAGAGGCTCGATATAAGACATTTCGATGCAGTAAACATATTTTATGCACAATCAAGTTTGCACACACTCGATATATTCCTTATAGAGCTTTCATAAGTGTCGACGTATTAAAATCTAGTTTTTAACCCTAAACTGATATATTATTCTGATTTTTAAAAATACCCTTTTAACCAAGTAATTTCAATGACGGTGTCCCCGAAAACTTGCGTTTCATAGAAAAGGAAATTTCAGATATCATTGTCTTTAAGAAAAATATGGAGACGAAAATAACTGGTTTTTTGAAATTGCTTCTATTTATTGTATTGACATTGTTACTTAATATTAGACGCTCTGAACGTTGACATTCCAACTTTCGATATAACATGAAGCATAAGATAACGAACAAAGAATTTACTTTCTAGGTGTTTGTTATACCGAGCTTTTATCATATATAGTTTCACAAATTCAATTAAATTGAAAAAATATAATATATTAATAAAATCAATATAAATAAAATAAATTATATTGCATTTGATCTTACGTCACGTTCGATTTATGTAGCATTCGACCTTATGTCGTATTCGACCTTTTTTCATTAGATATTTTTCACCAATTTTATGTCAGGGAACCTCCACAATTAATGGCTTAAATGGTTACGATAGTGATTCATATTTTGCACATCCATCTTTTAAAGCCGTATTTGTTAGATAATTGATCAAAATATTCGTAGCACGTGAATTGAGCGCCAAATATTAAATAGAGAATTAAATACAATTTTACTAAATTACATTTTTTTATGAAAAATCGTTTTCTGATTACGTCATTAAATCCAATGAAATAAAATTGAATCAAAATATGATTTTTTTATTTTAATTAATTTAATTAACTCTACTCAACTGGATTGAATTAAACTCAGTTTAATTATATTGGATTGAAATTAGAATTTTTTGAAAAATAATTTAATACATAATTAATAATAATGACAATAAACTAGATCAGAACTCGTATGCACACGCTTTTCAATCGTGTGCAATGACCGCTACTCTATGAAAGTAGTTGATAAAATTTGAGTAAAAGTCGCTTTTAAAGCTCAATTGTCGTTGCGAGCAATTTTTAAGCGCTTATTTGTCGTTTGCCCAATTGTCATACGCTCGATACTCGCTGCGCTTAATTGACTCCGCTCAAATGTTTGCGCTCAATTGACGTGGAACCCAAAATATTAAAAGAGAAATGAAGAGATTGCCAGATGGCTATTTTCAAATCCTGTTGTCGCATACTAAAACCGAAAACTATGGACAACAGGTTATCACTAGCAAATAACTGAACTAAAACCATTGATCTATTATGACGTTAATTATACGTAAATTTTTTTATTCATTTGTAAAAGGTTTATAAACAATTGAATTTTGTGAGCATTTATTCTTCGACCTGTTCATACTTATCAACAATAAGAATAAAGTCCACTACGATAAATAACTATAATAACTTTGATAATAAAATAGTGTTTAAATAATGTGCTCTTCAAGTACTTAATAAGAGAGACACCACAGCCGTAATCAGTGGGGTTAGGAGGCTGTAGTCTCCCGAGACTTTTTAAGAATTTGAGGTGTAAGTCTGAAATGAAAGAAATCTGACAATAAAACTTTTAGATCGTATTTATTTGACGCATCAACGATTGATTTTCGTTAAACATTAATCAAAGGTTTGAAAAAATTAACAGACATTTTAACTTGAATACGCGTTTGCCTCAACAAATCAGAGCATTTAATTTTAAACTTTCAGCCCCAGACCAACCTGGCTTCGGCATGAGAAAAATTAAGACTCGATTGTTATGGAGAATTTGGTAAGGTCTCGGAATATGAGGCAGTCAGAGAAAATTCATTGTTTGCTACTTTTACCCTGAAACCGGTTTCGCAATCTGGATAAACTTTTAAGTTTAACATAAGCATCGTAATTTTCTCTCAATACTTTTACTATTATTTCTCAATTTTTCTCTTAATTATATACAGTTAAGTTAGTATATATAGATAACAATTTAAATTTTCAAATAAACATTGATTTTAATGTTAGAAATTTAACTATAAATTTGCTTTATTACTTGTTAACCTTTGTCTCATAAAGTATGTTAAAAACTTTGAATCTTTTTCATCTGCCTCCATAAAACTGTTCAAATTTATCCTGACTTAATAACTGTACTTATCTTTATATAATTCACTTGTATTTCTTTAATTATTTGCACAAGTTTTCAAACTTATTTGTAACAAAGGTCCTACAGTAGGCTTGGAAAAACCCCCGTTATGAGATTTTTCAGTTAGGGTATTACCATTGCCTCCTATTCCGAAAGCCTACCTAGAAGTGTTAACCTCTTTTTCGATCAGTTCGGCGTAAAACGATACCATTGTCTAAATTTTTGACTATATTTCAAAATCACTGCTAAAATTTTTTATTTCTAAATAATTTTTGTCAATTTTATAACCACTCACATATAATCAATAATATGTCACTCAGTATTATAAAACATGTTTCTGGTATTTTTCTATAATATTTTAACTACTAAGATATAGATATTATAATTGAAGTTATTTAAACAATAGATATCAAATATTAAATTGTCACAAGTCGTTCAAACAATATTTATATTTATTATTTCTATGATTTATCATATGTTCATAACAAGAATCCCTGTACTGTGCTTTATTTTTTCCATTAGAAATCTTAAAAGACTAACTTTTTCTCATATGTATTAAATCTGAAAACTGCCACATATCTTAAACATTTTGAACTCAAACAACACTACTTCACAAACAATTTAGTCTTTCTGAAGGACAATCGTCTGATAAACAATCAGCTCAACATTTTTGTTTGTCATTAGATTAAATTCTAACATATCACGAAAACTAAGCACATTTTTAGTTATAAATATTATTTTTACTTTTTGCAGCAGAAATGTCTCATTTTTTAGCTATTATTCTTGGATTTATAGCTTTTATAGCTTTATTAAAACTGTAAGCTTTCAAATCAAAATTGAATTACTTGAAAAATATGTCTTTTTACTAGTTATTTCAAGAGAAGATACAGCTATTGGTCACGACAAGGAGTTCCCGGTTATGAAGGCATAGATTTTACAGAGTTTAGAAAACTCGCTCATGAAACAAGTCTCGAAAACGACCGAAAATATGGCACTATTTATGGTTATTATGAGTTTTTCCGTAAGGGAATAGTCGTTAACGAACCGGAATTGATAAAAGATATTCTGGTCAAAGACTTTCATATCTTTCCACACCATAGAGAACTCTATTTTGGTGAAGATTCAATTAATTTGAATTTATTTAATTTGCCCGGAAATCATGACTGGAAACGGATTCGTAATATTATATCCCCGGCTTTCTCTTCGGCAAAATTAAAATACATGATGAAATGCATTGAAGATATTTCAGATAAGTTTGCGGAAAACTTGGCAAAAGTCGTGAACAAAAGTGAAGGTATTGTAATTTAGATGATTTTAATGTTTTTTTTAAGAATTTGGCCGATCATAAAGTTGAAAAATCAAATTTGCTACTAAAGCCAAAAGAAATGAAATAAACACCTATAACAAGTAGCACGTAATGTACGTGAGCTCATTCTGTCGAGCTTGAGCTTAAGCTTAAGCCTACGGGTGTGGTATTCTTTTAATCATAATAATCATAATAATAATAATCCTTATTCAGTGAATGAAATTACAGTGAATTATTATTCTTATTTTGCCTGAAAACTAAAATACTTATTTCGATTCGCAAAAATATTTCTCTTTGATTAGAATGTTGCTATGCCATTAATTTCTTGAGGTATGCATGTACTTTGATATAAGATCATAGATTAGAGGTTTTCAGCTTGAACTTGGGGTGAGCTTGTGATACAGCATGAGCTCATGACAGATGAGCTTGGATTTTCAGACTTGGTATATATGAGAAAAGTTATAAACTTTTAAGATTCTTAATAGAGAAAATAAAGTGCAGTGCAGGGATTTTTGTTATAGACATACGGTAAATCATAGATATAGTATAAATATTATTTAAATAACTTTTAATAGTTTAATATTTAATATCTGTTGCTTAAATAACTTCAACTATATCTTAAGTAGTTAAAATTTTATAGAAAAATACCAGAAATACATTTCACAGTACTGAGCGACTTTAACAATACTGCATTGTCAACAGCTAATTGTTTCTCTACTCTAACTACGAAACTATCCTAAAAGTGGCGCTCATTTTATCGAGTGATAAGACCGCTCAGTGTTATATGTCTCACGTCTGGATTAAGTTTAGTTAGTTGAAATCTACTAGTTCAACAATTAATATGTTGAGCACTGAAATGGAATTGTGGAACGTTGACTTTTAGAAGCAGATTCTATTATAAGCAAAAGTTAAGATTATATAAAAACCGTCTTAATTCACGATTTCATTCTTAAATCTCTTAGATATTCGTATAGCCTTCAACTTTAAAACAATTTTTCAACTGAATTAAAATGGATTGTTTTATATGAAGTTTAAGCTTTGAATTATAATTTACGTCAAAACTTGATTATGAAACCATGACTTAAATCAGTCAAATGACTCAAATATTCTTTTATAGTTTATAAGAGTCTTGTAAGTTGTGAGCATTTAAAATGTGTTAGGATAATATTATCCATTGAATAGAAAGCGCTCTAAATAAATTTCACAAAATTATGATAAAACGCTCAATTATTTTGCTTATTTGGGGTTTGTTTAATATTAATTCTTTTATTTTAAATTATTATTACATCTCTAAGGTATTGAACTTGACATAAGAAAATATATTGGAGCCTTTCTCATTGATGTGATCGCTTCATGTGCATATGGTATTAAAACTGACTCACTTAATAACCCTGACCAGCCGATTGTCAATTATTCCAACAAAATATTTGCGGTCGAGGGAAAATTTTCTCTTATAGTGGCGGTCCTTTTACCTAAATTAGCGAAATTTTTAAAATTGGAGCCTTTTAGTGGGGCTGCCATTCGGTTCTTCAGAGATTTGACTCATAAAATCATTAGAGAGAGGAATGAAAATCAAGAAAAATTTTCACGTAAGTTCCGTACAAGTCATGAAAAGTTTTAAAAGAATTTTTAAAGACTTTGAAAAACTTAGCAAGGTTTTTCCCCCAAACTTTAGATAATAAAAGATCAGATTTTATACAACTTATGATCGAAGCGAATAAAAGGAGTGAAGAATTCAGTGAGGACAATACCGAGAATGAAAATCAAAACGAAAATAATCCAGATTTCAAGAAGAGTCCTAATCAAACAATGAGTACAATTGAAATGACAGCTCAAAGTGTAATATTCCTTGTGGCCGGTTTCGACACAACGGGCTCTTCATTAGCACACGCTTTCTATTATCTATCTAAATATGAAGACATACAACAAAAACTGTACGAAGAAATATCATCAATAGATGACTACACAAACGAATCTTTAACTTCTCTTAAATACTTGAATGGCTTCATATTAGAAACACTCAGACTTTCGCCTCCAATACTGAGAGTCGAAAGAGTTTCGGTTGCGGACTATGTACTGGGAGAAACTGGTATTCGAATACCTGCCGGAAGTGTTGTTTCTATTAGTCCTTATTCACTCCATAGGGACAAGAGATATTTTGAAGATCCGGAAGAGTTTAGACCCGAAAGATTTATTGGCGAAGCGAAACATAATCCGTACGCTTTTGTAGCATTCGGAGGTGGACCACGAAATTGCTTAGGAATGAGATTTGCTTTAATTGAAATGAGAATATGCTTAACAAAATTAGTTAAAAAATTTCGATTTAGATTGAGTCCCAATACTAAGGTTTGCTTTTTACCTAACTTTATCCGAAAATATTTTTATAAACTTCTGTTGTCTTATGTTTAAAGCTCGAATATCTCATTGGTAATATTTTTCTATCGCCTAAAGAAGTTCTATTAACTTTGGAGCGTCGATAAGAATTTTGGGCTGCAAATTAAATTACACTTCGTAGATGTATCAAAATTTCTTAAGTTTTTGTAATTATATCTTTTAGTAATTCAAATATATATATATATATATACTTGTGTAACTCAAGAATGTTCAAAATAAGAGTGAAATTCTAGCTCATTAATCAAACACTTATCTAGACATCAAATAAAATGATTACTGACTAAAATTGCATCTATTAATCAGAAAGTTTTTGTTTTTTTATAATTTAGTTGTATTATTATTCCATTCATAAGAACTAATATTAATCCTTTTATAAGAGATGAAAGAAATGAAAGTTGTCACGAATTGTGTAAAAGAAAGCTTTCTTGTTCAAGGAAGTCTTTCCTTTTACTATAGAATGAAAGTTTGCTTAACATCAATTTTATGCATGAGAAAACCTTCAAATCCTGTTTAACACAATTTGCAGCTTATTTCTAATGCTAATTGCAATTCAAAAAGTTCTTAGAAAATCTATTTATTCGAATTAAAGTAAATTTTCTTATCTACTACTTTGTCAATTGAGCTCAACTTCTATCAATATAATATGATTATTGTCAGACTTATCTTAAGGATATGAATCTTCAAATCTACAGTAGTTTTCATTATTGAAGGATATTGTTTTGTAAACATTTGATGTTTTCGTTCTAAAATATCTCAAAAATGATTTTCAGGTAACTTTCCATGCATTCCGGGTCATTGCTTGCTAGCAAAAGGCATTCAAAAAGTTTTTCGACTATTTTTAGACACAGCTTCAAAGGACCAAAACTTCTGAAAATAGAAATTTGCCTCTAAATAAACTATTTCTAAGATAAGGAAAGTTTACAGAGTTTATGATAAAAGTGTGATTGATGCGTGCAATAAAAAAATATTTAAAACACTTATTCATCGATTTTATTGTTGTCGTTTCTATGCCTAAAAATGTTTAGAACTAATGTTTAGTTGGAAACAAGTCTAAAAAGTTGAGGGAAAAACAACTTTCTCTTGTCTAACGCAACACAACATCTCTATTACACTTCTCTGCGAAATCACTCGCAAAGCACGTGTTCATAACATTACGTATTAGTGATATCTTATTGGTTCACACAAATAGTAGTGTTTTCAGAGCCTGAGTTAAAGCTCTATATCTGGTTGTCAAGCAGTCAGTTGTAGAGTCAGTCAATAGGGTTGAATCGCTTGTGTTAAGGCTCAAAGTGAATCACTCATAGGTAGGCAAATACATCACTTATGTGTTTACCAATTAGTTTATATTTTAACGTTTAGAACATTATATCAGTTCGTATTATTTTAACGTTTCTTCAAAGGTAAGAATTGTTTACATTTTCCTTTTTTCATTTCTTTTTCTATCAGTTTTTCTCAGTTTTTAATCAATACCTAAAATGTGGTCATTTATTGTGATCTTTGTTTTTGTTTTAATGCAAAAATATTTTTCAATTTTTTCATTTAAAACAATTTACTAAAAAAGAATTGTTTCTAATCCGAAACAACAAATAAAACAAACAAAAAATCAATTTAATGTAATTTTGTTGACAACAAAACAGACAAAAATTGCATTAAATTTTGTAAAATTGTATAAAAACTAATGAAAAAATGAACTATTAATCAATTTTGTGCCACAAATCGATAGAATTTTGTGTAAAATAATTTTTGGAATTAACATCTAATGTATTTTGAGTTAATATAAATTTTCAATTGACTGTATTTCTGTAGCCAAACACATTTTAATAATAAATAACTGTTTATATGAGCGAAAAAATAAAAGTTGTTTTGCATTTGAAAGTTTGAAGATATAACTAAATATATGGTTGTTATTCAATAGTATGCGTCCATTGCGTCACTTAGTTCGCAACAAGACAATAATTTGTGGGAAAGCACAACAATAACATTAATATATTTCTAGCTTTAACTTAAAAAGCATTTAATACAAAAAATGTGAAAGTATTCATTTAACCAAAAAATAGCATTTATCGATCTTTGCTGTTGATGAGCAACATTTGTGTTTATTTGATTGCATTAAAGCTTATATATATCTAAAATGGTTAGTAAAAACTGAGACTCCAGCAAAACAGCAAAGTACGAGAATAACAAATCAATAGTTTCATAGCTTTAACCATAAGGGCGTTAAGTACGAGAAACAATACTAAAAACAGTGAAAATGTTCAGCTCATTCAAAACTTTGATCTTAAAAACCTATTTGTTTGAAAGAGATAATTATTTAGTGACATTCAGTTGGAGTAAAAATGACAGAAATAGTGCTCAAAAATAAATAAATGTTTGAACTTGGTTTGCGTTGAACGCCATTCTTATTGTATAACTAAAGCTTAACTCTTGAGTCAGTTGTTGGCCATTAATACCAGGAGATAGACTGGTTTCAACCGATTCCTACTCCGACTCAAATTATTATAGCGTTTGCGCATATCTTATGGTTTTGTGTTTCTATGCGTACAATATGTCACGTATAAAAACGTTGATCTACTCTCCTATCCCTTACTCTCAACACTTCTTTCCTCTTATTGTATTCAAACCAAATCCATTCCAATGAGCTTTCTATTGCTCTTTAAGGCTGCAAATCACCAGGACGTGACACTAATCACTAATTAGTTATTTTTCGCTATTTTATGCTTTCGTATGTGAAATAGTTGAAAATTATTCTCTCATTGTTATTGGCGTTAGTCATCTGTAGTAAACTTTAATGAAAAATAGCTTTAGTTTAGTTTTTCAGCACTTATTAAAGCTTAAATTTCAAATAATTCTTGTCTCGAGTTAGGTTTGGAGTCACTCTTCAAACGATAATTTGTTTAATAAAAATTTTTAGAAAATGGTAATCATTTGTAAGTTTTGACACGAATTGCAGATATGTTCAGACTTTAAAAGAAAAGAGTAATAAAACTTATTGTTTGCTCGCATAAAAGTATTAATCATTCACTACTTCCTATAATACTGAAAGCTTTATTGCGAGAAGTTTTGTTTAATATTACTCAGTAAACACTAAATTATAAAACACTTTATGTAATCTTCAAGTTCTTACTTTAAACAAAATTATTGCTCTTTTACGTTCCCTAAGTTTTTATGAACATCAGAATGAAGAATAAGTTATGCACTTAAGCCATACTTCTCGACACTAATGCATTGTTTATAATGATGTTATAATGATATTATCTACTATTTCAAATTCAATTATTTTAGGTCAGCATATTTTCCGACTTTCAATACATATTTATTGTAAATACGATTTTGAATGGCATTCAAGAACTAATCTGTTTGCTTTACAATACAAAATACAGGAAATCAATTCTCATTAGTTTAAGAGCTTTTCCTGCAGTTATCAGCATTAAGCTAAGATTTATTCAAAGATTAAATATAAATGTTTAGGGCTTCATTTGTTTACTGTTCAGTAATAACTCAAATTTGACTTTCAGAATAATCATTTCAAATAAGTTTAGCTACAATATTTCCCAGTATTTCCTCAATAAATTAAGATATCTATCAAAGGATCGATTCGTTTTATCAAACACTTCAGATAAAGTGTTTTAGGAATTCATGTAAAAGCTTCTCATTAGACTTTGATCATTTTCGCTCATTTAATAAAAATATCGTTTATTTTGTTTTATTCTTTAAAACTTTTTAATATGTTAATCAAAGCTGAGATAACTAGACTCTTAATTTAAAACTATATTCAAATTGAAAACTCAGTCCTAAAGCAGTTTTGCACAAAAAATAGATTGAAAAAGTTTTATTAAAAAAGTTGATTCATCAATAATAACATCCTATTTGTTCATAAGAGCCTAATATTGAAAGTTGAGATGTTGCATAAAATATAAAATTACATAATTTGATGTCAATGTGAAACACGAAATACTAATCACTTCTCAATATTGATTAACAGAAATGATGAAACACATTACACGACTTTCATCGGGCCATACCTTCAAGTTGATTATCATTCAAATTTATAAACTTTAAACACTAGTTCAGTAAACTGAATAGAACTGTATTTAAAGTTCAACGCATTACAGATAAGAGATGTTAAAAGTTTTAATTTCTGATAGTAGAGCAATACATGTCTAATCACGTTTTAGTACGTCATTCACTCATTTGAATGAACAATCATAAAAGTTGTTTGGAGCTATCTTTTCATTCATAATGCACTTATTTTAATTTGATTGAGAAAAACATCAGATATGGCGCACTTTTTATGATTACTGATAAGACTCATTATTTTTGTGATTCGTAGCAATGATTGTAGGTTAGGTTAGGTTAGGTTAGGTTAGGTGTTAGGTATTTGCCTTCAAATTGTCATATTTTCAAACACTTGTCAGGCTTAGGGTCAAATTATTGTTCAATTCTGTTCAAGAGTAATACGTTGGCCTTCTCTTAAGGGCAAGTATTTTGAATTAGATTTTAGTATCTGTTCAGTTTTATAAGCATTAATGACACTTTGGCGTCATATTCTAATGTGATTTGAAAGGTGTCCTCCCGATTGACCAATAAATAAAAGACCAAAAACTAAAAGCCCAACAAAATAAGCCCAATAAATAAATGCCCAACAAATATAAGACCAAAAAATAAAAGCCCAACAAATTTATGCTAAGGTTATTATTGAATAGCAGTTCATTTAAGCAATGCTTAAGTAATGTTTTTTCTACTGACAAAATTAGACAAAAAATTGCATTATTGGAAAATAAGAGTAAATATCAGTGCATTACTAATAAGAAGTTTTCAGGAAATTCAAAATTTGAAGGCCCTTTTTTGAAATCTATAAAACATCTTATAAATGTGACTAGTTCAATAATCTAAAAGCAGATGTTTATTTAATTATTTGATAAATTAAGAGATTTGATTTGTTGGGCATTTATTTGTTGGTCATTTAATTGTTGGTCTTTTATTTGTTGGGCTTTTCTTGTTGTGCTTTTGGTTTTTGGTCTTTCATTTGTTGGTCAATCGGAAGTAAACCGATTTGAAATCCTTGTGCTATTTATTATTAGCTCAATGTCTAGTTGAATAACAGAATTAGTGTAGAATGTTTTCTAGAATCACCATCATTATCAGAACACATGCTATTCTCTCTATGCTTTCATGTCTAAAAGTGATCGATTTTCAGCTTATACTTTATGTCAATTTTTTTGTATCCTTGTCTCAAATGCATTTTAACCTACTTTCTTAAATTTGTTATATTTGCCATAAGTGCTCGCGAAGGTGTCATATTTTAGCATTAATTTGAATATATGGAAAACAACACTGAAATGCATTATATTTGAATGTCTTACTGCTGTTTGACTGTTGATTAAAAGCGTAGTAAAGCAAGAGTTTAATAGTTCGTAATTAAGGCTTAATTTGAATCGAGAATAATTTTTACATTATGTAAATTAATATTTATAAATTATTTAGTAATATTGCATCTTGTGTGAAAATGCCAGGCGTTTACTTCATGTAAACTGTATATATGGTAAACATTTGTTTTTCTCTAATCAAAAAGTGTTCATATGATTATTGGTCACTCTTTGGCAAATGTCACATCATTTTTATTTCTTATGTCGTTCAACTGGTCAACGACTTGACAACTAAGCAAATAGCAATTGAATATTTAATTTAAAAAACCGTTTTTAATACATCTCTATTATTTTCAGATTGAAATCAAAATACGTTTTGTGTTAAATACTTGATCTAATTCTGCAAATTTGTTTTCAATTCAATCTAATATATTTAAGATTTATTTAGTAACTTGAAGGAAGTATCTAAAATATAATCTTGAAATCTAGCGATGCAGTTTGCAGATTCTTGCGAAATACGAGATAATTGATGACCGAATATTAGATACATGCAATTCAATTTTCTCATATATTATTTTTCAATATAATCCCTTCTAATTTTGATGTTCTAGTTCTTAATGTACTAAAATTAGAGGGGATTATACTGACAAATAATATATAAGGAAATTGATTTTCATGAGACGACCAATTTTTCCAATTAGTGAAGTATTACTCTCTATGAATTATATCATTTTTAATCTGTATCAGTAGATAAGTTATAAACATAACGTTACTACCACTGGATGTCTTTTATAGATCTCAAAGTGATTACAACCGAATAGAAAAAAACCGTTGTTTCCAAAACATTGTGGAACAACAATGCCATTGATTTTCTTATCTGAGTCGGATTAAACTAGATTCCAATGTTTGTGATGATTGCAAATGTAATGCACACTCGCAGATGCATTGCCAACAACTAGTTCTGTACGATATAGTGATGACGCATCTTAACACTTATGTTCACTTTTATAAATAAATACTAATTTTCATTACAAAGGCTAGCACTCAGTAAAGCAGTTAATTGAAACTTTCGTGTTCAAACAGTTGAATACCTGTATGTTACCAGTAAATAAATACTTTTATTTCTAGTTTGTTTTCATTTTGAATTTATTTTCATACTATGGTTTTATTATTTTTAACGGTTTTATGTTTTGTTCGTGTTTCCAATAGTTAGAATAAGACCACATTTTTCATTTGAAGGCCAAATTTCATCAAAACAATAGCTGAAAGTGTAGCCAAAATTGACAAAAATAAAGATAAAACTTGACAAATATAAAAGATACGGTTTGTAAACTGTATCCGAATAAATGTTTGACACTCAACTAGATGATGCAGTTCGACATTATTAAAATTTGAAAATACAAAAAGTTTTTCAAACAGTATTGACGTAAATGTTTAATAAGGGTATTGAATTGTGAAGTTTTAACAAACAAATCTAAAATTCATATCTTCATAAATAAGTTATGCCATGAGAGCGAGAGAGAGATGGAATAACAATAATAAAACGCTTATTAAAGCTATTTCTATCACGTATTTCTAATAGATCTAAGTTTTATTGATTAGATATCCATTTTGGTTTCGTACATAATCTCATAATTTAATCGTTTCTTCTTTTCGTTCATAGGCATTAATATCTGTTCTCATATTGTAATTATTGGCAAAAACCGAATACACTGAAAAGTAACACGTGATGAGAGGCAGAGCCCTTATTATGCAATTTGATAGTAATCAAGATAATGTTCACATGATATATAAGTGAGAAACATCTCATCGAAAGCGCTCAAACGAGACGTCAATAAAGCAAAAGTGAAGTCAGTTCTGACCAGTTCTCAAACAGTAAAAAATATTCACAACAGTTGTACCATTCACAAAGACGTGCTTAAAGTGAACAACTCTTAGAGAAACGTCTAACCAGTCATTAATTAGTTATATTTTATAACCTTGTGAGAAGTTTCAAGTTTTTTATACGTCAAAATAACTTGTTTAAAATCGTCTTATGCATTATTTTTTATTGATTTCTGATCAAAAACAAAACCAATTTTGAATCGAAAATGCCGTTACTTAACGAGAAAACAGTTAACGAAATACTGATATCTCAAACAACTTCGACGGAGTCTAAGAAAGATTCGACAACAATACCGATGCAAAAGACTGTTGACGAGAATGTTGGAAAAGTTAAGAAAAAGTCGATTCCCGAACGTATCCCAGCGTTTGGATTGTTGATGGCTCTCTTGTCTGTCGTTTGTTTTTCAATCGCATCAGTAATCGTGAAAGTATTAACTCATTTACACTCTATTGAGATTCTAGTCATTAGGTATGAATTGATTTCTGATCAAAACAAAGTTTGCCTTTAATTGATTCTTATAACTGCAAGAGCTTTGAACTTGACTCGAGAGACATAATGTTCAAAGTTTTGATTTTACTTTAAATAAGGCTTTAATTATGTGCAAATGTTCTTAGGTTCTAGTTGTGAGATAAAAACTTATCGATAGATAAGATAAGTCTTTATATATAAGTCATTGAAATACAGTTATGAGAAATTAAAGATAAAGTTTATTCAATTTGAAAAAATTGAAAAACGTCAGTACAATTAATAATAACTTTCTACTCAAATAGATCTGTATTTCAATTTATATTCTACACGTCCACAACTCTTATCCGCAAATACCCGTTCTGTGGCCAACCTGGGCATCGAGTAGACTTGGCCTTACGTGCGATATCGGGAACGATATCATTGACAACTATTTATATGGCTTATCGACTTATGCCACTCGCAGACGCGTCTACTATCCACTTCGCGTCACCTGTATTTGTGACAATATTCGCATATTTTATGCTTAAAGAACCTCTAACTGTACTTCAAGGCATAACTGGAACTATCACTTTGATCGGTGTCGTCATTATCGCAAAGCCAGAATTCATATTCGGCTCTGAATCAGAAATAGTTCACGAAAACCGATTGGAGGGAACAATACTGGCTGTGATCGCGGCCCTGACTGCGGCCTTTTCAATGATTAATTTGAGAAAACTGAAGACAACACCAGTCGCTGTAGTCGTCATGTGGTATTCGGCAACTGTTATCGTATCTGGACTTGTATTTCTGGTTATATTGGATAAGTTGGTTTGGCCAACAGGTCTCTGGACATGGTCTCTATTGGTCGCGATCGGGTTTTGTGGTATTGGAGATCAATATTTCTTGACAATAGCTCTTCAGTACGAAAGCGCGGGACCAGTTTCTGTGACCCGAACTTTTAACATAGTTCTGTCTTTCATATGGGAAGTGGTCTTACTCTCGGAGGCCATCGAATGGACATCAGTCATCGGCGCGTGTCTTGTCTCGTCCTGTGTTATAATTCTAGCAATGGTTAAGTGGAAGACCGAAAGTCCGCAAATGTTCGAAAATGCATTTGAGAAGTTTTGCTGTTGTTTTGTTGAGAAAAAGAAAGAAAACAATCTGAAGAGAATCCCCGATTCATTGCGTGCCTCCAATGAAAGCATTGATTCGATTATAGTTCAGTCGACGGTTCACTCAAACGCTATTCTACTTAAAGATGAAAAGTCTTAAACGCTTTTCTGCATTTGATTATATCTCTTATGGCGATCATTATAAGTTATTTCAACTATTATTTAATTGTTTTGTTTATTTATTATTGCAATTTATGTACACTATATATGATATAAGACTTGTTTATAATTTGTTAAACGTATTGTAATTCTGGTTTAGATTCTGATAGTTTCTGACTTTTAGGAATCTCTTTTAATATTTACAAATGTGTATAAAATATTTAGTATTTCTATAACAAGTTAAATATCTTATTTGTCAATGTCTAGAATTATTGTATTGTAGTATCGATTCTGTGATTTATCGATATTTATATGCATTCATTTATTATTTATGTTATAACTCCGACAAAGTTTTTAATAAATACGTAAATTATTATTTCAAAGTTAAACGACTTTTTCATTGCTACTAGAAAAAAGTTTTATCAAACTTTAAACTTTTATCTACCGAGTTGGGTAGCAATTTTTTCTATCCTGAGTATAAAAAATGAATTTTCCAAGGCTTTCGCTATTCGGCAGAGATATAAACTGAAATAATTTGAACATGAGCTTTCGATAAGAATGTTTTAAGATTATGACTAAGTATTGATTAATGTAGATATTAAGCTACAGATAAATCAATTCATCAAAATGTTTATAAAAGTTCTGTTTCAGGAAGATATCATTCAAGGTAATGGAAATCGTCCTAAAATAAACAAATCATAGTTTATTTAAACTATGGAACAAAACCAATTTATAGTAATTGCATAGCATTAATCTAAATGAAAGTCGAAGCAACGCTTCGAGGCAAAGTTAAAGTGATTTTGGTTTTACTAATTATAAATCAATTGGTTGTATCTACCCTATTGTAAATTTATATATGTTTAAATAGTTTATGGGAATATAAATTGCTAAAATATGCCATCAACTGTATTGAACGAAAAAGCAGTTGAAGAACTTTATTTAAGTCATTCAACTTCTGTCGAGTGTAGAAAAAATAACATTACAGTATCGAATGCTCAAACTGTTGACATTGAATCTGAAGAAAATGGGCTCAAGAGGAAGTCGCTACCAGAAATGATACCTGCTTTCGGTATATTAATGGCTATTTTGAGTGTCGTATGCTTTTCGACTGGTTCTGTAATCGCAAAAATTTTGACCGAAATGCATTCAATTGAAGTTTTAATTTTTAGGTATTAATCCATTTTCATATAATTTTAATGAACTTTGCCTTCAGTCATACACGTAAACGTGAAAATATTTTTAATAAAACAATACAAATGACTATATTTTCTCCTATAACAGATGCAGCTTTCAATTCATATTTTACTTAACTTCAATTCTGATATATAAACACCCATTTTTTGGTGTCCCAGGCCACAGATTTCATTTGGCATCACGCGCTATTTTTGGCTCAATATCTGCGATATGCATTTACACTGCATACCGTTTGATACCACTCGCAGATGCCTTCACTATACACTTCTCATCTCCAGTTTTTGTAGTAATTCTCGCCTATTTCATCCTTAAAGAGCCACTAAGTTTATTACAGATATTGACTGGAATCGTCACATTAATAGGAGTTGTGATCATAGCTAAACCTGAATTTCTATTCGGCTCTAACTCAGAAATAAACTCGGAAAGTAGATTAGAGGGAACAATACTGGCGGTGCTTGCAGCCTTCACTACAGCTATGGTCTTGGTATATCTTAGAAAATTGAATACAACACCAATTGCTGTCGTTATTATGTGGTTCTCGATTACAAGTGTAATCTCAAGTCTAGTAATACTGTTATTGATGGATCGCTTTGTTTGGCCGACGGGTTATCGGACTTGGTCTCTACTCATTGCTGTCGGGATTTGCGGTATTTGTGACCAATATTTTATGACACTTGCTCTTCATTATGAAAGTGCGGGACCAATTTCAGTGACCAGAACATTGAGTATTGTGTTAGCTTTCATTTGGGATGTACTTTTACTGTCTCAATCTTTTAATTGGACATCAATAGTGGGCGCGTGTTTGATCTCCGGGTGTATTCTGTTATTAGCTGTTTCCAAATGGAAAGATGAAAATCCAGAACTATTTAAGCGTTTGAAAGACAAGTTTTACTGCTGTACTCAAAGTACTCAAAGTGATGATAAGGTTTATCTACGCAAGTCTTCTGAACCTTTCTATGATAGCATTGATTCAAGATTTTGTCCAAATGATAATCAAAGAAATGGTAGATTAAAATTAGATGATAGAAAATTTTGATAATTTATTATCGTTTAAGTACAAACAATTATTTTATTTTGATTTGACTAAATTGAATCAATTTTTAACTAGAGATACTCAATAATTTTCGCAGAATTTTTATTCCCATAAAGAAATACTCGATAGCGTGATTCAAAATGTGAAGAAATCACGCATTCGAAGTTAAAAACTGTCCCTATCTGGTTTTCAAGTTTATGACATTGCATATGAAGAGTGGTTCAGTCAATCAATTGAAGTGATTCATTGAAAACTTTGCTGGAATGTGTGACTCATCAAAATGTTGTGTTTTCAACTTTTGTGGAATCGCATGGCTCAAATGTTTTTTGTTCAATGAAGCATTTGTAATTTTAATTACGTTAGCTCAAAATTCTAATATATAGACACGAGCGAAAAATAGACCCGAATTAATAACTTGAATTTACTTGTCAACACAAGTAAAATGACAGTTTGCTTTTCAATCATGTTTTATATTTATATAAACAGCTGAAATACTAGAATTGTATTAAAGTTGTATATGATTGTATATTTTATTTGCTATGCCTTCAGTTCGAATGTATTGTTTAATAAATTTAAATTTGTAAATTTTGAGATTTTAGCAACAATCAGACATCAATTATGCCTTCAAGAATAATCTATGACTAATTATTTGGCTATTCAACTTTAGAGTCATTATTTTAAGAATTCACTATACAGACCACCTTTATTTGTCTAGACCAAAACTAGTATCTAAGTAGTATTAAGTTTATTGAAATCGATTCTCACTTAATATTACTGAACGGTATGCTTATCTGCTTCTAATTGTTATTTCATTTGTAGTCACTCTTAAGTTATTAATCATAGAAAATGTTTAAATGAAATTGTGTTATGTTATCAGAACGAATCTTATCATTTCCACAATTTGATATAAGCTCAATTGCTCTGAATCATGCGCTCATATCGTGTTTTCGACTAGTCTCCGGCAATAAAACAAACATCAGAAGCACTGGCAGTGAAAAAATTCAAATCTCAAGTATTTCAATACAATTGGAATCACCTCGAAGAAAGAGATACCATTAATAAGACCAAAATCAAACATTTTTAAATTACTCAAAGCACATGACTTCGAGACCTATCAGTTCTCTTTTACTTGAATAAAAGTTTCATTAATTAAGTCTAACTTAGGCTCATTTTATCTGATAAAAAGATAAGCAACTATTGAGAAATAATTTAAAACCATAAATCGTATGATTGAGTCATTAATTAATTTATATTCCGACACTCATATGAGATAAAGAACTACTATAAAAAAATATCTTTCATCGACTTAACAAGACAAATAGTTAAGCGTATCAAAAAAGAAATAAAATTAATAGATATTTGTCAAATGTTCCATCACTTCAGAAATAAGATAAGGATAATTTGATAAAAGAAAGTGATATAGTAAGATAATAAATTTATTTCTAATAACCAAATTAGGTCCAGTTATAAAATACTTTAGATAAAATATCTAATTATGAAGAATTTTCTGCGTTTGATACGATTTAATTGACTATTAAACTGTTGTTCCCAAGCATTCAGTTGTATATAAAGCGGAGAAATCAGACAAAACTCATATCTTAATCAGAGTCTGAACAAACTTTGTCTCTTATTTTCAAAGAATTGCTTTTTTGACTTAACCTATAATTCCAAGATGCAAATAACTTCTCACTTTCCTGAAGATGTGAAGACAACATCGATTGCTATTCCAGAACCAGTTGTGGTCAACGCCAGAAAAGTCAAGAAAAAATCTATTCCTGAACGTATTCCGGCTTTTGGTCTGTTGATGGCTATTTTGGGAGTATTTTGCTTTTCGATCGCTTCCGTGATCGTAAAGGTTTTAACTGACTTGCATTCAATCGAAATTCTAGTTTTTAGGTATTTATTAAGCTTTCTCGGAATCATAGAAAATCCTATTACTTATTAATTATTACTTTACTTTAAATCAGATGCACTTTTCAGTTCATCGCTTACACGGGTTTAACTCTCGTCAAAAAATACCCGTTTTGTGGTCAACCTGGGCATCGACTGGATCTGGCCTTACGCGCAATATCTGGAACAATCTCATTGACAACTATTTATATGGCTTATCGACTTATGCCACTCGCAGATGCGTCTACTATCCATTTCGCGTCACCTGTATTTGTGACAATATTCGCATATTTTATGCTTAAAGAACCTCTGACTATACTTCAAGGCATAACTGGAACCATCACTTTGATCGGTGTCGTCATTATCTCAAAACCGGAATTCATTTTCGGTGCTACTGAAAAAGATGTAGTACATGAAAACCGATTATTGGGTACAATACTAGCCGTGATCGCAGCTCTGACCGCAGCCTTTTCAATGGTTAATCTGAGAAAACTGAAGACAACACCAGTCGCTGTAGTCGTTATGTGGTATTCAGCGACTGTTATCGTATCTGGAATCGTAATTCTGATCATATTAGATGCATTGGTTTGGCCAACAGGTTTGTTGACTTGGGCTCTACTCATAGGTATTGGATTATGTGGTATTGGAGACCAATATTTCTTAACCCTAGCCTTTCAGTACGAGAGCGCGGGTCCTATTTCTGTGACTAGAACTTTTAATATAGTTCTGTCGTTCATATGGGAAGTAGTCTTACTCTCAGAGGCCATCGAGTGGACATCAATTACCGGCGCATGTCTTATCTCGTCCTGTGTAATAATTCTTGCTTTGGTTAGGTGGAAGACCGAAAGCCCAGAACTTTTTGAAAACTTATTCAGTAAATTTTGCTGCTGTTTCGTCAATGATAGTGAAACTAATCTCAAGATAATTCCTGAATCATTGAGCAGTTCAAATGATACCGTAGACGCGAGCACTTTTCATTCAACTACTATTATAGTTACATAGATCTAATGGTTATAATGATTAAAAAACTTGTATATCGGTATCTGAACTCTTCGTCGTATATAAAATATCAGCGAAAATGTTTTTTATACTGAAACTTCATTTAGTTTTTTAATTTTGCAGTCTTTTATTACAAAAATCTTTTGAACCTCTAATACAAACAACTTATTTACTTTCTATTATAAATTTTTATATAAAAATCGAAAATAGAAATAAAGAAAGAAAAGAATAACATTTTTTTAGTTAACAGAACTGAATGTTCGAAAGCTTTCGTAAGTAATACGTGATTCAACACATGCTTTTGAAGTACTAGAGGAAAACATACGAAAAATTTTCCTAAATTTTATTCTCTTGATTACTTATCTCAGTCTCGAACTGATTTACTCTTATATTATATCTATTCAATAACGAAGTATTGATCACTTCATGTCACTGTTTGCTAGTATTCATCAGTATATCGTTTAGTAATTTGTTTGTATAGCTGAATCTTATCCACTTATATCAATATTAAGCTAATATTGTTTCAAACGGAAAGCACGCCATTGGAGGCAAAGCCGGTAATTGGAGGTAAAGTCATTTATTATCTGTTTTAGATAATAATCAAGATATTGCTGGCTTGTTATAAGAATGCAAAATATTAAGAACAAGTAAGCTCTTAAAGTATATCAAAACTATTAGTAGGTTTGTTGGAAGAGTAGTCAGTTTTGACCAGTTTCTGAGTAAACAAATATTCTACTTTCAAAGTTCCCATTTCTTGAAGCCAACAACGCTTTTTCGAAGCTCCTAAAGTATTTCTCTTATAGATCATTTGAGTTTGAATACAGTTTAAAGCTCTAAAAATTAATGCATAGTTTCAACTGTGATTCTCAAAAAGAAAAATAATTTTCAGGGAAGTCATGTCATTGACCAATGAAAAAGCGTCACTATTGCCTCGCAAGCTTCTCGACTTCAGCAAAGATTCACCAATAATAGTGATGCCGGAAAATGCTAATGAAAATAATGGAAGAGTTGAGAAAAGGCCACTTTCGAAACGGATTCCAGCTTTTGGCCTATTAATGGCTCTTATGTCTGTCTTTTGCTTTTCAGCCGCAGCCCTAATCGTAAAAATCTTGACTGATTTACACTCCATTGAAATTCTAGTCATTAGGTAATGAGTGTTTTAAATGTCATCTATATATTAATAGATATTATATAAGAGCTCGAACTTGACTTTTGTATTATTTCTTAATAAAAATATTCCATATAACAGATCCTCATTTCAATTCATTTTCTACTTATCCTCAACGATCATCAATAACTATTCGTTTCGTGGTAAATCTGGACATCTAATAGACTTAGCATTACGTGCAATATCAGGAACTATATCATTAACTACCTTATACATAGCTTATCGGCTTATGCCACTCTCAGACGCGTCTACTATCCATTTCGCTTCACCGGTTTTTGTTGCAATATTTGCTTATTTTATGCTTAAAGAGCCGCTAACTATACTTCAAGCAGTCACTGCAATCATCACTTTGATCGGTGTAGTCATTATCTCAAAACCTGAATTCATATTCGGCTCTGAAACAGAAATAATATATGAAAATCGGCTATTGGGTTCAATACTATCTGCTGTCGGGGCACTTTCTGCAGCCTTTTCTATGATTTGCTTAAGAAAACTGAAGACAACACCGGTTTCTGTTGTGGTCATGTGGTATTCGGTGACTGTTATCGTATCAGGACTTGTAATTCTGGTTATATTGGATGAATTGGTTTGGCCAACAGGTCTCTGGACGTGGTCTCTATTGGTCGCAATCGGTTTCTGTGGTATTGGGGACCAATTTTTTCTAACGATTGCACTTCAGCACGAAAGTGCGGGACCTGTCTCTGTGACTCGAACTTTTAATATAGTTATGTCATTTATATGGGAAGTGGCCTTACTCTCAGAAGCTATCGAATGGACATCGGTTATCGGCGCATGTCTTGTCTCGTCTTGCGTCATAATTCTAGCTCTGGTTAAGTGGAAGTCTGAAAATCCAGAACTTTTTGAAAACTTATTCAATAAGTTGTGCTGTTGTTATACAAAAGTAGGCGAAGAGGAAAGCGACTTTGAAAGAATTCTCGATTCATTGAGTGCTTCATATGATAGTATAGCGTCTTATAATTCTAATGACACTCATTTGAATGAATTTATTTTAGGAAAAATATCGTTTGCTCAAAGTTCACCTTACATTAACATTAATCATGAGATTAGTGAAGAAAAACAAAATAAAATTTCTAATTAGGAATTTCTTCATAGACAATATAACAAATCTTATGAAATATTTCAGATAAATAAGTGTCTGATTCTCAAGTGTTTTCAAAGTGTTGTAAAAATAACCTTCAATTATTAATAACTAGTTCACCAGTCTGCTATTATTCAACACAAATGTACTCATAGTGACAGTATCTTAACGTTACACAACTTTCAAATATGATCTAGACCTTTCTTAATACTAAGCTCTTATTGAGTATTTTCCTCTATTTTTTTGTCCTTCTAGACTGATGTTATAATTAACTTTATTTATTTATATTTTATTGTTGTCTTTTATTAGATAAAACTATAGTTAGAGGTCAACATAGAAAATGCAGTAAAAACTTACAGTTTTAAATCAACTATTTAATTTGTTTGCTATCATAAGAAATGGAGGTGAGGTTCAAATCTATTATACTAAGTAGTAATATAAAATATATTAATTTTCATAATGATTCAAGTGTTTAGTTTTTTTATTTATGATTTAAGATTCTATTAATTACAAGATAAGAAATGAAAGCAATAACTTGAAAGCTTGAAATTTAGTCTTTATAACCCAAGTGAGTTTTTAGTTTTCAATTTATATCATACTCGAAGAATTTTTGTTACCAAAAGAAATGATTCTCATTGTTTTCACAAAAGTTGGATAAGTAATCATAAATCTATATTAAGGGTAAACAGTGGTCGCATTGTGTTCATCTTTACAAAAGTGCTCAATCATCGTCACTTCCACTACGAGAAGTCTGTCACTCTGTCTTTCAAAGAGTATTGATATTTAATATTTTATAACTTCTGATTGCGTTGAATTTTAAATAAGTTTCTTGTGAATATAAGTTACTAGTAGTTTATTTTCGAAATGTATTGCGCCGAAGCAATTCTAAAATTGCACTAAAGATAAATCTTATTGATTAAAATAGTTATAGAAACATACTGTAGAGGGTGTCTTCCAAGTTTATAGACATCCACTTTATAGAAATCCACTTTATAGACATTCCACTTTATAGACATTCCACTTCATAGAGATTTCATTTCATGGACATTTCATTTCATAGACACTTGGTTAGAGAGACATTTTTAAGCTATTCAAAATAATTTAAATTTATTTACACATCTGAGAAATTAAAATAATTGCATATTAATTATACTGAAAGTCAAGTGCATCGAATCTCATATCTACTAATTCGTTAATCTTATAATCTTATGATAATTAAGATATTTAACACGTGCAAAATGCAAACCCATTCAACTATTTTTCAATTGAATGAAAAGTGATTTTTATTTTGAGTCTATTCAGTTCAATATATAAAATTTTTATTAGAATATTTCTGCATATCTATATTTGAATTTTATTAATTAGTTAGTGTTTGTGTAATCTATCTGTAAACTACGTCTGAATTAAGTTTTATTGAACCAAACAAAGGGAAAAATGATCATTTTTCAAAATTAGATTCAAATAGATTGTTTAAAATTAACATCAATAATCTCCTCGATAACTAGAATTTTCATTAGCGAATAATTAGTCTATAAAATGAAATGTCTATGAAGTGAAATGTCTATGAAGTGGAATGTCTATAAAGTGGAATGTCTATAAAGTGGATGTCTATCAATCGGGGTATAACCACTGTAGAGTGAGTGAAGACTCATTATACAAGATGTGTTGAAAATTCTTTGAAATCAGGCGTCTCAATTGTGTTAAGCTCTCGAAAAATTATTTGTTTATCTCACTTTATTAAGGTTTACAAAAGATTAGTGAAAATGTTTTCCGTTGTTTTTCACACATTTTTAGGTGACAGAAAACCTCGTGAAATATTTCCTTCTAGTCATTCAAAATAAAAAAAATGTGTAGCTCTTAGGTAGAATAATCATTCGAGCGAATCACAAGAGCAGATATTTTGACTTGTGGCCCAAAATTTTGAGAGCATTACACTTTATTGGACGAACTAATTTAGACTATTTAGAACTCTAAATTTCACATATGAATGACAAAGAGTAATAACCAGTTATCTCCAGTAACTTCTTTTTTGAATTTTATTTAAATTAAACTCATTAATCTGTTTTATCCATATTAAAAAATGCAGCACATGTTTCAATGAGACTTTTTTGATGTTTTACCACAAGAAGAAAATGAAAATTTATTTATGCAAATCGATTGCCGTTTAGAATAGTAGAAAATGAGCATTTGTTAAAGTTTTTAAAAGCAATACGGCCCTCATTTAAAGTTCCTTCACGTCATGATTTATCTAAACCTCTTCTTGATGTCGAATATGATAAGGCCAAAAAGTCAACCTTTGAGGCCTTGACTTCCAGTGATTGTCTAACAATAGCAATCGATGGTTGGTCTAATGTTAGACGTAATTCTATCATTAATATAGTTATTTGTACGCCAAAGCCTTATTTCTTCAAGAGTATTGATACCAAAGAAGAGAGACACAGCTTCCTATATGTCGAAAATAGTTGAAGACATCATTGTATCATTAGGTTCAGAGAAAATAATTGGTGTAATTTATTTTTAATACATGCACTCTGTCTTAATCTAGTTTTATTAATAAAAATTTCAATTATTATAATTTTTTTGAAAATCTGAATAACTTACAGAACTTGCGGTAACTTACTTAAACTTACCGTAAGTTACTCGAGTAACTTACTCTAACTATTAACTTACGGCAAGTTTACAACCCTATTTATTGCTATGACAAAATATATCAACTTTAACGTTAATTAATAGGGTTGAAATTTAAAGTTTAAAAGGTATATAGTTTAATTGGGTTATATGCTTTACGTAAATGTGTACTGTATAGAATCGCATTAGAAGGCACATAACTTTACTTCAATTGTGAATAGGGTTGTAAACTTGCCGTAAGTTAATAGTTAGAGTAAGTTACTCGAGTAACTTATGGTAAGTTTAAGTAAGTTACCGCAAGTTCTGTAAGTTATTCAGATTTTCAAAAAAATTATAATAATTGAAATTTTTATTAATAAAACTAGATTAAGACAGAGTGCATGTATTAAAAATAAATTACACCAATTATTTTCTCTGAACCTAATGATACAATGATGTCTTCAACTATTTTCGACATATAGGAAGCTGTGTGTCTCTCTTCTTTGGTATCAATACTCTTGAAGAAATAAGGCTTTGGCGTACAAATAACTATATTAATGATAGAATTACGTCTAACATTAGACCAACCATCGATTGCTATTGTTAGACAATCACTGGAAGTCAAGGCCTCAAAGGTTGACTTTTTGGCCTTATCATATTCGACATCAAGAAGAGGTTTAGATAAATCATGACGTGAAGGAACTTTAAATGAGGACCGTATTGCTTTTAAAAACTTTAACAAATGCTCATTTTCTACTATTCTAAACGGCAATCGATTTGCATAAATAAATTTCGCAAAAAGTTTTTTTAAATTTTCATTTTCTTCTTGTGGTAAAACATCAAAAAAGTTTCTCAAACTGCCTTCTCTTCTAATATTTTCAAATATTGGTTCACTCTCTAAGTTTGAAGTTATAGAACCTGAAGACGAGGAAATTATTTCTATTTCTTGTTCTTTATAATTTTCATTTGGGATTATTTCAATAGTGTTTTGAATTCTTTGAGTCTTGTTATAACTCAATTTGTTATTCTCTTCTTCCAAAGTCTTCTTCACATAAATCGGACATTTTTTGCATGCTTTAATCATATGATCTTTAATTTTTCGAGAATTTTTACATAAAAGTGTGCCACAATGTTTACACGCAAATTTATCATTTGTTTCATTAACATATTTCCAAACAACTGATTTTGGGTGACCTTTATTCATTATTAATTTATTAAATTGTTTGAATTATCACCAATTAAGTCATTTGTTTTGTTTTTATTCAACAAAATAGTAAATTTACACCTCAACGTATAGGTTGCGCTAATTGAATAACTTACCGTCAAAAAGTAAGTTAATAGACCTTAGGTAAGTTACCGTAACTTACTCGGTAAATTACCGAAACTAACTTTAGTAAGTTACCGATTCACAACACTAGCAATAAATTCTTATTTTCTCATTGAAACATGTGCTGCATTTTTTAATATGGATAAAACAGATTAATGAGTTTAATTTAAATAAAATTCAAAAAAGAAGTTAACTGGAGATAACTGGTTATTACTCTTTGTCATTCATATGTGAAATTTAGAGTTCTAAATAGTCTAAATTAGTTCGTCCAATAAAGTGTAATGCTCTCAAAATTTTGGGCCACAAGTCAAAATATCTGCTCTTGTGATTCGCTCGAATGATTATTCTACCTAAGAGCTACACATTTTTTTTTATTTTGAATGACTAGAAGGAAATATTTCACGAGGTTTTCTGTCACCTAAAAATGTGGGAAAATCATTACGGAATCAGATTTAAATGTGAACATTATTTTAAGTTTTTCCAGTGTTTGGGAATACGGTTTGTTTGATTATACGTCAGACCAAATATTTGATGTCAAATGTGCTATGCCTAAAACAGTTGAACAAAATTGATAGATATATACTTATGTGTAAAGCATAGATTTAATGCTATACATTCACATAAGTCTAATTCAAAAAGTATTGAATTCATCTCTTATCGATATAATATCAAATGTGTTAATTTTCAACTGTTTTATGCCAAAATTTATTGAAATAATTTGCAAAAATCTCTTACCATTACGAAGACACGAACCTCAAGTCTAGAGTTCGTTTTTACTTTCGTCTATCACTTAGAGTGCTGGACTAACAAGAAATGCATGAAATTCATCTTAAATTTATTTTAGATAACGTCCGATGATCTGGCTTCAATTCGTTTTATTTTATAAGGTCGAAGCATGATTCCAAAAGCATTGTTCTAATATATCTTTGAAATCGAAGTTTGGTAAGAAACTATACTTTGATAGATATGAGAATCATCTCCTATTCAGTATTTTTATTGACAAACCCGTTTAGAAACTTTTGAATTTATCTGTACAGATAAAGACTTTAAATTGATCTATTAGTAAAAGAGCTAAAAAGGAGACAATCCTCATGTCTATCAAAGTGCAGTTTCTTATCAAACGTCGATTTCAAAAGTACATTTGGATAATGCTTTTGGAATCATGTTTTGATCGAATAATAAAGTGATATCGTCAAAACGTTATTTTTAATTATGTCCAGTACACAAAGTGGTAGGTCAAAGTAAAAATTAACTCATATCTAATATTATATTAGTAAGTGATAAGCTTAACGCTTTTTTGAGTTTGACTATACATATTGACTGTATTTATAAAATTGTTTTAGGCATAACGAAAATAGGCCCCAAAACTTAATGTTCTGCGATAGATGCGGATAGTGCATGATGGACCGCTCGTTTCTATGCTTTGGGAGCATATTTTCTATGACAGCTATTAATACATGTACATAATGTACTTTCTGTTATTAGATATACTTTTTAGATAAGTGAATAGCTCCTTGGATTCGTCCTTTAGCATCACTTTACTCTAGTAAATACCGAGGATCAATGTTTTTAGTTGTATATTTACCTCGTGAAAGGTTTGAGTAGACAATAGTTGTCCTGTTATTAATTTGAATCCTTGTCTATTTACTTTGGTTTTCTCCAAATAAGTCATCCACTGATTCGTAAAACAGAGTTTATGATTAAGGCATTTTAAATATTTTTGAGTTTGTTTGCATGCAATGAAAAGTTACCTTAATTTTAACTCCGATCGAAAGCGGAATATTTCTTGACTCTATCAATAGCCTGAAAGTTTTATTACTTTCTGCCCAAACAATTGCAGCTGAGTATGTAATTATCAACAGAATAATAGCATGTCCAGAAAATATAACCCCGTATTGAAGATATGTATACCACGGAACTGTTGCTACAACTAAGAAGAATAGCAGGAAGCAGATGATGGCTGTGTAGAGACTGAAAGTTATGGTCAAATATTTGCACCAATACTTGTTGCTTTGTTCGATCATGTGACAAATATTGTTATGACTTCTCAGTATTTCGACCATCATATTGTCTCTAGATTTTCGAAGTTGGAAATGGTTTATTAAATGTTTCAATTCCTCAAATTGATAACAGAATGGTTTTTGAAGTTTAAGTCATGTTTAATTAAATTACTTTATTTGAATCTTTAGGAAAAATATAAGGCAATTATGGTTCGAAGAGAACGATTCGGGTAGTTCAAATCTTTGAAATAAGGTATTATACACCTATATTTATTGATCAGAATAACTTAAGGAGTAAAAGTCTCTGGTTCGCCCCTCTAGGACCCACCTGAAACCACGCCTACCAAAAAATTTTTAGCTACGCTCATAAAAGTTACATCATTTTAGTTCTTATGACATATAGATAAACATATATAACACTTATGCTGAAATTCACTTAAGGGATGGAGCTATAATTGCTTAAGGTTTGTTTTACCACTTTTTAAAAATTGATATCTCAAGAATAGGAGGAGGAATTTGATGGAGTTTTACTAAGATCTTTTAAACATCATTGACTATAACATACCACAAAGTCAAGACCATACAATATCAACAACATTTTAATGTCATAATCATACATAATCGAAGCTTGTCTCATATAGCTGCTTTTTCTATCTCTATATATAAGTTTGCAATATTTACATAAATTATGTTAATTATATATCTAAACTTATAAAATCTTAATTCCATGAATTAGTTGTGTAAATTAGAAGCAACTCAAAAGGACTTGAAATATGATATTCATATAATTTCAACGAGATTGAAAATATTACAAAATAGTCAAAAGTTAAGAATTTCAAGTCATTTTTAATATGCTCTATAATCTACACAGCTAATATGATATTTTAATGTTTCATAAGTTTAAATATATAATTGACATAATTTATGTAAATATTGCAACTTATACAAGGAATAGAAAGAAGCAGCGATATGAGATAAATTTCATATAATCATAAGTCATAAATTATAGGTCAAATGAGCCATAATTTTTAATTATTGAAATTTTAAAATTACCTAATTATATTAATAAATCTTAAAATAATAAAGCCATAATTTATAAACTAAAAATGTTATTGATATTGTATAACCTTGACTTTATAGTATGTCATAGTCAATGATAATTGAAAGATCTTAGTAAATCCTCATCGTATATTACCCTCATTCTTGAGATACTAATTTCTAAAACGTTGTGAAAACTAAACTTTTAAGCAATCATAGCTCTGTTCCTTAAGTGAATTTTAACATAAGTGTTATATAAGGATTTTCGGAAAGTTCCAGCGGGTTGTTATCAAATATTTAATTGTATTTTAAAAAGAAGTGAAAAAATTTTAATCAATTATATGATTTCCGTCATTATCGACGACATGTCCCCAACGGAACGATCAGAGCCGTCAGGACGTCGTTGTTCACAATTAAGGGTTGGCCACTTCTCGGACGGTCATCTAGGTTCTAGTCACCGGAACGGAATCGACTGAACCATTCTTGGCAAGTACGGGTACTAATGACTTGGCCATAAGTGGCATTGATATTATTGGCAGCCTCTGTGGCATTTGATCCACGATTGAATTCGTATAACATATAGTGACGTATGTGAGTCTTATCGGGAGTTCGGTCTGACATCGTTTGGACACAAATAACAAAAATATTTTGACAAAAATTTGAAGACAAATATCTGTTCTTTCAATTGAGAAATGGAATCGATTTGTAATTAATTTTTAAACCGTTCAAATAGAACGTGCAAAATACATCTACGAAAGCCGCTGGAACTTTCCGAAAATCCTTATATATATTGTATTTGTATGTCATATGGATTAAAATGAGATAATTTTTATGGGCGTTGCTAAAAGTTTTGGTGGGCGGGGTTTCAGGTGGGTCCTAGAGGAGCGAAGCCAGAGACTTTTTTACTTCTTAAGTTATCCTGGTTAATAATATATAGGTGTACAATACCTTATTTCAAAAATTTTATCTACCGAATCGCTTCCCTCTAACTAACAATTATTGTTTCAAATGAAGTTTTCATCATAATGAACATGAAAAACGTGGAGATGTTTGTTTAGAATATGAATGCGAGAAATGAAGAAAAGCCTTAACATAATGACCTAAGAATATTATAAATATACCTAAAATTGAGTTAATCATAATTGAAAGTATTAGAATCTGATAAGAAAAGTGAAATTTTATTTTGACTCAATGTTTTTCGAACTTATTAGAATAAAAAGTACAAATCTTTTACTTATGACTAAATAGCAAATTATGCTTTTTTCGTAATTCATTTTTATTGAAACTTATGTTTAAATTCACTTTTACAAAGTTTGAATGTTTTGTTATATTTTTCACTCGTTAGTCTAATAATACCTTATCTTATATCGAAGTTTAAGAGTTGAAAAGAGGGAACCTTTAAACTCATGAATTAATAAGTTGTTCTATGCATAAACAGTAAAAATTGTTTTATTAGGTGTGCTCCTCATTTCTAAGGCTTTTCTTTATTTCTCGCATTCATATGATTGAATTAAAATTGGTGCTATGTTTTACTCATTAAATCTAAACATAATTTTCAAAACAGTTTTAATAACATTTGGATTGAAGAATGGTATATACCTTTCGTGATTACCCAGTCTCCGACTATATTTATTGAATTTTTTCAGATCTTCATTAACTGAAATCAGACGTAGTTTAATATAATAACACAAGACGTAGAAGTAAGAGGGCATCCAATAGACAATAATACATCCAACATATGTCCATATTCCCCACGCTATGACCCAGGGAATGCCATAAATCAAGAAATCACTCAAGTCGTAGTTGATGTAGAATATAACAGTGATTATGAACATAAATCCGGTGTATATTTGCGATATGTATTGTGAAGCTATCGTAAATGCAATTCTTGCTCTTCTTTTCAGTTTCAAACACTTGTCTTCTGCTAAGCCCATAGTTCTCGGAGCTATATAATATCCCAAATCTAATTTAAAAGTAACTTTTGTTCAGTAAGTACTTTTTCTCATAATGAATTGCTTAGATTTTTATATCAAACTTTACAATTATTCAGAATTTGTTGAGCTTTTGAAATTCAAAAATTAAAGCTAGATTAAAATACCTTCAATTTTAGTTTGATTGAGAAACACAAATAATTTGAGCCATGAAAACTCTTTCCTCGGGCGACATATGCAGTACTGATACATAACTATTTCTGAAATAGTCCAAAAGAAGGCAACTATTTCTGTATAAGTAGGCGGACCTCCCATATAGTTGGAAAAAGTCCCCAAATAGACATGCAAACGCTTATTCTTGTTAACATCTTTTTCTAGTATGAATATCTTTAATATTCTTAAAAGAATTAGAAACTTATAGAATTGAAATAAACGCCAAAATTTATTTACGAAATTGTTTGTCTTGTGGTAGTTTCTAGTCCAGTATTCCAAAATCCACCGCTTATATTGAAATCCTGTCCCTTTACAGGAGATTTCGCTTTAACTGTTGTTTCGTACATTTCCAATAAGAGAAGAGTTCAGTTATGGTTTGATCGTTTTAGATGATACTTAAATTTTGTAGACCACTCACTCATAGCAATATTCTACAACTTCAGAAATACGATTAAACTTTATATATGCTATCTAAACTGTAATTCATGTCAGTCTAATACATAGTCACCAGTTAAAGTTGATGAGTAGATTTCAACATAAAAATTATGAATACTCATCAAAATAATTAATCTCAACCAGTAAATTTCCTATTTTCCACTCATCGAGAATTTAAGCTATTTTTATAGCTACGAAAGCTTCAAATTTCTAATTAATTGTTCTAATTCATGAAACTTTTGCATTATTTCTGTGATAAATAATGGAAAATACTTCTCGAATACAATAATGAATAAATTTAGGCAACTTAAGTAAAATTAGAATATAATTAATTCATCAAAAAGTAGAGATATATCGTGGATCAAAATTTTTTGGTCAGATTTTCATTAATTTTAAACTCTGACCTTCACAGTCAGCACTTTTAGAGTACTTTCATTTAATGTTAAGTCATAAGTTGTGATAGGAGCAGTTTTCAAATTTAAACTTCACAGTATTAAAGTAAATATGAAATTTATTTCAGGTAATATTCTCTCAAATAATACAGTAATTATTATATATATTGCTCAGTAAAGCACTGTCCTTTACTTTATAGGCTATAGATTTAACTCAATATTAAGTTTAAGTAAAGAGTTAGAACTTAAACTATCCATCAGTTGAATTGGCAAACATTAAACATAATATAAAGTGTTTTTAAAAAAATTATTAAATTAATTGAGTATTCGTATTTCATTATATTTTGGTTGTATAAAATTTGGTTTCTCAAGTTCTTATCATAAACATTATGTCTATATTTTAATGTGAAATGTAATTGACCTAAAATTTATTACTTTATCTAAGCTGATAGATAATATTGACTTTGAACAGTTGATAAAAAATGATTGATCCTTAGCAATGTTTAGTAAACTATTATATAAAAATAGATTTCTCTATACTTTGAAGTCTTAGCACGTCTTTACTTCCAATGCGTCTTTACTTCCAATACCTCTACGTCCAACGACTTTAAATGTAGTTAGTTTCAAAATATTCAATAAAAACTTTAAAATAAATTCAAACTGAAATCAACAGAATGGAACAGGTTTGATGTGAAAATAACTGTATTATTGAATTTTACTTGATTGAGATGGACTCTAATGAATAACATTGAATCCTTACGATATATGTAATTAATTAAACTGCACTAAATCGTACTAAATCTTATTAAACTGAAATGATTTATGGTGTACTCTATTAAATTCTGTCCGGTTTGCACACAATGCAGAATATCTCATTGAAGTTTTCATTGAAGTTTTCATTGAGTATTTCGGAACTAACTGTATTTAAAGTCTTTGGACGTAGAGGTATTGGAAGTAAAGACGTTGGAAGTGAATGTTTTGGAAGCAAAGACGTGGAACCTTTCAATGCATTTAGGGTCATTTTTTATATGAATGATGACATGCCTTATAGTTGGCAGTGCTATTGCATTAGTCATTTTGTATTTTATTTTACTTAAAGTTTGAAAAATCAACACTTTTATCAATATTTTCCCCGAGTATTTTATTACTCAGAGATTTTAATGAATATACGATTTTTTACTATATAAAAGTAAAACACTGCTTCGTTTTAGTTTTGATGAATTGTAAAGTCGTTTGGAAAACTTCGGGTGGGTTTGAGCATTCTATACCCCTAAACGTTAGTCAATTTCGATGAAATTTTTATGAATAAACTCTGGATTGTCAAGAACATTCTCACAAAGCCGCTAATCAAAATTCACAAAAGTACCTATCTAATCCATGTAAACGTGTACAGAATTAACTGAAATTTGAATTCGAGTTCTGACAATTGGAATCAAAACTACTTTAAAAATAATTGAATACATGTATTTTTGTTTGACCTAAAGACTCCTTATTTAGTAATTGTAGTGTATTAAACTTGAAATTCTGATAATTTCATTTAAGCGTAACTTTTGAAATAAGAGCCAGAACTACTTGAAAATGGTATCAAATTGGAGGTATCCTAAAGCTTTATCAGAAAATTGGTTAATCTTTGAAATTTGATTTACAAAATTGAAAATTTAATAAGCCAATTAACTTTAGTACAAAAATTCATTAAGCATTACTTTATTAAACATTTATGAGTATAGTTACTGTATTTTCAACCGAAAACCATAAACAAAATCATAAAACCACATTATTTTGATTACAAATAGGAAATTTGCATATACAAGCAAATTTGCCGATTGTTCAAAGAAGGGCTTTAAAATACCTCCAATTTGATACCATTTTCAAGTAGTTCTGGCTCTTGTTTCGAAAGTTACGCTCAAATGAAATTATCAGAATTTCAAGTTTAATACGCTACAATTACTAAATAAGGAGTCTTTAGGTCAAACAAAAATACATGTATTCACTTATTTTTAAAATAGTTTCTATTCCAATTGTCAAAACTCGAATTCAATTTTCAGTTAATTCCGTAGACGTTTACATGGATTAGGTAGATACTTTTGGGAATTTTGATTAGCGGCTTTGTGAGAATGTTCTTGACAACCCAGGGTCGATTCATAAAAAATTTCATCCAAATTGTCTGACGTTTAGGGGTATAGAATGCTCAAAAACCACTTCTCGGAGTTTTCCAAACGACTGTAGATTAGTTACTTTATTTATAATATAAAAATTATCAAAATTATTCAATTTTAAGTATAAATAATTTCCGAATTTATTCTTTAAATACTGGCACAAAACAGTTTATTGTGAGAGTTTAAAAATTATAAAATAATTGTTTTAGTATTTCAAAATCCTTCATTAATAAAATCATTAGAAGAATAATTGATTTAATTTATGTAAAAAAGTTCTAAATTTTTTTTGGAAGCCAACGGAGTTATACTAGATTTAAATCCTGTAACTCATTCGCTTACACTTCCTTTATTTAATATATTATCCATAATAATTGAAACGATAGTATATTTCTAACTTAAAAACTTTGAGAGCTTATATAAAATGTACTTATTAATTATGAGAACTCATAATCATTGGTAATGCTTTAAAAGATTAGCAAATTTATGTGTGAGTAGGTAAAAGCGACCAAGTACTAGAATCATTTGAAAGAATATCATAATGATTATTCTATAATATTGATATAAGTTAAACTGAATCGTTCTTACTTTTAATGAAATGTATGGAGTCATAAAAAATTGATCGCCACATGAAAATCGAATCAATCTATATTTAGCGCTCGCTCTTTCTATTAAATTAAATAGCTAAATAAAAAGCTTTCATTTAATGTACAATAAAATTAAGCTACAATATTAGTACTAACAAACCTTAATTTTTCTCTCATGATTCAGTAAAATCATCGATTTCACGTAAAGTTTGTTCAAGAGATTAAACGACTTTATGGACTGATTGAAAACCAAAGAAGTTCTTATGTTTAGTAATAATTGAAAAAGCATTGTATGTATAAAGAATTATAAACTGACTATGAACGCAAATATCTGTTATGCAGATATAAATTCTCTGATTTTAAATCAGTTTTTCATTCTTTTAAAACAGTTATCTTTAAAATGCATTATATTTTATGTAATGCTTTACTAATGCTTTCAAGGTTATCATTGTATTAACGTTTGCTATGAAATGCGGTGAATATTTAAAAAGAATAACAATTCAGATCTATTTTGTTTATATACGATATGTTAAAAATCTGGTAGACTCAGTCTTTGGGCGTAGGCTTCGAGGAGAGGACCTCATTACGCTTCTAAGTGAAAGTGGAAAAGTGTAAGAAGTAAAGATCTTTTAATATGTGAAAACCTTTAAATATGTTTAAAACATTTTTATGTATCAATCAAATAATGAAATCATGTCTAAACATCAAGTCATGTTATATTTCCTTATCTATTTGTTATTAAATATTATTTTAAATACATATAATTAAAAAAATAAAAGATAGTAATATTGGACTTTGTTTGATTGCAATCTTTTATTTTTTTAATTATAGGTATTTAAAATAATATTTAATAACAAATAGATAAGGAAATATAACATGACTTGATGTTTAGACGTGATTTCATTATTTGATTGATACATAAAAATGTTTTAAACATATTTAAAGTTTACCAACTAAAAATTGATGGTAGACTTCTCATCTTTCACAATAATATTTGTCGAACCACTTCTTATAACAAATTTTGAAGTAAATACTACTTTGCTCTTACCTACACTCTAATTTCTATTAATTTGATATTTATGTGGCAAATATTTTTTGAAAAATTAATGATATGTTATGCCCTTCAGGTTCGAGATCATAAACCTAAACGCATAACTGGGACTAAATTTAATTATTTATCCAGAATTCTGAAACAAATATTCTATTAAAATCTTAGTAATATTAGACTTTGTTTGATTGCAAAGATTTTAATAGAATATTTGTTTCAGAATTCTGGATAAATAATTAAATTTAGTCCCAGTTATGCGTTTAGGTTTATGATCTCGAACCTGAAGGGCATAACATATCATTAATTTTTCAAAAAATATTTGCCACAAATATCAAATTAATAGAAATTAGAGTGTAGGTAAGAGCAAAGTAGTATTTACTTCAAAATTTGTTATAAGAAGTGGTTCGACAAATATTATTGTGTTCTCGCATTAATTTATCCAAAGATGAGAAGTCTACCATCAATTTTTTTAGTTGTGTTTCAATGTTTACATTCAATATTTTGAATCTAATTATGCAATAATTTGTAACAATATAGAAAAAAAATTAGGTTAACCGGGAAGTTTTGTGGCACTAGACCATAAAAATCTGATGATGGTGCCATTCGATAGTACTTTATGAGACGAGTCCAAAAAGGTCACCACCATGAATCTCCGCCCACCCAACATCGAACCACGCCCATTTTTATTTTAGCCACTCCCACTGACTTCACCCCCACAATATGGGTCTCAAAGGAAAGGTCTCAGTGAGTAGAGTCCATTGGTAAAGATCGCGTGATTGTAGGATGCATACTTCCTGAGAAATTGACTAAAAACACTCCTATATTCTACGACCATATTGCAATACATCGAGAATTGACACTGTTGATCAAGATAAAAAGAAGTTTTCCGTACTTCCATAGAGAATCGGCCCATCAACCAATTTTGATCAAATTTGGTGTGAACCTTGAGGGTCACTAGTGAAGCAAAATAGCTGAAGAAATTTCAAAAAAGTGCTACGGGAAGCTGACAAAACCGAAAAATGTAAAATCTTTAAACGCTTATAACTCAAAAACGCGCAAACATAATTTAATGAAACTTTGCATATTAAGAGATGGCAATCAAGAGTATTTAACGATAGAGTGAAATTCTCAATTAACCCTATATGAAACAATAATTGAAAAATTCAAAAACTTCAAATACTTATTCCAAAATGTTGCCACAAGGATTCCGACCCGATCTCTTTTATTCTAACAGTAGCACACTATCTAGTATATAATTCCTAAAAGATTGGGTCGGAACTCTCTTTGCAATACATCGAAAATTGACATTGTTGACTTCGAGATGATTTATGTTGTAATTGTTCTAACATTTGTATATACATAGGATGTTTTGTTAGATCATTCGGACTTTGTTTACATACAAAAACGTCGGATTTAACATTACCAAACTAGTGGCTTGTCTCAGATTTGGTCAACAATGTCAATTCTCAATGTATTGCAATATGGTCGTAGAATATAGGAGTGTTTTTAGTCAATTTTTCAGGAAGTATGCATCCTATAATCACGCGATGTTTACCAATGGATTCTACTCACTGAGACCTTTCCTTTGAGACCCATATTGTGGGGGTTGAGTCGGTGGGAGTGGCTAAAATAAAAATGGGCGTGGTTCGATGTCGAGTGGGCGGAGCCTCATGGTGGTGACCTTTTTGGACTCGTCTCATAAAGTACTATCAAATGGCACTATCACCCGATTTTTATGGCCGAGTGCCACAAAACTTCCCGGTTAATCAAAAATTAAACTATGAAAAAATATTAAAATTAAGACATCGCAAACACAAAGTAGTATTGAAGGAAAAATACCATATTTTAAAATTTCACTTAAACTGTAAAATCTACTGAGAATTGCTAAAGATATAGTTAAAAAAACGAATGAACTGAAAACTAACATCAATTTGATTAAAAGTTTGATCAGCTTGATTTTATAGATAAACTTTTGGAGAGTTTTTCTATCATTAATCTGTAAAATATTAAAATTATCAACAGTTTTCAGTGCATTAATCAGTTCAAACCATTTAAATTCTTTTTGATTGCTGAAGTTGAATAAATATAATATTTTCAGCGTTAATATTAAACTAAAAATAGCGCTTATATAATAATAAGCTGTAAGTCCTCCGACTTCTTGAATCATATTGGAATAAAGAATAGGAATTTTTCCGTTTTCATGTTTCAACAAATACGCTATAAATTGAAAAATGTTGGCAACCATCCAGGTATGAGTGCGTAACATTTATATTTTTGAAGTCTTTGACTGTGATTCGTATTAATAAAATAGTTACTTAAATCGTATTTATGGATATGCTCGAATTTATATAGTGGTAAATCAATCTCACGGGTCACTAAATTTTGAGATGTTAATGCAGTCGTTAACGAATTATTTCGGATTAGGAATAACCGACGAAGATTTCTTAATAGGATATTGTTTAAAGTATTGTTGATGAGTAAATAACAATAATTCTTAGTTTTTAAAACTTTTCGTAACAATATATTCTGAGACATTATGAGTGATAAAGAAATCTATTGCTAGTATTCACTATATCAGGGGTTGAGTTAAGTGTCCGGACTATCATATTACAGAGATTATAAGAGTAGTAAGCATGTTTATGAAATACTATTGCGCATTATAGTAAAATATACTGAATTATGTGTTTGCTTATAATTTACACGCTTTTAATTATTAAATATGTGAGTGGGCCATAAACTGGCCCACTTCGGGGAAGTATTACCAAGTAAAAACAGAGAGGTTTATTAAGTGCTATTGCGCACTACTGCGATCCAAGTTTATAACATTCTACAGAATATTAGGCGCAGTCAAGTATTAGATCGCACACAAGTGTTCCAACTTTATAAAGAGTTTGACGAATAAAGCCGCTTGAGCAGCGAATAAGTACATCTTGAAGGTAGACCTCACACTTTAACTGACGAATTCCATAAGGAGAAACTTAAAGAACTTCTACTTGAAGATCATAACTGGGGTACTTTCGAATATGCTGAAACATCAGGTATCAGTTATTGAGCCACAAGAAAGCTTCTGAAAGAAACCGGAGCCAAGTAAACTGCCAGCAGATGGATACCACATCAGCTGAACCCGCTGGAAAAAATTCACGCCGGACATTTGTGCTGAACACATTGAAAGATGCAACAGCGACCATGGAATGCTGGATAGTTATTGCAATTGGTGAAACATGGCTCAAATACTATGACCCTAATGATTACTGGCATCCTGCCAATATCGCCTCCCTGAACAACCACTGTAAGAGTATCGATTTGAAAAATCATAAATTTTAAATAATGATAGCTCTCGTAATTTGTATCCCAGGCCTACAAAAGTAAGAGCAATAATACAAGATTGAAAGCAGAAGATGATAGTGGCCTTTCACAAAATCGGATGTTGGGTTACACAATTTTAGCGAGAAATACAAATGTCAATTTTGAAATTTATCTTGATTTTTTTAGTCAATACTTCCACCGATAAAAGGACTACAGATTCATAGATCAATAATACTCCATGACAACGCAAGACCCCACAAACATTCGAAAGATGAAGAATTTTTTGTGAGACATCGATGGGAGGAATTGAAGAACCCGTCTTATTAGTCCTGATTTGAAGCGGTGGGATTACGATGGCATATATAGAATAAAGGGGCCTAATAAAGATGAAAGATTCAATACTCCGGATGAACTTGAAATGGCTTATAAGGAAGTTATAAATGAAATAAATCTGAATGGTTCCGTCACTGGCACTGGGCGCCTCCCACTGAAGCGGATGCTGGTCAACCAGACTGAGGGCTAATATATTAACTAATCATTTGTTCAAATTTTAGTTTCATTTAATATCTTTAAAGATATGCTATTCCGGATACTTAACTTAACCCTTGATATAATGATTTCAGATTTAGTTTGAGACGGGATGTCAGTACTCCCGCCTATAAGCCGCCGAGGTTTTATTGGGGGAATATCCTCAGACAGACAATCACCCTTGCGGCGAACTGTCACGTTCTGAGGAAGCGAAGCAAAAAAAGAAAGAATACAAAAACAAGAATAAAAGCCAAACTTCACTTGATGTGAATTGTTTATTTCTAATTTGTATCTGAGAAGCTCTCAAAACAGGGCTCCCTTATATATACATGTGTATTAGCAAAAGGTCAGTACGACTTGTTGTGCTGACCATTAGTAGACTACAAAATTTTATTTTGTGTCATGTTTGTGCGTTATGATTGTGTTCGTTCGTTTATGTCATTTGTTTGTTTATTATGTGTCAAGTTTAACTAGAATTATTTGCAAGGCAAATGGAGCGCAGACTCATTAAATGAATAAAATTTCGGATATCATTTTTATTGTCGGAATTTCTCAAAAATCTTGAATTCATTTCAACTGATTGTATTGCTTTTATTAGATTAGCTTCTGGTCCTTAGTTTAGGCTCCACTTCTCATTTCAAATTTTCACTAATATGCAAATACGGGCTGTGTAATATATTAGGTGTTTTTTTAAACTTTAATAATATTAGAAAAAGTCAGAACATTTTAATGAAAATTTATACAAATTATCTGTAAATATTGTATTTCTTATTTGCTTTATTTAATCGGTGCCAAAACCCCTCTATATCCAACGTGCACAACTTTCTTTTGATACTACTCATTTGTGCAGTTGTGCAGAATTTTGTACTACTTTCTTTGATATTTGTCGCCAATTTCTTTTAAAAGAAGTCAGATCTTTTGGTGCATTTTTGAGTTTTCGGTATTCAGCTTTGCATAATGACCAATATCTCTTAATAGGACGCGCCTGTGGTACGTTAGGCGCGTTTTCCTCTTTTCTAACGAAATCTATGCCATTCGCTGTTAGCCATTCCTGTACGTCCTTACGATAATGGCTAGTGGCCAGATCGGGCCAGAACAGTATTTTCTTGTCCGGATGACGTTTATTGATGAAAGGAAGCAATCGTTTCTTTAAGCACTCATTTTTACATATGGAACAATCTAGGCTTCGCTCAGAAATGAATTTGGCTAACAGCGAATGGCATAGATTTCGTTAGAAAAGAGGAAAACGCGCCTAACGTACCACAGGCGCGTCCTATTAAGAGATATTGGTCATTATGCAAAGCTGAATACCGAAAACTCAAAAAATGCACCAAAAGATCTGACTTCTTTTAAAAGAAATTGGCGACAAATATCAAAGAAAGTAGTACAAAATTCTGCACAACTGCACAAATGAGTAGTATCAAAAGAAAGTTGTGCACGTTGGATGTAGAGGGGTTTTGGCACCGATTAAAGAAACAAATAAGAAATACAATATTTACAGATAATTTGTATAAATCTTCACTAAAATGTTCTGACTTTTTCTAATGTTATTAAAGTTTTAAAAAACACCTAATATATTGCACAGCCCTTAGTTCTACTTTCCATGCCTCTCAGACAGCAGATATGCAGACCACGCCCCTCAGACTCATATAGTGACCTATAGGGTCTTCAAAGATATTTTATGGGTTCGAATTTTGAGATTATGTATCTGATTTATTGTAGTTGGTAGACACTTAGCAATACCAGGTGTTGTGATGGGGAGGTGGTCCACCTCAGCTCCCACCCTTGGCTGTGGATGCCAGGAAACCTATAGATTTAGCTTCGCATCCCATGGGGTTTTTGCCCGCGCGAACTCAGCCCGAAGGCAGTCCCAGCACCTACCAGTTAAAGCCCAATGAGACACGGGGCTTAAGCCATAGGTTTTCCAGCATCCTCAATCAAGGGTGGTGACTGAGGCAGACCACCTCCACATGGTAGCCCTTATAGATCACAATGTAGGTCTGAAGGACGTGGCTTACATATCTGATTTCAGAGAGCCGTGATAAGTAGGATTATATCCATATAGATAAGATTTTGAAGTGAGGGGCGGAGCCTAAACTAAGGGCTGGAGAAGGCGTGGCCTATATATTTGAACTCAGGGGAGCGTGGCGAGTCAGAAAATATATACACATATTTACCCTGATTACCCTATATTTACCATTATTTACTTAAACATTGAACAGATAATTGAGTATGCTTTGCTGTTGGCGTGAAAGTTAGTATATTTTGCCAAATTTCAAAAATTAGTATTTTTGGTTTAATTTAAAACATTTTCTGTTTTAACATCTTTTACTTATGCAACCAGATATGCTAAAAGTAATAATACCATGTACTAACATGTTAATATACTGAAATATGAACTCAAAATATTAAAAGTAATATCATTTTGTAATATATTCTAGTAAAAAGGTTTTATTCAATTTTATTCGATTTGATGAGAAAAACCACAAATATTTGTTGAATTTTATTTATTTAAGTCATTTCGCATTTTATTTTGAATCTTATCGACATGATGACGATTTTATTGTAACATCAATTTAGAAGCTGTTGACACTCATTCAATTGTAATTTAAGTATTCTTCTTTGATTAGCCTTCAGTTTTAGTATTACTTTAAAGTTTGAAATTCCACAAACATGAGATTTATATCTTTTTTCTTATGGTCAAGACATTAAAGTGTAGATCAAGTTTTCGGGTTTTATTATTTTTGTGTCAAAACCATTTTTCTGATAGAGTTTATGCCTCTTTAATATATACCCAAATTCTCATAAATAAATATATAAATATTGATTTCGTTATAGTTTGTCACAAAAAAGTTCTTAGTTTAACTTAGACTTCAAAATTCAAATCAAAAGCCCTAAGTGTTTATCACTATTTTCATATTGAAGTAAAGTAGTGCTACTATTGTAGCGGCAAAAGTGACGGACCTTTTCAATGACCCACAGCTCTTACAATATCGACACTATTTAATCTGATTTGTCACAAAATGTGCATTCTTAATCGGATTAATGATCTTAGGTAAAAGTTTAGTCAGATTTATACAAAAGATCACATTTTTGGAGTGTTCTAAAATGATGAAAAATAAACTTAAATTATTCGTTAATTTATTTAATATTGGTGTTAGAAATCTGAAAATTTTAAAAAATCGTAGTAAACTTCCGTAGTCAAGTTTGTCATATTCTGAAACTATTAAAATAAGGTATTCTGGTCGAAATTAACCCCCAAGAGAGGACGCAAAAAATTACGGTCGAACTGATCGTAGGCGGATCACACATTTGGCCATGAAACACATCAAACTGTCAGCTCAAAAGATCTCAAATGAAGCTGGAAGACGTGGGAGCCCAGAGTATGGGCAAAAGCATACCAGCGTGTACTTTGGGACATGGGATATCGGAAACAGATGCCACTAAATAAGCCGATGCATACAAGAAAGCATAAACGGACTCGTGTGGAGTGGTACCTACAAACCAATTGGACAATAGTCATATATTGTGATAAATCTATGTTCTAATTGTTTATACATGGCTCAAAAGTTACAAAAGCGGTTAAACGCCCGAAGCCAAAATCTTCGCCAAAATTCATGATTTGAGGGGCTTTCGGTTTTGGGGCAAATCGTGTCTCAAACTGTTGCTGGTAAGATGGATTCAACTGCATATTTCAGTATACTTGGGGAATGTCTTGTCAACGATATGTCTACACTATGTCGACGGGTGGACATTTAAGCAAGATATCGCGAATATTTACACTTCTCGGTCCACAAAATCCTGATTCGGAGGTAAAAAAATTGACTAAGTGAGGTGGTCACTTTGCTCTCCGGACTTATAGCCCATAGAAATAATATAGAGTATTCTGAAGAAACGTTTGGATCATGTGATAAGTTTCAATTTGAACTATAGGAAACTAGAAGTATTAGAAACGTAGGAGAATTTGAGTCACGAAACACTGACTGAACATCTTGTCCATGACATGGCGCGTTAAGGAGTGCATACGATTCCGTGGTTGTACTGTGAACTATAAAAGTTTTAATAAAACATATTAGTAGTATCTAAGCTTTAATTTGACACCTCTGTAGTTGTAATAACCTGATAGATAAAAATTAATAATTGTTTGAAAAGGTCCTGTAATTTTGTCCCTTACTATATTATAACACTAATATTTTTATTCTGTAGACTCTTCTCACACACTAATGAAATGAAAACTTTTTCCGATTTATTCTAACTACTGTTTCAAACTAAAACCGAATACACTCTATTTTGTAGATGGGTAACGATTTTTCGATATTATACAGATATACGGATTTTACAGATAAAATTTAATAATCGATTTTTGAAGTGAGTAAAATATCTGACTTTTGCCGCTTATAAAAATGGGATAAAGATAATTCATTTTTGAGAATAGCTTTTCTAAATGCATAAATTAATAATTGACATGCAACACTATCATAAAATAATATTCGCATTATGATTTATATATAATTTTGAAGAGAAAATAATATTTCCTTTATAATGGAAAAGGCAAGAACTATCAAAAAGCACGAAATATATTGATCAAACTTCTTATTTATCCAATAGTATCTAACTTTTCATGAGATATTTGCGGTTATGTTTGTATGCCATTCAAGATATCCGAAAGTTAACTAAAATACTGAAAATATCAATTTTAATGGATAAAAAATTAAAGAAATTAAGAAAACTCAATCCAAATGAATTACTCCCTGAAGACGTTGTTATCGAGAGTGCTGGAACTCATTTATATAGAATTGGATTATCTCTATATCCAGTTGGATCGGTCAAAAGGAGTAAATTTTATAATCCTATGTTTATACTAATCTTGTTATTACAGTTAATCATTAGATGTACCATTTCATTATTATTGCCTGATGATTCAAATCTACATGAATTTATTGGCGATTATCCTTACTTCATAAATCTTGGAATTCAATTCAACATCGCTATGATTCTAGTAACGCTTTTAGCGCTTGTATCACAAATCATTCATTATTACAATTATAAGAATGATATAAAGCCCTCATATCTCAAACCATTTGAAATGATTTCTGGTTTGGTTTCACCAAAAAGTGTTGGTCTAATAAATGAAGCAGATGTTTATAAAATGATAAAAGTGTCAAGAATGTCATTTCTAATTTGTCAAATCTATTCAAACTTAGTGTTTCCTCTATTTGCTTTGGCATTATTCTTTACTTCGTTTGGTAAAAGAGTTTCAGTCGTAAAGTTTGTTATTTTGGTTATTCCTTGTAGTTTGGCTTTTAGCTTATGCACGTCATATATATTGAATTTTATTTTCTGGCAATTGGTTTATTTCAATATAATTTGTTATTACTTGAAAAGTAAACTCAGAGTTATAAATGAGAAAACGAAACAAAGTATATAAACTAATGAACTTATATAAGATTATCAAATCATTCAACGCTATCTATTCAGAGATCGATGAATATAATAAAAACTACTGGTCAAAATTCTTATTCTGGGTTTGGATTTTATCAACAACGTTCATGAGTGTCATAGCTTATTGTACTATCTTTGGAAGAATGACTTTCGTGACAAGAATTTCTATCATTGTAGGCAATATATTCTTTACATTAAGTCAGATGTTTATCATAAACATCGCCGCTTCTATTCATTATGAAGCAAAGAAATCGTATAAATTAATTAAAACCTGCTCCATTTCTTTAAGCGGAGTAGTTCTATCGAGTCGCCGAAAAATAAAAGTAAACATTTATTACTTAATAGATTATGTATCAAGTTTTTTCAATTCATAGTTGATGTCATTCATCGAAAGAATTGGTCAGAAAAAAGTTGGATTTTATTGTTGGAAACTGTTTATTATTAACTATTTTTGTGCGTATGAAGTAAGAATTCTCTAATTTTCTTTTAAAAAATGACATGTGAAAACTTTAAGTAAGATAATTCTTATAATTTCCAACATGAAGGTCATCGCTCTCATTGGAATACTTTTCCTGAAGATAATTGATGTTTCATCATGAATCTCTGTTCTTTCCATGATGATTGAAATTATTTAAAATTTATTTTATTGGATTTAAGATTAGATATTTATTAATTATTTAACATATTTGAGTGAAATGTTTGTGTTATTCAATAAATTATAAATCATGTTATGTAATGACTGTAATAAAATATCATTTGAAAAATGTTTTATAGACTTATTTGCATCAATCAAACTTCATTCGAGTAAAAGAGTAGACCTTGAAATATTTGTACTCAATATGAGTGAATTATGTTTATATTTAGAAATAGCTTATATCGATTCAAAATTAATTTTCGATTTAAATCTATTAGATACTGACAAATTTGATAATAGACTTTTGAAGTGAATAAAACGTTCTTGACTTGCCATTTATAAAAATGGAAGTGAGAAAATTAAATTTCGTAAATAATTTCCAGAGGTTTTATTTTAATTTAGTTCTCTCCTAAGTTCGACAATTAAAACTTATATACAAGTTTTAAAGAAAATCAAAGTTTATTTATTAAAAGGAAAACTTTATACAAAGTAAAAGGTTTAAATATTGAAAGGTTTGGATTTTGAATATCCGCTATTACTGTAAGTGTTGGTTACTCTCAGGGATCACTTAATCTGAAGAATTTGGGAAGTGAAGAGTAAGAGTCTCTTCACTCCTTTATATAGGGCCAGGAGCGTTTACGTGTCAATAGAAAATTTTCTAGAAATATCTATTGTTTGTCAATAAGTGACCAGCTACTAATTGAAGACACGTTTATAACCTCCTTACTCTTATTTCTAGAGTATTTTCTTTAGAGTTTACATTTAAAGAAAAGAGGACACAAACAACCCTGCCCTATATCCAGTGGTCAGTTTGTGCCCTTAGGCGACAATGATGGGCAAGAAAGTAGGGCATTGTTCAAATGACCTGAATACCGTGAGATCGAAAACAAAGATGTGTTTTTGATCTCACAATAACTTTCTAAATGCATAAATTAATAATTGACATGTAACATAAATATTATAAAAAGTATTTACGCTATAATTTATATAATTCTGAAGAAAGAAAATTTTCTTTAAATCGATAGAGCAAAAATTTATCAAAACATCATTGGATTCAATTCGTCGAGCTGAACATTTTGATACAACACTTGACCACTTCCGACCCGAACCTGACCACTTCTGGTCAACTCCCGACCCCGCCAAGTGATATATCATTGCACTCACAATATCGAACTGAGCAGTTTGATACCTCACTTGATTAATTATCACATGTAGTTCTCAAGATATTCATCTTTGTTTGGTTTATCGCCTCGTAATGGATAAATCCGATTTAGTCAGTCGTATCCCAAACAAGCCTGATATAAACTAAGGGAGAATAAACTAGGTCACGAAGCGACATGACTTATTATACATTTGTTGATATCAGGTTTGATTTGGGTTACAACTTGGTAAAGCCAGGTTTATCCATTCTCGAGAGATTAGGTATTGGTGGTACTCATGGGCGATGTTAGCTTCTCGGTAACTGTATGCGACATTCTGGAGTTTTAGAAACTAAAAGTTGAATATCTCGAGAACTCCTTGAGATAAATGGTCAAGTGAGGTATCAATATGCTCGGTTCAATGTTTTGAGTCTAATGATATATCACTTGGTGGGGTCGGTCACTTCCGTCGCAAGTTGGCCAGTAGCTGTCAGGTTTGATCAAAAGTGGTCAAGTTTGGTATTAAAATATTCAGCTCGACGAATTGAATCCAATGATGTATAATACTTGAGGGTGGGGGCGGGAACCCCATTAGACCCATTAGTCGGATCCACTAAGTTTCTGTATAAAAAAGGCGTATCTCTTCAATCAGTGGGTGTAGCATAACGATTCCTCCTTAAATCAATTTTTCTAGTTTGAGTACTATCGATTTGGCTTCTCCTTCGATTTTTATAGTCTTTTCAACCGTTTAGTATCCCTCAAATTTTTCCTTTATCCTCAAATCGGATTAAATAGCTATCAAATAATTCCACTTTTAGTAATGACAAACTACAAAAATATTTGTTAACATCTCTCAATTTTGGAAACTCACGACTTTTTTCTGCGTCATATTTTAAAGGTAACGAACTAGTTGTTGCATCATATATACACGATTTACACTTAATTCTCTTATCATAAACTCATTTTAAATATGTTGCATCTAAAACAATACTTCATTGTGTCAATTTCATGTGTCAGAATCTTAACTCAAACCAATGTCCATTTCCTCACTCATTTTGAAAAAGCTTTCAATTAAAAACGAATAAAATCACTTTAAAATACAATTTTTATTGCACTGTTTTGATTATTACTTTAGATTCTGACTAAAGTATGCAATATTTGTAATTCGATGCACTGTTAATATGCGTGACTGAATTAGACCTCTTTTAATTAGAATGGAAAAATAAATATTGTTATTTTATAATTTTGAAGTATAATTTAATGCAGAGAGACAAACAGATTAACATGGTTAACCATTAGCCTACCAAAACCTTTTATCGTTTAACTTTAGTTTCATTTTATTCTTTTAGCTTGAGCTCTTAGCTTTAGTTCTGCCGCTTCGTGAAAAACTTAAGTTAAAAGGTACAATCGCGAGCAAAAACATGTAGGCTTTAGTATTTAACGCTTAGAATATTTACTACAACTCGTTTTACTATAAATATAACTTTTACTTCTTATTATATTAATGTTTTTATATTTATTAATTACAATACGTTTTAAATGATAAATTTATTAGTACTTTATTAATTATAAATCGTTTTATAAAATATAAATTTAAAAAACTTAAAGAAGACCAATATTTTTGAGCCCCGCTGATTTTAATACCATTGGATAGGTCTTACTTCGCTGAATTCAAATATATATATATATTAGGTGATTTCATAATGGACTTCAAACTTTTTGATAAGATAAAACTACGTTATTATTAACTTTAGTCAATAAGTTAATACTTCCAACTAATCACTAGTTAGTGTACTATTAAATGATGGCCCTTCAACTAATTGTGTTGATTCTTGCCGTATTGGCATTAAAAAGTATTGAGGCCCCATTTTTAGACCAACTTCGGGAAAGTGTCACTGCAAAGGACCAGCGATCATTTATAAAGTTAAGTTTATTACTGGGCACAGCTCCAAGAGTTGTTGGGACACAACTGGCAACTGCTGCTCCTCAAGGCCATTTAAGTGAAAGGCAAGTATACACCTGGTATAATGATTTTAAAGACGGAAAGCGCACAGATATAGAAAATCTATCTGGACCCGGAAGACCACGAGATGTGGTTACAGAAGAAAGTAAAGAAATGGTTAGGCAGCTGATATTGGAGAGCGAGGGAATGCGTACGGAAGATCTCTTATATGAAACTCAATTGTCTCATACAAGCTTATGGAGACTTCTCAAAGAAATCTGAGCCAGAAAAATAAAGTCCATGTGGATCCCTCACGAATTGACCGAGAGACAACAGCAAGCAATAATGAATATAGCAGGTAAACATCTTGCACGTTATCAAAGAGAACGTGATTTTCTGAATAAGATAATCGCCATCGATGAGACATGGATTAAATCATATGACCCACAAGAGTCTAGAGCCGCTAGTGAATGGCTATTGCCCGAACAAAAACTGTAGTTATGCGGAAATGAAAAAATATTTTTCTGAAAATTTTTTTCACCGCATTTTTTCCTATTTGTCGTAGACCCAAGATATTAAAGGAAGAATCTCAACAATGGAAGTGCATTATGATTTTGGCACTTTGGAAGAAGCAGTTCTTCACATACGAGATTTTACCTGAAGGAAGTACTGTTGACAGTGTCACCTATCTTAACTTCCTCGAACGTCGTGTGCTTCCCGAAGTTAATCGAAAAAAATTTGGACGTCCCATCATATTACATGACAATGTCAGACCCCATAAACATCGCATTATTAGGGAGTTTCTGCAAGAAAAACGTTGGGAATAATTGGAGCACCCACCATATAGCCCTGATATGTCACCGCCGGATATGGACGCTATCCATCGTATAAAAGTACCAAACAAGGGAAGCAGTTCCAGAGTCAAGATGAGCTCAAAAGGGATTACGCAACTGTAATTCGGGACATTAACGAAAAACAAGAATCTTTGGGTATCACGATGCTACCTGACCGCTGGAGAGCTATCACCCTTGCATGTGGCAAATATGTCGAAGATTAGTATAAAACATACTTTGATATCTTGTATCATTTCGGAAATATTTGAAAAATAATATTGAAAAAAGTTTGAAGTCCATTATGAAATCACCTAATATATATATATCTCATAGTATATCTCACTTCGTTTACGAGTTATAAGCTCCAAAAGGTTTGGAACGGCAATAAACAATTTATGCGTATTAAAGCCAAAACCCTTTTAATATTCATATACTTAGAAAGGTCTCGTAAAGCCGAATTAGATCCGTACCATGGAGGAAGCCTCTACAGTTATAGGAAGGCAACTAGGTCAAAAAATATAAGACATGCTTAGAGCGATGGCTAGCAAACCAAGTGATCTAGAACCCGAATTTGGGTACCAATAGCTCGGATATGGCAGATACCTATCCGAGATCAAATCACCAAGTAGGCAATTTGATGATATTTTCAAAGATTTTACCTATCCGGATAGCACTTACACAGATTAATTATTTTATAGTTTTTTAGTTTGTTTTTAGTTTTGGTTTTAGTTTTATGCTTCCTTCGGGTTTACCTCCACGTGTAAAGAAGCAGGCAACACAAATGTTATATTTTTGTGGCTAAAAACCCGAACAAATGATTTTTAACGTAAGGCGATTTTTCCCTCATAACTCGAAAACTATTGATTTTGGTAAAAAGTCCCTGGAGACTTTTGTGTTCAGCGTCAAAAGACCTTTCAAATGATGTCACACATCAAAATCGGACGGGGCCCAGTGGTGCATAGGAAAATATTGGTCTCCTTTTAGTACTTCGTTGGATTCAGTGTTATACTTGCTCCAAATAGTGCGCCTAAATAAGTAAGAGTGCCTGTCTTAAAAACCAACTTTTTACTCAGTCTTGTACCTCTCACGTTATTTTTTCACGAAATAGGAGGTTCAGTTAACCTAAAAGACTAAAGCTAGCGCTAAAGTCTGCATCAGATGAAAGCAAGTTGCTTTGGTTCAAACCAGTCACGTAATAGTCACTTACTTTATAATGATGTCAATTTAAAGACTCAATAAAAATAAAACACCAATTGCAGTAAATTCGAGTTTATTAAGAAATTCTCATAATAAAAACGATATTTTCGAAAATTTATTGATTTTGTGAGTATGTGCTTCATTTGTGTAGTAAATAATTTTAGGGAAACTAATTTGAAATTATTTCAGATATCATTCATATGATTATAATAATAAATTAATTGATGTACGGTATTGAACACGTGTTAAAAACTCACTTCAATCCATCATTTTTCTTAATATTATGCACTTTTTTGAAGACATTAGGATGTTTATAATAGATACACATTAATATTGATTCCATTTTAAGTATCAAATCACATGATTTATAATTAATTAAATTAAACTTTAAACTGGATTAAGTTTGTGAATTCATCTTTAATACTTCTCAGATTCATAGATTGTGTTAATTCAATTTTATTAAAGAGATCGAAAGTGAAGCATAAGCTTGAATTTTACATTTTAAGTTTGAATCAATATAAGCTATTTCTAAATATAAAAATTATTCACTTTTTTAATACAACCCTCAAAGGTGTGTACTCTTAGGCAAATGAAGTATGATTAATGCAAACAACTCTACAAAACATTTTTCAATAATTTGAATCATTATGAAAAATAAATCGAAATTTAGGATGAAACTTCAGTTATTTTCAGGAAAAGTATTCCAATAAAGGCAACGATCTTCATATTGCAAATTATAACAATCATTAATATCTTATTTAAAGTTCTGCAAATCATTTTTTAAAAATTAGAAAATTCTTACTTCATACGCACGAAAGTAGTTAATAATAAATAGTTTCCAACAATAAAATCCATCTCTTTTCTGACCAATTCTTTCAATGAATGACATCAACTATGAATTAAATAAAACTTGATATATAATTTCACAAGTGATAGATATTTACTTTTATTCTTTGGCGATTCGATAGAATTCTTCCACTTAAAGAAATGAAACAAGAACTCAATAATTTATATGACTTATTTGCTTCAAAATGAACTAAAGTGACTGTGTTTACGATGAATATTTGACTTAGAGTGAACATTATCGCACCAGCAACGACAATAATTCTTATCAGTAAAGTCACTCTTCCGAACATAAACATATATAATACTTCACTTATGTATATAGATGACAAAATCCAAACCCAGAATAAGTATTTTGACCAATAATTATTATTGTATTCATTGATTTCTGAATAGATAGATTCCAATGATTTGATAATCTCATATAAGTTCAATAGTCTATTATTTTGTTTGAGCTTTTCATTAATCACTCTGAGTTTACTTTTCAAGTAATAACAAATTATATAGAAATAAATCAATTGCCATGAAATAAAATTGAATATAAACGTTACACTTATGTAAAGAAGCAAACTGTAAGGAATACCCAAAATAATAAACTTTAGAAATGAAACATTCAGACCATATGAAGTTAAAGATATTAACAAAGCCAATAGAGACAACATTAAATTTGAATAGACTTCACAAACAAGAAATGAAATTTTCAACACTTTTATCATTTTATAAATTTCTACTTTATTTGTGAGACCAATACTTTTTGGTGAAACCAAACCAGAAAACATTTCAAATGGTTTGAGATATGAGGGCTTTATACCATTCTTGAAATTGTAATAATGAATGATTTGTGGTACAAGTGCTAAAAGTATTGTTAGAATTGCACAGATATTCAAGTGAACTCTAAGATTTATGAAGTGACTAAAATCGCCTATTAACTCGAGTAGACTTGAATCTTCATCAGACAATAGCAATGAAATGATACATCTAATGATCAATTGTAATAATAAGATTAGTATAAACATAGGATTATAAAATTTACTCCTTTTGACTGATCCAACTGGATATAGAGATAATCCAATTCTATACAAATGAGTTCCAGCACTCTCAATAACAACATTCTCAGGCAACAACTCGTTAGGATTGAATTTTCTTATCCATCTATTTTTATCTTTTCTTAATTTTTTATCCATAACAATTGATATTTTTCAGTATTTCAGCTAACTTTCAGATATCTTAAATGGAATATAAACACATGCTCTAAATACAAATATAAACTGTAAATGCTTTCCTGAAAAGTGAGACATTATTGAACGGATAACAAGTTTTATTAACATATCTCGTACTTTTTTTTTATAATTTTGACTGTCGATTTAGATGAAATATTAAGTTTTCTTCAAAATAATATAAATTATAATTCGAATATTTTCATAATATTAGTGATGCATGTCAATTATTAATTTATATATTTAGAAAAATTTATTCGTAAAATTTAATTTTCTCACTTCCATTCTTATAAATAGCAATTCGAATGTGTTTTATGCACTTCGAAAATCGATAAACAAAGGAGGTTTCTAAGAACAGTCTACCTTGCGTACCACCGTACTCCAACAATATATATATATATGTATCAATGGAAATGTCTTAAAGAGTAGAACAACTTTGTCTCTAGACTCGACTTGGCAGCTCGTGTCCTAAGACCGCTAGAGGGCGCAAACTGTATCACATCCCATCAGCATACAGATATGATCTGGTCACGGTCTTATACTAAGTCGACCATGCTGAATCCATTTTCGAAGTTGCATTTCGATATCTCTTATAGTTAATGAGATGGAGTGCTTTAGTGGAATTTGTTATTTTATTAACGCGTATTTTGTTGTATATATTTTTTAGTGTTCTATATTTTACTTTTTTTATTAAACTATAGCAGTGGGTGCTGGGAGTATCTCGTTATACAAGTATAGTCCGCGCTGCTAATGAATAGAGTACGTTAAGAGCACACCTCCTCGCAGTGTCCCCTGGTAAACACAGTTTGTGGCTAAGATGATCTTTATTTGTGTATTTATGTTAAAGCAACGCCCTCTATCTCAGTAACTATAAGAGATATCGAAATGCAACTTCGAAATATGGATTCAGCATGGTCGACTTGGTATAAGACCATGACCAGATCATATCTGTATGCTGATGGGATGTGATACAGTTTGCACCCTCTAGCGGCCTTAGGACACGAGCTGCCAAGTCGAGTCTAGAGGCAAAGTTGTTCTACTCTTTAAGACATTTCCATTGATATATATTGTTGGGGTGCGACGGTGTGTAAGATATCACTAAGTCCCATAGTCTGTTGGAAACCTCCTTTATGTTAAAATTAACCTTGTTCTTACACTAATTATTGAGGCTTAATCTTTTAGTATAGGAGTTTCAGCAAATTTTGCACTGTTTAGCATAAAAATTAGCATATGTTGCTTAGAAAATAATAGTTTTTACTATATTTGATTTCAAATTGAAGGAGTCTCTTTAAAAGGTAGACATCTAACTATAAGAATCCGGGACCATTTTATAGTGAAATACTCTTAAGTCAATCAATAGAGATAGTTTTGACTCCCCCTCTGATCCCGTATTAGTGGTGCGCATCTATGAAATTCTTTGCACCCGCACTCCATCATACCCGCACCCGCAGTGAAAAATGTGCGGGTCATCCGCAAAAACCGCAAATGACCGCAAAAAATTTTATCTTAATTAAATCGAATGTGAATACAAATATCAACTATGATTAAGTATAAAATCTGTATTGTATAAAATAATATTGCAAAGTCTAGAATCTTTTATAGGAGCGTGCAAGGAATCAACAAAAACTTAAAATATAATCACTTTATTAAACATAGTAATAAACCACGATACAACTTCATAAGGTCTTACAGCATTTTCAACACAGGAGAAAAGAGCGAAAAATTCAGTAAAAACACAACATTTTATAGGAAAATAGGCGGGTTCAATAGGAAGATACTCTACAATAATAAGTTAAATTTTATAAGGTCGATAACACATTTAATTAGGATTGGGAGATTTAATAACTGGAACGTACTTAGGCAGGTTTAGAGAGTTGAGATATGATTATTATCAGCTGTCTTCATAATTTGTACAATTTAGACAAACATTTAAAAATTTCTTTGGTAAAACCGAAAAGCAATCTTTAAATTAGCAATAATTTTTGAAATACATGTGATTTATGAAAATTAAAGTTTAGAAGTATAGGTTGTTACAAAAGTATTACAGTATAGGCTCAAATAAGAAACTTAGACGTTATTACAATATCAAAATTTTATCTTATAAGTAGCGGTATATCGAGTTTTTCTGGGTCTTTGGAGTATCTTCTTTCAGTTAAAGGTAATCCAACGTAATTGAAATCTCGCTCAGTGGAGAGATTAGTTACTAGTATAGTTAAAATTCATTTTGAAATAGCGCTTAGTTTCGGAAATCTATCTTTATTTTCGCCCCGAAATTTCAACAAACCACGAGTACAATTGAAATTGCTTTGTAGATAGTCATCAACCTCTATAATACTCGTGTTATATATTTTGTTCATAATCAATGAATCCAAGCGCACATTCGTTCATGATGTTTGAATCTTGTGTTATTGATGTAATAGTTGTTGTCGAATTAATACTTATCTCGTTAACTATTGAACTGAGAGTTTCAATTGCAGATTGTTTTAGGTCTTATTGTGAAACAAAAGAATTTGCAAACTCGCACCCGCCCACACCAGCTATAAACCTGCGGGTACCCGCACAGACCCTCGGGTACGGGTGTAAAATGCGCTCCTCTATCTTGTATTAAAGGTTGATCTCTTGGTAAAGTCCGAAAAAATAAGAATTTGAATAAAGTTTATGACAATCTATTCTCTATTTTTACATAAATTAAGATTACATGAACAGTTTTCACATTTATTCGTTCAATGTTTTGTGTTAAATCAAAGCTAAATATTTTGGAAAGGGTTTCAGTGCTTTAAGGGATGTGTTTTCAATTAATCATATGGAGACATAGGGACGGGCGAAATCGTCTAACTTTACCTCAAGTCAAAGATGAATTATGGACTTTAATTATTGTTATGATCTATTTGCATTTCAAATTTAAATAAAATTCCAACTAGAAAATGATAGTTAATAAACTATAAGTAGATAACATGTGCTTTTATATAAGTATTCAAAAAGGTGTATCAATTGCCCGTTAGATTCATACTAACTCATGCTTTTACTCCAATTGCTACGCATCGTTAACCTTTCTACAAAGCTTAACTTCAGAAAACATAAAATTAACTGTAGGTAAAATGTTACCCCATGTTTTCCACGCTTTATATCTGTTCTAAGATAGTCGAATGCTATCAGAATCAAGATTAGCCCTTGTTTTTGAAGTTTTAATCTACTAATTAATTAATTTCTAGTTATTATCTGCTACACCATCATCAGTGGTTCAAATTGCTAGTAGCGACATTACAGCGCTGCGACACGTATAGTAAACACGAAGCACTACGATGTTAGGGGGATTCTGTCCTTAGAGAGACATGTTGCCAGGAAAATTTTTTTAAAGATAAAGCTATAAGTCTAAATTAATCAGGATTTTTGTCATTCAAAGTAAGATATATAACTAAGGAATAGCTAAATTTTCAAGAAATGACATTTTGTTGATTTTAGTGAGATTTTTAAAATCAAACTTGGGAACATTTTACCCACAGTTCTGACGAAGGGTTAAAATGTGATCGAGTATACAAATCTTGACACTTGCCTTCAAATAAATCGAGTGAAAGTTATCAATAATATTTGTTTGTGGCAAGAATTATTTTAGTTTGGAATAAATTGCTTAAGTTTGTTAGTTGCAGCCTATATGCAAATATGAGTTGTATCTTAACACTAGTATCACAGTTAAAGAAACCAGGAAAAATAAAATCTTAGAATTTGTGATTGAAAACTCCTCAAATGATTTGCGCGATAGTAGAACTTCGGTTATTAAAACATTCAAACTATTGATTTTGATTTTTACAGATAAGTCATTAGCTACTGGTTATCCGAAACGCTTTCAGTAATTATAAAACTTCAACATCAAATAAGTATACGAGTAATAAGATCATGAATGATATATCTGAGCTTTTAAGCACATTATTTATTGATAAGGGAATCATATTTTAATTAAGTAAGTTTAAGTGCATACCACAAAATTGATTATAAGTTGTCCAAACTTTATGTAATAGATCATTTTGGGTCTATTACAGAGTGTTGCTAATGTTTCAGGAATTTGTTGCAAAATTTGAATCATTTAATATTTTTCAGCCAAGTTTTCTTCATGTTCAAAGTACTCTCTCCATTTAACTTGAAAACCAAATCTTATCTTTTTACGAGACTGTTAAACGGCTTTTCGAGACCATCTTTGACATCAATCTCAGAGCCGTGTCACATACATCGTGCAAGGTTTTTCATTTTCATAACGATGTCCTCTCAATTTCTGTTTTAAATCTCGGAACGTATAGAAGTCACTAAGAGCTACGTCGGGACTATAGGATGGGTGAGGTAAAATTCGATGTTTTCGTTAAATTTAGCAAAATATTTAGTAACACGTCTCTGTTCGATACCTGTTTGTTGTCATTTTGTGATGCCCTGACCGATAGTAACTTAAATAAACATTCATAACTTTATAATTATGACTTTTTAGTAAATAAAATTTGTGCATTTGTATAGTGTAATTATGAAATTTTGTAAAAATAGCAACAGTATAACTTTATTTGCAACTAAAATCCCGAAACTTTGATAACGCTCTGTATTAGGTTTATATGTGGTATTAATAGCTTTCTTCAATATACAAACTCTTAATTTTCTCGATCGCTTCATATTGATTAATTCGATCAAAAAACAGCTATTTTTCGCTCAATATATAAATCATCACTTATTAAATGTTCATTTTGACTGAAAGTTTTATGAATGTATTTCTTACGTTTACTCTACGATAGAGTGTGCGCCACTCTATATGAGCAACCTTTACTTTTAAGTGAAAAGATCTCTGACATATCATTCATGATCCTATTCCTCATATCATGATCTTTATCCCTATTTCATTCACAATCTTAGCCTAGCTTTCATAGTTTATGCCAATAGGTTGTTTTGTCAGTTTTGCGTAATGCAAAAGCTATTGAATATATGATAACAGCTATAGAAAAATATGTCCCTCAAGTATTGTTGAATGTTCTATGAAACTAAACCACAGAGCAGTTACCGCAAATATGAAATGCTAGAGTAAATAAATAATGAGCGTACATATTGAATAAGTCATAGTGAAACATTTTCTGCAATAGTTATTACTCTTTTCAATAATATCGTAAATTTGACTGTGAGCTTTTAGTTTATACAGAGTGGCCACTAATGAGGAGTAGATTTTAAATTTTAATTGTAAAAAACCTAAGAGAGATATTCAAATCAAATAAATTACATTTTATTCAGAAAATTATAAAGTTTAATGTATAATGTTTTCGAAATGCTTTCCGTCATTCACAATGATATAAAGTCAAATATTTCTATGAACTATTACAAAAGGTGATCAAATGAAATATTATCCTCATTAATGGCCACCCTGTATCAAGCATTGCCTTACCTCTCAAGTCATTTTTAAATGAATTGTTGAGAATTGTACTTACGATTAACATTCTGAATGATCTAAATATATAAAACGTAGCTACACGGACTGGAGTTGTTTTGGTGCTTTTATATTGAATTTTGTACTTGAATTAGTTAACTAGAGAGTTGAATCAAAATGTCTTTTGATAAGATTAATATTAATAGATGATTGATTTTTTATGAGCTCTCTATCCTTCGATTGGTTAACTCTATTAGAACCTAAAGTAATAGTGTCAAATATGGAAGCAAGAGGACACTCGATAAACATTAGGTCTAAAACCTTCAAATTAAAATCAATTTTATTAAAATTCTTGAAAAACGTAAGACTAGTTGCTAGTGTAAAAGGGTTTACTTCCGATTGACTAACAAATAAAAGACCAAATAAGAAAGACCAACAAATAAATGCCCAACAAATCAAATCTCTTAATTTATCAAATAATTCGATAAATACCTGTTTTCAGATTATTGAGTCTTCAAACTTTGAATTCTCTGAAAACTTTTCTTTTTTAGTAATTCACTGATCTTTACTCTTATTTTTCAATAATAATTGTTTGTGTAATTAACTAGAGAAAACACTATTTGAGCATTGCTTAAACGAACTGCTATTCAATAGTAAACTTAACACAAATTTATTGGGCATCTGTTTTTTGAATTTTTCTTGTTGGTCTATTAGTTTTTCGTATTTTATTTGTTAGTCAATCGGGAGGACACCTGTAAAAGAGCCCAAAGTTGAAGTATTGACATTGATGATAAAAGATGTGCAACTTTCCCCTCTTTTCGATAACTCTACGTATCCTACAAGAAGTAGTGATAGTTCAGTATTTTGAAAGATTAAATGAAACAAACACCTATTGATTCGCATGAAAATTCAAGTAAGCGATCAAGTTGAGTCAATTTGAAATCAATATTATTTTGATAGTACAACCACCTGATAATTTAATTTTTATCAATGGCTATGAATATTTCAGATCACCACAACTCGTTTGTTGACGTAAAGCTGACACTGGAAGTATCTCAAGTGGTTATCGGGGTTGGATTTCAGACTAAAATTTTACTAAAGTACTTGTCTTCACATACCTAATGAACATAAACTTAGCTGTGAATATGCCCCGAGTGATCAGAAATAAGTACGCGAAACCTACTAGTTTTGCATATAAAATATGCTCTAATATATAAAAATTATGGCAAACTTTTATTAGGGAAAAAATTCTAAGTACTAACTACTGAATTTTCAATTTAAAAGTCTAAAATAAATATACTTTGAGAGTGGTTCAAATGACTGTAATATGAACGATTGCTTTTTTATTCGCTGTTCTCATTGCGACAAAAATTTATGTTTAAATCATTTTCTCAATCATATCATGTCCAGTACATATAATTAAAACAAAGTTTATATAATTTATTGTTTAAAAATACCTATAAGCTTTGAAACGTTCATTATCTAACATAATACAGCACTTGAATAATCGATTTCCGATCTGTACATCGGGGCACTCGAGCATATCACAGCTAAGATTATGTTCATTAAGTATGTGAAGGCGATTCCCCGACATAAGATCGAAGAGAAAATACCGAATGAAAAAAGATCGAATCAATAATATCGAAAACAAAAAGACCGAATGCGACATATGATCGAATGCGACATAAGACCGAACGCGACATATGATCGAATGCGACAAAAGACCGAATACGACATATGATCGAATGCGACATAAGACCGAATGCGACAAAAGACCGAATACGACAGGTTATCTAATGCGAGATAAGGCAGAATACAGTATAATTCAAACTTCTAATTGATATTTATATATAATGCTCTTATTTTCAATTTATTTGAATTTGTGAAACTATATAGTGTACAATAAAAGCTCGATATAAGGAATACTCAAGGAGTAAAAATTTTTGTTCCTTATATCATTCTGTATGTAATATCGAAAGTTGGAATATATCAACTTTTAGAGTTTATATTAAATAACAATATCAATTCAATAAATATAAGTAAATTTTTAAAAAACTATTTATTTTCGTCTGAATATTTTTCTCAAAGATATTAACATCCGAAATTTCTTTCTTTATGAAATGAAACTTTTTGGGAGATACTGTCTTTGAAGTTATTAGTTTAAAAGCACTTAAAAATCAAAATATTATATCAGTTTAAAGTTGAAAACTTAATTTTAATACTGCAATACTTATGAGAACTCTATAAGAAATATATTTTATATCGAATGTGTGCAAGCTTCATTGTATCTACATATGTTTATTGTATCGAAATGTCTTACATCGAGCTTCTACTGTATTTTGTCAAATATCCGATTATTTTTTCTTACATATGAAATTATATAAATTTGATCAATCATTTCATGTTTTATTATACTAAAAAATTATAAATTTGATTAGTTCGAACTAAAGATTTGTTTTAACAATTTATTTTTAGAATTTGATATAACATATTTGACCCTATTTTGCATTTAGTAGTGTCGCATTCAATCATATGTCGTATTCGGTCTTTTGTCGCATTCGGTCTTTTGTCGCATTCGGTCTTTTTGTTTTCGATATTATTGATTCGATCTTTTTTCATTCGATATTCTTTCTTCGATCTTATGTCGTAATACCTGTGAAGGCAAGTATTCTAATAAAGTTTTTGTCTGGAATTCAAACCCGATAACCACTTGAGATGCTTCCAGTGTGAGAAATGATAGTAGAGAAAATTAGAACTGACCAAAAATTTAGTTAGCTGCGTTTGAAGGTAGTATTCCTACTATTTGTTGAGCCAAATCACCTAAATATATATCAATACGAGTAGTAAATTTTTTCTTCAAACAGGGCACTAAAAGGTTCATCAAACAAAATGTATTGCAATAATAGTGAGTGATTTTCAATAACATCGCTGTAAATATTTATTCGTCTTATTGATGTTTCTGGCCTAATAATCAACAAAAAGTCCGCTTTATGTTGTTTAGATTAAATTAGCCTTGTCCTATACATAATTTTGTTTACAAAAGCTTTAATAAAAGAAAGTATGAAACTCTTTTAGTCAAGTTTACTCAAAATGATTTTGAAGACTAAAATGGGAATATATTTATCTTATAACTAAAAATAATGTTATTTAAAATGCCTAAAAGTCTAACAAAAAACCTTATTGTTTCCGCCTATAGGCTGCCCATAATCCCATAGCTCGGGCAAAACAAATAAGATTACGGTAAAAATGTCATAGAAAATACTCCAAATCAGATTTTCTTTAGATTATGACAAATAAGTTGATTCAACGAACTCCATTAAATATAGTCTGTTGTTGTTTCCCCCTGCACAGCCCACAACTAAGGCCAGGGGTCGCCGCTTTTACTCAGTGGTGTCGCAGCGAGGATAGTGTCACAGTTTTAAGAGGACACACCTGAGCCCTCCGAGTCTGTCGTCTGGTGGTCTCAGAGATCAGACTCTACCGAGTTACGTCCCTCGGTTTGGGACCGCGGTCGTCGAAGATCCCCCTGAGCCTTCTCTTTCCTCCCGGCCCAGTATTACCTGGGTAGAAGGAAGCAGTACGCCACAGTGGGATTCGAACCCGCTCCTCAAGGGTTGCTCTGTCAGTGTTTTGACCACTACGCCAACAGACTTGGGTCATTAAATATAGTGTGTCTCAACTTTTAGTTATATGAAATATAATCAAATTTCGATATCTAATTGATCACATAATTTCATGGCCATAAGATTCATAATTTAAATATTATCGCAATTTTATTGTAGTTATTCATTTGAGTATTCTATTCAAAATATTTACAGATTTGTCGTTTTTGGTTGGTTTAGTGAGTAAAATTGATGAATTATTTTACTAGAGTTAAAAGTTTTAGGCGGCCTAACCTCAAGTTTGGTCTTAGGTTGAGCCTAAAGCCTAAATTTTTCCTAATTGTGAAGCCTAAAGACCAAGCCTAAGACTATGAAGTTATGAGGAGGCTAAACCTACAGCCTAAGCCTTGGTCTGGTCAGGTTAACCTCTTGGTCTCCAAGTATACAAATTATTGAAAATAAATAAAATCCTCCAAAACGAAATAGAAAGATTTCTTTCTAATAGCATAGCACCACAGTATCAAATTATAAGTTTTGCACTTCAATGTTGAAATTTTTTTGCAATTTCAGCCACAAGTTTCCTAGTGAGTAGATATTCTCAAAAGTTAGAGATTTGGTAACTTAAAGAGGCAATCGTTCGAATAAGTAGACTATTAAAACATTGATGCTTTTAGAATCATGGTTGAAGATTTTTAATGATTGTGAACATTACTTTTTTTGTATTTTAACTGTATCTAGTCAAAAATACATAATAAATTACTTGTCATTTGCTCAGTTAATAAAGAATTTATGTAAGAAATTTCTCACATGGGAGGCTAAGAGGTTAGACTGAGGTTAAGGCTTTTGGTCTGAGGTTAAGCCTAAAGACTAAGAGATTGAGAACAGCTTAAGACTACAGACTATGCTATCTTATAGTCTTCCAGCCTAAAGGCTACGCCTTAGACTTAGTCTTAGGCTTGATCTTTAACTCCATATTTTACTTTCATGCTATAGCAAATTCGGCCATTCAATGACTCAAAAAATAGAAAATTTGTTTTATTAACTAGAATCTCATTTTCTTAATAAGCATATTGATTTGTTTCAAATTTTTACTTCGATATCTTTAAGTCATGATTATATCATTTATCTGAACTAAGATAGATAATAGATGAACTGATGGTTTATTTTTCGTTTGTCAAACGTAGTAATTATTTTAGTTATTAAACTGGAAGCTTATTATTTTTCGAAAAACAACGCTTCGAGAACCCTGTTTTGAATCCTCATTAGCGGATGAAATCCATTTACTCTTATAAGTTCATATCACTTTTGAATCTTTACCGAGAAACCAATTTATAGGTGATAATTAGTGCTGTATAGCTTAGAGATTTTTAGTTTGTCTTGTCTTAGTCTTAGTCTTATAGTCAAAATTTTAGTTTAGCTTATCTTTTGCTTAGTCTTAGTCTTACTACTTGTGTTAGTTATCTCTTTATAGCATATATTATAACATTTTGAAATTTGTTATTATCTAATATGTTTCATAAAATGATCAATAGACTAACAAAACAAAACTAAGCGCAAAGACATTCACTATTAAAATGCATTCCAATAGGAGTGCAATTGTTTATCTAGTGATTCACAAATGGTTTTATAATTGAAAACTTCAAAAAATGAATCATTTCTAATGGATTAAATGACCATATTTGTATCTAAACTTCTGACTTTGTCTTAGTCTTAGTCTTAGTCTTAATTTTATAGAAAGAAATTTCATTTGTCTTAATCTTAGTCTCAATTTGAAAATCCAAAAATCATTTGTCTGACTTAGTCTTAGTCTTAAGCCAAACGATTTTAATATATCTTATTTTGCTTACTCTTATTCTTAGTCTTAAGCTATACATCACTAGTGATAATAATAATTAATCTACGAGAATACTATTTGATACTATTATGAGAATATCACGAAAATATATCCTTAATTTTTAAACTCTTTGTTTCTGATTCTATATTTTGTCTTTATAAAAGTAAAAATGATTGAGAACTTCAATTATTTCAATCAAACTTAATTTCAGTTAATAAGTTTTAATAAATAAAAAAGCATTAGTAAATATAAAACCTTCGATGTTTGGTTATCCCTAAGAAAATATTCGGCTACAGCTTAATTTGTTAGTCAATTGAGATCTGACTCGAATTTGACGATTCGCTATAGGTGTGCACACAAGTTTCACTCAAGAGATTGGACACTATTATATTTCATAAATTTTTGTTTAATCTTCGTCTATTTATAATTTAGAATGTTTTACTACAAATGAAGGTTTGTTTATTGTGGGTTTCAAAATAAATTTCCAATTAATGAAGTTACCAGTGGCCACTTTTCAGTAACCAACAGTCTATCCTAGCCCATATGTCGTCCTGATTCCAATGATACTGCTCTCTAGTCTGTGCGTTCAGTAGACCTTGAGTAATAAAGTGATTGACATAACAGACAAATAGTGTTTTATTTATAGATTGAGTTATTTCGAATAGGGATAAAGTTACGGTAATGGAGTTTGTTTGATTCTAGAGCTGAATTTGTTCCTAAGTTGCCTGTTTGATCTCGTATTAATCAAAATTAATATGAAATGCCAATCATTGCGATAATCTTAAAATAGATTGAGGAAAATTATTAGTGATATCTCGTTTAATTTTCTAAGATTTTGCTTGAAATTTTAAATGATAAAGCTTTGTCTTTAAATTTTGATCATTAACTGCTTTTTATTTTGTCACACAAGAATAAAATGTATAAGAAAATCAATATCTAGTTTAACAGAAATTTTGAGTAATTATTTCATTTTTAATGAATAATACTTTCACTCATAGTTATATAGATTTTGCTCGCGAGTGCAATGTGATGAAGATATTCAGCATGTTTTCTTACCTAAGGGCATTCATGTAGTTAAGGCTTAGTTATTTGAATCGGAAGTTTTGATGAGTTATTAACTAGCTTTTAAGCTAAGAATTTGAAGTGTCTTCAGTTCATTATCAAAAGCTTATGCGTGTAAAAAGATTTAAGTTTTGCATTCAGATTGTCAATAGAAACTGATAAATTTCAACATGTTTAGAAACCTCTTCAAAGATCTTTCATGATATTAGGTCAAACCATAAGTAATTGCAAACTTTTTCATGTTTTATTATGAAAAAGTTTGCAATTACCTATGGTTTGACCTAATATAAGAGCTCCAGTTATCAATTTAAATCCTTGTCTATTGATCTTGTCTTTCTTCAATTAAGAAATTAGCTTTTGAAGGAATCACTCAATAGAGGAAGCAATAAGATCTTATACTTTCTCCATGCCTTGCACTTCACTCCCGATGCGAGCCTCACTCTTAATTTTCGTCACATCAATCAATAGACTACAAGTTTTATCGGTTTTGTGCAATACGAGTGCTGCCCAATACGTGATGATAGCTTGCAGAAAGACGTGTCCCGAAAGTATTATTGAATATTCCATAAAACTAAACCACGGAATGGTTATCACAAATGAGGGATAGGATCGTGAATGATATGTTAGAGATCTTTTAACTTAAAGTAGAGCTTGCTCATAATAGAAGGGCACACACTATTATAGGGTAAACATAAAAATTCATTTAACAAAACTTTTAATCAAAGTGATCCTTAAATAAGTTATGATTTCATATATTGAATGAGGGAATAATTTTTTAATGTATGTGATCAATATGAAGCCATCAAAAACGTTAAACGTTTGTATATTGAAGATAACTATCAGTATAAGTCAAATAATAGTGGCAAGGGTTATTTTCTATTATAAATTGTTTGGATATCTTTTATTCAATTTTGTGGCATGTGCTCAAGTTTATTTAATTAAAATATAGATAAAGAATGTGTTTAAAAGTTCAAACATATCATTGATGACTCTATCCCTCAAATATTAAATACAAAAGTAAGCAAATGATGATCGCATAGATTCCGTAAGTTATAGTCGAATATTTTCTCCAAAGCTTATACCTCATATTTGGTTGTGAGCTGTTAGTGCACCTAGTGCTGAGCAAATATCGGTCCTGGAGATCCTTCTGAAAGACCTGAACGTGGATCTAGACTTCTGTATGAAGACCTGGACATGGATCTATCACATAAACGCAAACCTGGACTTCATAATACATTTTGTCTATTTGAATAAAAGTACCAAATTGCATATCAATAGTTTCTATAAATGATTTCGCATGTGAATTTGCACGTTAATACGCGATATGTGTTTATTAATTATGAGAAAGGATTAATTGTCTTAATCACAGTATGGTAAGATCATGCATGTGTTTTGGTTCATGGATACCATTATTTGAAACACTTTAAAATTTATATTTTTATCACTAAATAAACATTCATTTCAATCATACTTACTATTATTTTACGAGGTCTTCACGCAAACCAAAGACCTGTACCAGATCCGGACTATTTTATTAAGATACAAGCTTGGATCTGGACTAATATTAATGAAATGGGACTCGGATTTTGACCTCAAAAGAACTTAGGTCTGAAGGTCCTGAAGGGTCTCAGATCTCTTATGCTCAGCTCTTAATATTTGTTACATTATTGATGAACAATACAAAAAACTTGTTTAACAATAAGAAGTAATTTTATAATTAATATCTAGAAATATCATTATCTAGACTTAAAGATTGTAAGAATTATCATACGTCATGCTGGTGTTGTTAAAGGACTGAACTTCGTTGAACTTCTCAATTTTCTCATTGATCGACTCTGTCCCAAGTTTATAATAGCATAAAGCAAAGTAAGAGGACACTCAATAGGCAACAAGACATCCCCAATAAGTCCAAAGACTCCAAGTGATGATCGAGGCAATGCCGAAGACAATAAAACTGACTGCATTGAAACTGATATAAAAAGAACACTGAATACTAGACTGAAACCAATAGTTATTGAGATTAATGTAAAAGCAATTTTTGCCATCTTGAACAACTTTTTGAACTTCAAATTACTTATTCTATACGTCACAGCTATTGCTTGCTGATGTTGGGTCCTAAAAGTTTGAGATTCTATTTGAGGGCAGCGGTCAATTATTGCGTAATTAAGTACGTGTAACAAAACGGTTAATCGTTGGTTTAACACTTCAAAGCTTCATATTATGTAATAAACCATATCTATGACGCTGAGATTAGTCAAACCAATCGTTTCGTTCACTCGAAACAATTTGAATCATAACTGTTATGATCACTATGACCATTATGACCTCTGTGACTCGAATTGTTTTGAGTAAACTCATGGTTGGTTTGACTGACATCAGCGTCATAGAAATCATTTGATGACGTAAAAGACAACTACAAATATGTTAAACCAATAATTTATTAGATATAGCTTAATTATGCAGCAATTGACCGCTGCCCCAAACTTTTAGTCACTGAAGTTCCCGTTTTAAGACAGTGTCAGCACCTCCTAGTTGCCGGCAATCGCCGTAACGCCTATTGTTGAGAAATTTATGGATCAATGAATAAAACTAAGGTTAAAGCTAGATAAGCAAAGAAAAGTTTCATTGTTTATTACCTGATGGTTCGTATTGATTACTAGAGTTTCAAGCCAAGAAAACTGAGAATAATAATAAAGAAACATGAAACCGACAAAGAAATTACAATCAATTCAGTATGGAGTAATATTTCTTCCACTTGTGCAACAAAACTACCCAAATAGACGTAAATGAGATTATATCCTTCTTCAGACTAAGTATGCCAATACTTGTCAGACAGAATCGAATCTAATACCAGTAAATGACTCGCACATTATTAATAATGATCTTTTCTTTTAATTTGATTAAAAGTTTCGATTCAATTGTCAATTATGAGTCCACTTGAAATTCTTTCAGTTTTATTTCGTTTTGTTTTAGATGTGATTTTCTCCATGATAGCTTATTTGAAGTGAGATCATATCAGGTTTTATGTTGATTTTCTTATATTGAGGGGCAATTTGAAGGGTAGGTCATGAATGATAACCTGAAAATTTGGGAGTTTAAAAGCTTATGTCTAAGCTCTTAAACACATATTTTATTGACAAGAGAATCATATTTTAATTAAATAATTTCAAGCGCTCACGAAAAAATTGCTTATAAATCATCGAAACTCTGTATTACAGAAAAACTTTGCGGCTATTATTAGATTAGTATTAATAGCTATCTTCAATATACAAACGTTTAACTTTTTTCGATCACTCCACACTGATTAATACAATCATAAAGATAATTATTTCGCTGTTCTATATGTAGGTCGTCATTTATTTAATGATCATTTTGATTAAAAGTTTTATTGAATGAATTCTTTCCTTACCCCTTGATAAAGTGTGCGCTCTCTACTATGAGCAAATTACTTTTAAGTTAAGTATCTCTGACGTATTATTCACGATTAAAGCTAGGATTGTATTTATTAGTTTCTGTTTTGATTGGAGAATTTTTAGATTTGAGTGGGCAACTTCGAGTAGACCGAAAAATCACTTATTCGAAGGGTTTCGAGGGCAGTTCCGGGCACCAAAAATAAAATTATAGAATATTTCTTTTAATACTTAATGTTTTATAACATAGAGTTTTGAAAGTACAATTGATAATTTAAGTGTTTTAATAAAAGTAAGCCTAATAATTAAGCTTTGCTTCAAGATCTCCGTTGAGATACATTATCGTTTCTCTGGATAATGCTCAACAATTGAACAACTTGTGGCTTTTTTTTAAAACATAAAATCTAAACAAACATTGCTTAAAAGCACATTTAATAGTTAGAAGTAGAGAGCTTTCCGAGAAAATTAGTCCGTTTTCTTAGTAACACAGAGCAATAGTTACATCTGCCCAGAAAACTATTCAATTCGGTGGGTAATATCGGGAAATTCCAAGCATTTCCCTGATACGAACTGCTTTAATTATACGTAACCGAATTTCATAACTAATTAGCACACTTAGGAAAATATAAGATTCTTTTGAGACATACCTTACACTTTATTTTATTGATTAGTAGAAATAATGATATGATTCAGTAAAAGTTTATCTTTATCCATATGATAAAGACAGGATATGCCTCAAAACCTATGAAAAATTCTTACACGTTTTTTAACTATGTTAATTAACAATATTTTGTATAGTTTTTTACACTGTGAGAATTATTTTGGGACTTATTTTGTTTAAGTTAGAAAACATTTTTCCCTAACATAAATTTGTAGGTGCGACTGAGTTGAAATTTCTTCAATCCATTACTATAATTGATATTATTCCTTACTAATAATTAATTATACCAAATAGGAGTCTCAAACAAGATTGAATTTGATAACATGGTTAATGAAATAAAAAGCTTCATCAGACATTACTTCATTTCTTGTTATACACTCTATAGCACAATATATCTGGAAAGTTAATGGATAAAAATAAAAGTTCTGGTTATTGTTGACACGTGCCCAATTACAAATGAAAGTAAGATAAACATACTGAATTCTTTTTTCAAGCCTCTATTAAAAATTAAAATGTAGTTTTCTCTCATTTTTATCCAAAGTTAAACTTATGCTTTTAATAATACAAAAACTATTTTCTTATTCTGAATCTTCCGGACGTACTATATTTGCAGCAAAACCTATATGAATGATAGGATTATCAATGATTAGGGTGACCACCCGTTTCGTTTTTGACGGGACAATTCCGTCTTTTTAAGGATAAAAGACAGAAATCCCATCAGACCAAAAACTCTGGACGGGACAATTAGTTGTCCCGTTTTTCGACTTTCATTTTGAAAAATGTGTTCAGAAAAATATTTCTTAGAAATTCAAAGATTGAATTTATTTTACAAATGATGAGGGATAAAAAACCCAGTTTAATGCTCTGAACATATTTGGTTTAAAACCAAAAGTTATTGAATTAATCTTTTCTGCCTTAACTTATTTCTGATATAAACCAGTATTTCTTACTTTTGAATAACTTTTGAAAGATGTCATTTCTAACAAAATATGTATCTTTGAAATCAACCATGACTAATAATCTTCAATATTTTAGTATTAGGATGTATTGTTTGACATCTAAATATTTGTAACGACTAGTAAAAGCCGCATTTTCTTTTTAAAAATGTAAGGGTCCCCCTTTTATATTTTTGTCCCATCATAAGACAAGCTAGAGGTGGTCACCCTATCAATAATGTCAGATTTTTTTAACGTGAAAATAAACTTTTTTTCATAAAAGAGCACATATTCTATAATAGGGTAAACATAAAAAATTCATTTAATAAAACTTTCAGCCGAAATAAACATTAAATGAATAACGTTTGATGTGTTTGACTCATAAATAATTTTTCTTTTGATCTAAATAATTAATTTGAAGTGATCGATAAAAGTTAAACGTTTGTATATTGAAGATAACTACTGATGTACATACATAATAACAGTTGCAAAGATTTTTATCTGATGTAAAGTTTCGACAATTTACTATTTAGTTTTGTAGTATGCGCTCAAATTTACTCAATTAAAATATGATTCCCTTATGAATAAAAAAATGTGTTTAAAGGCTCAGACACATCATTAATGATCCTATCCTTTACGTGTGAAGTCAATAGTGATAGAAAATTTGCATATACTTGAGCTAATATCGTGACTTTCGCAACATGATTATTGAGACGAAAATAAAGCTTTCACGAAAGAAAATAAATTCATTAATCAATTAGACTTATCACTGATTTTAAACTTTTGATCATAAATATAAAATCTAATTTGAATTGCATAAAAACCAAGAATGATATTATTAATCATTCGAAAAATTCCTTTCTATTGATCATTTTTCTTTATAATTAATATTATTTTGGTGTATCCAGAGGGTTTGATCAATTTTTTAATGATCTGCTTTCAAAATGTTTTCTACTGATAAACAAAGTTTTATCTTCTTTTGTAACTAAATAAAAACTTCCCGAAATAAATTAGTTATGCATTAAAGAACTTTATTTTAAAAAATTAAAAGTTTTTCATTGATTCCGTACAAAAGTTTATTCTTCCATAAAATCAAAGTAGAAAAATTTTGAAAAATAGATAAAACTAAAACAATGATTTAATATTTCTAAACAATCCATAATTGATAAGATAGAAATTAATATAAATTTATGATTTAATATACTGAACTAAATTCTAAGGAGTTATTACTAAAAATTTGCACAAAATTCAAAATGCAACAATTTTTTTGTTGCTGAACAGAATTTAAAAAGTAATGTATTTATTGAAACATCATTTAATAAGCTTTAGTTGAACATAAAGTTTGGTCCACTATCTACTGTTTTTCGAACATTAGTCTTTACTTCCTTCATGAAATTTATTATCACTACTGGACGAATTTTGCGTAGCTTTTGTCTAATGCGCGTGTTCAAACGATCAATACTATTGGCTTTCCAGTCTTTTTTACAAACGTTAGACCTAAAGAGACTGCTAAACTTCTCAATTAGTCTCAATTGGGGAATGTTTAGTGGGTTATGTGCACGTTCGACAAACTTTATACCGAATTTATTCAATATTGAGATCATGTTCCTCGCATAATGGGCTGTTACCAAATTCAGCCAAAAGATTTATATGCCGTACTCATCTTATTTCTTTTGGAGTGGAATCAATCGCTTCTCTTTGCACTCTTTAGAATGAATTTTTCAATCAATGCACAGTTCTTAAGGCACAGATAAGCGTCTATTCTATAAGACTCCTTTCTTTCAATCAGAATTTCAATCTTTTTATATTTTATTTTGACAGTTTTACTGTCCGAACCATTCAATGGCGTTGTTCTCTATACAACTAACTATATTACAAATCGATCATCTTTCAAGTCCCATTTCAATAAAGTGCGTACAGTGAATGGTTTTTTGTCTGTTTTTTGCCCAATTGTCCAATGACTTTTCTGAAATTCATTTAGAGGTTCCGTGGCTAAAACTGAGAGGTTTGGGAATTTGTGGGCCCGATATTTTAAAACTAGAAATTAATGCGAATCGAAAGCCGCATAGCTCGTTGTGACGCGCGCTCTCCATCTTATTTTACTAGCTTTAGAATTTTGTGCAAACTTTTTGTAACAGCTTGTTGTGTAAACTTTAATAATAGGTTCTTCAGAAAAATACTTATTATTTGACGGGACAATAACACTATTCTCAAACAAATTGTCATTTTACAACTCAAATGTTTGTGCAGTTGTTTCCGAATTCTTAGAGTTACGTCTTGATGGACTTCTATGCGGCGACAAGAAAAGTAACTTCTTTTTGCGTAGTTTAGAATAAAAAGAAGCCAAATCGCACTTTGAAAGAGAACAATTTCAGATTATTATTAAAAACCTGTTTCCTTGCATAAGATTATGTTTAAGTTGAATATTTGTACTAAATTTCCTTAAATCAAGCTTTAGATTATAATAGTATTGAATAAATTTTCGATATTTGATAAGTAATATAATAGAAGATATTATTGATTGAGGAATTACACTCACGAACAACAAATTTCATCAAAAAGTATGAGAAAAAGTCGAAAAGTTAACATATTCTTTTCATGCATAATTCGACATGTTTTAAACTTACAAGGGAGGGTCTCGAGTCTTCAGGAGCCGATTCTGAAAATACTTCTATCACATGAATGTGATATCAAAACATCTTTAAAAATAATAATTAAAAGGGCGGAACTCCAGAAGTCTGGGAGTGATACTCATTCAAAGTTCAGAATTTCAATTAAAGATTTGTAAGCTTTATATGAATAGCAGTGATATAAACAAATATTTATGATTAAGATCAATCAAAAAATATCACTAATTCATTTAACTTTTAAAGAAAACTACAAAAAGAGATGATTTTAATATCATTGTACATCAATTGTACAGCTTTGAAATTGAAATATATTTTCTTAGAAATAAGACTTTAAATAATTTTAAACTTTATTCAAAGTATTAATAATATAATATATTAAAATAAAAACTACATTTTATGAGCATCATATTTTGAGAACAAAGAAAATTCCATAAATGAATATTTTTTTGTAAACCTTAATTTAATAATACTTATATTTCTGAAAATACCACTTTTTCTATGAAGATTATGTAAAATAGTGAAAAGTTCTCAAACAATACAATTATTAATTGATTAGAGCATCTTAAGCTTGATTTTATAAGCGGAACGTTTCTTTTGATGAAAATTAATCTCCGAAAAATTTTGATTTGATACAGTTTTGCAGTAGTTTTTTAATATCAAAAGTTTGTGATATGCTAAGCTGTTTCTGAAAAGTACTGAACTGATTGATAAAATATTATTTTGAATGATCATATTTTATTTGGAAATGGAATCTTGATTATTTTTATCAATCTTCTCTAAATGTTAAATAAATTAGTCATATTCTTGATTAAATTGAATCACTAATATTCGTTTATATTATTGCTATTCATATAAAGGCTTATAATTCATTAATTCAATGCGTTAGTCTCTGAGTAGCCTCTGTTACTCTACTAAAATCCATAAAGGGCTTAACTAATACAAAACTTTCCTTATGATTAATAATGAAATGACCAGTTGTATAGTCTTTGATTGATTAGTAATGCTTATTGTTAAATACTTTTTAAACTAATTACTCATTCGTAAATCATACTTATCAACAAATCAGATTCATTGACTTGTTAAAACTCTAACGAAAAAAATTTATTATATTTCGAATAAGCTTTATTTTTATAGCAAACAAAATGAAAAGTTCTTAATACACAAAGATTTTATAATTTACTTTATAAAAATATTTTTATACAATTTTCAATATGATTAATTTGACGATTTGTTTGAACTACTTTTATGATTTGATTTTCTTTTTTGGTTAGATTTGGCTGTCTTTTTATTAGATTTTTCAAAAACTAGGTGTAAAAATTGTTGCGTTTTAGAAACAGGTGCTGTTTTCAAAATAAAATTTTTTACTTCATTTTACGAAAATAAATATTTATTTTATGAAAACGAGTTATTATTGTTAAAAGGTTAAAGATAAGCAGCATTAGAAAAATTTGGTTATAATGACTAAATTTTAGACCTAAAGGTTTCAACTTTTTCTTAAACTTTTCTATAAGTCCTTTAAGTTTTCTAAGCTTTGAAGAGAGGCTACTCAGAGACTAACGCATTGAATTGAAATTATGAACTTTGGATGAGTATCACTCGCAGACTTCTGGAGTTCCGCCCTTTTAATTACTATTTTTTAAGATGTTTTGACATCACATTTATGTGACAGCAATATTTTCAGAATCGACTCCTGAAGACTCGCGACCCTCCCTTTTTATTTTTGTTTACGTTTTCGTGAATCAAAAAGCCAGGGCTACATTGTACAAAGATTGCAAATTGTAAAACAAAGCGGTTGCAAATATTGATTGCAAATCATACATGAGTATTGTGCATATTTGCGATATCGCTAATTTTGCAGTGTTTCCAGAATGCAGCTCTAGAATTGTTTACAAGAAAACAAATTAACCTCTTTTAAAAATACAAATAAAGTTCAGTAAACAAGAGACAATCAGATGCTAAACAAGTATATTATTCCTTTTAGACAAAGTCAATACTCAGTATTGCATTCATCAGTACATAACTTTTTTGATATTCTAAAATTTATTCAAAAATCATGTTTTTCAAAGAGTATATTTACTTACATCTGAAATATTAATATAATGTCATTGATTAGTCAGTCGCTTTAAAATTCAAATTTTGAATAAAGTTATTTTCTCAATAAATGTCGGATAAAACATTGATTGATCTAGCTTATATTAATTTTTTTGGATTGAGCTTCAACTCAAGCTTTAAAAATTATTCTAAACATTTTGATTAGTTACGAAAACTACTTTGAGAAAAGTTAAAGGTATAGTTTTTCGAATGTTTTATATAGCTTGGATGCGTTTCAATCTTAGAATCACTCGGGTATAAAGGATACGAAAAGTCACTCAATAAAACAAATTGATAAAGCTATTTAGAAAATCCTATTTTTCGAATAATATATTATTTCATGTAAAGTCAACTCTTATGAAATTATTTGAGAATATAGGATTGATTGATCCTAAGAAATCATAGCCATTTCTTAGTTTTTCAATATAGGTGGTTTATTGATTTTTTTGGCGCGAAAAGAGGTGACTTTCAGGTATCCATTTTGATTTAAACTTGAAATAGACCGCTATTTTCAGAATTCGGTGGTGAAATTGGCTTCAAGCCGAGAATCTACAAGCTAAGTATAGGCAAGGATCATATCTATAGAAGATTTTATATAAGATTACTACATAAGTTTATTGTATCAAATATGAATATAATATTAGGTTGAAGAAAGTAACCTCATTTCCAAACTCGATCAGGGTTATTTTATGCCTGAACTTCGAAACTGATCATTAGAACAATGAAGAGGCCTGCAGTTACCGTGATTATCAATTAAACACGAAAAACCTTATTCATTTTCAATTGATAGTCAATAAAAAGAAATTAACCTTGGATACTGAGACAATAAAACTATTGTAACTTTGAGCAAAAGCAGTAAAAAAATTTGGTTACAAATAGCATTATAAGAACAAAAACTTGTATTTATGGCTCGTGTTCGAACGGCTGAATTAAAATGTTGCTTGACTTTTGAAAAATGATTTGAAATTATAAATGACCCTTCTTTAATCTTCATATAATGTAGGCTTTCAGAGAGATATGATCGAAAGAATATAATTTACTTCTCTCTCAGCAAATACTTGTAAATCGTTATTATATCTGAAAAGTTTTTACAATTTATCCATAATAGTTGTGATTCATAATTAGAAAACTTTATTTATATGAACGTATAACCAGAAAACTAAACAGTACTTTCATATCATAAATTAGAATTAAGACCAGAAAGTACTTTCAGTGATTGCGACACACCTTCAATCCAAATATTTATTCTTAACATTTTAGAATAATTGGATAAACACTTGAATTTAATTTGGATATAGAGATTCATTGACTGATCTTATTTGAGAATAATCTCATACAACAATCCCGAGATTCATTCGATTTTTGAGAAAAATATTAATTCCATACTTTCTGGTTTAAACGTTTTTTCATGTTTGCACAACCACAGGGTTTCACGAAATATTTTACCCGCAGGTCACAGCAAAATCTACAAATAATACAAAATCAAACCATTATTATTTCTAAACCTTAACTAAAGTGGAATTAAAATGAACTATCTCCAAAATTTTAAGAGTTTAATTTAAGGATCCTTTCTGTCAATATTTAACATATTGGGTCAATAATTAAGGATGAAGTTGAGGTAAAGATGCTTGAAGAAGTTGGTTCAAACCGTTTTTCATACGCAACTCTACTTCAAGATCTCACAGATGTGTTCAAAAACCTGGAAAATCGCACTGAATTGTTTGAAGATTTACTTTGCTCTTATCCCGAACGCATAAAAGCTATTGTAACTGCAAACGGGAAGCACGCAAATTATTGAAATTTTGTGCATTAATTTCATTTCATGTAACGTTTGAAATAAAGTTTACTTCAATTTTTCATCATTTGTAGTTTTTGCTGTGACCCTAGGGTAAAATATATCGTGCAACCCTGTATTTCTATTTAGGCTTCACTACAAGGACAGAATTGAAGCAGAAATAATTGAATTGAATTGTGTGAACATGTATAAAAGCATTGGTTGGTAAATATTTAGAATTTGCCTTCTAAAGAACATTAGTCAACAGCATGTTTATATAAGAGTCGAGAATTATGATGAGAAAATAATTGACTGAGGCTTATTCTGAATACTGATTTTTAACCATTGCTATATTTGGAATATTTTCAAGTACCTGTAGCTTTCCATCTTCTAGATTCTTAAGAAATATTTCAAGAGAATTTGAAGGAAACGTATGCTCACTTCTGATTATTAAGGAAAGATCAAAAACTGAACAGATGAGCAATTAATTAATTTGGAAAAAGATAAATTGTAGACTGTAGTAGAAAAATTTTCAGAGAAATATTTGTAGCATTATATTCAGTTAGCATTGACTTGATGTCGAAGTATCATTTAGTTTTCTAGTTAATAGACATATAATTGAATTTTTCAAATTCAGAATCACAACTACTGTGTATGATAAACCACAAAAGCCTTTCAGACACAATATTGACTTACGAGTATTTACTGAGAGAGAAGTAAATTATATTCCATCGGGCATCTCATCTCTCTGCAAGTCTATATCAATCTATATTAATACAAAAGACTTGACACTTATAGCTTTGAATCATTTTTGAGTCAGTTAACATTTTAAGTCGACATTCGGAGAAAAATATTTGCAGTATTATAGTTTAATCGATACACAAGCTTTATCCTTCCTGAAAGGTTTTATCAGTAATTCATTTATGGAATAAAGAATTGTATTCATTGGCCAATGTATAGTATATTGCATAGAAATCCGGAAAAGCCTTATGAAAGTTTAAGTTAAGTTATCTTATGTTATTAAAGTCCGAACCTAGCATGATATATGTTGATTTAAAGGAAATTTCGCATACTTTCATTTGATGTCTAAAAAATTTTGGTGTGATAACCATATGCAAAATTATAGCACATTAACCGCGAACGTAATAACTATTGAATTGCTCCGCCGTTTACAAGTCTTTCACTTAAGAAAATTAGGTGCGAAAATTCATAGAATGATTCATTGAGGAGTAAACATACTATTTAAACCATTTATGACATCAAAATAAAAATTTGAACAAAAAGGATGGTTCAAAGAAGAATTAAAGAGGAGCACGTGTAAACTTCAAATGTGATCAAAGATTGGCTCATTATATTTTCGAGCTTGATTCAGGTCAAAAATTCATAAAAATGATAATAAATAAATCATAGACCATAAAATATGTAAAAATCAATGAATAGATAGATAAAACCCCTAGAAATTTCACAACGTTCTGCGACTTATATATAGCTTATATTGTAGAAAGTATGCATAAACAACTTCAAAAGTTTATTAATTCTTGTGGTCGCACAATTAAATTATGAAAACCTAATTTTGTTAAAATTTAGTATTTAATTTACTTGTAATCAAAAAATAATTAAATTTTGTTCAAAATTTTAGAAGTTAGAAATGAAGACTTTTTCCGGATTTCTATGCAAAAAGGTGTAAATTCGACTCCAAATAGTTTTCGTTTAATACCAGATGGATACAGATAAAAAAATTAGGGACAGCTGAGAAATTTAATATTGTTATGTAGAGAACTATAGTTCAAATATCAACTGAAATCATGTAAATAAAAACCAACACTTGACTCACGCAAGATAATTAAAATTGATATTTATTGTCTGACATGTTATGATTTTTTTACTTAAAGAGTGCATAAGTCATTCGATTAACAGCAATCGCTAGGGTTGTCCATGTCAAATGATTCATGTTTTAATTTTGAGTAACTGAATGAGTTCGCAAGCCCTTAAAACTTTGCTCTTCACGCATCAGTTTGGGATCCATAAAAGGAAAGCTATTTGGTCATAGTTGTACATATTAGTTTGAATATTATTTTTGCTATTATCTAAAAATATGACATCTGAATGATGTTCGTATGTATCTGTCTGTTTATTTAACATCTTAAAAGCTGAGCCTGTGTTTGCCTTAGAAACAAAATAATTCTGTCGTTATCTGTCGTCATCACGATCTGCGTGGGTTCGAGATAGGATATTATAGTTACTGACAATGAAAGATTCCCGAGTGACAATTTCAGATTTTAATGAAATTCACATCATATTTACTACTCATAGAGAGATGACTTTTGTGAAAGAATTAGCGGCCCATACGCATTAGCTTATGAGATATAATCAATTAAAGATACATACCGACTCATATAGAGTCATAGAAAAATCTAAAGTAACTACTAAATTTGATCTATTTCTTTATTCTTTAGTTCGATTTTGATTTCAGAAATATGATTTGTGAGTAATCATGGAAGGAATGATTTTCAAAAATATTTTCAAAAATTCATCGTGGTAAATTTTTGATAACATATTCTATAACCTGAAAACTACAATGTATATTTCAGATTTTTCGGTTCCATTTTGTAAAGCTTGGAAAATGAGTCGATACGTATTTCAGGAATTTTTTTAAAAATTACTCATTTGATCGTGGTAGTTTGTTAAATCTTAATGTAATCAATGCAATTCCTACTTAATCGCTGTTTGGGAAATCTATAAAGTTTAGAGCTTATGAGAAAAGTAACGTAGAAATCAAACGGCGATTAAGTAGGAATTGCATTGACTACATTAACGTTTAACAAACTACCACGATCAAATGAGTAATTTTTAAAGAAATTCCTGAAACACGTATCGACTCATTTTCCAAGCTTTACAAAATGGAACCGAAAAATCTGAAATATACATTGTAGTTTTCAGGTTATAGAATATGTGTTATCAAAAATTTACCACGATGAATTTTTGAAATTTTTTAAAAATCATTCCTTCCATGATTACTCACAAATCATATTTCTGAAATCAAAATCGAACTAAAGAATAAGGAACTAGATCAAATTTAGTAGGCACTTTAGATTTTTCCACGACTGTATATGAGTCGGTATGTATCTTTAATTGATTATATCTCATAAGCTAATGCGTATGGGCCGCTAATTCTTTAACAAAAGTCATCACTCAATGAGTAGTAAATATGATGTGAATTTCATTAAAATCTGAAATTGTCACTCGGGAATCTTCCATTGTGAGACTGTTTACTGACCACTTTGGTCATTTAAAGATAATTATTAGTCGAAAACTTGAATTTCTAAAATTAAACAAGTATAACTAAACTTCTCTAACTCGAAAATGCAGTTAGGTGCTTTTAAAAAGAGACTAAATAAATATATAAAAATATCAAGTGTTTCTTATTTGTTTTTAAACTACTTTACTAAATGCTCGAGCTATTGAGGTTTAACTGTATCAAATTCCTACTTTCGATAGTATTTTAATTTAGCTCACCCACTGATGAGCTTTAGGGTTGTTATTATGCGATAATTAATTGCCTAAAAGAATGAATTATTCTAATGCTCCACAGATAGAAAGTAAGAAGTATAAACTAAAATCCTTTTTTACTATCGTCTGACCTTTTTGGTAAAATTTTAACATTAATTAACTCTGGTATGACGTAAGTTGTAATTAATATTAATGGCAAATCTTCTTCAATAAAACCGATTTAATGCAAGCAATTAGTGAAAGTATTTAGATATTCTGCAAATAGTTTAAGAGTACTTAAGGTGGGGCAAAATGTAGTTCATATTTTCAGAACTAATTGTTCATTCATTGATTTTATAAATTATGATGAATCATAATGTTGCATGATCTGCACTAAAATAAAACTTTGAAAGCCATTAATTATTTCTTGAACTTCAATCGAATTAGATAATTTTAAATTCTAGACAATCACGAATTGATTCACTTATAAAGTACTCGCCAACTTATAATCGAGTCATCAATTAATTGCTATTTTGATTTGAACTGTTATGCGGATATTTTTCAGTGCTTTTATAAATCATTTAATTTTATGTAAATACACTTGAAAACGACTTATTTTACTACAATAATATTAATTTTTTCATTATTTCAAGTGTTTAATAGTGAAACTCTTGATATAAAATAAGATTATTTGTTGAAATAGCAGAAAAAACAAAAGAGAAGTTCAGTGGGTTACAAAAGCCGAACAATTATTCATTCTAATCTCTATAACTTAACGCCAGAAAATTTACTACACATTCAGCCTACGTTTCAAACAATATCGTAAAAATAGGCTTCCTCTTTTGACTTATTTGACTCATTTGAAATTTAATGAGATTCGGTCTATTTTCTGGATGTCATTTTTATATTTTAAATTTTAAGTAAACTTTGAATAGTTTATTAGTAAATCGTATTAATTAATGAATCACTGAACTTACCCTAAAGTTATCACTCATGAAACAATAGATGAACGGGTTAACTGGTAATTAAAAGATAATAATAATTTAATGGAAACAATTTTTAATGTAATACCTAGAGAGTGAGCCATTGCGAGCCAGTGGCAAACAAAAAAGCTCGAAACATAGAGGTCCATTTGGAATTGTGTCCTAGTCTTCAATGATTTACCGAAAAGCCATATCACAAAATTGAACATTTGGATCGGTGTCCAGCAAACAGCAAACAGTATCACTACCATTGACATCATTTTAATGGCCTTTTGATAGAAAAATATATATATAAATCATCTCTATTCAATCAAATTATATATTGCCCTGAATAAATCTAATTTTTCCTAAAGTTCTTCATTCCTGTTTCGCATTATTCAATAAGTAATCTACTTATTTTACTTTTGTAGATAATCTTATTTTTGTAATCTTAAGATTGTCTGTTTACAAAATTGACTCAACCATATTCTTCTAAGTTTTAATCCTATTTATGCTTCGAATATATACCGAATCATTATTCTTAAAATTTGACTTATTCTCGAAAAAATATTTTCCATTACATGTTGAAAAAATAAAAATTTCTATGAGAACGATGAAAATTATGCTCTCTGAATGATATGTAAATTATTTTCTTTAATGCCTTACGATCTTACACTAATTTTATATCGTATTCTAGAAATATTAAATTTACTATTTTACGAGAAATTTGAATTTTAAAATGAAAACGTACTGAGAAGTTCATGTATGATTTACACTTTTGTTGTATATCAGTAGAATTTCTATTTTTGAATTTATGATATGGATTTTCAAATATAGGTAAATTTTGATTGGTATATTGATTGAAATCTCGATGCTCAATGCACTCATTCTGTCTGCCCTTACATATCGGAAAATAAACCTATTTGCATCGTGAATGAAAAATTCTCATGTTTCAATAGAGAACATATCCCAAAATGTTTTAAACTATACTTTACTAAGAAGTTGATGACACGTCAAGAAGTTTGCAAGAGAGGATCTTTAAGTAGATAATAAAATAAATTCATATCATTAGCATCATTAGGAAATCATTATTACTATAATCTTGCAGATACTATAGTCTAAATTATAAAATCAATGTCCATCTATGCAAAGGATATACTGAACTCTTAGACTGATGGAAAGAATTTCTGCTCATATCAGAATTTAGACTGAGGAAAATTTTTAGTGCTTCAAATTCTTATGTAATATTATACTACTGTAGACTCTGAAATCAATTTCAGAAGCAAGACATTAAATATTCTCATTTTTTAACACTTAAATTCGATTGAAACTCATAGGGAAAAATTTTCATTCAGTATTAACAATATTTATCAACTTTTTACTTTTGAAACTTAGAGCTAAAATAAATTGCATATTTTTACTCAATTCTCAGATATCGATTTATTTGAATTCGGACCTTAATAGATGCAACACTTCTTGCATTCGTGAGTTGTTGCGCTTCTCCAATAGGTTTTCGAGTTAGTATTTTATATCCAATTGAGCCATAAATAAATACTAATGCGACCAGTGGAAGTGCAAATGTCAATATAAAAAGGGCAGTTGTATACTATAATTAAATATTAATTATGATCAATAATACAGCTCTTAATGTCAATTTTTATAACTAACAATTTCTCCTCCGACTCCTTCCCAATCTTCTCGGCAGTCTAAATACCAGTTTTTGCCATATTTGAAAGACTCTGCTCTAGTGATTATCACATTAGGAGATGAGATGACAGCACCAATTAACCAAATAACTATTAATATTAATATTCCTTTTGTTTCCACAAAGATTGATTGGCGTAAAGGATATATTATTGCATTATATCTATTATAAAAATAATAATAATTTTAAACTATTCTACTTGTTTTATGACTTTACAAACTGTTTTGTTTCAATAAACAGAAAATATTTATTCATTAAATAATATTAATGAGAAAAAGTATGTATTAGAAATTTTTTTATATTTAACTTAGATATTTTATATATGACTTGACGGAACGTAAAGGGACTTATCTCGAGTTAACTTCTTTTTTAGGATTCACTTCAAATAAAAAGTTCAATTCATAATTAATATGTAGAAAAAAATTCAGCATATGTTTCAATGGGAAATTTAACGGTAATTTCTTATTTAAATTTATTGATTTCAATGCTAACTAACAGGAATTAAAACTTAAATTGAACTCGAGTGCTATTAACACGTGTTAACTGCAATGCGTAACACAACATAAACTGCAATAGCATAACATGACATAAGTTTAAATTTTATGTCAATTATTTGTCACAATTTGATTGTAATTCTGAAGTTTCAGAAATTATTTGTGATGAATCAGATCTTCAATATTAACTAATGAATTATATGAGATTATGTCTAATTAGATTAATATTGAATAAATTGATAGCTTAATAAAGTTTTTCTTAACGTAAAAAATGTTTCTAAGCTTTGCATTTAATGCGAACTTTGAGTGCGATTTTCTCGTTTCATTGCACTGAGAGATAATTCCCTTTACGTTCCTTCAAGTCATATGTCTCTTAGAAAATTTTTGGTTAGATTTCCCTTTGACTCTACTGCTGATGTATAATGACTAGTTTTGTTTATCCATTCAATAGAATTAGGATAAATTATGTAAGAATTAAATTTATTTCGAACATGTTATCAAGTTAGTTAAGTGAAAATGACTGGCATTCAGTTTACCAAATAATTTGATTGTTGTTAAGTAGGGCGACCACCTCTGGCTTGTCTCATGATGAGACAAAAATAGCAAAAGGGTGACTCTTACATTTTTAAAAAGAAAATGTCACTTTTATTGGTCATTACAACCATTTATGTGTCACAATCCATTCTAACATTAAAACATTGAAAATTATTAATCATGGTTGATTTCAAAGATTTATTTTTTGTTAGAAACGGTATCTTTCAAAAGTTAGTTATTCAAAAGTAAGACATGCTGGTTTATATCAGATAAAAGTGAAGGTAAGGTAGAAAAGATTAATTCTATAACTTTTGATTTTAAACCACAGGCGTTCAAAATATTAAACTGGGTTTCTTAGCCCCTTAGCATTTTCAAGATAAATACATTGTTTGAATTTCTAAGAAATAGTCTTCTAAACACATTTTTCAAAAAGAAGCTGTAAAAAGGAACAATTAATTATCGCATCGAGAGTTTCGCCCCGACGGGATTTCTGTCTTTTGTCTTTAAAAAACGGAACTGTCCCACCAAAAATGGGACGGACGGTCACCCTACTGTTAAGCTATTTTCAAAAATGACGGTTTTATGCTATACGCAAAATATACAATATGAGAAAATTTAATTGAATTCTTTATCTAAGCGAATGCCCAAATGGGTACAGACTTGGTGAAGATATGCAACTATTTCACTAAGGAATATTCAATTATGAAACTTCTAACACTAGAACTTCTGATCGAATAGATTTTAATTAAGTAAGCCAATAACCATAAATGGTCTGAAATGTCAGGTTTTTAAACCAATTTTTCAATTTCTTGTCATATACTAATGTGTTTAAATTGTCAGAATTTTCATTTTAAAACATTTAAGTCCATTAGCAATACTGAACCGAATTGTTAGATGATAAATTATTTTTCTGATAAGTTCAAATTTTGGAGTACAAAATGAATTAATGAAATTAAAATAAAAAATTTTAATCTAGAATTATCAAGAATTTAGAGTATTTGTGATTTAAATATTTATATCTGAAGTTACAAAATTGATTTGATTATAAAATAATAGGAAGTCAGAGAAAAGTGAAGGAATTCGTTATACGCCTTGCTATGAAAGTGACTAAGATCAACTCTTCTAGGGGATTAGCTATTTTCAGGGTGAGCAGATCTCGTTGTGTTCTTTCTAGGATTTATTTTGTGAATATTAAAATTCAAAGGGGATCAAAGTATACTTTTAGAGGTTTTCCAAAATTTGAGGACGTGAAGCTTAATTTCAAAAAGAGGTTGTCCGGAGACATATGGGGAGCTGGCCCCCTGTGAAATATATCAACTGAAATCATTGCTTTTTATCATCTAAAATACCATTGCTTGCCTACTTACATAATACAATGATTACTCCACATATGAAAAAAGGTTTCCGCAATTTTCGACCCTTAACACAAAGTTTTCGGTCTAGAACCTTTTGTATTTTCATACTAGGTTATGTGCTTCTGTAAATGCAAGAATGGGCAACTCTCAATCATATGTGTTAAGAATTGAGATTAGCGATTGAAGATTTTCAAATTTTAGAAAACTTACTTAACAATAACAAAACTTGACTTTTACTCTATAGTCAAATACACTTGGTTGCTATGACTCAACATACCAAATCTCATAATTCTACGTTTAATAGTTTTTGAGTTATAAGCTCTCAAAGTTTTAAGGTTTTTTAGGTTTCTAGGCCCTTTGTCATGAGATATGAAAAGATATTTAGATGCAAATATATTTCATTGAACCACCTCTGTATTTGTAAAGTCACCATGTCCGAACTCGACCGGGGGCCAACTCACTATGGATGTCCGGACGACCTCTTTTACGCTAGAGAAAGCAACACATAATATATATATATAAAGTCAAAACTGAAAAAAATGTAATTCACACATAATCATTATTAAGTTATAGTTCTTATCAAAACTTAGTCATTAGTAAGAAAACAAATATTTATTAACACAATCCATACAGAGCTGAGATCATGCATCTGGAACTCTTTTAAATTGACTTATAATTAGTTTTGTTAGAATTTGCGTTTCTCTTATTTGAGATGTTTTGCACGTAATTACAAATTTATATTCATTAAAATTTTACGCATAATTTAGATAGTTGTTTTCTAAACATTTACTTTTCGTATACACTGTTTGATTTTCTGTATCATTCGTTTTTCAGGCAAAGTTTCATATGAAAAGTTAAAGCTAAGGAAACTTTAAAGTATTTTTAATTAAGTTGTAATTACAAGCAAATAATGCCAAATAAGAAAAAGACAAATTCAAACAAAACTAATTATAAGTTAAACTGAAAAGAGTTTAAAATGTATTATCTCAGCTCTTTATGAATTGTGTTTTATAAATAATTTTGTTAATAATGATTGTTTTGATAAGATCTATAACTTAGTAATGTCTGATTATGCGTGCATTACATTTTCTCAGTTTTGACTTTATTATGTTTTATTTTCTTTACCGTACAGATAAACTCAAAAAGGCTTTAATTTGAATTCTTAGTAAAAGAGCTAAAGAGGAGATAATCCTCATATCTGTCAAAATATAGTTTCTTATCAAACATAGATTCCGAAGATATGCTTAAGTAATGCATTTGGAACCATGTTTTGACCTAATAATGAAATGAGCTGAAGTCAAATCATCAAGAAGTTATCTGAAATAAGTTACTTTAATGTCCATTGCATTAAGTGAAGACCAGAGTAAAAATGAGTAAAAAGGGAGCTGGTGTTCGTATCTTCGTAGGGATAAAAAACTTTTTGCAAACTGTTTTCAGTAACTTTTGGCATAGAACAGTTGAAAATAAAATCATATCTGATGTGATATTAGTAAGCGATTAATTTAAAGTTTGAATTTATCTGTACATTCTTTAAATTAAGTTTCATATGTAAAGAGGGATGAGGCACAACATTTTAAAGAATTGCCCTATTCTGGGACTGCCCTGCGGATTGTGAGATGTTTGGCTACCTGATATTTTTACGTTTAGTCAAACGCTGCTTCAGGCTATCAAAATATAATTATATTTTTATTACTTTTAAAAATTTTCGGAAAGTATCGATTCTCAATAAAGAACTAAAGTATATGCTCAAATATGATTCAGGGACTAACCTCACAACAAATTCAATAAAGTTGATAAATTAAACATTTCGCTGCAATAATGAGAATTTTGAGTAATTTAAATTTTTTTCAATTCAAAAGTCAGCTTAAAGTTTATTTCTGCAAAGCCTTAGCTTTATTATGGAATTTGAGCTAAATTTTTACAAATCATAATCATGTTTAAGTGACGTTTAAGTATAACAGCACAGACGAAGGCAGATCTAAACTAAACTATAACTTATTAAGCTATTAGTGAATGTGATTTGCAACAATACGTACTACATTCCATAGTAAATTCCTATTACGCATTAAAAAGCCAGAATTTTTTTAGATCCTTGAATTGGGTAGCAACACGCACAACAATCAACAGTCAGTCATCACTTATATGCAAAAAATTGCTTTCAATCATAAAAATATCTACTGTTAATTTGAAGTTTATCAAACATTTGAAGCTTGTTTATTTGCTAACGAGAATTTTGTTGGTATAATAAAGCTCTTACTAATAATTTTCGAAAATTAATTTTGTATCAAACTTCATCTAAAAACAATTTAAGAATAGCTTTAAAGATTTCGGTAAAAAACTTTCAGTCGAACAACTATTGAAACAGTATATGATCAGACATTCAACAACCAAATATTGTGAATGCAGTTTCGGTGCATGTCAAATGAGATCCGTTATTAAATAAGAATTATGTTTGCATATAAGTACTAGACAACTGGAGAAGACTTTCAAATACAAATACAAAATTGTAGGAAACGATATAATAGTAAATATGTTCCGATTGGTAGCACCAAACGTGGGAAAGCAAGACAAAGAGATCAACTTACTTTGATAGTTAAGGCTAAAACTTGGAGTTTTTAAACTACTTTCCATTTGATAGTATGTGTGCGATCATGTAGTATGGGCACAGGTCTTTAGTGGTATACGAAAGCCATCTGATATGAAATTACGGGGTTTTAAAAGACTTGAAAATTCATATAGATGGGATGAGTCGAGTTTGACTTATGAAAATTATTGGAGTTATGTGACAAAATTGAGCTTGCCAAAGTGGTACTCGTCGTAAAAATAGTTTGAGAACCGCTGCTTAATCATAACTCAATCACTTTTTATATGTGTTCAGTGAAATGTTATTTATTTCTAAAAATTGACGTTCATATCTCTTAAAAGCAACACTAATTTTCTAACTTTTGTATTGATAAATTATTGATGTATTATTTTATTATTCTTTGATTGAAACATTTGTCGTTATTATAATAATTGATATTTTATTCGAACTTTATGTTGTATTATTAATAGTGTAACAATTACTTCAAAAGATATTCTTTTTCGTAGTTCAAATGAGAGATCACTTGATTAGAATAAAACTTTAAAAGTTTTGATCACATTTTGAAACATTAATTTAATAATTTTAAAAATGCATAATTGATTTTCAAATAATCATTACTTTGAGTTTATCTAAAATGATAATTTCCATAGTTCAAATTATTTTGTTGAAAGTCTAAAGAATAGAACTTTGTTAAGATATTGAATTTGTTCAAATCACTCATGCTTACAATAACTTTGAGACAATCCCGTTTGATCCCTTAGTAAACGAGATTGATTTCAGATTACTTTCTCTAAAACTTTTATTCATAGATATAAATGACTATTCAATTTTCAATGAGGTATCAAACTATTATAAAATGAACTGAAGACTCATCGAAGAGACTATTTTTAAGTCAAGTGTTCTAACATATTCGGACGTAAAAATACTCATTTACAGTGTCAAAAACTGAATATCTAAATGAAAATATTATAAAAGACAATACCTCGTTTTAAAGCTCATTTATCAGAGTTAGACATAAAATACTCATTTCATTTTAATTTATGGTTAATTAATTATGCCTTTTTACCTAACTTTATGTTACATGTAGTTATAAATTGAGAGATCGTACATGTAAATAGAGCCCGAAGTATAACTACATGTATTATTTGGTAAGCTTTCATAATAAAAGCCCATAATATGTTATTCTCGAAGTATAGTTACACGTTAGCGATATGCAGGTACACTGATGATAAAAATAAAACTGATTAGTCAGAAGTCAGAGAATTTAATCCGTAAAGCGATTGTGAAGTATTCGTTTAAATAAAGCAGCATTTGAATCAAATAGTATAAAATAAAAGTATTAAAAATCAAATCTATTATAATTGATTTATACTAATTTAAAAATAAAGTGCAGTCTTCAGATATTATTACATGTAGTTATAATTGTAATTATACCGTAAGATATAACTACAATTATAAGCGTTGTTTTGTTAATCTTCTAAGAAATGGTCCTCTCGAGTTATAATTACATGTCGCATAAAGTTAGGTAAAAGGATAACATCAAAACAAGAACTACTGAGCGAAATAACTATGATTTTTTAAACATGAAAATGAGCCGAAAATATTTACTGTAAATCATTTCAAAGCCGAAGGAGTGCCGCGAAGTACTGTTTTTGTTAATAAATGGGATCAATCTCTTCTTAATGCATTCATTTAAGTAAGTGTTTTGATTGATCGCCTGACCACTGGATCTAAAGTACGGTTTCGATACTGTACTTTAGACCCAGTGGTCAGGCGATCAATCAAAACATTTACTTAAATGAATGCATTAAGAAGAGATTGGTCCCGTTTATCAATGCAAATCATTCGGACAATAATTATCTCTTTTGGCCGGACAAGGCTTCTACACATTATGCCAAAAGTTGTAAAGTTTTGAATGAGAAAAAAATTGTGCCAAAATACCGGATCCCGCAAATGTCCCCAATGCTGACCGATTGAGGATTTTTTGCTGATTTGGCTTAAATTTTTTACGTCAATGGTTGGAAAGCCGAAAATATTAAACTCCGACGAGGAGTTTAAAATTGTATTAAAACTAGATTTAAATGTTGTCAAAAAGTCTTTTCAGAGTGTCTACAAAAGACTCCGAAAATGTGGTTAATCGGAATCCATGGCTGTGGTTCACTGATATTATTTTGTTAGTCATATAATGTATTTTTTGTTATAAAATATTGAAAAATTTTCTGTAAAACAGTTTTTGACAACAAATTCGAGTCTACTTTTCATGTCCGAATACATTATTTACGTCGTATTGGACTGTTCCTCGAAGTGATTGACCAAATAGTCTTAAAGGTTTAGAGATAAAAAATGTGTTATAACCTAAGGGTTTTGTTTACTATTTAATTAATTTTTCTGATTTAAGGTTTAAAGAGAGTTCTTATCTGTAAAGTGAGAATCATTCGGAATAGCCTTTTCATAGTTATCTACAAACAAAATTTGCACTCACAATGTAAGATTCCCGAGTGACAATTTCAGATTTTAATGAAATTCACATCATATTTACTACTCATAGAGAGATGACTTTATGTGAAATATTAACGGCCCATACGCATTAGCTTATGAGATATAATCAATTAAAGATACATACAGACTCATATACAGTCATAGAAAAATCTAAAGTAACTACTAAATTTGATCTATTTCTTTATTCTTTAGTTCGATTTTGATTTCAGAAATATTATTTGTGAGTAATCATGGAAGGAATGATTTTCAAAAAAATTTTTCAAAAATTCATCGTGGTAAATTTTTGATAACACATATTCTATAACCTGAAAACTACAAGGTGTATTTCAGGTTTTTTGGTTCCATTTTGTAAAGCTTGGAAAATGAGTCGATACGTATTTCAGGAATTTTTTTAAAAATTACTCATTTGATCGTGGTAGTTTGTTAAACCTTAATGTAATCAATACAATTCCTACTTAATCGCTGTTTGATTTCTACGTTACTTTCCCATAAGCTCTAAACTTTATAGATTTCCTAAACTTTAACTCTATTGTATTGATTACATTAACGTTTAACAGTCAAAGTTTGGGAAATCTATAAAGTTTAGAGCTTATGGGAAAAGTAACGTAAAAATCAAACTGCGATTAAGTAGGAATTGCATTGATTACATTAAGGTTTAACAAACTACCACGATTAATTTTTGAAAGTTTTTTTTAAAATCATTCCTTCCATGATTACTCGCAAATAATATTTCTGAAATCAAAATCGAACTAAAGAATAAAGAACTAGTTCAAATTTAGTAGTTACTTTAGATTTTTCTATGACTGTATATAAGTCTGTATGTATCTTTAATTGATTATATCTCATAAGCTAATGCGTATGGGCCGCTAATATTTCACATAAAGTCATCTCTCTATGAGTAGTAGATATGATGTGAATTTCATTAAAATCTGAAATTGTCACTCGGGAATCTTTCATTGTCAGTCTAACTGTATAGCAACGTGTAATCTGTATTGAATTTAATATCAAATAAATGAGTCTGTGCTCTATTTTGAACTACCTGTGCATTCACAAAGATGCATACTTTGAGGTTCAAATAATTACAATGAATTCTATTCATATTTAAATTGAGATAATTTAAATAAATTTTCTTTAAAATTCTATTATTTTTGAAGCTATACATTTCAACGAAATCTCGAAAGCATGTTGAATAAAGATAAACTCAATTCATGAATCTCCTACGCATTCTAATGTGAAATCACTTTTAAGCTATACGTGAATAAAATGTTTGTTTAAAAAGTGAACTGCAAGTGCATCGAACAAAAAACTCTAATTTTTATTCTTCAAAAAAGTCTTAGAAAATTATTTTTCAATGTTTCCTGTACTTCAATTCAAGCCTCTTATAGTAATTTAGACTTTCTGCAGATGAAAATTACTTCAAATAATTGTATCCTTTATTAAACTTGTTCACTTAAGATCTGTACTTAATGCAACTTTAGGTTTGATGTTGAATAAGTTGCTATTTGGCAAATAAAGTTTTATATCAAACAAAATTTAATCACCTCGTTCAGTTAATATATTATAAATAAATGACATTAACAAAAATTGACTTGTAGTTTATTTAACTCTATGCGTCACTTAATTTTATGAGTGACGTAAATGTGCGTTTAAGCGTTTTCTGTCATTTACATAGCTTCATTAAACTTGTTTGTGAATTGTCACTAGAACTCAGTCAGATTTGACGGTATTGTTAGAAAACAAGTTAATTCCATAAGAGCATATTCTGAAATTTAGACATCAAATGAACGGCAGTTCAAGCTGTCGATTTCCATAAAAACTTCAAAAGTAAAGGTAAACTAACTTATCTCTTTCTTAGAGGTATTCTTTTAATTGCGAGTTAATATGTTATAGAAAAATGAATATCTGTCAAACTTTGATTTCTCGCTCACTTGTATACAAATAACACGAAAGTTCATAACAGTCTAAGTTTATAATTTATGAATACTTTTAATTAATTAGTTAAGAAGACAGTCACCATTAGTCACTATACAAAGCATTTCTTATCCCTTTGTCACAATTGTGGGGAAATTTTTCCCAAGTCTGACTCTAAAAATCTCGCTAAAATCAGCAAAATGTCGTCATTTCTTGAGAATTTAGGTATTCCTCAGTCATATATCTGGCTTTGAATGACAAAAAGCCTGATCAATTTGGACTTATAACTTTATATAAGAATATTTTTATGGCAACATATCTTTCTGAGGACTGAAATTTCCTTTAACATCGCGGTGCCTCATGTTTACTGTAAGTGTCGCAGTGCTGTGATGCCCCTACTAGCAATTTGAATCACTGATGACGCTGTATCAGATAATAACTACAAATTAATTAATTAGTTAATTAAAACTTCAAAAGCAAGAGCTAACTTTAATTTGTAAAGCATCAGGACTAATCTAGAACAGATATAAAGAGTGGAAAGCGTGGAGTGACATTTTACTCCATAGCTAATTTTATGTTTTCAGAAGTTGTGACAAAGGTTATAGTTCGCTGCACATAAAAAATAGTAAAAACTTTGAAATGGCAAACTTTATAAATAGCGGTAATTGTAATGTTGACGATTGCACATGTGTTTATGTTTATCGCGCGCCTTACTCTAATTATAGTGGTTTAATTGTACTTTTGATTAAAGGAAACTACCAATTAGAAAGCTTGAAATAGCTAATAATGCTCTGTACAATAAGAAAAGCTCTGTATATGTTTACCATTAATCTGATTGAAGCAACATCGCAGTAAGCTTATTTGTATCAGATATAAGTAACAAATAATCATTTTACACATATATCTAGGGGGTGAATCGACTCATGAATATTCATACTATTCATAGATAAGTGAGCGCGAAATCAAAGTTGGGAAAGTATTCATTTTCCTATAGTACTTTTATATCCCCCTAATTAAACACTATTATAAGCGTTTGTACATTTATGTATGGTTCAGAGAGCTGTAAGTTTGTGTCTATTTACGCTATTGCACTCATATTCGTTTTTGAAATAACGCGTTTCCAAAAAAAATTACTCCTAGATCACTTCTAAACCTAATTCAATAGTGAGTATGCGAAAGTTGATTGAAAGTTCAATTAAATCATTCATAAGTGATAAACGTTTCCAGTAATGCAGTCATTCTTATATTTTTATCTGTTCTAATAAGTTTTGCCTGAAACAAAAAATATTAACACTTCTCTTACTTTCTTATAATGAGATTATCTCACAGAAAAAAGTTGTAGTGATGAAACCAACATCACATTAATTTTAATCAACTACTGAAAGTATATTCAAACCTTATAAGGAGTAATAAAATGAAAAGCCTTCGGGTTACCAAAGTAAAAATTAGACTAAATTAAATATTTGAGTATTTTTTCATGTCCTAAAAATTGTTTAAATAATACATTCTACTTAAGGTTAAGGTGATGAAAAAAATTATATGAAAAAAGCTTTTACGTTAATATCAGGGCATCAAGGAACAATGGATTAATACATCTGGGAAACGATATAAGTGAAAATGAACGCAGTCAGTCTTATTAGAACTGAAATATTATGTATTCTGGAATAGATTATACAAGTATTTGCCGCAAGATATTTTATATACTCTATGTAACTCATCTGTACACTCATTATTTCTGATTGCTATGTAATATTTCATTACCTTTTAATCTAGGTTGTATAAGATCTATCGTTGTATTTTGAATTAGTAATAAGTTATTTTCAGCAAATTTACAGATTCATAAGTTATTTAAAAAGCAAATGTTAGTGTTTCAGTAACTCTTGTTTACATCTGAATTTATAGTCGAATGAAGCCAACACTTACTTTGAAGCAACATTAATGTTCTGTCAACATTTCGATTGCTTCTACTATCTTGGCCAACAGATGATTCCAACTAAGCTTCATTGACATTTCATTGATATTTGATTAATGAGCTAACATGAAGATTCAAGTGCTAATGAACGATATGGACTAGTGGTTGTTGTTGCCGTAAGTTGTGATTCTTGAGCCTCAAACTGGAACACTCGATTGAAACTCTCGAAACCTGATTAAGTCAGTGCTGAGAATGTAATAATTGAAGGCTTTTTTTATTAGATACCACGTATAAAATGACGCACACTATACACAATACCATATAATACTTTATTATTTCAATACTTTTCAACATTTGAGGCAAAAATAAATAAATTACATTTTCCAAAACTAAATTTTCCTCAAAGAGACAAAAAACTGAAAAACTCGAGAAAAAACTTCTATGTTCAGTGTATTGTGGGATTTACTTTATTTTATTAGTTTTCTAGGTTCTGTCAATTCAGCTCCAGCAGTTCGCCACAGACAGTTCAGCCACGTCAATTCATCCTTAAGACAATTTAGCCTCAAGAAAATATAAATTCAATTGTAAGATTTTATTAAGACAGATTTTATAAAGTATTTTCGAAGTTAACGGATAGATTCAAATATAAGAATAAAAATGACTGTGAGCAACACTTCTGTGATAATATAACCTAATCTAATATAACCCGATAAATCCTTGGTGAACGACAATGAAATTTGACTACAGCTCAGTTTTATTTGATCGAATTAATTAAATATATTTAATTTATTTTAAAGTATATAATCAATTTGATCAAATCAGATTGAGTTAGGTTTCAAAAAATCCTGAAAAAATTCCTTCTATCCAGAGGTCCTAATCCAAATTTAGACAACACTATCCATTAGGCTATGCCTCTGATCTAAAATTTAGTGCTTACATTTATAAGATCAAATAAGGTCTGAATTGTCTGTAGTCTGAATTGCCAGGAATAATTTGCCTGGAGCTGAATTAACGTACTGTGAGTTTACCACACTTTTCAGAATGAAAGCTAAACATGAATTTTGACAGATTTTATTAAATTCTGTATTTTATAACAACCTTAAGTCAAAATTTGTACTTTCGGGAGTCTCGAGTGCACTTGATTAAGACTCTCGAGTCTCGACTCTCGTACTACCACTAATATGGGCAGCTTTACATCTACAATTCTGTTAATTAAATTCGCTAGAATAAGGGTAGTCTCGGACACTACTTAAGTAAAGCATTTTCCTTGAGAGGTCATTATGAAAGCACTTATCAAAATCAAATTAATACCACTATTTATGCTCATCAGTAGATATCACCTTAAATCAGTAGAATTTTTTTTAATTCATTCGTAGAATTATATAAGATATATAAATGCTTCTATTAATAGATTATTAAATTTTTTTACTTATCATTAGCAAAATGTCTATCTAGAGAATAGTTACAACATTTATGTGATAGTCGCTGCATTTAATTCTACCATATTTCATTTAATAGTCAATCGAAATGACAATTAATTATACATTGTATTATATCAAGTATAGATCTGTGTTACACCTACTCATTTATTATTTCCTATTGAGTAGAAATACTCTTCGAATATGAGGCCTCAGAATGATCGGAAAATTTCTAGGTTTGACAACAGAATAAAATATTTATTTTCACAAGTCAAACTGAAATATTGAATCAAACTAGAATTTAATTAAAATTCATCAGTGACATTATCCAAACCTTTTATAAATTTTTACTTATGATTATCATGAGAGGCTTTATATGTCAAAATCACAGGGCTTCAAACTTATTCCGTATTATAAGAAAAATGGAAAGAAAACAGATATAATGAAATAATTTTTATATAAAATTTCATGAAATCTTACATAAGATCTTTTATTAGGATTCGTGAGTAAAATAAAATTCAATATCCTTCAGAGAAAGTCTTTGATGATAACTGTAGATAACAAAGAAAGTAAAGGATCAATTCAAATCATGTCCTTCTTATGCATGATTGAATTCTATTCAAAAATTTTAGTTATATTTCAAGTTAGGTTTAGCGAAATCATTTCATTGGAAAGCAAATAGAGATTTCAATCTTGCCGTTGATTAGAACGCAATTGAAAAAAATTCTTTTAGAATATTCTGAGATTTTTATTCATCTAAAATCTTTATGAGTGAATAGAAATTTTGGTTTCGAAGTTATCGAATGAAATTTTAATCAAAATTCGAATAATAGTGTGAAGAAACAGTACGGCTCAAGTTACTGGATTTTTTTATTTAAAAAGACTAGTCTGAACTGAATGTAATAATCTGACAAAGTTCAATATATGCTAATATTGTAAAATTAATAGTCAATTAACTTGTGAAGCATTTCCAATGCCTTTATAAACAGTGAAGTAATACTTTGACATGCGCTTTACTATATTTTATGCTTTTAAAACTTATAAGTCATCGTTTCTCCACAGTGTTATTTATATTGACATAGCATGTTTTACTTGTTACTCCTTCATTTCCAAAACATTATTTTTAACAATGTTACTCTAAATTCTTCTGTAAAACTTTCAAATAATTTTAAAATTATTCTTTAACATTGAAATTAAAATACTCTGTATTTAAAAGGTTTACTAAATTGTACAGAATTATGTTGAATGTTACAGAATTATATAAAATTCAAGTGAATTGAGATAAATTGAACTGTGTATAACTCAATGCTACAGAATTCAGCGTAACTCTGTAGAATTGAGTAAACCTTTTAAAATGTATATTATCTTAATTCTAAGATTAAAAAACAAATTTGAGACTATTTGAAAGTTTTATCGAGGATTTCGAGAGTAAAGTTGTTGGAAATAACACTTTTAAACTAAAGGCGTTGAAAGTAGAGACGTGGGCTTATATTAAGGGTATTAATGAGTTCTTAAGCTATTCAATCGTGTATTGTAAAAAATATTCTAAATGTTTATTGCTTTCAATTTGTACTTCTCTCAGGCGTTTATTAATATTTAGAAAAAAACTTTCAATATTTTATTACAGTTTTGCCATTCGGCTCGTGAGATGGAAAATTTAAACCAACAAACACCTCAATAATACATTGGATTGAGTTCTAATATTGACGACAATCTATCGTCTTGCATGACATTCTCCAAGATGGTTTCATAATTTTTTTAAACTTAACTTTTCGTCTATTACATTAATCGACATTCCGGCCCGCGAGAACTGAGCCTAAGGAAACACTGCTCTATAAGCTTCGAAAAGTCTTAATAGAATTTTGAATTTTATTGATCCATCATCAATCACTATTTTTTGTTCGGAATGCAATATTATTTTCGAGTAATATCAAGTCCATATTGAATTTTAGAATGAAGCTATTCAAAGTTAAAGCATAGTTTAAGGCCAAGTACTTTCATATTGATCAAGTACTAGAATTACAAGTTCTAATTGGATATCATTGAAAGTTTTTTTCAAAAGAATTTCCAATCTTGTTCCTGATTTTCAACTAGTAAACCATTTAGGTATCATTGTGAATAGTCTTAGTGTTCTCAATGCGTATCTAATTTTATACTGTCATTCTATGAATCAGTGTACAGATGTTTTGCCCTAAAGACATGTGTTCCTTTATTTCCAAAATAAATACAATGAGATCCTAAATATAAATCTTTGTTAGAATAAATCTCATTTGAGCAAAAATTTATTTGACCGAAAGAGTTGTTGTTCACGATATTTTCTAATTTATTTGAGAAGGCTTAATCTAGCTAATTGATAGTAATTTTCTTGTCTTTTGAAATGTTGCCTGTAATGAGAATTTAATTGAAGTTTAGTTAAATAAGGGCATGAAAGTTAGATTTTAAATTAATTTCACCTTGGTGACAAAAGCAATCAATATTTGAATTTTTTTAGTTTTGTGAACGAAAGGTTCTAAACAACGTAATCGTCTTTAGAAAGTACCTACCAAAGTACAGATTTCGAGCTATTTCACTTAAATCACTATGGATTTGTGTATTTTTACATTTACATCATGTTTTATAGATAATTGAGGTATAATTTCAATACAGACTATCTTTTAGTTCGAAGTGTCATTGAGTATATCCAAAATTGAATTTGAAATATCTTAACTGCCTGCTTTCAGATATTACGAAATACTGTTAGGTTCAAATTGTAAGTGTTTACATTAAAAAATATATGAATATTTATTATCAACAAAAGAAATTTAAAGTGAAGTTTTATAATACGCATCAAAACCACAAATGTGATTCCTGTCTAGACTTAAAATAGTTAAGAATTTCTTTAAGCGAATAGAATCTCAAATTTGTAGTAAAGTGAAAAATCTTGGAAAATTTTTACTACTTGTTTAGGTCATTGTAGGGTTAATTTACTCGAAAATTTATATTATTTGAATAACGCTCCATATTGGATACTACAAGATAAGATTATTAACCTAAGGCTATCGGAACATCACTTCAATCAGATTTAATTTTCAATTTAACCAGGAATGTATCAAAATATTCACAAAGCCAGGAGTAAACTTAGAGTGACCACCTCTGGTTTGTCTCATGACGGGACAAAAACATCTAAGGGGGTACCCTCACATTTTTTTTTGAAGAAAAATGCCACTTTTATTAGTCATTACAATTATTTAGGTGTCAAACAATGCATTTTAATATTAAGACATCAAAAATTATTAGTCATGGTTGATTTCAAAGATATATTCTTGTTAGAAATGACATCTTTCAGAAGTTATTCAAAAGTAAAAATACTGGTTCATATCAGATATAAGTCAAGGCAGAAAAGATTAATTCAATAATCTTTGGTTTCAAACCACAGAGGTTGTAAACATTAAACTGAGTTTCTTAATCCCTTATCATTTGTAAAATAAATTCAATGTTCGAACTTCTAAGAAATATTTTTCTAAACATTTTCAAAATGAAATTTGAAAAGTAGGACAACCAATTGTCCCGTCGAGAGTTTTTTGGTCTGACGGGATTCCTGTCTTTTATCTTTAAAAAGACGGGACTGTCCCATCAAAAACGGGACGGGTAGTCACCCCAGGTAAACTTAAAATTAAAATGCACAACACTTATTTATGATATTTTGGACAAAGATTATCAGCAAAATAAATCTTTATTAGAAAAATTAATCAAGGGTTAATTCTTCCAATAAATTCAGTACAAAAGTAAAGCTGACTTTTAAATAGTTCTATTTGAGATTCAGGTGGTATAGTTTATTGCGCTCATAGTTATTCTAGTTTGGATTCTTCCTATAAATGATTATTCAATTTTTATAAGGATATATAAAAATTTTAAAAAGTATTTTACCCAATTCTCTAACCTTTGTCATCAAAGTCAAACTTGTCTAATTTCTTTTAAGTTTCGAGTTTAAAGGATAACAAAATACCTAATGCTTTCAATATACCAAATTTATTACTACTCTTTTGTGTATTAAAATGTTACTAACTCATTTTAATCTTAAATTATAACATTTAAATCACTGAATGAAAAATTAATATCGAAGCCAGTTAATTATGGATGTTATTAGGAATGAAAAATTAAAGACCTCTAGCGATTTGAAGTCACAATTAGCCACAATTAGCAAAGTTTGGCTAGATTTTAACTAGTGAATTTTCAATTCAAAGATTAGTAGTATAAAAAATCGTAGTATAGAAAATTATATCATAGTTGAATGGGATGTTACATGCTATTAAATAATAGCTCATTTTAAAGATAATTTTGTAGCGAATATCATAGTGAAATCTCTATACAACTATATTAATTTTTAAAGAAGTTATGAAGGAAAACTAAATGACCTTTTTTATGCACAGAAGGGTAGATTCAGATAACATCAATAACTTATTGACCGCGGAACTATTAGTTGCTTGTAAGATACAACCAGAATTATGAGTTGTAATGAGTTCTTTCGTAACCTTGTCTAGTATCAGAACACAGGTACAAGCAGTTCTCATAAAGGCTTTGGAGATTCATATTTCTGAATTCGAAGCCCCGTTGACATAATCACTCCAGAATAATTGCAAGTATCAGTTGCAAAATAAAAGTTGTACATAGTAAAGGTTCAAAGAGAAAGTTGCGGTTGCCAAATTCAGATTTTGTTTGTATTGTAAACACGTAAATTTAAATAATGCCAATTAGGGATCGCCTTTCCAAGAGGCATTCTTGCTGACAAATCTGATTTTCATTTTTCGACATTTCGATTTCAACATTTTCAACTGATAAAAGGCTGAGAAATCAAGTAAATTTATCATTATGGTCTTGCTGATGTAAAATTTCTGATACAGGATATCTTTTTGATAATATAGCAATTATTCGCAACCATTTGAATTCTTGATGAAAAGATGAAAATTTTATGACTTTAAGATCGTCTCTAGCATTTAATTTTTTTTATAAGAAATCTATCATCTCTCATTAATTTGCACATTTATAACAACTGTTCATTAGTGTAATGCTAATTATTTTTAGAAAGTTATTCGAAGTCTTGCTATTTAAGAAAAAAATTTTCTGTCCTAGTTTTTATACTAGAATTCTGGCTCTACTCAGAAAATTTCTGATTCCCAGGATCGCGGACGAGTTCCAAAGCCTTCGCTCTGATCCCTCCAAAACGTATATTTTACAATATGTTTTTTAATAGAAAACAATCCAATGTTTATACAAAGAATTTTATATATCAATAAATTTACACACAATCAGTTTTTTTTAAGAAACTTAATTACAATAGTGAGTAGCAGAACCACGTTTTCAATAACTCCAATATATACGTCGCTCATAGAAAGAACTAACGAGAGAAGTTCGGGATTATGTAATAACCGATTTCAAAAATATTTTTATGGCATAAATAACATGTCCCATAATGTTTGAAAAGACATAAAAAAGGTTGACCACTAGACACTTACAAGTTATGACCACTCAAAAAGTCATCTCCTATGGCTTATTACTATTGATTCCTATGTATTTTGCCTATCAAAATGTACTCTAATTCAGTCAAATTACTCAATGGATGGCAATAATGTTGTTAACAATGAATAACTTCAAATCAATTTGAAGAAAAAAATATAATCTGAAATCTCATATCTAAAAGTAAGTTTCTATATATTGATAGTTCTAATTTTTCGTATCTATCATATCTTTTAAATTCAATGGATTTTTGAAGAAATTTTTTAAGAGATAAGATAAACACGAAAATTACATCTATTGATATATAGAAACTTACTTTTAGATATGAAATATCACATCATCTTTTTATTTGTTCAAATTGATTTAAAGTTTTTCATTGTTAACAATATTATTGCCATAATACATAGGCAATATATAGACAAAATACATAGGAATCAATAGTAATAAGCCATAGGAGATGACTTTTTGAGTGGTCATAACTTGTAAGTGTCTAGCGGTTAGCCTTTTTTATACGCCTGTTCGAACATTATATGACATGTTATTTATGCCATAAAAATATTTTTGAAATCGGTTATTACACAGTCCCGAACTCCCCTCGTAAGATTTCAATAGTTCACTAGTCAACGCGTCCTTTTATTTACTGGTTAATGAGTTTTTACTATTAACAAGTATTGTGAAAAAGAGTAACTTTTGGGAAGGTCAAAACAGGCATTATTTAAATTAGTCAGTTTACCATTTCAAGCTTTACTATATAGATAAAATAAAAAACTAGATTTCCATCTGTATGAACGTAATTGAATTTCCGCTAAAATTAAGAACAAGATTTTGATTGCATAATTCGATCAATTATAGATTATTTAGCCATAAACTATAATAAGATTATAATTTACTTAAGAATAACAAGGTTGAAACTTGGAGTATTTGAAAGTTTGAGGTGTTCGTGTACAGATTTGAAGTCAAACTGACTTATATAGCCCTAATACTCGTCGTTTCATATTAGTATTATATATCATCAATTAAGGCAATAGATCCTCCTACAATATTCAGACTTATTGGTTCGTGTTTATTTGTAACTATTCATTATGATCGCAGACACTTATTTATGTATTTTTGAATATCCTTTGAGTATATAACTGACACGTAAGTTTAACAAATGATTACTCTTGAGATTTGTTGTTAGAAGTTCTTATTCGATTATGTACGAATTCCAGTCTATAATATTAAGCAGTAAAGATTAACCTCGTTTACTGATAGAATAGCGATCATCAAAACCTTAATTCATTTGATTGATTAAAGAATAAATTATAAACTGTAATCAAAGTCTTAACGTTAAAGATGTATGACTAGATCCAAATGAGTACGCTAGGTATACTTTAAAGATAAAAACGTAGGTAAACAACTAACAAAATCAAACCATTACTTTGTTTAAGTTTAATATTGATCTCTACAAAAATTCATGTTAACTCAGCAATGAGTTGCGCCTGTTTTTGTTTAACAATTCTTCGTAGTGGTTAGACATCTGATTTTCAGTTAGATACTGACAAACCTGTATGAGCATACTTCGTATGTCGTACAAAACATGATATATCATTGGACTCGTCCAACAATCAAGTCAAATGAAACCATACTCACTGTAATAGGGTTTTATCTTACAAACTCAGCTATATTAGATTTGATAGGTCAATTATGCCTTTCTTCTCTATAAACAAGATTACCAAAAGTAATTTATAATTCATATGGAATTCAGGTTTAAAAATAATGACATTTTTTACATTCACAGAATGTTTAAATTTCAATAAGAAAAATCTGATCATTTTCTATAATAACTTGTCTTGATCTTATGATTGACTCAATCTCAACCTAACCTCAATAAACATTTGATACGTAATCTAAGGAAAGAATACAAAATGCATTACCTGTCAATTCCAATAACAATAAGTGTATAAACAGAAACACATAACGCCATAATTGTTGCAAATGAAGCCAATGGGCAAAGAAAAGGATGAAAAACCCATTGACCTAACATGAAGTCAGTATATGTGAACGGTATTGAACACAAAGACATTAAGACATCAGAGAGTGACAAATTGATGAGAAACTTTTTCATTTCTCGCGATGACTTTTTTCCATAATATAAAACAATAATTACAGTTATATGACTACAGAATGAGATGATAGCTGTGGCTGTATATAAACAAATCAAAGCCCATTGAAGCGTCGGTCGAAGTGCTTCAAGCGATGGTAGAGTTCGGATCGAGTTCTTAGTTACATTGTTAAATGTAGTGTTAAGAGTTAGCTCTACTTTATTAGCATACCAAACACCATCCATAATTGTTCTATCGATAAGAAGTTGACTTTTAATAAGAAGCGATTTTATAAATTTTCAAACTCAGACTCAGAAATAGTGAAAATCACTTTTAAAATGATAAGTAAACTGTTTTTTCTCTATTCTCTCACTCAATGCTTAACAGTCGAACATTGATTAACTTTACCTAACTAAAATCCACTACAATAAATCGTAAAAAACAAACTTTTTTGATTTTGCGCAAAAACTAATACTCAATTTTCAAATAAGAAGAGTTTGAATGCGCTGATTCGATTGTACTTAGTAGATAATTTTATGAATGAATTTCATTACTATTCGTAGCTATTCCCAATAAATAATCGAAAAAACCTGTTCAATGGCGTTCAGCCATTTTTAACAACGGTCCGGATACTTAATTACAAATTCCTAGTCTTTTGTAGATTTTATTCAGCGGCTGAATAGCATATAAATTAAAAAACGTTTACGAAATAGTTCTGGATTGAATAGCGGAGAATCTGAAAAGTGCAACACATCTTCCCAGAACAGAATAATCTGTTAACTTTATCAAGAGAATTCTCAGAAAATTGAAAAAGACTCATTAATTGTCTTTCACTTATTTTGATTCTCCTGATAGTTGGTCTTAAATATTAGTTTTAGTCAATTGTTTGCTATTTGTCTGACATGTGCTTATTAAATCTTTCAGTGATTTCACTTGTCTGGTATTAAACGGATTGTAATCCCAAGCAATATTATAATAGGTAAATAATCAATTCTCAGTGTACTAAGTATTATAGTTTCAATAGTCTCGGCTTAAGAGTTAGTAATATTAATGCTTTTTTAATCTTATTTAATGATGCTTCTCTCTTAAGCAACAGGTGCTCAAACAAAATATGTTTTAACATAATTTCGAAATATTATCAAGAGACAAAAGATTATTTGGGTGTTCACATTGCAATTTCAACATTCGTATCAAACATTTCTTCATGTGGATTTCGTAAAATACAATATTTCGCTCCAACTGTTAAATAATGATTTATTGTTTCCCATATTATTGAAGATATAAAAGTTATGGTGTTAGTAGTTTTTCTTCAATTTCTTACAAAATCATCAGAAGAATGAAATTAATTGTAAAAGTGACTCATAAAATATAACTTAAGATCAATTAAATATGACTCTAATATGAGGAAATTTTATTATTGATGGACTTATTTTGTTATTGCGGGCATCCCTTTCAAAAAAGCACTTATCATTTGATAATTTAAAGTTTTGACATATTAGACATAATGTTTATGAGTGATTCAAGAAAAATATTCAGAGCATTTTTAATACAAGATGTTTGTATTTTCAACTGAATAAAAGGCGAATCATTGGATCAATTCATTCGAGTCAATATTAATAATTAATTCGGTGATCTTTATTTCTGTATAGTATACATATTTAACACACAGAATTGAATTTTTACTCACTTATATGCAAGCAGTCACTCTATTTAGCAAAACAGCCTAAAAGTGTCTGATATTCACTAATTGTAATCAAATCTACTAGAAAACAGTATTGAATAAAATTTAGTGCTTCAATCAGATGTAAAATCGAATCTAGTGTAGAAAACTTATATAAAACTAGTTGAAAGCCTGAAACGATCGTTTATATCAATCAAAAATCTATTGAAGAAGTGCATAAAGGCATTGTTTTACTATGAGTTGTCTATACAATAGTTCACTGAAAAAGTGTGTATATAAGCGAATATTACGGTATTGTTTGAGAGCATTTATCCTGAAGTTAAAATTAGAAGTAAACGAATTTGTGTTCTTCATTTAAAACTCGTAAACAAATTGTAAGTGTCTTTATTTTGAATAATAAATTAATTACTTGCTCTAAACAGTGCAAAAATAAAGTAATTTTGTAATGCTCGTAATTGACACACGAGTAATCATGTTTAATATCTCTCTTCACAATAAACTTACATTAGTTTACATAATAGAATTTTTCACTCAATTATGTCTTTCAATTGAAGCTGTCATTTTAGTCATTGTTCTTTTGTGCAATTTTCAATTTAACTTTTTCGAAGCCCAAATATTCTGTAAAACAGAGTCAAAAATGAAATCAATTTTTGTTCGAATCCTGAAATGATAGACAGATTTTGCTACGAAGAACATATTTTAGATTCTCATCTGATTCTCATCTTTTACTCGATTCGAACTCTGTCGCAAAGCATTATAAATAAACAACCTTTACCTGATAATGATTTATTTGTTTTCTTCATTCATTTTAAAAGCTTAAAAAAGAAAACACATCCAAGTATAAGGTAAATCTTAGTTTTAATGCTTATAATTATTATATACTTAATTGATGTTTTTAGTATTCTTAAAACCTAATCATTAATATACTTATAGTCGATAAAACATGGTTTAAATATAACTGCTTACACTTTCTTATTAGGCAGTATCTTCGTACAATTAAGCGTAACTTTATTATTTTTGAATATTGTAAATAATTATTAAAGACTTATATTAATTATTAATACCAGAGTTTAGGATTTGTATTTCTGATCGTGATAATTGATTATTCTAAAGTTCTAGAGTTCAATAGAATTAAGTTTAAATTTAAAAAATAATAATGGAATATAGTGAACATAGTTTATAAGTTAGTATAAAATCTATTTTTGCGTTGTTTTATTCTTAATGACTCAAAACATTAATCAATTCCGTTATCTATCGAATGCTACTTTTCGATATTTTCCTCAAAATTGATATCTAAATTTGATCTATTCGATGCAAACGGAAAAAGTGCGAAAAATTGGATTTTTCCTTTTTCCATCTGAGGCTCCAACTCATCATTAATGACTGAATAGGAAAAAAGCTAAAGGAAGTTACTAATGATCGAAATTATAGGATTATACTTATGTAGCAGTCCTAAAAGCTATAAGTGATTTTGCCATAAATGAACAATTTGTGACGCTTCAGAATAAGTCCAGTTTCAAGAATAATCAAATTTTTGGGGCAGTAGGGGGTTTCTACAATTTTTTATATTTTATAGAAATCTCAAACAAGAATGAATTTGAACTATAATGATGAATGATATAGTAAACTTTAGTTTAATGAACATGCAGTTCTACACTTGGTAAAACTAATATTTCCATTAATTTTTCATGCTAAGATAAATAGTTTCAAATATTTTGATGTGATTCAAGTAATCTTCAAAAATGAGCTTCTATGATTTGACAATTAGATCATTAGTCAAATTGATTTGTCTTTCATTCATTTTGAACGTTTCATTGTTAAATAGATAATAAATCACTGACAAAATGATTCAAGTATTTAAAGAATATATAACTAAATGTACCATCACCTCCAGAAGCCTTTGTTAAACTCTACCCCTAAGATTAAGAGAAGGAGATATCATCAAAACAAAACTTTAATTTCTATCTTAAAAAGTTTTATAGCGATGATAGTATGCACTCAGAAAATAGTATTTAGTGATAGAGCTTTATAGTATCCCCTCAAAATTTTGTCTGTAATTTTCGCGAAATTTGAACTTTTACAAAGACTTTTGGAGGTGATAGTACACCAGAATCGTATAATGAGTCATTTGAATGGAAATTGCTTTTGATGAAAAATTATTTTTTTATATTTTATTAAAATTTTTAAAATTAATCTTAGAACTGTAAATACAAATTCATCAATTTTCTTCATAATTTATTATTTGTTCAATTTTTTCATCAATCAACAAATCTTTTATCTTCTACTTTTGTAACTGATAAGAAGATTTACAAAATTAAATAGTTTAATATTGAAGATTTTTATTTAAAAACTCAAAAATTCGTTTCTAATTTCTAAACAGATTTTCAATAAAACAAATTTGATAGTAAACTTGAAAAAATAAAATATATCAAACAATTGTTATATATTTTAAACAATTAATAATTGATAAGATAAAGCTCTATATAAACCTATTTTCTGTTGTATGGAACTGAAATATATATAAATATCTAAAATAGATTCTTAAGAAAAAATACTTATTATTTGGCAAATACTGTTACAATTTGATATATCTTATGAACTTTTATTATTATTTTATAACTCGAATGTTTGTGCAGTCGCTTCCCAATTTTTAAAGTTAAATCTTGTTGAGCTTCTATGTGATGACACGTGAAGTAACTCCTTTTTGCGTAGTTTTGAACAAAAAGAGGCCAAATCCGACTTGGGAAGAGAAGAATGTTTGCAATTATTATTAGAATTCGTTTTTTGTAAAAAATTCTGTTTACTTTAGAAAACTTTAAAATCGACTAGAATTTCATTTCATTTTTATAAAATAAGCTTTGATATTTCATATTTTCAAAGGGAAGAAAACTTGATTCAGAAATTATTTTCACAAATACTATCATATTATCGAAAAATGCATTAAAATTTGGCGAGAGATAAAAGAAAAGGTGTAAGTTGGCATTTTTCTGTTGGGAATTTTAAAACATAATTCAAGTACAATGTTTTAGAGATACTTTTGTTGAGAAATACGTTAAATTCGAAACAAAATTTTCCTCAAACGAATAAATCAATCTTACTTCACTTATAATAATGAAGTTCACCAAATAATGACAAAAAGAAGCCAAAGAATGCTACTGTGTTTTTGAATAAACATTGAAGAAAGTCAATAGTTATAAGTATAGTATTTATCAGTCTTTAAATTGTTATCGATATCATACTGTTGGATGTTCTCATACTAGTTAGCTTATCCGTGCCTGGAACATAAGATCTTTGATGAGCCACTTGCAATGGATCTTTATTTTTAGGGGAAAATTTGTTTAGAAGTTCGATAAAGTGTTGATAAATTAAGTTAGCGCTATTTGTCTTAAATTGAGCTATTCAAGAGTTGGAGAAATATAAAACCACTCAAATAAAACCTAAATTAACTGATGTCTATGGAGGATATATCGAAAATTTTGTTAAGAAAATGATTGGTTGATGCAGCAGACTCTTATTTGATGTGAAGTCAGACGAAATGGAATTCTTCTAGAGAAATACTATAAATTGATCTTGAGAAAGATACTGATTCCTTAATTCTATTGGGTATAGATAAATTATATAACCTAATACAATCCAACATACCGCAATATAAGAATGCAATTTATTATTAATATACAGGGTGACGCGAAAGATTTTATCAGGGTGTTGCAGCAAAAAGTACAAGTGATAAAAATTCAGAACAAACTTTATCTGAAACGTTATTCTAGATGACCTACATAAATTTAAAAAGCAGTCTATTTTTTATTGGTGGCTAAAACAATTTTGGGGTAAGAGCAAAGTAGACGCGTAAATAGTTCAGTGCCGTTCATCATAGGTGCCAGCTATTTTAAAATCACAAACGAAGCAAGAAAACAATAAAGACAACGTGTCAACAGCAAACTAACACGTATTGGATCAGCAATGTGAAACAATCACCTCATTAGTTCATTAGTTGCCTTGTAATAACAAAATTAATTTGTCAATTTTAATTTCCGAGATCGAACTTTTTAAAAACTTCACTTATACACATTAATTCCTCTTTAAATAAGGGTTACATTAACATTTAATTTAATTTTGTATCATCTGTGGTATATGCTGTGACCCCCTGCTCAAGCCTTTTGCGCCACCCTGTGGCAATTGGTTGAAGCCATACTATTCTAAGACTCAATCTAATTTATATCTGAACTCTGATACGAGAAGCATTAGATAACGATTTGACTCGGGTATAATGATTGATGAAATAGAAGAAACTTTACTCATTTTCAATTAAAGATAATCAAAAAATTCTCGTTTTGCACATCGAAACAAGAAATGTATTACAGCTTTTAAAACAAAAAGTTAATAGATTTAGCAACAAATCATATTCTACAAACAAAAACTTATATTAATATTACATGTTTTGCGTGTTCAAACGGTTGACTAAACGCATTGACTGACTTGTGATAGGCGATTTGAAATTATGAATAGCTAGTCTTTTACATTATATCATATTGTAGGCTGCTTTCAGAGGGATACGATGCCCAATAGGTAATAATTTATTTCTCTCAGAAAATATTCGTAAAGTTTTATGTCTGAGAAGCCTTTTTCATTTACTATCCATAATAACTGTGATTATTAACTAAAGAATTTATATTAACTGGTATGGTGCAAGGATGAGGTTTAGGCAGGTATTTAGCCCCTAGATATTTCGGAAATAAATACTTCTCTTTAAATTTTGGACCAAAAAGTAACTAGCTTAGTATGAATTTTAGTTTCTCAATCTTTTCGATGACTTCATCACAAAAAATGGCAAGACTAAGGCTAATGGTCCAAAATTTTGGCATTTTGTATGAGACAGTAGATCAAAACCGTGAATTTGATGAGCTCTATACGGTTAAAAACTTACAAAATTGGGAAAAGCTTTGGAAAGCTCACCCCCTAACTCTGAACCATCTCATGACATACCACACTGATATGAATAGAAAGCTTAAATAATACAATGTTATGAATCACAATTAAGACTTGAAAACACTTTCAATGATTAAGAAATGCCTTAAATTAAAAATATAATTTTGTTTTAATGAACAATCAAATTAGAGCTTAAATTTGTCTAGACGCAGAAATTCATTGATTCCCCTTGTCCAAGGATAATTTAAGCGAATGAAAATTATTCTAGAATTCATCCAATTTTATTGTGAATATAATGATTACAAATATTCCGTTTTAGGCTCAGTTATATTTGCATTATTATTTTCTACTTTGGATAATGATTCATGACAACAGATTGAAATAGAAATAATTATATTGACCCGTGCGAACCAGTTTGAATATAGATCGATTAGGCTGTAATCCAGAATCGTTCTCAAAGGGCATGAATCACCAACATTTGCAGAAGAGACTTTAAAATTTCCAAAAATTAATTAATCTAGTTTAACACTAAAATATCTACGAATTAGTTCAAAGTTTCCTAAAAGGAACTTTTCAGATTCTGATTTATATAAAACGTTAAATTGAGCTCGACTTAGAATTAACTCTACGCTCTTCGATCATTAATGGTAAGATGAGAATTCTGGAGAAGTCAATTAACCAAGAAGAGTAAATCTGATAATTCACACAGAATATGGATAGTCGCCAAAGAATGATCTTATATCAAATTACAAGTGCATTAACAGCATACTGCTTTTAGCATAATAATTTGGAACTCTTAAATACTCAACAATTGGAAGATGGAGCAAGAAATTCGATACAGAAACTAATGTCAGAAGTCATACTACTTATAATAGAATAATCTAACATCAGTTGTACCTATAACTACTAGCTATAATATAATTTTTATTTAAAGGAGATTCGAAGCACAAACAAAAATTTGTTTCTATAATTCTAAGTCAAATTTTTATATCCATTAACTTTAATATCACTTAAATTATAATTAATTTTACTGAAAATACTCTCTTTATGATGAAAATATGCGAATATCTACTCAAAATTTTAATTCAGATGAAAGTTTACAAGTTATTAATTGGATGATTTGCTGAAAAGTAAGGTAGTTTGCTTCAGCGCTTAACTGAGAATAAAGACAGATAAGTTTGGCATTTGTAAACCAGTAAAAGAATAATTATTTTAATATTAAATGCTTATGATTTCAGAATTATAAGTATTTTTAAAATTTATTTGAACTGATTGCATAATCTGATTGCTAAACTAATGGTTAATTTATGTTAACTACATAGACTACGCACTATTTAATGCAAAGTGACTATGCTGATGATTGCAATTAGTGCTTTAAACAAATCGAGTTCGAGTCAAAGCAGATTAGAATTTTACACAAAAAAATCAAGTCGATTCTTCCTTTGAATCGAGTCTGATTTGATGATTCTGTGTCAATTGAGCCAAGGACAATTGAGCTTAGCGACATTTGAGCCTATGACAATTGAGCCTCATTTTAAAAACTGTAATTTGTATTTATTGAGAAATTATGTACTCATATTGCACGAGGTGTAGTAAAAAATTTAAGATTAATTGATGGAAGCTCAACTGTCGCAAAGCTCAATTGACGTACTTCGGATTTTGTTTCGACTCGTCTCATGCTTACTCGAAGAATCAAATTAATTGTAAAATTGACGTTAACGACGTAAATTTGCAGAATACTTTAGAAGGTTCTAGATTATTTTTTAAAATTTATTCTCGATTTCTAGAATGTTCTAAAAAATCTTCTATAGGATTCCAGAATTTTCTAGAATACTTCATAAGTTTCTGAAAAGTTTTAGCAAATCCCAGATTTTCTAAACTTAATATAAATTCAAACCTATACAGTATTCAAACACAGACAGGCTCGATTTTTCAAATCGCTCAAACAGACTCGACTTATGTGGAGCCTTAATTGCAATTAACATAACTTATAACACGAACTGTTCCTTATTAAACTGATTTAATGTTAGTTTCAATCTAATTTAACTATCCTTTTTGAACTACATTAAGCTTATTTTTTTTATTAATTCATATAAGATTTAAAGCTGAAATAAAACCAAGTCTTGAGGTTCTGATAATTAGATTAAAGACTCAAAAGATCAGGTAAGTCTTTCTTCCAACTTTTCTTACAAAGCATTCAGTTATTTGTTGAGTTTTATGATTTTAAAATCTTAAATTCAAGCCAGAGATAAATTGCTTTATCTATGAAGTACAAGATGCCGTGACGAGATACTATTTGCTACTAATAGTTATTTTTGATTCGAATGGATTTCAAATATTTTTCAATACTTTACTACTTCATTCAAATATATATATATATTAATAGGAAGACAGTTAAAGCCCAGTGGACCTTCGACCGCTACGAGTTTTTCATGATTTCAAGTATATTGTAGTAAAGCTCTTGATATAAAAAATTATATTACTTGTAGAATTAGGAGAAAAAACAGAGAAGTTAAGCTTAACGTTCAGTGAGTTACGAAGCCGATTAATTATTTATTTTAATCCCTATAACTTAACACGAGAAAAGTTATTACACATTTAGTTTAAATTTCAAACGATATGGCAATAGTAGATTTTCTCTCTTGATTTATTAGACATTTACTGAGGTCCGGTCTAATTTCTGGATATCATTTTTATATTTTAACTCTTAAGTAAACTTTGAATAGTTTATTAATAAATCGTATTAATTAATGAATCACCAAACTTACCCTAAAGTTATCACTCATGAAACAATAGATGAACGGATTAACTGTTAATTAAAAAATAATAATAATTTAATGAAGACAATTTTTTATGTAATACCTAAGGAGTGAGCCATTGCGAGCCAATGACACACAAAGAAACTCGAGACATAGACATTCATTTGGAATTGTGTTCTAGTCTTCAATGATTTACCGAAAAGCCATATCACAAAATTGAACATTTGGATGGGTGCCCAGCAAACAGCAAACAGTATCACTACCATTGACATCATTTTAATGGCCTTTGATAGAAGAATAATATAATTCAAATCATTTTTATTCGACCGAATTATATATTGCCCTGAATAAATCTAACTTTTTCTAAAACTCTTCATTTTGCCTTTGTCTATAATCTGATTTTTTGTAATTTCAAAATTGTCTGATGACAACAAATTGACTCAACCGCAATCTTTCAAGCTTTAACCCTGTTTAAGCTTCAAAATATATTATCAAATCATAATTCATTTAGCTTGACTTGCTTTCGAAAAATAACTTCCACATCATATTGAAAAAATAAAAGTTCCTGCAGTGATGATAGAAAAAATATTTTATTCTTTACATAATGCCTAAATTCTCAACCTTGATGCATCTTCTTTGCCTTAATTTTTAATTTGTAACTTCGGGCAAATTTTGAGTAAAAAATACACCATAAACCTTATAAATAATTCACACTTTTGTTACTAATTTGTATAAGTTCCTATTTATGAATTCATGACACCAGTTCCCAATTTAAGTGAAATGATCTAATGAAAAATAGATTTACATTTTCAATACTTAATGTATTCACTTCTAGTCCAAATAGATTTATCTAATCTTTTCCTTAAATACTGTATAAAGTTGTAAACGAAAAAAATTAAATGAATATTTTTGTTATCATCTCAAACTTTTCGCACGTCAATAGAAAGAAAGTGTGATAAATCCTTTCAAGTTTTTTAAATCAAGCATTGGTAAGAAGTATTTCAAAATCTTCTCATAATTGTACATTCTAGTCAATATTCACGTTAATTCATAGCTTTATGATTGTTGGAAAATCACTTGTACAATCTCATTCTGATGCTATTCTGTGCTATCATATCAATTTCAATATTTCGAAAATAAAATACTTAGGCTAATATTGAGAAGCTACTGATGTAAAGCATCTCTAAAGACGTATAAACATAGAAAAACTTTCAATATTTCAGCATTAATCAAATTTTTTCTAGTATTGAGATAGTACTCGAAGCTAACTTGAAAAAATTGTCTTATTTCAACATTTGAATATTTTTTTAAATCTGAACTTTGTATTTGAGACTAAGCATGTACAATCGTGAAATAATAAAAGTCTCACTTGAAAAAGTACGCACTTTAGGGTTTAAATTTCAGTGCAAAACAGTTAAAAAAACTAAGTCAAATACAATTTTTTCTCTTAAATATTAGTCACTATTGAGTTCTCTTCAAGCTAAAACATGTTATTTCTCTTATAAAACTTTTGTAACTCTAATTTTTGTCAGTCAGTGTTTTTGCATAAGGATAGAATTAGACTTACACTCAGTGAAAACGTTTGTGACTTTTATTATTTCATAATTCTACATTAAGACACGTCAAATTGAAAAGTAAAGTTAAACTTTACTTAAAATATATACTAGACTGTATACCATCTAAATTAGTCGACTGTATAGACTATATATTGTCACTATATCGGGTAGGCCAAAAGTTACCTGAAAGTTTTAATTGTTAATAATTTTTCAGTGAGTTGATCGATTTTCAATTTTTTCATTTCAAAGTACAATAATGGGAAATAGATACAGGCTATATGAGATTTTTCAATATGGGCTCTTTCTGCGACTATTACTTGATGCAATCTTGAGTCATCATACACTGAGACCCCGCTATACTGCATTGTATCTCGAGCTTAAACTCGAGTGTGTTTCAAGGACCGAGTTTACGACCTGTAACTCCGAAAGTATTAGTGAACTGGAGACGATCATTACAAGTCGGGTTGAGCAGATTAATAAAGAAATGTTGCGCTCTGTCATAAATAATCTTGCAAAAGGATCGCATCGAGTAATAGCCGCAGAAGGAGCTTACATTGAAAATATCGACATATAGACTTTACCTACATCTCATTATTGTACTTTGAAAACCGATCAACTCACTGACAAATTATTAGCAATTAAAATTGTAAAGTGACTTTGGCCCACCTGATACTAATATTATTGTTATGAACAAATAGTTCAAAACTATACATTAGATAAAAACCTTTAGATAGGAAACTTAGTTATATTACAGTTTCTAATTGAAAATCTAATTTCAAATTTTTATACGCAAAAGTATATATCCAAGTTTGACTTTACTTTTCAACTTGAAAGTACATGCACATAAGTTTTTATTTCAGTAAACTATTCAACTCTTAAAATATGACTAAAGCAATGAAATTTATGTATTTATTCACAAATTATGTGTGAGGTATCAGAACACTTCGTTCCCTTTTCTCAATGCTTTCGTTACAAAAAAAGTTGGCAAACACATTTTATGGACTGATTCACAATAATAACGTTAAACATTGATTGATTGCGTTAAAATATTGATAAGCTGAAAAAGCGTTGACATAATTAGTGTAAATTTAGGGGAAGACAAACTTTAAGCATCTGGCATATAATAAATGTATGAGTACCGTCGACAGATAAAAGTTATGTATTTGTTATCACTAAAAAGATGCAGAAGAGTTCATAAACCTAAGGGCTCAACAACTCATTTAGATCTGTATTAAGTTTAGTCATATTAATCAATAAATGAATACTTAAAAAATTAGTTTGGAACTCTGATAAAATAGACTTTGACTCATCTTTGTAGTTAAGTCAATGCCACATCTGTTACAAAAAGTGATAGCTTGAGAGAGCGGTCCGACCCATCATTAAAATTATTTAAATTGAATCACAGTTGACTGTTGAACTATTTTGATTGAAATAGTTTGATATATCTTATCAGTAACTTTCATTCTATAACTTATGAATATCAAATAAACTGACTTCAGCTACGAATAACATTACTCATACTATGTTTTTTTAATTTCTGAGTAATGCTATAATTTGACGCTATAAACTTGTAGTTTCAATTTCTGTCTCGTCCCTCTTATCTCATCCAAACGCATCAGAGATTAATCCGGGATCTACACATAACTTTTTTCGACCGACTGTACATATCTTTCATGGCTTTACTAGTAGCAAAATAGTATAGAAGTAAATCTTTAATAAGTTTTATCACGAAAAGTTTTGATAGTATAAAACAAAAATAATATAATAAAAAGATATACAACTAAATATTGTGAAAATTCTTAGCTGTCAATAACTATAAAAGCTATAAACATATTTTAATGAATGAGACACTACTGAAAGATACAGAAAATAATTTTCAATTTAGCATATAATTTGCTCCTAAATCGGCAATTTTTCGGACGTTTTTCTTTACTTTAAATATCAGACCTTTTAAAGTCTCTGGACTGATTTCAGATAACTTTTCCCTAATCCTCCACTCCAAATGTTCCATATCCTCGGCCTCCCAGTTGCTCTTATGTGCCCTAGACTTTAATATACCCCAAAGTTTTCTAATGGGTAGAGTTGGGAACTTTGGTGGATTGTTTTCACGTCTAATGTAATTGATATTAAAGCGCTCGAAAGCTTCAATTGTTATTTTTCGTAATGAGCCGAAGCATCATAACGGAAAACCATGAAGTATGAGCCAAGATGTGTTCTGAAGAATATAACTAAGAGACTGGCTCCCTATTTGCAAAAGTATCATAACTCATTTTATGTTTACTGACCCGACGGCGCTTCGGCTCATCACGGAAAAACAACAATTGAAGCTTTCGAGTGCTTTAATATCAATTACATTAGACGTGAAAAAAATTCCATCAAAGTTCCACAACTTCGACCAATAGAAAAGCCTTGGGATATATTGAAGTCTAGAGTACATGAGAATAACTGGAAGGCTAAGAACGTCGAACATTCGAGGTGGATGATAAGGAAAGAGTTATTTGAAATCAGTCCAGAGACTTTAAAAGACCTAATCTCTAAGATGAAGACAAACGTCCGAAAAACTGCTGATTTTGGAGCAAATTTTATCCTAAATTGAAGATTATTTTCTATACTTTTCAGTGATGTCTCATTCATTAAAATGTGTTTATAAGTTATTGAAAGTTGAAAATTGTCACAATTTTTAATTGTATATCTTTATGTGAATGATTTACACACTATTGATTTATTATGATTCAATGTGAAACTGTACCGAAGTCAAGCTAAAATTTGATAAAGATATCAAAAGTTGGATCAGTTTCTAAACTCTTAACAATCGGTATTCCCTTCAATTTAGAGATAATGTTCAATACTTATAATCTTGAATGTAAGGCTTAGATTAAAAATATCCACTTTAATCTTTAATCAACAGTTATTTAGGTCTAAGCGAACAAACGTTTTAAGCTATAAAGAATCTTTAGGTTCTTTGATATCAAAAATTGAATTAGAAATATATTACACGCTTTAAATTACAACTTCCTGATTCCTAAATGCTCAGATAGAGAAGATGGAAAAACATCAATTCAGACCTTAATAGACGCAACACTTCTTGCATTCGCGAGTTGTTGCGCTTCTCCAATAGGTTTTCGAGTTAGTATCTTATATCCAATTGAGCCATAAATAAATACTAATGCGACCAACGGAAGTGCAAATGTTAACATAAAGAGAGCAATTGAATACTACAGATATGATCAGAAAATAATTCCAATGAATTAGTGGTTTTATGAGTGCAATTTTTTTCTAACTAACGATTTCTCCTCCAATTTCTCCTCCAAATCCTGTCCAATCTTCCCGACAGTCCAAATACCAGTTTTTTCCATATTTGAAAGGCTCTGCTCTCATGATTATCATATTAGGAGATGAAATGATAGCACCGATTAGCCAAATAATTGCTAACATTAATATTCCTTTTGTTTCCATAAAACTTGATTGTCGTAAAGGATGTATTATTGCATTATATCTGTCATCAAGATAATAAATTTATGCAATTTTAATACTTTTACGTACTTTGCAATTTTATATATAACGCTTTAAGACAAAAGATATATTAGATATTTATTCAAATGTAGACATCTCTGACACGTTAATTGAGCACAAACTCAGTGCAAGAGTTTTAATATAAACAACTATTAATATTAAAAATAAGACCAAATCATTCATTTAATCACAAAGATTAATATAACATCAAATATTCAAGTATATAAGGAGTCTGTCTACGAATGAATTGAACGCTGACTTGACTACTCCCAAATTATAATAATCGTGATTTAAATTTAAGTCAAACTAAAGTTAATATTCGGGTAAAAAATGCTAAAAATGTCGAATTCAACAGATGACAGAAAACTTAAAATTGTTGTTAACTTTTCTACAAGCAGTTGAGCGTATTTATGTATTTTTGATCAATTTTTCGTATATTGAAAAAATTTAATCACATAATGTGTTTTACTTTTTCGATATATAAGTATTCCAAACCTGGCGCTCGAGTCCACTTTTAATTATTAAATTACTCCCTTAAATGTGAAAATATCAGACACCTCTTTTGACTTAAAGCATCTCATATGTATTTCGTGAATAGAAATAGTTAATAAAATTTTTTACAAATTCATATGTTCAAACACATGAATAAAGTATGTTTCGAAACATGTTTGATATTTTTGATCTCTCAGGAATCTTTATTAGGATCTTCTTTCTGTTCTATTACTATAAACGCTTGTTTTCTGTGTTCATTGTGTAATAAGATAATGGCATAAGGATAATATTTACTTTCAAAGTTTTTTCAAGTTAAGCTAATAACAACTTACTAGCATTTAGTTTACGGAATAATATAATGACTAGAGTTTCAAAATTGACGTGATCACATGTTTTCAGTAGTAAAACCTATAACAATAAAACTCAGTACCTACACGAACCACATGATAAAAAACTTATTTTTGAAATTTGAGATCACTAAGAATCACTCAATTCACGGGTTTTACCACATAATCGCATAAATTGCGTGAAGTCACTAGATTAACAATTTTCTCATTAAAATCCATTTTAAAACGTAATTATTTTCAATCCTCTTATAAAAAACGTGAATCTCGCCAAGAGCTGCTATTGTGATCTAACGAATGTGATTTCATTGAGATAAAAACCTAGTCTACAGCAATCAGAACGGAGTAATCATAAAATCCTTTAACCTACAAGTCCATAATAAAGGATAATCGGCATTCTTTTCTAAAGAAACGCTTGAAAAGTGCAATATTGTTCTTTTTCTGAACCAATTATATGATAACTGATAATTTTTAAAGGTTTTGATGCATTTAATTTGAAAGAATTTAGTCTTGGTTTGTCTTTAGTTTTAAAATAAAGACTATATTGCTCAAAATATCACTAAATTTATCACTTAACTTAGAAGCCCTAATAGTCACTCTGTAGTTTGTTTTAGAAAAGTCTTGAATAAAATTTAATTATAACCTTGTTTAGAAACTGCATCAATACACAGGAACTTAGTGAAAGTGTGCAGCTTTTTCATCAAAAGATAATTTAATTATGAAACCTGAGTTTATTGCTAAACCAGTTGATGAAATTAAAGCGAAAGTTTGTCATTTCAAATTAACAACTATTTCGAGTATTTGTGAAACAAATATTCACACTCGAAGTTAGTTCCAAATATTTCATCTATTTTTTACCAGTAAAAGATCAGCGAAGAAGTAGGAAAATTCATAGGAGTCTCTTTAAAATAGATTCTAGCAGACTTTAGCACTTAGTTTAAGCATTGTCTCAATATTTCAAATTGACAAATATATCAATTTTATCGTAAATATTTAATATTTATATTCATTCGAAATATTATTTATAGCTATTTTTTGATGAGACCTTAATAATAAAAATAGTCACTGTTCGCGACAAGATTTCGGCGGCTCATTGATGTTTAACCAAAATGGTCAAAACATGCTTTTGTGTATATGCGGCATTTTGTTTAGTCTTTTCGGAAGCTTCAGGCTATCAAATAAAATCGAGTTTTGCTTTCATCCGCATTTGTTATAAAATATTGATGTTTTGCACCTAACTTAGGTTGAATAAAACGAAGTATTGAAAATAAATTAAATCTCGTAACGAAAGTTCTGAGGCATGCAAGTTTTCAAAAGTTACAGATTTTCAACATTAATATGAAGATGAATTAAAATTTTTCGCTTCAAAACTGGCGTTTTAGTTAAAGAAGAGAAAATAACTTTTCTATGAAAGTCATGCTCAGATTACATCAAATGAAACAGGATTTGGGGAAAAAGTGTCATATCAAGTTTTTTGATGTGGTAATTGGATTCTTCTTTTCAATCATTTCATAAACTGAGAAAATCATACTTTCACTGCATCTCTTGTAAGTTATGCAAAAATCGTTACATTCTCTGAGTAATTTAATTTAAGTTCTCACATGTTTTAAGTTACTTTGCTAACCGTTGAAAATAACGTATTTTTATCTGGATAATGGAATGAGTGAAACGCATCAGTGCTTCACTCTTAAGCTTCATAAAATTGAAACGACAGCATATTAAGGCATGAAATTCTATGTTTAAGTCGTAACAAATTAAGGGAGCGTTAAAAGTTTCAATCTTTAAAGCTATACATTTGAATAACTTCTAAAGGACCTGTTATTCAAACATTCAAGCTCAATTCACGCAACTTTATACACATAAATGGTGTCATCTTTTATCTATGTGTCAATAAAGTCTTATTTTAAAAACCGAATCGCAAATCTTTGAAACAAAAACTTTAATTTTTGAAAAAGAAATGGAAAGAACCGCTCATTAATATTACTTTTACTTCAAGGAGCGTTGAATAATAATTTACACTCTTATTTATTTGAGGATTCCTTGAAATACTTCTGTAGGAATTTTCTAATAATTTGTATACCTATAATATTATTTCACTTTTGATGATAGCCTGAATCTATCGGCACTGTAGTTAATATTGTACTCTTTATTCAAATGAAAATGCTTTGTGTATAGAATGTAATTCTCTTATATAAACTTCTAGTTTTTGAGCTGTATCATGATTTGAAAGATTTATTTCTAGAACTGGATGAAAAAGCGCAAGTATTGTCTCTTTCTAATTTAACGCAAAAAATATAAAAGACGTTATTCAAAATGAAAAACTGGAAGAGTCGATACTTCTCCTCACAAAGTGTTGGAATTGAAAGTCATGTAGATTTTTTCAATTAGAAAATGTATTTGCATGTACGAATACTAAACCTCCTTAACTTGGATGACAGAACTCCAGATTTAAACAATTTCTTCTGTCTTCTGATCTATAGTCAAACTGCAGGCGATTTCCCTCGATTTCGATGAATACTGGGAAAATCCTAAAAATTCATCATTTTTCAACCTGATTATCAGCTTTGTTCAGAAAAAATATGGAGAAAATTTGCTCAATCACTGAGTAGTTCCAAGAATAAAAAGTAGAAACTCTTACAAACTTTTCGCGTATTAAAATTTGACTTTTGTTATCTGAATTCACGAGAAATAACCAAACATTAATTGAGTCGCATCTGTCGAAATAGTAAGAAATCTTCAATTTTGGTCACCTAAGTCGTAGGGGATGTCAGCACTTCATCGAGTGAAAGCTGGAGAAAAACTCTAAAGGAGGACCATTGAATAATTTTGTGACAATTACCTCCAATAGGTTTAAAATCCAAGGGGTCCAAAGGATAAAATTTTAATCTGCAGCTTTACATCTGTACTAAAACTGGATACTCTACCGTAAAGCTGAATAGTCAGGATCTACACGTAGCATTTGATTCCCCCTTTAATATTTTCCTCTCGGTTTATGCTGAAGTGTACCTGGCAACCGTATTTCCAAGTATGAAATCTCATTCTAAGTTTATTTCTACACACATTCCAACAGTAAATAGAGAATGATGAAATACTAAATCAATCAAAATACTCATAATAGAAGAATGCATAAACCATGCATTCATTCTACTAGTAAATCATTCATCTATTCAGGTAAATCTAAAACAATACAAAAAATATTTATGCTTTCCTTACTTTTTTTTATAATGAAATTCTTTACATGAAAGTTCACATGATCAAATCAATAAGACATTAATTTTAATCAAATACAGTAAACATATTGAAATCTTATAAGATGTAATAAAATGAAAAGGTTTGAATCAAAAAAGTAAACACTAAAATCAATTAAATATTCAAGTATTCTTTTTTATTGATTATTTCCTTAAAACGATTTAGGATAGATTTTGCTCAAAGCTCAGGCACAAGAGAATTATATGAAACGAAAGCTTTCAAATGAATATCGGGACATTCAGAAAACAATGAACTAATTCATTTGGGAAATGATATAAATGGAAGATAAAAGTAATCAGTCTTATTAGAACTGAAATGTCACGTGCTCTGCAATAGTATCCGAAGCATTTTTGTCACAAGTTATTCGATATATTCTGGGTATAAGTTTATTACTTATGTTTGTTGCATAAAATTTCATAACCTTTCATTTTAGATTATAATTAGATTTATCTTTTTTGAGTAACAAAATATGAAGTTATTATCAACACATTTCCAGATTTATATTTCATTATAAAAACAAATATTGAAAGATTTATTTTATATTTATATTGCAGATCAGTGTGAAGATTAAATTTTTTGCGACTAGATTTTGATATCTCAAACAAGAAACTTTCAAACTTATCATCCATAGACTTGCATAATATGAATGTTCCTATTAATCAATTGCAAAATTCCTCTCTTTATAATCTGCAAAATGACTTTTTCCAGAGAATGATTACAACAATTATGTGAGGATCGCTGCATCCAAATCTATAATATTTCATGCAATTGTCAATCGAATGACAAGTCTATTATATATTGTAAGCATAGTTCCGTATTATGTCAAAAGTTGAAGAATTATGCTTTCAAATTTGGAGATATTATCCTTATTTGCGAAGTCTCTATTTGAAAACTAAAAGCCACCATAGAAAATTAAATGAAGAATATAGCATAATTATGCTATCCTTTATATTTTTAGTATAATTCTCCATCTCTATATCCAATGATTCATTATTCTCTATTGCATAAGTTGAAACCTCAAATGTGAAACCATAAAATTATTTCAAAGACTTTTAGTTTGAGAAAAAACATGAAAATGATTCAGAATAGAGTATTTGTATAAGAAAATAAAACTAGGATTTAATCGTAAATCAGCAATAATTTTTGCACTATCGATCAAATAATTATGTGTCCCATTTTGCGCTAAAAAATTAGGGATCACAATATCATATCTTAAAACAACATAAACTAAACAGCAATGAATGCATTATAAAAAGTTCAGTTCTTAAAAAGTTTAATAACAAATGTCATATTGCAAAACATCATTAAATTTTTTCCGACTAGATTTTTTAGCATTCTCTGAGATCTATGCATAAAAAATTGCGGTAAAATGCACAATTTGACACATAATTATTTGATCTATATTAGATCCTCTATGATCTTTGATTTGAACTGATTATAAAAGGCTTAAGTCTTGAGATTTAAAATATAAGTCAAACCTATTTTGTTCAATAATAAGCATAAATAAGAAAACAGAATAAAACTAAAAGATTGACTTCATATAAGATTTTCTTAAGAGGTCTGCATCAAAGATTTTATTAGGATTTGTGCAGGAAAGTGATCAAATCAGTATAAGCTTATATTCAGTAATATAGTCTTTGATGATAACTATAAGCAACAAACTAGTTGATTTGTTGAAAGCGGGTAAATCCGGGCCAATGGATCTAAAGGGGGACTCCCCACCTCCAAGTGTAATACGTCATTAGATTCAGTTCGTCGAGCTGAACACGTTGATACCACACTTGACTACTTACAACCCGAACCTGCCTCTTCTGGCCACCAAGACCTAACCCCCTCGAAAATGGGTAAACCTGGCTTTACCAAGTTGTAACCCAAGTCAAACCTGATTTAGACTAAGGTATAATAGGTTAGGTCGCTTCGGGAGAGGCTATTCTCGAAGCGATCTTTAAGTTTAAGATCAAGTTTAGTACGATCGATCTTATAATTAAGTAACGGTCGAGTTTAGGATTCGTACCAGAATCGCGCTACAGGTTTATCTATTACGAGGTACTAAACCAAACAATAATGGATATCTCGAGCACTACTTGTGATAATTGATCAAGTGAGGTATCAAATTGCTCAGTTCGATGTCCTGAGTACAATGATATATCACTTGGTGAGGTCAGCCACACCCGTCGGGAGTTGTCCAGAAGTTGCCAGGTTCGGATCAGAAGTAGTCAAGTGTGGTATCAAAATGTTCAGCTTGACGAACTGAATCCAATGATATATCACACTTGTGGGTGGGGGGTCGGGAACTCCTTTAGACCCATTAGCCCGGACTCACCCGTTGAAAGCTATTCTATTTTCACTTATGATTAAAGATCCCAATTAACTGGTTTAATATTTTGCATAAAACTAGTGTGTTTAATTAACTAATCAGAATTTCAAGAAACGGTACGTTTTATTGATTTTCAAAATTTTGTCAATTAACTAATTTAACTAGGTTTTACAATTAAAACTTAATACATAAAGAAATTACCTTCTATATCTCCATTGAAATTAAGAATCTTTTTTTGAAACTTTGATCAGCATATTTTTTAACTTAATCTTCCGTTGAAATTTCTTTTATTTCTCATATATATATATCTCATATATATTACAAATACATCTTTATTTTTAAGTTACTTATCGCTAATTAGAAAATGTCACTACATAATCACATATCAATAGATCGCACAAACAAAAAAATATAAATGCCTCGCAAATAGCATGTAACTTGTACTCATTAACCTTCTGCGCAACTTTCAAAAATTGTTTTTTATAGGTTTAATTTTTATGAAATAAACTTTCTGTTTTTAAAAATAATGTGTTTAATTAGTTAAAAAGGGTTTAACCAGTTAATTGGAATCTCTACTTATAATTTGGTTTGAATTCAATTAGTATTTAGATAGTAGTTCTAAAGCAGATATCCTTGTCACAATATTACGCAAGAATTTGATATGAATTAGTGATCTACAAAGTACTAAAAGGGAATTCCTGTCCTGTCCTGAGCCCTAAATTTTCATTCCTGTCCGGTTTTCCGATTTTCCTGACATTCAGTGTGTTTTTAAAATTATTTATTCAAAAAATCAAATGAAAATACAATCAATGAATGCATATTCCATACAAATCAAAGTTAGATCTAATAAAAAGCAATTCATTTACTTTCTGTGAACTAAGTCTTGAACGATAGTCAGTGAGTGTTGGACCAGCGGCACTGAAATTCCTTTCGCTTGAAAGGTTGGTCGCAGGGATAGACAGCAAACGAATAGCCAACCGATAGAGTCGGGGATAAGAACTTCTATTTTGTTCCCAATATCCGAGTAATGAAGAATTTATATCAAACTTATGTCCAGTTTTCATTTTACAGGAATTTTACAGGAATTTAGAATCGAACAGGAATTCCTGTCCTGTCCTGTAGTTATGATAGCCTTTCCCATTCCTGTAAATTCCTGACCAGGAACAGGACAGGACAGGAGTTCCTGCAGGAATAGGAATTCATGTCAAACACTAATATGAATTTAAGTATTATAAGCAAATAAAAGGGCTGTTCTTCAAAAGAAGAACTGGAGAATTTCTAGATCATATCTTTACGTTCGTCTTATCAAATTATATCAGAAAGTTTTTATCTGCCCCCCGTAAACTTATGCAACTTGAGAGTTGTGCACTCTTTTATAAAATCTCTAGTCTGAAATGATGTAATCAAAATAATTGGCCATGAAAATAATTCATTCTCACATTATTTGTCAATAACACATGTTAATAATCATAATTTACCTAACCTAACTTAAACGAAAGGACCAAGTTCATTTCTAGCCCTCGGATTTCGAGAAAATTTGGTATATGTGTAATTCAATTTTCTGGGCACGAATATGGAATTTTTTCGTTGATCTAAAATATTTTTCGAGTTGTTCGACTTAAAATTCTTCACTAAAATAACAATAAAATGTCAAATTTTTTACAGAGTGGTTTAGATTTTATAATTTAACCTAAGTCGAGATAATGTCGGGCTGAAGGAAAAGGACTCTATTGTCTCAGATGGAGAAACCTGTCACTATCCCCAGTTTAGGTTCAATCGGGTTCGTGGAGGTTAGTCGAGTAGCCATCAGATGCACAGCTCATAATACTATTCTAATAAGGAAGTTAGAATTTATTATCTTGAAAACTACTTGAGTAGCACAAGAAACCCTTTCATATTGACATTCAGGTTGAATTTATGTGTATACTTTATTTCATCTAAATTCTAGGGTAAACTAGACTTGAGTTAAGTCAGATAATGTATTAGGTTATTAACATATTTTTCTGACAATTCTGCTATTGATCACTTTAATCTTATTACTCAATAGAATTGCGATAAGAAAATATGCAACTTTGAAGTTACATAATTTTGAAGAGGGCGTTACCGAGGGGTGAGTGAAAAACTTGATCAAAGAGTTTGATAAGATGATCAAAATGATATTATATAAACTTGAAATTACCAGACTCTCCGGGAGAACGGTCATCAGAATTTTGTGTTACGAGTAGTCGAATAGAAATTCAGCTCATAATACATTAATGAAATCGTAATTCAGATATCCATATGTTCTAGACTTAAGCAAATATTCATCTCAAACTACTTATTGCACTTTGATAGCAGATTCTCGAATAATTTATAAAGTATCCCAATAATGTATAGGTTTAGGAAAAATATTGACACAATTTTTAATGCTTATTCATATAAATATTTTATTTACAAATACATAAATCATTATCTTTTCGTTTATAACTTTCAGTCAAATATTGAATGCAATCATTTTTGACATTGTAGTTAACTCATGAACAAGATCTCAGATTAAGAACTGTTTGAGGGCTATAGCTCAGTCTAAACACCTATACATCTGTAATGGTTGAGTACTCGAACTAAAAGCTCTAAGTGGACTTCTCATTCAACTATTTTTCACACAATTTTCAGTTCTTCTGATTTTCAATTTAAAACCCAATAGGATGTCATTTTGAATAGACTTATTGTTCTCTATATCCCTAGTAATTCTATCATTCGACGAATCAATATATAGATTGAAATACTTGACCGTTTGAAACACGCGTATTTCCTAAGTGAATACAATGAGATCGAGAACATATAAGCTTTGTTAGAATAAGAATCTATTGAAGATAAAAATTAATCTGACTCAAACAATAAGTGGTTACAACAAATTTCTACTCATTCAAGAAGTTCTTATTTCAAAAGTATGCTGACTTATTTTTCAAGTACTGAGATGTTGCGTTCAGTTCAAGCTTAATTTAACTAATAAACGAGCAAAAACTGAATTTCCAATAAGTTTAGTTACGATTAGACCAAGTAATCAATAATTAAAGACTTAAGAATTTTTTCGTTCTAGTAAACTAAAAGTCTAAAAATAAACTTGAATATTTATAGAAAGCGTTTAATGCAATACTATTTTGCTCTTTTTTACAATGAAATTCACATATTTTCCGTTAACGTTTTGAAGGCATTTTCAATATTATATCAAAACAAAATATTCTTGATATTTGAAGAATCCATAAATAAGGTTAGATCAATTGTAGCTCTAATAAGTATGATAATTTATAGTAAATGAATAAAATGTTATTATAGAAACGAACAAACATTTGCCTTAAGCTATGGAACTTCAAATTAGATTCACTCACATTTCAATCTTCACCAGCAATATAATCGAAATATTTACAACTCTAAGACTTGAAATGTATAAAATTTATTTATTCTGGAAACTTCTGACTTGACCTTCATTGGACAAGTTAGAATTATAACTCTACTCATCATTGATACTTCAAGTTGAAAAAAGTCAACCTTATTCATAGCACTAGAAACTAGTGTAAAAATATTCGAATTTCATTTCTCTGTTTGAAGGCGTTAGTCGAAGATTAGCCTCCCTCTAACACTTAGAAAATTAAATCAAATTAAGATAAGCCTAAGAAAAAGTTCAAGTATATAGATTAGAAACTGAATTATTATTAATCAAATTCGTCCAGAACGCTTATCTCTAAACTCTATATAACATTTAACACGTTTTTTGAAATAAATATTGATTATCATAATAATAATTCCAGAAAAATTCGATTCACTGGAACTGATACGAGAATTTCTATCTCTCTATATATTAAGATTGTGGTATCCCAATAGAATTATTCAAAACTTACTTTAATACTCATAAACTTGAAAATTATTTGAATGACTTATGATTAGCTTATGAAAAAGTTTGACGATTTCACATAAACTTTCAGATATTCAAAAGCTTATCAAACACACCTAAATCCGACTCTAAATTTTATGGAACTTTATATTCTTAAGAAACAGCGCTTATCTCTAAAACACATGAAATTTTCACAATACTTTTGAAAAATCTAATAAAAAAAATAGCAAAATCTGTCAAATGAAGAAAATCAAATAAAGATTTCAAATAAATCATTAGATTAATCGTCTTTAATTGTATATAAATATCGAATAAAATGAATTGTAGAGATTTTGTATAGATAAAAACTTTACATTTTTTTTCTAAGAATAATTACTAATGATTTCATTATTTATCAGAAAATTGCAAATCAGTTAAGCCAGAAAGTTGAACGATCTTTGTAAAGGAGTAGAGGCTACTCTTCGACTAAGCCTTCAATTTAAATAATAGCTATCGAACGTTTTTTTCAAATAATCTAAAGACTATCTTTTAAACTTTAAATTGAAGTAATTTGTATTAAATAATTTATTGAATTTTACTGAATTTCATCGAATTCTGTAGAATTTAACTATACACAGTTCAATTCATCTCAATTCAGTTAAACTCTGTAGGATTCAACACAATTTTCTGTAAAATTCAATAAAACTTTTTAATATAAATCACTTTAATTTTGAGATTAAAAGATAGTTATAAGACTATTTGAAAGTTCTATTAAACATCGTGGGAGTAAAGCTGTTCAAATGACGTTTTGGAAATGAGGACTTACTAAGAGTGATACTTATACCATAAATAGATTTAGTTTTAATATCTTATAGAAGTCTCATAGAATACTGAGCTTTCTGTTGGATCAACTGTCTATTTAATAACTTATATTAACTTAATTTAGAATCAGGGTTTCAACTAGTTCTTCATTAATTCTTGGATGCTATTTCATGAATTCTGTGATAAAGATAGACTGCAGGAGGCACTAATCAAATCTTTTGGCAAACAAATTTTTTATAACTTATTCAAAAGTAACTATGGGCACAATCGTGAAATAATAAAAGTTGCACTAGAAAAAAGAAGTGCATTTTAGAGTTTAAATTTCGGTGCAAAACAGTCAAAAAACCTAGGTAAACAACTTTTTATTTCTCTGTTAGTCATTATTGAGTTCTCAAGCTAAAACATATTATTTCTCTTATAAAACTTTTATAACTCTGATTTTTGTCAGTCAGTGTTTTTGTATGAGGATAGAATTAAAGACTAACACTCAGTAAAACATGTACGACTTTTATTATTTCATATTTATACCAATGACTATTACTTCGAATAGCGTACTGACTAAACCTAAGTTTAAATTTATTTTTGTATTCACATACATACTAAGATATGAAGCCTGATTTTGAAAATCTATCTTCGCGAATAGTGTGAATCAAATAATTTCTAATTTTCATATTGAACAACTTTCTTATTCACAGGCACATATTCGCCTTCTTCTTCATACCGACTTTCAAAGTATGAGATAAGACGACAAAATATTGGAGGCGAAAGATATTCTAAAGTGACAAAAAAACCTGATGAAAGTCTACTAGTAATAAATTATTCATCCAATAGATTAAAAACTTTGCTGTTTATGACTGTAGAACAGCTTTTGCTATCTTTCAAGTAATAATATTCAGTCTAGAAATCTTATGCTAAGTTTGAAGTGAAGACTGCTAAGTACTCACAATCTTTCTTCTTGAGCTGATAGATTTTAGGCTAATTATAGCTCACGAAATTTGTTACATAGACTAAAGTTTACGTTTAATTACAGATAGATTAGAAGATTTGAGAAAGAAACTCAGAAAATCTAATTTACATTGTTTTACTGATAGGATGTTAGTCAAAATCTTAACTTACAAATCAATTAGGATTAAATTACAAGTTGTAATCTCAATGTGAACATTAGGAATTATGACTTGCGATAAGAATTAGTGCAAAGTTGAGTGTATTCAATGATAATCGAACGATTACTTTTATGTAATCGTTGAAACATAAGGCCGAATCGAACCTCACTTCAGAATGTTATACTGTCCGTTATTTTAAAACTAAACTCAAATCCTTATAACAATTTTTCTTTATTATTACTCATGAATCAGAACTTACTAATGAGTAAGTTTAAAACATATAAAACAAAATTTAATTACTTAGTCATTGATTTTGAATTAAAAACACCTTTAATCATAATAATGTTCACAACAAAAGAAAGAATTTTTATTTTGAACTCATTTATTAACTAAATGTTGTGATAAGGTTAGAGCTGAATTTTTTGAAAAATTTGGGAAAACTAGGCCGACCAATGCAACTATTGTTAGAATTGAATCAAATTCATTTTTACATATCTAAACTACTTTGTAGGATTACAGTTCTCAAATAAGTTTATAAGATTATAGTTCATTATTAAAGGTTTATTTTGAAACATTCAAATTTGAGTGAATGAGTGCGCGATTTCACTTTTGACTCACATTTCCAAAAGCAACAAATATTAACTGTAAAATCTGAGTTTAGTATTTTAAAAAATGGACAGTATAACGAGCTTTCATTTAAATGATTTACCATATACTTTATTCTTGGACTTAAAGGTTCAAAATTTCCATAAAGTAAGAACTCGAAAACTTTTTCGGAAATAAAAATTGAATTGATCTAAAAAGTTAGCTCTTATCATATCTTAAATATGCTTCCGAACAATATGATAAACAAACTCATATTCATAAGTAATCTGAAGTAATTTAAACTATAGACTTGAAACATTTCTCAAGAGAGTAATTGGATGCAGATCCAGTTACAAACTCATATCTATTCTAATGTAAATAAGATTATAAAATATGTATCGAAACTTAGATTAATAGCTATAAACCTAAAAGTCAATGAATAGAGCCTGAAGTACAAAGTATTCCCATAGAAAAGATTAGCTTAAAATATATTGTAAAATTGAATAAAAATTTTTCTTTCATAATTTTCGGATATCAGGAGCGCCCATAAGTTCCTCTATTGTGGTGCACAGCTTTTGTTAAGTTTTTCACTTATGATCAATCAAGATATGAATCTCAATTTAGATTATACGTTCATCGTATTCATAAGCACAGAATATTATGTCAATTGTACATAACCTTTCTCCTCTATAAACAAGATTTCTAAAACTAGTTTATTATTCCTGCGGGACCCAAGTTTAAAACTAATAACATTTTTTTACATTTATAGAATGTATTTGAATTTCAATAAGAAAAATCTTATTGTTTTCTATAGTGACTTTTTTCGATCTTACGATTGACTCAATCTCAACCTAACCTCAACATTTAATCATTATTTAAGGAAAGAATACAAAATGCATTACCTGTCAATCCCAATAACAATAAGTGTATAAACAGAAACACATAACGCCATAATTGTTGCAAATGGAGCCAATGGGCAAAGAAAAGGATGAAAAACCCATTGACCTAACATGAAGTCAGTATATGTGAACGGTATTGAACACAAAGACATTAAGACATCAGAGAGTGACAAATTGATGAGAAACTTTTTCATTTCTCGCGATGACTTTTTTCCATAATATAAAACAATAATTACAGTTATATGACTACAGAATGAGATGATAGCTGTGGCTGTATATAAACAAATCAAAGCCCATTGAAGCGTCGGTCGAAATGCTTCAAGCGATGGTAGAGTTCGGGTCGAGTTCTTAGTTACATTGTTAAATGTAGTGTTAAGAGTGAGTTCTACTTTGTCAGCATACCAAACAGGATCCATAATTATTTGTCGATATAGAGTTGACTTTTCGATAAGTGACTCCGTCTTCGCATATTACAAACACAGGCGTAAAGATATCCAAAATATGGGAAAACTTTAGTTTTCTCTCACTCAATGATTAGAAGTGAAGCATTGATCAACTTTTGGAGAACTGAGAAACCTCTTCAAATAGAATCGCAAACAAGAATTGCTTTTGCCCGATTTTGCGCAAATCAAATTCTAAATTCTTATATCGGAAGCGTTTGAATGTATTGATTCAACTATATATAAAAGATAATTGTTTGAATTATCCTTTTCAGTATGAATGCTAGCAGTATATGCTTTGAGAATCTTCCGATTAAATCGTTCGAAACATATTTGTTAAAAAGCATTCATTTACTTTAATTTCGTTTTCGTTTGGAAAAGAAATTCTTCATTTAAATCACAAATTCCTAGTCTTTTATAAGTTTTATTTTACGCATAACATTTATGAACTGAAGGATAAAAGTATATCTAAAGAATGGCTATCAAAAGAATAACAGTAACAATGTAACGATTCTTCCTTAAACATAAAATTCTACTCAATTTATCGAAGGAATTCTCAGAAAATTAGGAAATAGTTTCATAGATACCTTAATCCTTACAGTTCTTTCAATTTTAACATGTTTATAGCAATACGCAAAAGAAAAACTAATTGCTTGACGAATATTTATTGAAAAAGAAACTATAGATAAATTACTATAAAGTTTACAAAAAGGTGTGAATTATTTAATGGTGTATAGCCTATATAGCAAGTCATGCTTGTTACTCCTATATCACCTAATCTTGTTACTCTTTTTTCACTCTCCTGTTAGTTAGTCTTAAATATTTATTTTAGTCAATCATTTACTGCTTGTCTGACATATTCTTATTGTCTTCAGTGATTTCATTTATCTGTATTAAACGGGTTGTGCTTTCAAACAAAATTAAATACATAATTAATTCTTAGTATATTATAGTTTCAATAGTCTCAGCTTAAGAGTTAGTAATATTAATGCTTTTTTCTTATTTAATGATTTTTTTCCTTGTAAGCAACAGGTACTCAAACAAAATAAGTTTTCACATACAGTCTGACCCGGTTATAGACAACTGGTCGGTGCGTAAAACATAAGTTGCCTGTAACTGGGTTTGCCTATATTCGAACTCTTTAACATATGATTGGATTAGTTGGTACAGAATAAATTACTTGCTAACAACCGGGGTTGCCTTTAACCGAGTTGCCAATAGCCGGGTCAGATTGTATTTTTGAAATATTATCAAAAGTCAAAAACGATTCTGAAGTTTGCTTTCAATTTTAACTTTTATATCAAACATTTCTTTATGAGGATTTCGTAAAATACAATATTTCTCTCCAACTGTTAAATAATGATTTATTGTTTCCCATATTATTGAAGATGTAAAAGTTATGGTATTAATAGTTTTTCTTCAATTTTTTACAAAATCATCAGAAGAATGAAATTAGTTGCAGAAGCAATTCATAAAATATAACTTATGATCAATTAAATGTGACTCTAATATGAGAATATTTTATTATTGATGGACTTATTCTTTTTTTTATTGCGAACATCCTTTTCAAAAAAGTAAGTTATTAATCATTTTGACAATTTAAAGTTTTTGACACATAAGACATAATGTTTAATGTAATGTAATGTTTATGAATGATTTATGAAAAATATTCAGACCAATTTTAATATAAGACGTTTGTATTTTCAACTGAATAAAAGGCGAATCATTGGATCAATTTTTTCGAATCAATATTAATAATTAATTAGGTGATCTTTATTCTGTAGAGTATACATATTTAACACACAGAATTGAATTTTTACTCACTTATATGCAAGCAGTCACTCTATTTAGCAAAACAGCCTAAAAGTGTCTGATATTCACTAATTGTAATCAAATCTACTACAAAACAGTATTGAATAAAGTTTAGCGCTTCAATCAGTTATAGAATTGAATCTAATATAGAAAACTTATATAAAACTAGTTGATAGCCTGGAACGATCGCTTATATCGATCAAAAACCTATTAAAAGAGTGCATAAAAGCTGTTCAATCCATTGTTTTACTCTGTGTTGTCTATACTATGATCTATTGAAAAAGTTCCCAGATAAACAATTATCCCGGTATTGTTTGAGAGCACTTGTCCTGAAGACAAAATTAGAAGTTAACAGATTTGTGTTCTTTAATTAAAACTTGTAAATAAAATGTGTCTTTAATTTGAACAATTAATCAATTGTTTGCTCTTGGCAGTACACGAATAAAGTGATTTTTGCGATGCCCTCAATAAAACTAATCTTTTGATACCAGAATCAATTTGATTGAATCGCATAAAAGTTCAGGAATTTATCGTAAATTTTTTTGAAGATATTTTTGACTTTAAGAGGACAGATATATGACACACATAAGGAATCGTGTTTAACGTCTCTCTTCACAATAGATATACATTAAGTTAACTTATAAAATATTTACAAAACTTTTCACTCGGTTATGATGCCATAATTTGAGCTAATATTTGAGTCATAGTACTTTTGTGTAATGCTTTACCTCACTTTTTCGAAATCCAAATATTTTAGAAAATAGAGTTTAAAGATTAAATCAAATTGTGCTTGAATTCTAGAATGATAGACATATTTGGCTATAATGAGCGCTCTTTAGATCCTCACTTTGGCTATTCTTTCGAATAGCCCCTATAGCATGTCAACATCAAACTTAGTATAAAGAGATAGTGCCCTATGAGTAGAGCAACATATATAATGGACATATCTGCTACAAATCGAAATTACGAACTTTCAAAAAGTACAAGCGATTAAGCATAAATAGCTAATGGTCGAGTGCTACTATACACCCTTCGAGTTAGTAACTCTGTTCGTTAGTGTGTTAGCTATTAGGTTTGGTTAGGTTAGGTGACATTATATCATAACACGTTATTTTATTGATAATTGTTTAAGATTATATCATTTTGTATGTAAATTCATATTCAATTTTATGAAAATTTTGAATTTTAGCTCCGTCCCTTTTGATTTCGGGTATGTCTTGTATATATTTTTACTCCATTCATCGAGTGCTATCTGTATAAGTTTGGTGTTAATATGCTGCAGAGGATATTCTAAAGATCCCCTTACTTTTCTATTCGATTAAAATCCTGTTGAGAGCATTATAAACTGATAAGTTTTATTTAATAATTGATCATTCTCATTTTCTACATTCATTATAAGGCTCAAAAATAGCCCTCTAATATGAGATTGATTATGGCTTTAATATTCGTAATTATTGTAAATATAATTTATGTTTTCCGTATCCTCATTAAACTTGATTATTGATGAAATCAAAATATGACTTTTTTATGACTGATATTTGGTCAACTTTGTGAAACGCAGCCCACAAATTTAGCAATAGGCCAAGAATTATATATGCCTAGGTTCACATTTTTCAAAAATATTCTTATCACCAGAGTTTGAGATTTGTATTAAGAGAAAATTTATCTTGCAAATTCTAAATTTAGCTGCGAGTGTCACCTTCAGGAGACAAAAATATTATAAATTGAATTGAGCCAACGTGCTTGGCTGAAGTAATTTTTTGTGCTATTTTATTAACATTAATCTGAAATAATATCCAGCGGCTTATTTATCTAATGTTATTCCTGGACATTTCTTACAAAGTCGATTCAAAAATCCGTTTGAATTGAACTCAAAAAGCGTGAAAATTTGAATTTTTTCTTTTTCATCTAAAACTCTAAAATATCTTTACTGACTGAATAAAAAAATAAAGGAAGCACCAATAATGATATAAAATATAGTATTATATTTATATAATAGGTTCGAAAAGCCATCAAATGATATCTAGCAAAACGTTAGAGATATAAGTATCAAAAGCTAGTGAAAAGATTATTCCGTATCATTTAGTTGTCTACAACTTACGTACAAACTTTTATTTCTCAATTTATTGGAAATGACATGAGATTAAAAAATCGTAGAAAATGCAATTTAATAATGATTTCTCTCACAGGATCTGGTCTGATTATTACAAAATATTCAAGTCAAATTCTTTGAAGGCATAAATTACTGCGAAATTCCATCTTGTGAAACTAATTTTGTCCTTCAATCTAAACTAAATTCTAGGACGTGACTGAAAATGAAACATCATTCTAAGTGTATAATAAGAAAATCATTGCCAAATAAGTCATTTCTTACGAAATAAGTCTAATACTGTCAAGATTAAGAAAAAAGTTCGACCTTTAATGCATATTAAACAGTTATTTATAACTAGATGTGAATATTCTATACTTAGTTCAGTCATTTTTCCAGATTTGTTGAGAAGAAAGGCTCCTTTCAAATCAAACGAAAGCAGGTGAGCAGAAATCCTAGAATCAATGTCTGAATCAGTTTTAATAGGGGTTTTATTGAGTTACTTTAATCTTTTTTCTTTTGCATGTTTTCTCTTATGATACCTAATTTTATTTCCATCCTTTTCGTGCATTAGTTCAAATTTTTGAGCTTAATTGAGACAAAGATGTAAAAGAAATTCCTCCAAGATTCGACTTTTTATTTTTCAATCTCATGAGAGCCTTGTTGCTCATATTAAGGATCTTTTCTAAGGGTCTCTCAACTTCGAAAGCAAAACCTCTCACTACTAAGCGAAGTACGAATTGTTTATTAGCTTTATATCAAATTGAGTATTTCTCCATTTTTATTACTAACCTAAAGAGATTCAAAAAATTTAACTGAACAAACCTCATAAATTATCGAAGAATTGAAGCGAATGTTCTTAAAAACATGATAACAGGCCTTGAATCACTTAAGAATTATAAATTAGGATTGGATCTAAAAGAATAAATCTGCTTAATAAATTTGAAAGAGTAAGGAAAAGTTTTAATAAATTCTAAAATAGTTACTTTGATCACTATAACATATGTTGCCGCCATGATAACAATCATATTTGATGAACGATATCAAAGCAGCTGGTCTAAATTTGCATACTTTGCTATTACTCTCAAACATGTACATATGATTAATTTTTCAGAAAACAGGATCTTTAAAATTTCAAATAATAAGCCTTCAAGGATGTAAATGCTATTAAAGTTAATTGTAGAAAGCTGTTTACTTTTGGATATATTTTATTTCTCCAGCGGAAATCGTGTCATATACTGTAAAATTAAAGTTTTAATTTACAAAATTAAACTGAATAAAAGATTCAGAGTAATAAAAAGTAAATTTTAGCTGAATTATATAAGTCAAAAGAAAAAGTTTACTAAACATAGAATTTGAATACCTTAAGGCGATGCTTTATTTGCATCACTTCTAACTTTTATTATACTTAGGCCATAAAAAGGTAGTTTCAGTTTTATAAGAAATTGACTCCGTAAACGTTGCATGAATCTGAAAACACTTTTGCAACTCCAGCTATTTTCTTATCATATTTCTCGATATAAATAGTTTTATTTGAGAATAATGCGATTTTGAATTTTGCATCGCCTGAAAAGACACTTTCTCTCAAAACTCTAGTTAATATTGAACAATTTTATTAAATGTGAGATAAACTAATAAAAACCTTACTATTCGGTATAAAATTTCAAAAGATATTCTAAAGAATAGGGAAAAGATAAAAGAATAGCAAACACAATAAAACTTCGCTAGTTTATTGTCTGCAATTAGTATAGACTCTCCTATAAAATCGTTTCTTTTGTGTATAACATTTCAATTGAGCTAATAAATGATTGATTGATAAACTTAAATACTTACATTTATAGCGTATTTGCGATTGTGAGCTGACATTTAGACAAATTCTGATGTTTCATAATAGATCAATTATAAAAATTCAGTTGAAAGAAGTGAATAAAATATAAAGCAAAGATTAACTAGAATTTTTTATTAAAGACTATTTTCATTAGAATTTTGCCCGATTCACGTGTTAATCATTGAACTTTTTGATAGTGCTTTCAAGAATATTTTTTGGTTGCAAGTGTTATTTTTTAAATCAATAACTAGAACAAGTAAAAATTTTTTCATAACAAAACTTGTTATTTCTGTTTCTTGAACATGTTTTATTTCAAGTCTTTATCAAAGTGATAGCACATAACTGAAATTCATGTCATTTTTATTGATTTATTGACTGAATCGTTAAACATGAATCTTTGGACGATTTCAAAGGCGCTTACATAATTAATCGGAAATGTCAGTTACGATATTTATTTACGAAAATATTCTACTCATCATTAAGGCTCTGTATATAGTTTTGATTGCACATCAGATTATTTTTAACTCATTTTTCAATACTTACTTTACCCAAATTTGGGTAAAAGTTTGCAAACGTTTTGTTTAGTTTTGAAAAACACTTGACGGAAAATAATTAAATGCTGTAAACATTATGTTTACATCAGTTCTAAAAGTTTCGCACCGTAAATCTGGTTAAAAATCAACACAAACCTGTTTTAAGTATATTTTCTTTAACGTGAAGTAAAACTATGATCAAAATTATATATAGAGCTACTTTTGATTAAGATTTATTTCTATTGAAACAGTGATCAGAAGTTTGATACAAAAACAAATGAGAATTTATAGTAATCGTTAGTTTTGCAAAACTTCAGAATATCTCAATCTAATAAATAAGAAATTACAGATATTTATGACTTGATTATCAATAAATCTGTACATAAAATATCTTTCTATTATGTTTCCATTAAGTTGGTCAGTGTCTTGCTATATAATAATTGACTTTATTTAATGGACGTCTTTTATTTAAATTTTTATGTTATAGTCTAGGTTTTTGCCTTGTTTTGAATCAAATTTTGTAGTTAAGCTTTAAGAGGGACGCCTCACTTGACGCTCATCTGAAGTATCTCGGATGAGTAATGCTTACCCTCAAGGATAGTGTTTAGTGACAATAATACTAATGAGCAATGAAAAGGCATTCTGACACTAAGAACTGTCACTCATTCTTCATATGCCAAGTCAGATTAAAATGCTTGAGATTAACGAAGAGAGAAAAAATAGTCTTATTTGGTATCATGTTGTCGTTGTCAATTGTGATGTTGGGGATTGATAGTTAAATATTTTTATTTGGGTATTTTCAATAGAAAAACATAAAAACATAAATAAAACGACACAGCTTTGGAGTTAGAATTTACATATACAAAAATGATTGAGATCTTAGGATCCATTTGTGATACTCTATGTTTGGTTTCTGAGAGCCGATTCCTCGTAAGAAAAACAAAATTCTAGTTTATATTGTTAAATACACTACAGTTTATGCCATGTCTTATAATAACACATATGTGATGTGACATTGAAAAAGCATAGGTGTTAAATAACCTTTTTAGTTAGAATGTACTTTCTACAAAATATGCAAAATCTCGGCTCAAATTACTTAGGGTTACGTCATTGTGTAACAATCAAATTTTGATAAAGATTAGAATGAATAAGATGAATAAGATGACAAAGAATTTTTCTTAATGCAGGCAATCATTTTATAAATTCAATTCAAATAAAAATACGTCCAAAATTGAAAATGGTTTTGAAGATTAAAGAACTTTTGTTTAAAACTAACTGTCACAGCAATTGAGTGATGGTATGCAATAACCAGTCATCTCTTGATCAGTATTGCATTTTTAAAGGGCCCAAATGTATTGATACGGACAAATAAAGAATAGATTACTTATTACTAAAGAATATAACTTAAACTCATTTAACATATATTCAATCTTAGTTATTTTGTTTAGTTCGTTATTAATTTTATTATTTTCTTTCAAAATTGGATGCTTTGTTTAATTGAAACCTCTGTTTATTAAAGAAACAAAATTTAAATGAGTTTAAAAAACTCTTATTTAATACATGTCGTGCTTATGTCTACTCTTAAATAGTATTAGAAAAGCTTTTTTCATATGCAATACTGATCAAGAGATGACTGGTTACTGCATACCATTACTCAATTACTTGAACAGGAGAGGCGCTGACACTGACCTAAAAGGAAGTAAGACTAACTAAAAGTTTGAAGGTAGCGATTCATAACTGCGTAACTAACAAGGAGGGTTCGGGACTATGTGATGAACGATTTCTAAAACATTTTTACAGTGTGAATTTCATGTCATATGTTCGAAAAGGAATATAAAAAGCCAGACACTCAGAAATATGAATGTTAAAAAAGTGGTTTCCTATGGCTTATAGTTATTGATTCCCATGCACTTTTGCATAGAAAGTATGAGTTCTTATTCTGTGAAATCCCAGACTAAATATCATTAATAAAGTAAACACTCAATGATTTTGAAACCATTTTTAGCAGAAAAAGATATTCTGCAAATTTCACGTTTAAAAATCATTTTTTATGTATCAATAGTTCTAATTTTTCGTATCTATTGTCTCTCAAAAACAGATTTTTAAGTTTCTCATATATAATAGAAAGATCAGACTATTGCTCATTAATTTAATGTTTGCTTGGTTTATAAGTATTGAAATGAACAAAATTGTTTAAAAATATTAGAATTTCATTTAAATCGAAACATTAGGTATAATTAACTTCAATCTATATGAATTTCTAATAATTTTTGATATGCTTTCTCTTTGTAAATAGTGAAAAATCAAATAAAAATATGCTAATAACTATAGTATCCATGCATTGGAAAGCGATTTTTTGAATGGTCATGACTTCTACATGACTGGCGATCAGCCTTCGTCATATGCTTTTTCGAACATCATACGACATGTTATTCACGCCATAAAAGTAATTTTGAAATCGATCATTACATAATCCGAACCTCTCTTGTAAGTTATGTCTAATAAAACACTTCAATCATTGCTTTAATACATTGAAAGGTCGCCTATTGTGCCATAAAATGATATCTATGACGCGTGAACCAGGCAAACCAATCATTTCTTTAGTTAACACAATTTTAGTCATAACTTTCGTGACAATCGTGACTATTATGACCGTTATGATCTTTATGACACGAATTGTATTGATTAAAGAAATGATTAGTCTGCCTAATTGAAGCGTCATAGGTATCATTTTACGACATAATGGGTGACCTACAATGTGTTAAAATAATAATTGAACTGTTTTATTAGACAACTTAATTATGCAATAAGTGGTTGTCCTCAACTTTTAGTTACTCTGATTTGTGTTTAGGATAGTGTGAGCACTCTCTGGTGCCGGCAACCGCCGTCACGTAACTAAACGAAAATTTTTGCTTTAGCTAAAATTTCAATCAGAATGAAATCAACAAATGCTTCAGATTTAAGTACAGTCGGTCGAAAAAAGTTATGCATAGATCCCGGATTAATCCCTGATGCGTTTGGATGAGATAAGAGGGACGAGACAGAAATTGAAACTATAAGTTTATAGCGTCAAATCATAGTATTACTCAGTAATCAAAAAACATAATATGAGTAATAATGTTATTCGTAGCTGAAGTCAGTTTAATCGATATTCATAAGAAAACCAATGAGTCATAGAGTGAAAGTGACTGATAAAACCTATCAAACTATTTCAATCAAAGTAGTCAGCCGTGATTCAGTTTAAATAATTTTAATAATGAGTTGGGCCGCCTTCCCGAGCTATCACTTCTTGTAACCGATGCGGCATTGACTCAACTAACTTAATACAAAAGTCAGCATTTTCTCCTATTTTATACCATTCTCTTTGTATAGCAAACCAAAGGTCATTTTCGTTGTTAAAATTCGTAGTTTTCAAACTTTTTTTAATTTCTGCCCAAACACACTCTATCGGATTGAGATCTGGTGACTTCGCGGGCCATGGCAGAGCTTCGGCGTTAACATTCAGTGCAAAAAAGTCCTATTTGACATATATTTATCAAAAGAAAAGATTTGAGTCTTCGGACGAAACAATTATAAGAAAATAATGTTTGAAAACCTGAACTAGATTCGCAGAATGAATAGGCGAATTGTCAGACAGCCAGAACATGTTTTGATCCATACTTAAAAATCGTTCGTAATTTTGATCGATGAATGGTATCGCATAATCCTCCAGAATATCCATGTATTGTTCGGCTGTAAACCGCCCTTCAATTCTAACAAGTGGGCCCAAACCATCAGCTGTAAGGAGACCCTAAACAGAAACTGATCTGCGGCCACTTTGGCTAACAAATTGCAAGTAACGCTCGTCAAATCGGGTGCCTAAAGGCCGGCGCACTAAAACTACTCCATAACTTGTGGTGCAAAAAGTGGACTCATCGACCATTAATGTCCGAAACCAATTATTCAAACCGAAATTCAGAAAGTTTTGCGCAAAAATCAATCTATTTTGACGATGAACTAAAGTTAGATTTTCTTTATGTGCAGCTCTTCGCGCTCTTAAGCCTGCATTATTGAGTCTATTCCTATACGTGTCAAGACTTAATTCATAACCCAACCAATCCTTGATTTTTTTTGCGTTTCTAAATGGATTTTCAATTGAAGTCAATACTATATCCAAATCTTCCTCTTCAGTAGTCATTTTATGGCGACCACTGTTACTAAAGTTTGTTTGAACAGTCCCAGTCTCTTCATGTCTCAAAATCCATCTTTGGACAGTTCTCAAATCAATATTTAGATCTTGTGCTATAGTCTGCAGATTAAACCCCATATGGAATAGAATCACAATTAAAATTCTATCAGACTCGGGAACCACTGGCATTTCAAATTAAAATAATATCACGCCTTTTAAGAAATCAAAACAAATAATTCATAAAAGAATGTGTTATTTTGAACTGTTAAAAGTTTTCAAGTCATAGTATTGTTTCGAATCTTTCTGATTAAGATGAGTCAATGTCTATTGTATCAGAGTTCCAAATTAGTTTTTGAGTATTTACTTATTGATTAATATCACTAAACATAATACAGATCTCAATGAGTTGTTGAGCCCTTAGGTTTATCAACTCTTCTGCATCTTTTTAGTGATGACAAATGCATAACTTTTTTCTGTCGACGGTACTATTTGGTTGTATATTGAAGTCAACAAAAAAGGAATATTGCAGCCTATTTTTTTAACTTTACAGTCTATATATTTTTGCATTAACAACACTCTAAGAGTAGAAAGTAACTTTATTGAAGCAAATATAAATCTTATGAACTTAAAATAATACGATTTCCAATTGAACAAATCCAATCGCTTTGGATTTCAAATTTTACTAGGTTTATCAGGAAATACTTCGAGATAATCAGTTTCAGAATGACCAGTTTCAAAATGGCTAATTTCATATTGGCAAAACCCTGTTTCTGTCTCTATTATCGGATTTTTCCCTTTTTATCAGAATAAATTCACTAAACGTAATAAATTTCAGGTTCAATGAATCTAGTTAGTAATTGCATTGTACACCATTGTACTGTCTTCGCCGATCAGCTTGGATGATGCACTCAAAATGATACTTTCTTACAAACATTTTTTGCATTACTAGTCAGCATCACTAATAGATATCTTATATGCATTTATTCTTCGACTGAAAAATACTTGCAAGAAAGCATCATTTGGATGTATGATCCAAACTGATAAGTGAAGACAGTATCATCGACCGATAAATCTTATGCATTGATCCCAAATTAATGCCTCATTCATTGGAAGGAATAAGAAGGACGAGGCATAAATTGAGATAATAATAAGTTAGTCATTGCAAAGCGTAACCAGTATCGTAGTGTTGGTCATAGCAAAGCCAAATCATTAATATGATTGATAGTCTGTTCTTGATAAGATTACTAATCACTGATTATTGAGAGTGCATCCGTTAATATGAATATACAATCAACTTCAAGTAGTTTTCCTTTAGTCCCTGGAGCGTACAGATCAAAGATTAGGACCAGCTGAATTTTCTAAGTTCATTGTTTTCAAGTTGAAATTAATCTCATTTTGTTAGTTAAGAGCGCGTGAATATTTTTCTTTTGAATTCGAGTCATACATTTTAGATTATGAGTATAAGAAGTATGAAAACCACTTTAAATTGAAGGTAATTTAGATTATTAACAGTTTAGAATCTGATTCATCTTTTCATATCTTACTCAAACTTTTAGCTTGACTTCAGCGCGGTTTGATATAAATGCGAGTTAGCACTAAAAATGAATTATAAAATATGTAAATCATTCATATGTTATATTATTTTTGTCTTTATACTATCAAAGCTTTTTTCACTATGACTTGTCAGATACTCATCTCTATATTAATTTCCCGTTAGATAGAGGTCCAATAGTTAAGTGAAATCAAAACTTATATGTATACTGTACATTTTGGCGCCTTAGTCTCAAACATAAAGCTCGGATTTAGAAAATATTCGTTTACCAGTCCCAAGGGAACGGATTTTATAAAATTCCACTTAGACTCGTCTTTAAAAAGAAAAGTAGTTTTAAGAATGTCTCACACTTTTTCGTTCATTTAAATTTTCAATGTTACTAATTCGAAAGAAGTTTTTTCCTAATTTGTTCCAAAATTTGAAAATGGGATAGTCATTCTAACAATCGGTTATTAAGGGATTCGAAGTGAACATAAGTTATTTCGAAATTGGCCGTTTCGAAGTCTAGCAAATTTTGAGAACGACCTGAAATAAAAGAGTAAAAGCTTTTCGAAAATCCACATCATTTGCTACCGATTTACGATAATGTTCGAGTAGTGATCCAGCTTAATTCTATTGAAAAGCTTTTCTTCTGCGATACTATAAATCGCTACAATCCTGACACTTTGCCTCAAATCACTTCCAATTAGGGAGAGAGAGAGAGAGAGAGAGAGAGAGAGAGAGAGAGAGAGAGAGAGAGAGAGATAATTGAACTTATTTGTGCTATAAGCTGATATCTCTTATCACAAGCGTTTCGTTTGTAGATAAACCTTTACGGAGTCGTACTTATTTCTAGTTAATTATCGAAACCAAATTCTTTTTCGTCTTACACTTTAAGAAATACAATGAAATTCTACTTTTCGTGATGAGCTATAATTGGAGAGCCTTAAACTTAAAAAGGTTCGATGAAGTGCTCAATCTTTCAATTAGAAACTTATTTTTTCTACATATAATCATATAGAATCTTTTAAATGTTTAATGAAATGTGGTTTATTCTTCAATCTAACTTTAGTTTGATGGCCCAATTTTTATCGATATGGGAGAACTTGTGTGTTATATCAATGAATACAGAATTTTGATGTTAAAAGTTTGCTAAATTACAATTATGATGCTTTACTTTATGTATACTGTCGAATATCCTTTTGTCTAAATTTGTTGTAAAAAGAATTTTAGGAACAATTAATTAACTTTGTTTGTTCAAATCGACTGACACTGCGTACTACTAAACTAAAAATTTTTGACCTACAAATTGATCGACCGATTTCTACAATATGGATCTTCGATTTGACACATTTTGTCGAATGATCATAACATAAGTGACCAAAATTCAATAGATAAGAAGCCGACTGACATCCATTACTGAACAATCTAATACAATGTTATGATGTCGTGAAAACGTTTTCCGTTCACATTATTTGGCTTAAAGTATATGTTGAGACATATGTTCTTAGGCTTCATTAATTTCCAAGCTATTTCTGCAGGACATCATTTGACACGTATTTTTCACGAATACTTCCAATTCTTTGTTAGTTCATTACTTTAATACATCTGCAGAAGTGATTTCTCTTTCATTAGCGATAATGTTATCACTGAATATTTTAGTCTTGGAAATTAAGTAATTTTAGATAATAAGACAATTTATTTTTAATTAATTTATGCGTAAAATTACTCACAGACTATTTGAAAATTTGTATATCAGTACTGCAAAACTGAGTGAGAGTGAGAGAGATAAACTGACAGACAGAAAGTGAGACAGTCAAATAGAAATTCGTTTTCGAGAGTTTCATTGAAATTAAGCCCAAATATCGAAACAACAGAAAATAATAGGGATAAAGGTAGAAGAATCTGTGATTTATTTCTTGTACAATTTTAAGCTGTAATAGCGTCGAAGAACAAACGATTTTATAGCGTATTGTTTCTCAATCTTTGGTTTTCACGATAGGAAATAATCTGGTTGCCCAATAATTAGATTGTAATCAGATGCAAAATACTTTAGGGTTTAATATTTATCTTTTACGTCACTTTTAAATAATACCTTTTCAGACTATTTTATTTTTTCCGAGTTTCTGATTCAATGATATACTTTTGATGCTAATACGAAATCAAGTAAAATTATTTTCACTATAGACTTAGTTCAGATATACAGGTCTAAAACTTAAAACTAAAATTAGTCATTAGAATTAAAAATTTTCAGCTTTCATTCTTGTCAAAAACAGATCAACTACTTTAATGCTTAAATTAAAAAAGACATTAACTCAAATTGTCTTGATACTTGAAATGACACGTTAAACATGCAAAGAAAACTACAAAAAACTGCTTAAAGAGATAATATAATTTGAATTTATGATAAATACTGAAAATGTCCACCGTTATTCTGTAAACAGAGCTTAACTTTTCGAATCATATTTTCAGGAGCATTAACTAAACTTCAGTACCTATATTTTTATCTTATTTGTTTTCAAACTATCCAATATTTTTGGATTATTACCATTATTATAAGCATGATTTATAAGATAATCTCAAAAATAGTAGTAGAGTGGCGTAAGATCTGAAGAACGAGAGCCAATCAATTGTAGCTTCGAGATATTTGCTGCTTTTTGATATAATCCGACTCGCAAAATAAGTTTTAAAGAGAGGGCCATATTGCGCACGCTAGGACAGGTGCGCTGTCCTGTTCAAAATAACCACACTCTAACTCATTATTTATTCTTATTCTCATTTATTCTATATTTATTCTCATTATTTACTCTAACACACTTTTTATTTTTTCAGGTACGAATTGTTCAAACATTTTAAAGTGATTTTCGATATTAATCGTTTGAGTGAAAAAAATCAGTCCAACAATTCTTATTCCAGAAATGTCACTCCAAACACCAATCTGAAATTTCAAATATAAAATTAATTTTAGTGGAAATTTGAAAAATATGTCAAAACTTAATAGTGAAATCTGATATCAGAAATTTAATCTAACCTAGCCTAACGATAAAAATAGTTTATACCTTTAAAGTGTGTAATGACTTTTCTTTGTATTGCTGGGGGTTTACTGTCGCCCAAATTCTGATGTTTTGAGTCAATACAGCCTTAAAGATAAAACCGACCCCATCTGTAAAAGAGTTGTGTTCAAAATTTCTTAAGTTTTTTGTGAACTATTGAAACTACAGTATCGTATCCTCTTCTCAAGATCTGACTCCAATAACTCACGAACGACATTTACTCTATATAAGCCTTGGCTAGAGAAATCTGCACAAAAATAATTTTAATAATTATTAATCAAAATTTCACCGAAACTGAACAGAAATTCATTAAATGAAAATATATTATATGAAGTTTAAATTGATATCAATTGATGACAGATAGTACTCCTTTGTCCGCTGCTTTGCGGACCTTAGTCTTAACACCTCTCATAAGGTTTTGGCACAGATTTTCAGATCTTTTACGTATTATTGTTTTGATTCTTCGAATTAGTTTAGGGATTTACATCTGTTGTCCACCCATTTTCATAAATTTGTTTACCCAAATTTGCCCAAAATCTTTCAATTGGGTGGAGTTGGGGGACATTTAGAGGACTGATCTCTTTTGGGACAACTTTGATTCCAACTCTTTGGTAAACTTCTTGAGTGGTTTTGGCGTAATGAGAAGTAGCAAAATCGGTCCAGAAAACATATTTATCGTCTGAATGGTACTTATCGATAAAATCTTTCAGAAGTGGTAAACATTCCCGAATATAGACTTCTGCAGTGATCGCATTACCACGAACTCAATTATTTTGTCTTTAATTTTTCGGTTAATTTCTCGGTTTTTTCTCGGACCTGGAGTCCGATCGGCACTCTGACCCCTTATGAATCTTTGGATAATTGAATATACTGTACGGCGAGGGATGCCCTCCAGTTCATAATGTCTTACGATATCGCAAGTTTTCATATTCGGGTTTCTTTCAATAAAAGCGCCAATCCTTTTCCTAGCCTCAAGCTCTTTAGAGGAGGACATCTTTCTTATTATAAATTATTATAAACTAATAATTGCAATGTTTTGTTATCTAATAACTATTTTTCAAAGTAAAAACAAAATTTAATCGAATCAACTATATTTGGTTAAGAAATTGCGTCTTAAATTTTGTGCAGATTTCTCTAGTCAAGGCTTAGATGAGAATTAAAAATTTGTTGTGCCGTTTTTACACAAAAGTGTCTCAATTTCAAATCTTAGGACTCTTTTTTAAAGCCTTTTACAGGTTTCCCATTTCCCAAAGAGCTTTCCTTCAGTTCGGCTAATTTTCCAGAAATCAAAACAGAAAGCTTACGATCTCTTTTCCCATTCTGAACACTACTAAATCTAATGAACTTTTCTTTCAGAGCCCAAATAGACCTCTTGGTTGGAAATTTTATTTCGAGTTCCTTTTCAAAAGTCATCTGAGCCTTTTTATAAGATTGTAGTCCAAAAACATTTTTAACAATAAAAGTGTGTTCAATTGTTATAAACACGATTTTTGTTGTTATTTATTTTTATCTTAGATTTATGTTCAATAAAAATTCAAATAAGGTCTTTTCTAATATTGAACTTCTATAATAAAAATTTTTCAAAAAAGTATGAGTTGGAAAAGCTTTTATGGTCAATTGAGCTCGATTTTAAATTGTAGAGCCTGTAGAGCAAAATTAACGATTTAAGCAAGCAAACACATTTATTCTTAATATCTGAACAATTTTTATTATTCATTTCTTGACTTACGTGTACTACCACGGAAAACACTTTTCTACAGTGTTTGATAAAAAAATAAGATAAATATTTAATGCTAGTAAAGTCTGTCCTGTATTGCAATAAAGAATATGTTTTAATATAACTGCAGTAAAATATTTTCCGTGGTAGTATCTCAGCCTCCAAATTGAATTTTGAAAACTTTCCTTATGTAAATCGAAATTTTGGTTTTTTGAATACTTTTCACAAAAAATATTGAAGAATTCATTTACTTAAAAATGAAAAACAAAATCTAATAATACTAACCAATTGTTTTTCTAGTACAACTGAATCAGAACAAGAGAAATCTGGCTATTGGTAGATTGACCAAGCTTTCAAAATAGCCCCTGAGAGAAAATTGAAACTATTTTTAATGAAAATCTCAAATTTTTCCTCAAAAAATTTATTTTTAATTACAGTGTCCGAACTACAAATGAGTTTCTCAAATGTGTACAGACCTTAAGGCTCTAAATTAAACTAAATATTAAGCTTGATAAAACTTGTGATCTTTCAAAAATCTCTATCAAACCCGGAAATTTCATTAAACCTGTTGAGCAATAATTCATTTGCTTTGAGAGTAGATTTTAGCTAATCTGCTAAAATGAACTTAATTTATTTTTGAATCTATTCATTATTGAGCCTTTGAATCGATTGATTACTACAGTCAAACTTAAAAAAAGAACAAATTCAAGGTTGAATTGTTGAATTAATTCACTTTAATTGACTGATAAGAACCTACTCTCAATGGTAAAATAAATTACTTCATTATAGACTATTCAAATGACTTATTGATCAATGAGTCTAATGAAAATTCCAGTTTTGATAGAGTTCTTTGAAAGATTATAATTCCTATCAAATTTAGTTGAATTGCAAGCCTTTTCTATAAGATCTCTACTCATTTGATCCTGCCGCTAGATATAGTCATACACAGCAAACATGCATCTAATGACAGATTTCAGGTAGATTTTCAAACCTTCATTCAACTTTATAATCTTTTACTTTCAATTATTGATTTCTTAAAAGCATGTATTCCTAGATATTGAATATTATATCAAATATTGTAAAGAGCACTATCTATTGATTCATGCTTTTAGGTACGAAGCCTATATAAGAGATTTCAAACAAGTTTGAACAAATATCAGATTTATTGCATTTTTCTTCATGTTTATAAACTGAGTACAAAAAAAATAATGTCGAAAACATATTTCGTGACATGTTTTGCGTCAAAACTTGCTTGAAGACAAGTGATAAACTTGCAAAATGAACGCGATTTCATTTGCAAAAAGGAAAAATGTGGTTTATCTTAATAAAAGTGTTTATATGATTTTCTTTTATGTTATGATAGAGGATTAAAGTTATAATACCTTCTTTAATGTCTTTTTATTATAGTTGATGATGACAATTTTTCACTATAACCGTATTCGGCCCTTCTGTCAATTTATTCTGTAGGCTCAAGGTGTGATAACAGAGTTGCCACCCTTCGGATCTTAGGGCCAGAGGTAACTTTTTTCAGTTTTGATCAGTCCAATGCCCAAGACCCCAATGTTGACATTATGGATCAGTTTTTTTAATTTTCCAAAGTCAAAATCTAACCTTAACTTATAATATTGTCATAAGAATAAGATCTAGTCTTGCGAAAAATCTCACGAAATTTCAAGAAATCCCGTCTTGTGAGACGAGATAGGATCAATTTTTTGTAGAATTGGTAAGACGAGGCGAGTTCGAAAAAATTTATTAAAAGAAATTTTTTCACTACAAACAATAAATTGATTATATATATCACAGTTACAATTTAAATGACAAAAATGAAATAAAACACATGCTTTCTAACTGAAATACTTCAACGCAAATCATACACCCTAGTCCCAAGATCAGAGGCCAGTAGTCACAAGATTAAGATAAGTTCCCACGAGACGAGATTGTATTGTACCGCAAGAGACTGAGACGAGATCAAGATTCATAAAATCAAAAATTTTATTGACTACTGGAATGTGATCGTATCGTATCTAGGACAAGTGGAGAGCTCTTGCAATTTTTCAATTGGCTTTTTTGGTAGACTAAAAGTAGCAATAACTTAGAGCTCAGCAAAGCTCAGACCTATTTCTCAAGTTTGTAAAGTACTCTAACAATAGAAGAAATGATGACGTAAAAAATTTTATTAGATTTTTTTGTGGAATTGAGTATTTAATTTGAAATTCTATTTGACTTACAAAATAAAATAGAGCTTTCTAAGTTTTAATTAGCTTTGACTTCATTTCTTTAGGCATTTGATTCAAGTAATGGCATAAAGAAGTTAGTCAATAGGAATTTGGTTATCTATAAATGTAGCAAATAATATTCAATATGGGAAAGTTCATTAAATAATTGAATTATGTTCACATATTCGGATTTTTACTAAAATGATCGATAATCAAGTTCGGTGTTAAACTTTGATGATATGGTGTGATAAGTTAATTTGAAATAGGACAAATATCAGTTTCTTGTATAGTTTTGTGCTTTCAAATTCTTTCATCAACTTTCTCGTCAAATACTAGTATTATATAGCAAACTAAAAAGAGTCAATAAAACAAACATAAAATCTTTTCAAACTTCATAATAAAACTTTATTTCACAATTTCTAAGTAATTAAATTCACGCAAACATGCTTAATTTGAAAATTAAATCAATAGATTGGATGCTCACAAATCAGTCGTCCCAGGCCACGACACCGCAACCGATCGGTGGGCCAGCATTACCAGTCTCGGTGCTATTACCCAAACCCTTACCTAAATCGTCTCTATTAACATGTAAGACAACAGCGCGACCAACAATGCTGCTATCGCCATGCAACTGAATGAGCGTATCGTTTATATCAACTACAGCCACACCGGCTTCATTGGCTATAACATTACCGAAATCACCCGTATGTCCGGTCGAGTCATTTCTGCTGCTATGATGGGTGCGTGCTTTGTGGTCATCAAAGTGGGCACCAGTGCTGTTACAGCCTTGCGATAAATCTCCATATTGGTGGATATGCATCCCGTGCAGTCCTTTAGTCAAACCCTCGATGACCCCGTCAACGTGAACTTTATCTCCAACTGCTTCACTGAATCGAAGCCTTCCTTTGACTCCACTCTTGCCGGAAATGATTGCAATTGCGTTACGCAATTCAGTGCATTTTTGGGTATCGATCTTCAGTATCACAATTGCCAGGATTATAAAACATGGTATAAACGATGGAAAGAGTTTTCGAATCATTTTTCTAACTATTATTTTATTATTGAAAAAACAAATTTTCAACTATTCCTTTGGCAATATGTTGACTGAAGAATTTTTTCAAACATATTTTCAGTTAATTTGGTTGAAATCCTGCTTAAATAACTGATATCAAGTTTCTGGTAATCGAAAACATACTGTATATAAGTTTTACGATGTGAATAAGTACTAAGTCGTAGGCATTAAAATAGTATACTATCAATAGAAAAAGCTTGACCAAAAAATACGTCACTTTCTTTATGAATGAGATCTCTAATGCAGTTGAATCTCAGTTTTGTTAATTACATCACATTAATTATAATTAAATGGAATAAAGTAAAGTTTCATTAAAATATGATTAAATCAAGCTGTTGTACATTGATCGTTTAAAAAATTAAACTTTTAAGCTAAAGTAAATCAGTTTTAAAGTGTTATTTATAAAGTTTGAACACTTGAAGTGATAATGTATTTTAACTAAAAACTCACATGTCTTTTAAACGCGATAAAAACTTTTGAACTAAGCTACAATCAATTTTTAAGCCTTAATTCATTTATGAAATAGTTAATTAATTTCTAAACTAATTTAATGTTGAGATCGACTATAATTTGTGTAAATTGTTTCAAACATGTCTTAGGCCAAAATAGATGTAAGTGTTTATTGAAAAATAAAAATTGTTTACATTTCTCTAAATAATATATCATTAGTTATGCCGGTCATTAAATTGAAAATTTCAATTATAATCTATTTGTTGTTTTTCAGTAGGATTGTTGTCACCAAAACAAGTTTTATATAATTATAACTATTCGCAAATAAATAAATTGCACTTAAGTCGAGTCTTGTGCTATGTTAAGGACTATTACGAAATATTAGGAGTTTCGAGGAATGCCTCGCAAAAGGAGATTAAAAAAGCTTATTATGAATTGGCGAAGAAATACCATCCGGACACCAACCATGGTACGCCTTTTGATCTTTTGCCACTTATTTTCTACTAATTATTTGTACTCTATTTGCATCTGTACTTAGTATTTATCAAATTGGTTTCGATGACAACTTAATTGCTGTTTAGTTTTGTCTTAATTTTGCTCAATCTTTAACCTATTTATCCGATTATTTGTTGATTTTATAATAAATCTATATTTGAATTATGATATTTCAGTTTAGACTCAATACTATTGTGTTGTATTGATGACTGATTTTTTATTTGAGCTAATTTTAGCTAAAAGTATCTAATAATTAACTTAGCTAAATAACTTTTATATCTCAATTTTCATCTCTATCGTAATATTTTAGAAATATTAAACAGTTATGAATCTTATAAATATCTATTATCTCACAAAACTGATCAAATACTCCAAACCTAACGGAAAATATTTCATTCATTTTGAATAATACCTAATTTCAATCATAGGTAACACTGAGGCCCAGAAGCGCTTCCAAGAAGTGGCCGAAGCCTACCATGTCTTATCAGACAATGATAGAAGAACCAAATTCGATGTCTCACAAACAGAGCCACAAAACGATGACTGGGATGGGGTCAGACGTTCGACATTTGCAGAATCGTTTCACTCTTCAGTTGATGCCGAAGACATGTTTAGAAAAATATTCGGAGACTTTGCGGACGAGTTCGGCAAAACTAAGCGGGCGTGGATTGACTTTCCAGAAGGCCCCTACGGACACGCGCCCTCTCAAGAGATTATCATCAGTTTGAGTTTCAAAGAGGCCGCAAAAGGCTGTGAAAAATTGGTTAACGTTAATGTTGTGGCTCCGTGTCCGAAGTGTGACGGAAGCCGGTCTGTATTTATTGATATTTTAATTGATTTTACTCTAATTTATGTGTCTATATATAGTTTTTAATTCTTGAATCATTTCTTATTTTTTGACATAAGTTCAAATTGTCCATTAATACTTTATTTTCTCTTAATATTCCCCATCTTGCTTAACTTTTAATGATTTCTCTAAACATTTATTTACATTGAATTTGTCATTTAGTGTCCAAAAGGGATACGCGGCTCAAACATGTCCTTTTTGTGACGGCATAGGACTCGAAACTGTTTCAACAGCAGCCATACCTATCAGGACAACATGTCGTGTCTGTAATGGAACCGGTGTGTACATATTACACAAATGCACAGAATGTTTAGGATACGGACAAGTTGTCGGTCAGCGAAGACTCATAGTTCCGGTTCCGCCAGCCGTCAAAGATATGCAAACAATGAGAGTTCAGGTCGAAGGAAATGAACTCTTTCTAACGTTTCACGTCTCGACCTCTAAATATTTTCGCACTGATGATGATGATATACACACCGATGCTGTTATCTCATTATCTCAAGCAGTTCTTGGGGGAGAAATTAAAATAGAAGGTATTTTTAGAAAACTTAATGCTTTTTGTAATTTTTTCGCTTAAAAATTATTTTTTAAGTTCGGCCTCCAGATTATGTTGATTTTACTTTTTATAAAAACAAATCATTTGAGTAACTAATAAATTATTCTTATTTATCAGGTCTTTATAGCGATTTGAAAATCCCAATAAGTCCCGGAACCGATTCTCATTCAACTCTTAGATTAGTTAATAAAGGGTTGAAAAGAAGTGATGGTTTTGGTTATGGTGATCATTACGTCCACTTGAAGATCAAAATCCCGAAGTATGAAAAATGAGCTGTTTTTATGATTTCAAATGATTAACTTATGGATCTTATTTCAGGAATTTATCAGCTAAACAGTTATCGTTAATAAAGTCATTCGCAGAACTTGAAGACAACACTCCTGGAAGTATAAATGGAGTCGAGAAAAAGAAGGGTAAGAATTAATTTACTTAATCTTTGAATTCTTTTTATTAATTGAATATTTTTTTAGACATAACAGAAGACGATTACGCGGCAAGAGATGAAAATATTGAAGATAAAATGTTTCCTCCGTTAAGGTTTTTGAAGAGAGCGTTCGGAAAATTATTTTCAAAAACCTAATTATAGGCAAATATTGCAATTTTTTAATTTGTCTTTAGGTCATTGAATATTTCAAATTTATAAAATATTACAGAATTGTAGACAATTTAAACAAATAGTTTTTAATCCAAGTTAAAAATTACAATAAATGATATTGAAAACCATGAAAATAATAAAAAATGTAATACGAGAGTATCTATCGATATGACTGAGACTAGTACTGTATCGAAAAAGATTTTCAACAAATTACTTTTTAAAAGTCGGTTTTCTTTATCCTCATCGGAATTTCTGTTCTCTTCACAGTTGAGTTTAACGCATTAACTTATTTTTAATGATTTCGATCATTTGCTGTCTCTGCGAAAAGCATAGAATCAATTAAACATTGAGTAACTTGTTTTGGATGCATGTTTTGAGAGGGGAAGTGGTGCATGTGTCAGATATCTTTTACCATATAATATTAAGAAAGCATAGGTTAAAACTGATTAATAGATTACAAAAATGATAGACAAATGACACATCACCTTAACCTCTTGGATATTGATTTTTAACACATTTTTATCCATTTTTAATTTATTAGAACAAATTAAATCTGGAATTAAAGTATCTAAAGAGATATATGAAAGTGGAATGAGGAGCAGGGGTTAAATCGAACTTTGAAGATTGTTAGCTTACAACTTTTCGATAGAAGTTTTACTTTGAAAATTCATACCTCGAGAAGCGATCGAGATAATGAATTCTAGTTTTTATTTTGATATATCTCTTTAATTCAAGACATACTTTTCGAAAATTATCATTCTGTCAGTCCTTTTTGATTGATCTCAAAAATTGGATTTCTTCAAAGAGAATATCAAATAAATTCAATAGGATTAAAAGTGACAGTCACTTCAATAAAGTGTCCAAAATCAATATCTGAGAGGTGAAGGTCATGGGTCATTCGCTAGTGATTTTTGTAATTTTTGTAACCAATTTAAACTTATGCTTCTCTTATTGTATATCTTGAAAAGTTCTATAGATAGATGGTATGGTGTCTGCCGGACAGATGCATCACATTCTGATAATAATTGAAGAATTTCATAATTGAACTGTTTAATCATTTAAGGAAAAAAGTTTCAATTGAAGATCATTCAATTGAATTATAGTCTAACAGTTGCTCACATTCAATTCTATTGAAAGGTTTTCAAACTGTGCGTCCTAAAGATTTACCAAAAGATGTCAACTCCTAAGACGAAATTTACTCGTTCTCCAAACTCTCCAAACAAGTCTCGATTTTCAAGTTTATATTTTGATCCATTAAGGAATCAAATCTTTTTGAATGTAAAATCTAATAACTAAGGGCATGAAATTGAACACAAAGGGTTTCCAAAATAAGAGCATCAGAGCAGATATAGGAATATAACAGCCATTATAAGTCTATGGTTGGTAAACAAATGGCACATTTTCACATTACATTTGTATCGGGCGTTCTCCATAAAACCTATTGTAAAAGTATTCCAAAGCTTACTTTGCTTCAGCCATTTTGATAACAAATTATGAACGATAATGTGAATGATTGAGAGGCTCACTTCAAACCTTTTACCGTTAGGAGTCATCGATACGGAATATAAAGAATAAAAGTAGTGTTTAGTTATGGTCAGATCACTTGTATTGTTAGTAAATGTTTAAGCTCCAGAAATAATCTCCTTATTTAAGCACAATTATTGTAAAATTACTTATAAGAGATAAAATGAATGAGTGAATGTTAAGATTTGTAAAGCTAGCTCATGAATGAATGCAGATAGAGTTCTTAAAATATAATTTTTCCTATTTTACATAACTACATTAGTAGAACAGTGAGTTTTATAACAAACGTCCAATATATTATTCAATTATACATTGAGGAATACTGTACATATGTAAAAGTTTTGTTATGTTAATTTAACTGAATATATAGCTTGAAAAATTCAAATAATTCAACTCAAACTACTTTTCATGATAGAGAAACAGTTTGACTAAGACTGAAAACGGCCTAATTTGAGGACAGAAATTGAATTTTAAGTTGAGCTCTACAAATATAAGCTTTTCTTAATAAAAATGTTCTACTGAATTTACCATTAGATCATCTCAAATCAATATAATTTAATTTATATTTTATTTGATCAAATAGTTTTAATGGTGAGTTATTAAATCTCTTGCAAGAACGTCCGAAACTTTCAAATAATGGCTCCAATAAATGATATTAAAGACAATAAAGATGATTGGGAATCCAATACGAGAATATCTATCAATATGACTCGGACTGTACCCCAGATATCTACGAATATTGTAGTAGTGAGAAGTTAGATTCTCTTGATTCTCCTCCAGACTTGGATTCTCTCCGGAAATAAGCTTGAGTCGTATATCCTATTCAGTTGAATAATCAAATTTTAATAATCAAAATCTGGATAACTTTGAGTTATTACCGTCTGATTCGACTGTTGTTTTCCATTAATCGCAATTCCTTTATTCAAGTATCTAACTGTCGCGTGTACTAACAGCGAACAGATAACCAAAAATAAACAAAAGCCGAGATAAACATCAGTTATTTTTATGTATGATATTTTTGCTGCTGATAAATTCGTTTGATAATTAAGTCCAACAAGGATCGCTAAAGTGACCATTCCAATGATGACTCTTTCAGATCCTGATTTTCTGCCAAACCAAAATGAAATCCACGATGTGATGACCATTAGAGCGGCAGGCATATAGATCTGGATAACATAATAACCTAACGATCTCACAAATTGTATTTCACAAAATAATCGCGAATAATTTCCTGAAATAACACCAATTTAAAAAATTTCCTTTCAAATTCATTAATTATAGTGTTTTAAAAAAAACTTTAGAATAGAGTCCTTTATGTTCTGAATTAAAAAACGAATTTAAACAATAAAATATTGATTACCATTTGACAACATTTCAACCTTGATCGCTTGTCTGTGTCCGACTACTTTGAATTGAGGCAGTTCGAGACCAGCCGACATTCCTACAGACCCGGGACCTCGTCCCCATTGGTATACGATATCGGCCATCGAAAAGCCATCTAATTTTATTAGAATTAAGTAATTAATTTATTTTAAAAATATCTAATGTTTCTAAATAAGATGAACATTTATCACTCACAGCTTTCCATCTCAATAGTGCATAATTGACGATCCATTGGAAAGTATTGCAAATTCATCGGACAGCTCGCAGTCAGAGTCAATCTATCAATAAAATATTTACTTAAAAAAATGTCGCATAAGCTCACAATTTTGAGCATGAGATTTTTAAACAAAAATTAAACTTTTAAGTGAATACTTTGTAAACTTATCTACCGGTAGTTAATTGAAGGTTTCATACCTTATACTCTTAAAGACATCACCATTTGATTTGATTCTCACAAAAGTGTTAGGAGTAGGTATGGTGTGAAAAGTGGCCGATTTTTCATTAGGAAAGAAGGTGTCGGGAATCCAAATATTTTGAGCCGCATCTTCTGTGAGCACCAACTCATTGATACCGTTTTGTGGCGCAAATGATAGTCTATGATCATTCCACATTTGACGAAAATAGAAATCAGATGTGAAATCCTTTTAAAATTCGTAAGCAAGATTAGAATCTAAAAATGAGTCTATATTTTCTTCAATACCATTTGACGTTCTGAAACCGAGCTCACGGATATTATATGCATCGTTATGCCAACAGTTACTGGACGCCCTAAAAAGTGACAAATGTTCAGATTAAAACGTTTTTCCTAGATAGAAAACTAAATTACAAACCTCCATAATTAGGTCTGATTCTTTTATCGTATCCATTTTCAAAAAGTGAATTTATTATTTTCGTTACTTGTCTTTCGCTTTAAAATAAATCATATTTACAAAAGTATTATTAAAGTAATCAAAGAAAAAATTATGCAGTGCTGTATATTATAGAAAATTGAAATAATAGAAAACATTTGCTTACTCTATGGCTGAAACACTTGTTTTACCGCAAATAATAACCAATAAAATTGAAATATTAAAAAGTTTGATAAAATTCGAAGGATTCATTATAACACTGTTTAATTATTTAGTGTTCCTTTCAAACTAAATTCATCAAAATAAGGAAAGGTCAAAATCTGAATTCTGTCTTTGATAGACAATAAACTTTCAATATTATCCTACTATTCAATGAAAACCTTTTAAGAAATTGCTCGTTCAGCAAAAATTATTCAAGTTTTAAAGTTAACTTTTCAGTAGTTTCTGTCATTTGCGTAGAAGAAACTGATGGTTTTCATTAAATATTTAGCACATCATTTTATAGTTGGCAACTGAGTGGAAAATTGAGTCAAATAAGAAGCAAAATTGTATAATTGAGTTTAATAAATATGAATGATTATGGTTACGTCGAAGGAGAAGTGTGATCAATATCTAAAGAAAGAAGCGTGGGAACAAAATTATACTCAATTTAAAAAAGTATCATCAGTAAATTTCTATTTAATAGTGCTATTAAGTTTATGTCAAGCTTAAATTGCTCTAGATAAGTAAATTAGAAACGTTTAAGCAGTCTCAAACAAACAGGAAATATCCTCTGGTAAACAAATTTATTTTCAATTCGATTAAATCTATTGAAAGTGGTTAGTCCCTTAACAAGTTCCTAGAATCGCTTAAGCTCTAAAACTGTTTCAACAACTATGAAATTCTAATAAAGCCTAAACGGGTCTCCTTGTTGAATGTACAATTAAACTGTTTTTTCCTTAATTGGACAACAAATAATGTTAATATGTGGCAGCTTTCTATTTGAAAAGTGCAGAGTTCTATCGATAGTATTGCAAAATGACTGGACAGCTGTAGTCTGTCAATCTAATATTCAAATTGAAAGAATAAGCATTTAGTAAACAATCCAAAGACTAGTTCCTTATTCTCCCCAAGTTCACCATGTTGCTTAAGATTTCAAATTTTTTACCCGAAATCATATTTAAATTTCGTTTGTTCTTAAGAAAACAACTTTTGAGGTAAAAATATTTTTCGTGAAGTATAAGCAAAAACTTATTTCTCAAACAGTTGCGAAAAAAAAACAAATATAAAATGAATTGAAGCCTAATGAAAATCGAGGAACAATTTATTATTGTTTATTATTTTCTAATTAAATAATTATCCAATCGTTTAATTGAGTTATGAGTTATTTTTCGTCATAATATTCTTATTTCTTCATGAAATTTAGTGTTTTTCATAACAAATATCTGTACAATAATTAATAATAATTAGCACAACACTAAAAGACATTAATGATGTGACAAAAGTTGTCTCTTAGTAAGAATTAGTTGAATTAGTCAAAAAAAAGCAATATTTACAATAATGAAAAGATAAGAGACATTTCTAACAAACGTCCTAAACGTTGTTTGCTCTGAGTAGCTATACAACAAATTACTAAATTTCATTCTGTTAGTTATACCATAGATAACAAATATTTGTTTTCTTTTATTATATTCTAGCACTTTTTCAATTCAGTTGTATTTATTTCTTTTCAATTTTCTTTATTAATTGTAATTTAACTCAATTAAAACTTTAATCTTTATACACATGAAAGAAAACTTCTTTACAACTTTAAGATTAATCTTAATTATTATATACAAGACTTATGTTTCTATAACTTATGCAAAAGTTTTTTGTCGTCAATTTATATGAAATTAAGAAAAAAATAATTTACGCTACAATCAAATTATTTTGTTTGTTTTACTTCAATTTTATTACTATGACTACGAACTAAGTGTTGACTCAGTTGTCAGATTCTCTATATCTAAGAGTCTAGAATATTCCTGATCATTATTCTGGTGATTATTCTGGAGCATTAGGATGAGTCAGATATTTGGAGAACCGATTGTTCATTGGTATAACGATAAAAAAGTTGATTTTCTCGAAATTTGATTACTAACTTTATCACTATGTGCTTAGTGTCTAATTAGTTGTTTTTGAAATTTTTAGCACCAAAGGACGGACAAACATTTATCTTAGACTATTTTTATGTCCTTTTTTCCAATTAATTGTCCTTAAAGTAAAATTTGAAACTCCTTTTTTGAAGTCTCTATTCTAGCAGTTAGAGAACGCAAGTCTTTAACCATTTTTAAGGCAACGATACTTCTCAATAATTGTATAAATTGTGAGTCAATTAGAGGGTTGGTTAATAGTTTGACAATATTTCGAATGTCGTAGAGTTTTCTCAATAGGTTTGATGAAAAATTTGCAAATTTATTGATCGGAGAATAATTGATTCTTCAGAATTAGTAATTAGTATTGAGCAACAAAAGAGACATATCTATGTCATAAAAGATTTGACTAATCATACCATTAGTAACAGTAATAAGAGGAAAGTAATCACAAACAAAATAATTAATTGAGCGTTTTGTTTGTCAAATGAGCATATATTTAGACTAAGATTCGAAAGGATCAATTGGAAAACAGAAATTTCAGACGCTATCACTTAGAACGATATCGTTATCAAATATCTATGAGTGTTAACAAATTGATGATAATTAAACAGAAAATAACAGTTACATTATATTTATATAATACATTGTTTTTAGTTATAAAACTTGATTCCTAAATATTGAGCTAATATATCAAGTATTTTCTTCATTCAATTTGGTTCAACAATTTTTTGAACAAAACTTTTTTGAACAAAACTTTTTTGAACAATTTTTCTCAACAAATCGATTATATATTTTCTTTACTCTTAATTACCTGTTCGGTCAACAAAACATTTAACTCTTTTATCTAATTTTGACAAAAATTATTCTCAAATTAATAAACATTTTATACATTCTCGTCATTATATCTCAATTGAAAAAAACTTATCAAACCCTAAATATATATGCGCTTAACTTTCATACATAAAGATTTCTTCGTATTTAATTAATCATTTGTTTGTTTTTTTTGGAGTCTTGTGCAAAGTTTGATCGCGGCTAACAACTTGTATTTTATTCTTTTAATTGAATAGTTTATAATCTAAACAAACACAACATTTAGTCGATGAAAAGCCAGTATATTTATTCATACTTTCCCTTTCAATCAAATTTTCTTATCTCTTATATCAGAAAAACTCAAACAATAAACTTATTTCGACCATACAATAAAACCTAACAATTATTGATTCGATCGATCATCTTAAGAATTAATTCAATTACTCATATACTTAATATATATAATTGATTGAATTGTTTAATGAAAACCATAATATATATGGAGTTGTGGTTATATATAAACTTATTTATAACATATACCAGTAAAACTGAACTTTTCTTCATAAATTTCACACACTTTTAGCCCTTATATTATTAAATCATTAGACACAAATCAATTGCCAATTAGAATATTGATCATCATCATCTAATGGGCTGGTACTAAATCTTCAGTGAGCTGATCCGATATATGCAGATAAATAATCCAATACATCAAATTGAAGCAAACAAAACAAACAGGAAATACTACTCGAGAGTATTTGTCAATATCACTGGGACTAACACCGAATAGTTTATTAGGATTTTTGCAGCCGAACGGAGCGCTAGCTGCCGGCGTACTCGGAGTCTCTGCGTCGGCACCTCCGCCTCCACTACCACCGCCACTACTGTTTACTGTATTTTCAACAGCTGAGAATGATTTGGCAAATGTTTTGGCATCAGTCATCTTGAGTCGTACCTCCTTTTTAGATGTATTTATTGTTTGCAGGTTCAATCAATTTTGGGTTTTGGGGAATGGGTTCAAAGACAAATAAATCAATTGATTAATAATCGATATTAGGTTTGAATTTTGTTCATTATATCATTTCGTTCTTAATGCAAATATTTTCTGATAGAGATAGAAGTAAAAATTCTTCATGAGTTACAGAGTATTTTTCAATCATGTTTATCTTGTCTGTTCTGCAGAAGATATGAAATTCTCACTGAGAGATATCAAATTATTGGATATATTACTTCGAATATTCCCTTTATTGGAATATATATTTGAAAATTTACTGAGAATTCAATTTGAGGCCCACAAAAAGTAACTGAAAAAATAAGAATTTTGCTTGATCCCAATCATGTGCAAAAAACTTTCTGCAAAATAATTTCCTTATCCATTAAGAGAAAAAGAAATCATATGATGATCAAAAGAAATAGAAAAGAATAAATAGAGGCTTTATAAATCAGTTATTTTAGAAAAGCGGCCGTTGAGTTTAAAACTGAGTAAAAAATAGTAAAACTTTGCCCTATAGACAGGATTTGTAAACCGACATCAAACCATAAAATATCGTTTGTCATTTAAGTGCAGTTTTTGTACTTTTGTTTTATTAAATTTTCTTCCTTTCAAAAAAATATTTCGGTTTATGACTTGAGTTACGATTCCAATGAAAGATAACTGAAATTACATGGCATTCAAAGCTAAGTAAATTGTTGTTTCTTTTAAGATAAGAGGTTTTGGTCGAGCGATTCAACTTTAAAGCTATTAGGTTATTCAATACGCCTCTGTTTCGGCTCGTTATCCATGTTTGTGTTCGTCAATGTATTTTGTATTTCAGTTAGTGTTCAGTTACCTGAGGACAGGTTGGAGGACATGAAATTGACGGGTGGTGTACAATCCGAGGCGTACCCATTCCTTGATATCTTTCGACGCGTTCACTCCGTTCCAAAGTATGATGGATCTGGTCATAAAAAATTAGGAATCATTTTATTTTTTCCGATTTTACTTGCTTCAATGCTTATCTGGTAGTTCAAAAATCAAACACAAGCCAACAGAACAATATTTATGAATATAATAACTAGATGAGTTTCAGAAATTTGAATTCCTTCATTTCATCAATAAATCATTAAATAAAATTAAAAACTTTTAAACTTTTGAGTAAGTAAAAATAACAGCTGAAGTATAATTTCTAAAAGATCTGTTTTAACAATTTGAATATTTTTAGACTAGCTGTTCATAACGAAATCTTGAAACTATTTTGACAGTTCACGAGAAGTGAAATGCTTAGATAGCTATCAATAGTTGATATTAAAGTAGAGCCAAAGAATTGGTGCTAATATAAAAATATTTCTACCGACAAAGCACATGAAATCTTAAATAAAGAATAAAAGCCATAATAAACTTTTGTCTTTAAATCTAAGCGAGTAAAAGAAAACTGTATACTTCTGCAGAATTTATGATTTGAGTCTTCAATTGACATTTTTTTTACTTCGATATTAAATGGCATTTCGCCACTAAAAGCGAATGACATCACATCAATAAATTGATGCCAAGCCATCGATTTTGTTTGCACCAAAAATCCGCATCTGATCTCAATTGATGCAACACTACAGTACAGCTGCCATCACATTAATGATGTAAAACTTTATACATTTATGAGATATTTATATTCAATACTAATGCTGTTCTATTCCTACTTTTTATTTGTATGTTTCGTATTTTATTCTCATTTTTTATATGTTCAATTACAGCTCTATTCCATTAAAACTTTTAAGAAAACTTTGAAGGGTCAAAAATAGCAACAATCGTAAAAATTTTGAAGATTTTCAACTATAAACTTATAATAAACAAAAATTTTAATATGATTTTTATTGTGTTAACTATAGTCGTGATTCGATTGAAAACATAATTTGGCATGATATCTGAACTAGAAATAAAGACTAACCCATTTTAAAACACTATTTATTATATAACGAATGACTTAAACTAACTTAACCTAAACTATTATGCAATCCAGAAAAATGGTGGATTTAGAGTGATTCAACTTATAAATATTAAAACGTATGAGATCCTCATTGAGATCTGAAACAACATGATTCCTAACATTATTTGCTCTATTTTTCCGGTCAATAGAGAGAAAGTAGTACCAATTTAGAGAGAAGTGCTTTTTATACATGGAATCAACTAAGAAATAGAGTGACATTATTCTAATTATGTCAATTTCCATCAGCACAAGAACTTCCGCACTGAATGACAAAAAGCCAGTAGTTTCTTATTTTTATTTCTTACTTTTATTCACTATAGATAAGAAACATTTGCGACATTTTATTATTATTTGCAGCAGTTTTGCTCACTTATAAGTATGTAATTCAATGATATTTATTTTGATAATATGCTAATATAAATATATTATTCTTTATATATTTGCCGAATAAATTATCTCATATTTGTTATCTTTGAAATATTTTTTTATTAGAGATTTCGATTTCTTGTTCTCATATTTTTTCGTTTGTGATGAGATCCAAAAGAATGTTTTCACTTAAATGCAATACGTAGTTCAAAAGTCAAAATCTCGGATCTCAAAGCAGCTTATCGGTAGTTTTTCGGTAGAAATAATTTGTGTTTCGAAGTGGCTCAAAGTCTTACACTTAAATAACTAGATAATAAAATTTGATTATCATTAGAAATTTAATTTTTTCAACTGTTTTCATGTTCTGCTATTTTCTACTGTTTGAAACTTTTGAAAATAGAAAGCTTTCAAATATCTATCTTAAACATTAATTGAATTATACAAAATCATTTTTAGAAATTGATTCAATCACTCAGACTAAAGCCACTAGATTTCTTATGCTCTGCTTCAAATAAGTTTCTGGTCATAAAACAGATATCCAAAAACAAATTGTGCATTAAACAAATAAAATCTGCTAATCTTAATAATGATCTACATAGCAGAGTGTTGGTTATCTGTTATGCCTGGTTTCTGTTCCAATTTTTTCAAAGCTATAATCAATTGTTCAGATCTAGGTTCCAACCAACAAACAGATCCTAGCTCTAAAACAACGCTTTCTTGTAGGTCAACCGCTCGATGCAATTTAAATGAAATATAATCAATTTGAATATATGCTCAAAATTTGATATTTCATTATACTAGATGTGCAATCGTTTTTAGTAGTATTAACGTTGAGATAGTAAAAGACATATTTAACAGGATGAAAAGATAAAATTGACAAAACATAGTGTTTCATTGCATGACAACATCATAAGTGCTATTTACTGAACATTAACTGTGTATCATTTTATTAGCTAATATTTTATTTTAAAGGATTACTTTTATAAAAGATTTTTATATGGTCTCCATTGAGAATATCATTTTATCTTATAAGATATATTTCTTGAAGAGTCCGTATTTTAAATATAAATTTCACACATATCTTATGGAAAATACGAGAAAACTGTAAAATCTACCAAAATATATAAATATTAACTGACTTTTAACCTTTCAGTTGACGATATAAAGCACACAATCGCATTAAAATGTAATGTTAAACATTTGACACGTAATTGTTGCATAGCATGCAATATCTTCTTCGAGAATGAAGAGTAAAAAAATTCCTCTACTTTTTGATAAATAGCTGCTAACATTCAAAATTTTCTTTGAAGAATTGTTTCTATTTTAAGCATCTTCTCTCTAAACCTCATTTTAAATGCTGTATTGAACAGTTTGAATATTAAGCTTAAACGGAATTACGATAGAATTTTAAATTCTTAGTAAGATTATAGCATAATATTTCCGAATAAATCATTAATACTTGTAATAATATCTCAATCGATTAGCATATATTTTAGAAAAGCAAAAATTGTGAAGAATTCTACAGAATACTGTTTTGGGTTATAAATATGAAAGGCTGATTACGGAATAATGTGTGAAAATGTTTATATAGAAAATCATAACTGAGTTTTTCAAACACTAAATTTGTGATATTTTCAGCTTAATTAAGCCCTAAAATAAAATTATGAACACTTTGAACAATTTAATCACTAGTGAGCAAACTTTGAGCGAAACACATAATATAAGAGCATTTTCGAGCATAATATTAAAAGTTTCGCACTATTAAATTCCGAATAGTCCTAAATAGATATTAAAAGCCTGGCTTTAATTAGCATTCAATACATAAAGTAGTAATAAATCTTGAAAAAAACTTTTAATACAAAATATGACAGCAAAATAAAGAAATAAAAAGTAATACTGAATGAAAAGTTTTATATATTTAACACATTATATCCTTTAAAATTCACAACACTATCGACAATAAAGAATAACATCTCTTTTATCTTATTCTTTCATCTTATATATGCTCTTGAATTGTAAGAACTTTCATTGACATTACCGCAGAAGAAGAACTGTTTTCAAGTCACGAAAATTTACTGAAAAGGCATACGTATTGCACTTTTTATTATCAACTTTCTCTGCCTTTACTACTAGTATAAAAACTAAAGAGAAAGAAGAGAAGCAAAAGAAGAAAGTGATGTCTTATACCGCCACTAGAATTCTTAATAAAATAACAAAAATACGTTAAGTCTTCTTTTGAATTGAAAGACCGTCTTATTTGACACTAACAAACAAGGAATTTATTGAATTAAGTAATAATTAGAAACTCTGACAAAAGGCAAATATAACCCAACCTAAGCTAAGCTAAGCTAAGCTAGCCTAACCTAACCCAAGCTAGCCTAACCCAACCTAACCTAACCTATACTAATAATTGATTGCGCTATTCGTCGAGTTAGGAGTTCAGCAAAACAATAATTGGATTAATAGTTAACCTTGACAGAAAAACATATATATTTAATTGTTATTAAAATTGATTATTACCATTATGATTATGACTATAACTATCTCTCTCTATGTTTAGGGCTGTTATCCTCTCCTAATCCATAATAGTTTTTATCTCATTTACAGTGAAAGTTAAAGTGATCCCAATATAAATAACATGTGGAGTAAATTTTTCTTCTGGTCTGACACTAATACATATTAATGGCAGAGATTTTTTTCTTCCAAACTTTCTGGTGGAGAGCTTAGAGAGAAGAAAACTCATTGCTATTAGTGTAGTGTCTATTTTTTGTTGGTTCCTCTAAATCTCTTGCCCTATTCGCATATATACTGCTAGTAATTGTGCAAAAAATGTCTCACTTTTTTCTTAAACTCGACATTCGTAGCCTCTTTAATGACAGTTTTCATGCACTTTTTCCATTACTCTTTAAGTACTGGATCAAACGTTGTTTAATATACAACACTAACTTTCATAAATTATACCTCAACTTAAATAATGCTTCAAATAAAGAATAGTTTTTCTAAATTCTTTATCACTTCAATGGTCGATTCTTTTATGTAAAATCGATTTAGTTTGAATGTTGAGCAAAAATTCTCAAATTAAATACCAAAAAATAACTTATGTAAGAATAAATGTGACATTTGAAGATATTTTTAGGAATTATTACGTTTCCTTCAATAGGCAAGTCCTAAAGCATTACAAGAGAGAATATTCTTTATAAGAGAGAATATTCTCGTAGCATTGAATGGATATTTTGAGTTGACCTAAAATCCCAATTCTTATTGATATTCTCTGAGAGAAATACAGAGCCATATATGAGCACTATTTAGAGCAACAAAATTCTTCGCTCTGATTCTAAAAATATCCTCTTTTCAGAACAATATAAATTCTCGAGATTTCACAATAGGAAAAGATTTGCCTCAAATTAGTGCAAAATTCATAGAATAATAAAAATAATAGATATTAAAGATAAGAAGTCAAAAACATAAGAGTATGCATAAGAACTATTGTTTATAAGTTCAAGAGAAGAGTCAAAATAAAATATGAATGAGAAGTAGAGAAAATGTCTTATCACTGATAAATATAAGAGAAAAGATGAGAGAGAAAGTAGAGAAAAAGATCATGGTATTTAAGATGATTTTACTCGTGAAACAATTTGCGTCAAAACTGACTTTTGCAGAGGTCGTTGTGCTAAAAATAGCACAAACTCTGTATAGAGAGCTGGAGAAAAGAGATGCTCATAGAGTGTTGGGAGTATTGAACACACAAAGAGTGTGTGCAATTATTAGCCTCAGCATCACTTTTAACCGATCGATTGCGTGTCTGCTGTTGCGTTTCAATGTTTGACATTATAATATTATGTGAGCCTCTAGTTTCCTAGAGTATTAGTATAGAGAATAGCAATTTCGCGATATTTCGCACAGAGTCGCAACTTGACAATTATTGTATGATATTTCATTATTTACTTATTATTGTTTTAATTATTTAGTTAGTGCTAATTCTTTGCTCAGAATTTCTCAGAATTTCTCAGAATTTTGCTTTCCAATTTCGGTATTCAACGGAATCCGACAGAATTCGACAGAAATTTAGTTAATTTGATACGCATATCTTACGATTTTGCATTCACTTAGCCTTTTGATTATTTAGAGCTTAATAACTATTGTTATCTCTCTAATTGGTAGTGATTCTCGTGAATAGTAGATTGCGCATCCGTTCGAGTTTAATCTCTGCAAATTGTGCACTTTAATGTTATATTATTGTTAAATCTGATGATTCGTATGAAATTTGTCTCTCTCTCGGAAAATTTCAAAAAACATGATATATAGATAATATTTTCAATCTCTTCGTAATTGCCTAACATTAAGGATGAATAATAAGATAAACTTATATAAGAATTCTTGTCAGTATACCAACATATAAGATAATTTTGCATTTGAAACGAGTTGATGACATCTTGAAGAGCACAGAAAACTGTATTCCATTAATAATTAACTTATCAGAGAATTTTCGGTTTCTATTTATATCAAAGCTTACTTCACATTAATTGACTAAAAGTTGACAGCTAATTCTTATTAATTTTTTAGCTAGAAAGATTTTTTATTAAACTTCACGAACTCGAATAATTTAAGTTACATGAAGAATTGCACTATTAAGTTTTTGAAAATTTATATTCAGATCACGTAATTTCTCAATTTAATGGAAATATATTAATTGATTAATTAGCTAAATATGGAATGCAAATTAATATATACTATCAGAACACAGAAAAATATTTCTAACTCTTCACCATAATAAAATTTTTGAGCAAATGCAAAGCTAATTAAGGCCATTTTGTGAACGATGAAGTATTTATCTTCCAATATGCTAAATCAAATTATTGATTAGATTGGACTCAAAACAAAAATACCCGAGTCCTTCGAAGAAGAATAAGAGGATTGATTGAAATGATGTCTTAAAAGGCAAATAGTCAAGCACCGTTTGATAGAACAAGCTCATAAGATGTTATATGAATATCAATACGTATGAGTTATTTGAAAGATTCTAAAGATAGAGCACTGGATTTCATGATCATTAGACTATCGAAGGCCCAAATATGACCCGTGAGCCAAAAAAGAAGTTTTGCCCATGAGATGTTTGAATAATCATCTAAATTGAGTTCCAGTCCCTTTTGTATTATTGCAACAAAGTCTACAATAATAAGTTGAGGATAAACTTCAAAAGAGGCTTAATTCCCAACAGAAAGATATTCCAATAGAAAAGAAGTCTAACTTCGAAGTAGGGCATCAAATGCATCGCTAAATGCACGCTCACTTCTTCTGTTTCTTCTCAAATATCTTACACCAACTTTAATACTCTTATAATGTATTTTTATTAACCTTATATCTAAGAATGTCTAACAATTTCTGAGAATATTTAATAATATCTTAGATTTGGAAAGAAAGCAAATGTAAGAAAAGAGACAAATCTTTCTAAATAAGACTCTGAGTTTCATGTCAATCTCTATTTTTGTGGCAAGAGAGAGAGAGAGAGAGAGAGAATATTAGATAAAATTGAATTTTCGCTTTTCTCTAACTTCTATCTATTCTTGTCTTTCGACTACCGCTAACTCTCACTAAAATAGTTCACTCATCTTATTATATATTATTGACTTGAATTTTTCTTATTCTGTTCTCCTATCTATGGCTGATAGAAGATAAACGAATATAAGTAGTAGATGACAATAAAAAACTAAGTTATTAGAGACTTTCAATCCATTTAGATATAAGTTATATAACACAATAGGCATGAATGTCATAGAAATGTCAGCAACACTCGCATTACATAAGTGGCATATTTGACAAAACCTTCTCTTAATATTTATATTTATATATTTATCGTTGAGAAAAGTTTTTTCTCTCTTTTCTTCTACCCAAACACCAAACACTATATGTAGTGCTCGTGAATTAAATAGCCAACTATTTCTCGTTTTTTATAGGTATGAAAAGAGCTAAATTAGCGGTTGTGTCACTACCAATTGTTCACTACAACTAAATTATGAGCGAATTATATATTATTATCGATATTATATTCTCCCCTAAAGTGCGATCTTAATGATAAATCCTATTGAGTAATACTCTCAACCTACTTATTCTAAATAGCTAGATCTTGTACCTTTATGTATTATATATTTCCTTCATAACTAGCTATAATAATTAGCTTTATTTACTCAATTATTCTTATATCAATATGTGGACAATCAGTGTAATTGCACACTATATCCTATTGTATTGTATGCTATTTGTATTTTTTTTTGGTCTCCATGTCAGCTAGTTTTCGACTTATTTTATGGTATGTTCACATTCAAACTATAGTGGAAAGTGGTTTGTTCAACCTTTAAAACAATATCTTTCAATAAATGCTTGATTTTTGACGAATGATAAATCAATTGTGTAGGATTTATATCGAGCTCAAATATGAAACACTTTTGTTGTATTTATGTTAAAGAATAAAGAAATAAATCGATATATTCGCACAAAAATCAGAACTGACTTTATTTGTCAGTAGAAATGACGAAAAAAAAATAGGTGTTAGTGCAGCTGCAAATTCATCTGATATTTATTTGAGTTGAAAAATCCAAATACATTTTCCTATAAATTCAATTTTAGCAAAATTCACGCATTAATCAATCTATAGCTCCGACAAAAATTCTGATCAATTCATCCGAAAAACGGAGAAATCAGTGCCTTATCAATAATACAAAATTTTTGATTCAGAGTTTATGAAATTCAGGAAAACTCTGTTTAGATATAAGCAAAGAACAAGAGATAAAACAATTTTTTGTGTGAATTTGAATTTACAAAAGAGATTCTCTATTGTTTGAGCTGAACTTTTTCCTCGATATAATTCAGTTTTTTCAGGAAACGTGACATTTTCTAAGATTGATTTTTGGTCATGAATAAAGGTCTTGCGAAACACGTTCTGTCAGTCACAAAATCAACACTCTACTTGTCTCTCAGGTATATTATCATTTCAAATCACTTTATTCTTACTGATTCTCAATCGCTTATGTCAGATCTTCTGATGGAAAAATCCTAACTAAAATTGTTCGTTAATCTTAGGAATAGACTATTTTCAAACTTCTAATTGAAATTAGTGTCAGTTTTTCTCGAATAATATTTAATATGAAAAATATTGACATAAACTTTGGAGATTTTAATTCAGATTAATATTCTTTATACAAAAGATAATTCCCTTTATTCATATAACAATGAGGTTTATAGAATATTCTAGATTCTGGAATATTCTGTTGATGAGTCTGAATGACATTTATCACAAGAAAAAATGAAAGAAACTAAGAAAAATAAATTGAGAGAAGATTATAATCTGCATCTATAATAAAGCTTCTTATTTCAAATAAACACTGCTTTCCTATAATGCAATTGTCAGTTAGAATGAATGATATTGTGTGACAGGAATGCCTCCAAAAGAATTATCATACTATTATGAAAACTGTTCTAAAGCCACTTCTTATTCATAGCTACAGTCTTTGGAGAAGAAATTGAGAGAAATGTTTTTATCTCAAAATAAGTCTTATTTTCTTGTATAACATAGTTACAAGTAGATGGTTATCAAATTATTATTATTCAATGCCAACTCTGCAAATCACAACACTTATCATATCAACTATTTTTCACCTCTTTTTTAGGCTTATATATATATTTTTTTATATATTTTTCTATTTTCTACTCAAAGATATTTTTCAGCGAAAAATTGGGAAAAATATAAGAAACTATCGTATTCACGGTTAATCAGATTACAATTTTTAAGTAATGCATGGAAATATCAATTATTTCTCTCAAGTTAGATACGAAACTTAGCAAAAATCGATACGAAATTTAAATGTAAAAACTTTAAAGTGAACTAAAAAGTAACTCAAGCATGAGATGTAAGATATTCCGTAACTTTGAATACATGATGAGAAAGATCTGAGATATATATAATAAAAAATAAAATCAAAATATTAATGACTCACCGGAACAGCTTTGACGCTGATAGGTCGGGGCACAGTTGACTCCATAGAAGCTGGACAAAGGACGGGACCCGAGACCGGGATGCACGACTGTTCGGCACCGGTTTCGACAGCGGCCGCAGCGGCTGCAGCAGCGGCGCACCTGCTTCTATGTTCTTGTGCCAATTTGGCTAATTGTTGAGATCTAGTCTTTCTCATAGCTATTCGTTTACCCAAATAGCCAACAGTTGCGTATTCGAGAAGCGATGCGAAGACCATCACGAAACAGGTGCCTAAGAATACGTCTATTGATTTGATGTATGATATCTTTGGAAGTGCGGCATTTGTCGATGACATTAGTGTTGTCATTGTCAAGACAGTGGTCACGCCAAGTGCCACTCTGGCTGGTGTCGCGTTTCGATGCAACCAAAATGAAACCCATGATATGATGACTATAAGACTGGCAGGTATGTAGATTTGGATCAAGTAATAACCCATTGATCGCACGAATTGTATTTCACAGACTAATCGAGAATAATTACCTATAGATAGTAATAGTATCAATTTAGAAATTGTTTGCAAACCCATTAAATATATACAAATACTCTGTAAACATAGGACTCATTCAAAAGTGCCATTCATCAAACAAATATTTTTGCATCATTGTTAGCGTGTCATTTGCTTAAAGTCGAAGCTAGAAAAAGGTGTTTTCAGATTTCCAATAGTGATTTTGTTTGAAGATGCCGAATGTGGTGGTCTCTAATTTTCGGCCTGTATTAGTCTCTAATTTGTATCCTAAGTGAATCACAGGCTAACAATAATACATGATAAAACTTTTGAAGAATCCTATATATGAGTACTGGTAAATGGATAATAATTACATTATTAAATGCGCTTACATTAGATGATGCAATTAAAAGAAACTTTGAGAAGATATTTGATTTGTTGTGCGTTCAACAATATAAAAAGTACACATACAGCGTAAAAACTGGATTATGATTATTTCATTGAACGCACACACGAACGAGTATATGCAAGTATAGGGAAATGGGTTCAAAACTAAAATTTCGTTAGTATTGACCAATGCTGTATAATTAAAAAACTATTCTGTATGAGATTCTGTGTTAATTAATAGGTAGAACACTCAATAATCCAATGAAAAAATACATTTTAATTACAAACAAGTGAATGAGACAGCTAAACTAAACAAATTGAAATAAAAACTAAGTTGTAATCTATGATGACGTAAAGCATTATTATTAAGTTTGATTTATGAATAAAAGACTACATGTCTGGCGGGTATAACTTTGATAACTGAAAGCATTTCTAATATTTTACTATACTTAACATATTATTTTGCACATTCAAAACTCATATTCTAAGAGGAAATTTCCAAGACATAAGGAAATGGAGAAAACTTTTAAAGCTTCCGTTGCAAAACTTTCAAACTAATCAAATTAGAGGCAAATATCAAGTGGATGATTGTCAAAACGAGTTAAGACATAACAGAGAATGTATGTAAGAAAAATTAAATATTAATTTTAGTAATAAAGTATTAAGAAAAAAGTGAAAAAATGAAAAAAAACTGAGAGCTGAAAAGAAGGTGAAAATTGAGAATGGTGGAAAAGTGAACAAAACTGAAACATAATATTATTATATCTAGTCTCTATCATAATTTTACGTCTGATAAATTGAATAATAAAACAGCAGTGAAACCACAGATAGCAATAATAAAACTAATAACGGATATGATTTTGATTTGATATAACAGTAAAAGAAATTGATTTTAATAATGAATGCGACGCTCTTTCTAGAAGAGCGTCTCTCTCTCTCTCTCTCTCTCTCTCTCTCTCTCTCTCTCTCTCTCTCACTACAGAATCGCATCTCAATTGAATATTTGATGTAATATGATGTAGAAATAGGTAAATGTTATGTAATAAAAGGCTATATAAAAATTAATTTATTAAATTTGTCGCACAAATCATTGCACTAATACATTATGCATAGAAATAGAGAACAAACAAATATTGAACCAATCGTTTCAGTAAGAGTAATATTGGACCCATATTTGATTGTAATGATAACAAGAAATGATAATATTAAGACAACAAACGAGCTAATAGAAAATATTCTTACCAGTACTCAACACTTCCAATTTAGTTGATTGTTTATGTCCGACTACTTTAAATTGAGGCAATTCAAGGCCTTGTGATAGTCCTACAGAACCGGGACCTCGTGCCCAAACATATACTATATCTGCCATCGAATATCCATCTGGAATTTGAGAGAAATTACAATATTTTCAGTTTAATAAATATTTAATGTTCCTAAAATCTTATGTTTTATTAAGTATTTCTTCAAAAAACTCTTGCCTTTAGCCTGAAATTCAATTTAATTATATTTTATAATTCTAATTTTAAAATTCAAATCAGAATATTCTTGGAATTTCGTCTAAGAATAAAGTTTTAAAACTTCAGGGATAAAACTATTTTAAAATTTTTATTTCATTCGACTTGTAATAAAAGCTCAGCAGAAGAAAATAATCGATAGACGAAACTCTAAGAATAAGAATTATATTTTTCTTAGCAAAACGAATTGTATTTATTTAAAACTTCAAAAAAACAGAATAAACTCAGACTGCATTTGGTTAGCATTCAAATTGTTTTTTACGATTTGTCGTTAAAATTGCATTTTTATAGCGGACACAATCTTATTTTATTAAGTAAATTTCACTAATAAATTCTTACAGAATATTCTTGCTCACAGAATATTCGTGCTTGAAGAAGAAGAAGAAAAAAGTAAATTATAATAAGTATTAACTATAAAGATGAGGGACTTTCTTCTCTAGTATAGAAAGACTTATATATTTGTGTTGAATAGTAGTCGCATTTGGCATTTGACAACATTTTTATGCTCACAGAAAGTACTTTATTCTAAGTGCATATAACAATATATAACATTATTATTGAGCAGAAAAGAGTCAAAGCTAGACGTTTGACTCACAAAAACTAAGCTAAACAATGTGATCTTTTCAGATATTGAGTTTAATAAAAATTATTCTCTACCGTATTTTTTCTCTAACAATCGACTAGAAGTGGTTCACGTCTTTTATTGCTATTTGTTTTTCACCAGCATGTTCTATAACTTATTCTTAATGTTACAATTCAAATAAATTTCTAAATTATTTTATTAGTTCAAAACAAATAATCTTTTAAATTAATTTCATTCTTATAAATGTCAGATAATTGTGGAAAATAATCAAATGTTTTAACAATTTTCAAACTCTAAGCCAACTACAAGTTGATTGTCTCTAAAAACTGAGTATTATTTTAGATAAGAGTATAGCTGAAGAAACTATCGATAAGAAAAAATAGTGGGATTTATTCGTATTGCAAAGCCATATTCAAATTTGATGTTTAATAAAAATAAAGGCCCAAAGTTTGAGCAGTTGTGTGAATGTATCAGAAGCTGGTTTGACAAGCAAATATTTGAATTGCAAGAAAGTATCATTTCGGGAGTCCAGATACAGAATAAATAAATAAAACACTTGAGAAATTGAGGCAAAAATCAAGTTTAAAAAGTTGACTGGTGTTGAGCAGAAATGACTAGAATTGTCAACAAGTAATATGGGATGAGATAGATTTTGAAGAGCTGAGGCGTTTTTAATAAACCACACACTCGGCCCTTCAAAACTAGAACTTCTATAGACACTGCTTTTAGCACTAAACTAGAGATGAAACTAATATTTTTGATTCACTTTTATTTCTATAACTAGTTTGGAATTTTTCATTTTTCCCAAAGACCTACACAAACACAATATTTTGATTCTCTTTCAGTTTCAAGTGTTACACTATTTTGCTCTATTGAATGTTTGATTTTTGCTATTTTGGTCGAGTCTCTCTCTTATTCTGTTTCTTATTCCTAGTTTTTTCTTCAATAGTAAAACTAATAAAAGCCAGTCCTTTGGCGACAACTGGGAAGCTAAAGAAGAAAATATGTTTGCGTCCTGTTCTACCCCTTATATCATACAAATAGACATGATCTGCAATATAACTATCGGGTAGTTTTAAAAAACGCAACTTTCAGTCAAACCTCAAATATGAAAACAATGAAATCTTGTATTTCACGCTCTGATTTAGTAAAAGAAGAAATTTTTGTTTACTCAGGCTTTTATCCGAACGACTATTTATAGTAAGATAACTTTAGCAAGATAACTTTAAAAAATGATTCGTCAAGGAGAAATAATTCAGTGAATATCAGCTCGAATTGGGGATAGAGTTAAGGGATATATACTGAAATTCTACTGAAATTGTTCTTTTGGTATCCCTAAAAACCTAAACTCAAGCCTAAACTCATGGAAGGAATATTGAAGTGGAAAAATCTATTACGATATTCTCAGGCCTATAGTGCTCGCTTGTAATAATAATTCTTCTTGTGTTCACTCCTTTTTATGCCTTTGATTTATATCTTGTTGCCAAAAGTCAACATTTTCTGCTTCTGTCCGCCAAATATTGGACCCAAACCTAAACATTAAAGCGATTGCCGCCACTTTAATGACTACTACAGATGTAATTGTGCTCAAGAAGCCTTTGCGATCGAGCGTAGTGAAAGAGAGAGAGAGAGAGAGAGAGAGAGAGAGAGAGAGAGAGAGAGAGAGAGAGAGCTTATTGGGGTGTTATGTGAATTAAGCAAACTTGAAGTTAATTTTGGTTCATTCGGTCACGAATAGCAATATCGATAATATATTACTTATGGATCTGTTATATAAAGATTATTAATAATACATACAAAACATACTCTATAATAATTGTTATATCAATATTAAATGGCAAGATATGTAGAAATCTAATGGCAAAGTAATTGCTACTAAAGCATATGAATCTATATACATCTGTACGAACATTTCTTAAGAATTTGAATATTTTTCTTTATTGTTTGATTCAATTTTTTAAAGTGCTTCTTAAAAGTAAGCTTCATTCATATATTATATAATCAATGTTTATGTATTAATAGTCATAATGAGCATGTTTTATACAAATCTTATTAAAATGAAAGTGCTCTCAGGCAACATTAGAAAGCATAAAAATTCTACATTTTTGGCATTTCCATAGAAGAAACTTATTACTTTTTAGGCCTTATATTACGAAAACTATCCTATAGGAAAAATTGTAATTGTTATCGAAAAGACAAAATTTATATCTAAGCTTTATTAGTATGCAAAACGAAATGCTCTCTTCGAATAACGCCTTTCAGGTAATTCAATTTTTTCCGCTTTGCCAATAAATAGTGAATATTCTCAGAAAATATGTACAGGAACATAATGTGATGAGAAAATATACGGGGACTAGAGAAAAATTATGTCTGTTCGTATGACAAACGCACTCTTTCATAAAGATATATATGTTTAGGTATAAAAGTCTTTATCCGTTATCTTCTAATAAAGGCTTGGATTTTTCGGTCTTTAATCTCTGATAGAAGGCCTATTCCAATCAAATTTTCCGGACAAGATTTAAATTTGTTCACATCTGACACCTTTCATTAAAAATTTTGATGTAATTTGTATTGATGTTCCGCAGAAGTATTTTAATTGCTTCTTAAAACAATATTTTTCACGAATGATAAATATCAAGATTAAAATTGGGTTTTAGTTATAGTGAAAAAATTTCTGGAACCTGACAAGACCGTAAAACTCAGATCCAGTTGATAATAAAGTGATTGTGATGTTATTATAATACCTCTTATTTGGTATGTCAACAACGTGTCAGTTAAGATACTTGAATGAATCAACTATTTTTTCATGCATTCACAGCTTAACACTTAATGCATTACAATTGTATGCAGACAATAGACACATAAGCCAAGACTCGCTCGAATACAAACTTATTCTTAATTATCTAATACACTGTTTCTCTACTATAAAAACTCACCTTGTCAACTTGTTCAGTCCATCTATTACTACATTGTGTATAGAATGAGCTTAAATCAAACAAAATAAATTTGATTCAAGTCAATCGGGGAGTCATTAACGATAATAATCTATGCCCTGTTGTGTTTGTAGATTAGTCTTAAGCGAATTCTTAAGTATTTCCTACCAATGAACAGGATCAGTGCAATTGCTATGATTTTTCACTAATTTTAGTTTAATACTAGCATAACGGATAATAAAGCTAATTGATACTAACATTAGAAAGTAATAACGAAATTCAAAATGCAGTAACATTTTGATACATTCAATTGTAGGGCACTGATACTTCAAACTGATTTGATAAACAATTCGGTCACATTTTGAAGGTTTTTAGACAACTAATTTTTGATTGCGATATGTCAACAGAGTCAATAGAAATACCATTGAAATTGGTTGTGTGAATTTCTAGTCAAAGCACGATAGTCTGTCTCTAGACAGTAATCTTTGATTGTGTTCAGTGCTAAGGTTTAAGTACTGAACATACATGTATATTGTAGAGTGCGAATTCAACTATAAAGATACTGCAAATTGACCTTAAAGTCAATGCTTGGAATATAAACTCAAGTAATACACCTAGGTTCTAACAAGTGCCTAACAAGGTATTTTTGTATGCCTAACGTTTATAACTTGTTCAGTACTTGTTAGTATCGTTACAATCGTCAGAATCGTTGGTAAGAATTGTTAGAATCGTTAGAATTGTCGGTATATCCCTTAAATTTTATATTCCAATCATTGACTAACAAATCAATTTGAAGTCGATTTGCAGTATCTTTAGAGTTAAATGTGTGCTCAACAACAGAAATTCAGATCTTAAACCACAGCACTGTATACAAAGATTATTTGATGTATACTCAATATTTGAGAGCAATGCACGCAAAAGTCTTTTGTTCGAATTTAATTTGTACCTCAAACAGAAATATCAATAATAAATTACAGTTTGCTATTAGCAAAGACTTGTAAGCTTTTATATAGATAAAGATTTAGCAGGTTTATAATTATTGAAGTTCTTATACAGGCAAATACTTATTCTTATAGCATAACATGGATTCGCTATAAAGAGATTCATTTATATTGAATTAAGACATATCCCAATATGGAATAATACTTCTTAAGTCTTAGAATAAAGCTGAGAATGCATATTCTGATCGATAGAAACAATGATCAAATGTTTAGTTAACTTATGATTTATTCCTAAATAAACAAAGAATGCTTGTACTTTTGGACAGTTACTGCTAGATATTCAGCAAATACTAATATTTTCAGAGAAAACACATATATTTATCATAACAGAAAATAAGACAAATTGCCACAGCAAACAAACTGATTGATAATTAGAAATATTTTCAGCCAATAATTGCGGCCAAACAAAAGAAAAGAACAACAAAAGTAACATAAAATCAAATACAACACAATATTTTGTGTCTACTGTAACGTAACGCAAAAGCCATTACTTATGAGCTCTGGAGGACATATGAAATTACTTTTATGTAATGATATCTAACTCGAGTCTCATTCCTCTAACTCTCCATCCCTTCACATGCACTAACTTTCTCTCTAATAAAGGGTTGCCACCTTTGGAAGAGAACAATCTCAAGCTAAAAACCAATCTAAATTAGCTTTTCTAAAACTATTAGTTTGATTCCCCGAAAAAATTAATTTCAAAAGTCTCTACGTAAATAATAAGCGTGAAATCATCAATAAAATCAATTCCTTAGTGAACAGAGATTTTATTGAGTTTAGTTCAGAAATTCTTATTTTCAGATTCTGAATCCCGGAAATCTTGCGTTTGTGTGACAAAAGTGATTAAAAAAATATACTAAAACATTGGGTTTTACTTTGAACATGAACCGATCATCAGAACATAAATTGAAAGTGTTCATAGAGAACATAATGAGGAGAAAGGTGGTAACTCAAATAGAATTGTTGATCTAGCCTTATGTTTTCCATTTACAGCAAACAGATTTTTTTCTTCTCTAACTTATGTTTGAAACTAATGGCTCGCACTGTTGTCACATTTAGTTAGTAAGTTATTTGCGAAACGTAATACTCCTCTCTTCATATTTACTCTTATTTCTTGACTTAAACTCATATAAAACTTTATGTACTATTTGTTTCTCTTGTATTTATCATGACTATAATGATTATTATCTGAATATATTTTCCTCAATTTGTTAAGATTTCAAGTGATTTAGGCTTTTAAAATAGATATGAAACTCCATTAACCAAATATCTATGAATTAAATTATACGGCATTGAATCTGAGTATATAATACAGTATTTATCGCGCATGAAATACAGTTAGCTATTAATGAGAATTTATTGTAAATCCTCTTTTTTCCTAAAACATTCTATTAATTGTTATCTTCAACACAATCACATCTATTTCTAGTATTGGTTTTAACTTAATTCTCATGTTGACTAAAGTGACTTAAGATGAATTTGATGTTGAATAATAGGAAAAGGAATTAGTCGAGTCTCTACAGTCGCTTTCTTTAAGTTAGGATTAAAGCTCTTGGAAAATGACAAATTATCGGCATGCTCTTATCGATAAATTATAGTCAATTTATAGACTAAGTTTCACCTAATCTTTTTCTTAAACGTTCATTTCCTTTTAGTTAATTTCTCTGATTACTTTGTTTGATTTGGTCAAGATTGTTTGTTTGTGAGCAAGATGAACAAGGTTGTTTGCATAGCTTGGACCAACTTTTAATATAGATGCGATCAAATTTATTGATGAGTCTGGTTGATGGCTTTCAGTTCGTAAGGCTAAGGTTATATAAATCAATCAATATCTTCCTGATTGTAAAATTTTAACTGAATTTAAGACTGTAAATACAGTAGAGCTAACAAATAAGACAGATATTCAATATTTTTCAAAATCAATTTAAAGAACTCTCAACAGATCATTGCTTAGATCTCTCTACACATAAGTTGTGCAAACATTTTAGCATATTTTGCGATAAGTCATCTGAAAAGTTGACACTAGACTCGGAAAAAGTCCATAAATATATTGAAATATTGAATTGAATGAAAAAACGAAATCTTAACCAAAAGCCGCAATATCTAAGTTATGAATTAAGGTAAAGTTAAATATACTTTTCGGAAGCTATCTATTCCTCAGACATCTATTTATTAAGAGAAGCAAATCGAGATAAAAGTGAAAAAAATCTTCCTGACACAAAGTAAGACATGATATTTAATTAAATTGATGCTATTTTTAGCAATTGAAGCACTAGAAGAAGGAACATTAATTAGATTTTAATACGAGTACTCGAGTTATTCATTCGAGTACTAAACGTGTGCATAATATTAAATGAATAGCTAATTGAGAATCAGATACAGTTTAAAACCACATTAATTGAATTTCTACTTTTAAACATTCTCTTCTAGAAAGAAAATAGTTTAATATTTTTCAATATTGAGTTTAATACGCCCACTATTCAGTATAAGACTCTTTGGCTATTTGTGGTCAATTATTTATATGACATTTGTTTTGCTGAATTTGTGCTCTTATTTTCTATTAATAGAATATTTGATTTCTGGCTTCCTTCTAGAAAGGCGTTCATAAATGACAAAGTCTCACAAAAATGGATTTTAAGATTGTTTGACTCGAGGCAAAAGTGTTTTGAAATTTATTGTTGAACCAAAGATAATAAGATTGAGAACTTACAGCTTTCTATTTCTATAGTGCATAGTTGACGATCCATTGGAAAGTATTGTAAATTCATCGGACAGCCAGCAGTTACTGTTAACCTGTTAAAATAGAGTAAGCTTATTAGTTCAAAAATATTAAGCATATTTTAATTTGCAATTCAATCATCTTCATCAATGGTAAGCTCTGCAATGTTAGCACAAGTTTTTCAATGCTATTCAACTAGGTTAGAAATCAATTTGATAAATCCGCTAATATTTAATAGTAAATAGCTTTTAGAAATTAGTTTTGAGCTAATTCTTTACATAGCTAAAGACAGTTTAATGATTAATAAGTTAAGCAAAGCAACAAAAAATCTTAAAAGCAGCTGAAAGACCTGACAGCTGCTCAATTCAGATCTTTTTTGCTTTTGATCGCACAAAAATTTGGCGCAACATTTTTAGTGAGAAAATGTCTTCAACTAAAGCAACTGATCATTGTACTGATCAGAAACTTTAGCAAACTAAACCAAGGCTGTAATCTCATCAATTTCAGCGATGGGTCAGTTAAATGAAATTCGCAGTAACATTGATGTGAAATGATTTTTTCGGTCTCGTAGTCAGTGTTGATCATCAATTATGTGTAACTCTTTTCAATCAATCATAATTTGCTATTAATAATAGATGTGACAATTTTTGGATAATTTTTCATTAAAACTAATATCAAAATTTATTGAAAGCAATTTTCTAAAGCAACACATTATTTGCCAAAAAGTTCAATAAGTCAAAGATCTTATTTCAGTTTTATTCGAGTTTTATTCTAGTTTTATTCGAGTTTTTTCCACATTTTTTCCAACAGAACTTCAAATTAATAATTTTACGTAAAAGACAAACAACTTCTCTGTCTCATAACGATTTTCTGACTCCATGATTGTTGTGATTATTATCAGTAGAAAAGCAATAATAGTATCAGAGAAGAGAAATCCTCATTATTATTTTCATCAAGTTTTCTATAGAACTAGTATTAGTTATGATAATATATTTCATTAAAATAATAAGTGATAGAATAGAAAAAGTGAGGAGAGAGAGAGAGAGAGAGAGAGAGAGAGAGAGTAAGAGAGACGAAAGTAATAAGAGTTGCTTTTGGAGAAGATGTCAGGCGAACGAGAATTACATTTATCATTATATATACAATTCTAGAGATGCGATATGAGAAGTGAATTTATATAACTTTTCCTTATTTAGTATTCCTTTTCCTTTTTTGTCTACTGTTAATCATTTTGCAAATCAATTCTATTTAGAAGTTTTGTTGTACAAATCAATTGTATGCTTCGGCTTACAATCACTTGAACTTTGACTCACCCTTTGACCCACCCTTTGACCCATCCTTTGACCCACCCTTTATTATTAGGAAAGATAATAATAGAGATTGTTATGAAAAAATAAAGATGAATCAAATTTATAGATAGATAATTATAATCAGAAGATCAGTAGCAATAATGATATTTCTGTGTATTAAATGCGCTAACAATGACTTCTACTTTTGCCCATTAGGGGTGTGTGACTTTGCCTATTAGGGGTGTGTGACCCCAAATATTAGATCACTTTGAAGTTAATGCTTTTTTCATTCATTCTCTTTCAGATCTGTTAAATGTGAATTTGTTTCTATCAAATATTATTACAATGCTACTTTCATATTACCTTTTATATATATAGGATCAAAATTGATGTTTGTTTAGCGAAATTCAATTATTTCAAACCAAATATTTCTTTAGATGAGTGCATCGAATTCATTGAATAACTTTAGAGAATAGCATTTCTTTGATTTGGTTGAAAAACCTTTTATGTACTTAACATTCTTATTGTAAGTCATTAAAAATATGTAAAACATTTCTATGTATTTATAGCTCTGTTTAATTATTACTAAGGATTTTAACCGTACGATTGAAACTAAGGACTAGATTCCAAGTCATAGTTTTTCTAACCTCAAGTTATTTCAAAGTATTGAAATTTCTTTTTGTTTAACTAAATATCATAACATTTTTCAGAAATTTCATAAGAAGAACATTTTTAGCGTCGAGTTTGCATAATACATGAAAAGAATAAAAAATTCAATGAGCAACATGAAAAAATTGGCAAAGAACAAATTCACGTCTGGAATATCTCCTTATGCCATTTTGAGCCAGACTTTGCTCTTCTTCTCGAAGTCATTACTTGCGATGCTTTACTAAATGGAAACTTATTCACTGTCTCTCTTTCAAAAATCAAGCTTTTATTCTACTAGTATTAAGCTATATATCCGAATTTCTTTTATATATAGCTCGGTCACACACACACACACACACACACACACACACACACACGCATACACATCTCTTAACTGTCTTTCTCATCATTGGTATTGTTGACTGTGTTGCTAACATTTGATGACACACACAAACAAGTGATGCGAAACAGGCGTTACAGATGATGAACTTTTGGTCAGTTAAGAGAATAGAAAAGAAAAATATAAGAGAATTACATATAAACCTACTCTCAATGTCAATTCCTTGGATAAACAAAAGACTCATTTGTTATTATTCTTTTTTTCTAACCAAATAAAATACAACTGAAACTTCTCAGTCGAATCTAAATTTGTAAAGACTATTCCCATGAACGATCAAAATTCAGATCCTGACAAACTGGATATTAAGAATTGGTTGAGATTTCAATTGATATCTGTCTAAAATTATCTACATAACTTTCTAGATCTCTCAGATAATTATCTAGATTTTAAAGCTAATCATAAATTTAGCTGAAAAAGTAAAACAAATAAAAGTTGATGTTTACCATTAACTTGAAGCATAGTTAAATTTATTATTCCTTTTAAAAGAAACCTCTAAATAATTTTTGTGTTTCTTCTTTATATTGATATTTATAGATCTATATAAGAAAAGTAAGCCTTTTAGGCATCAGATTCTTGTGTTTCAGTGTGTTCTGGCCTTTACATTAATGTAATCGAGTAATCAGGAAAAACAGGCTATGATTCTCTACAAATGTATTGATTCTGGTAAATAATTAAGGAATATCTTAAGAATGAAAGTAAACATTCTCAGAAAAAATTGCACTTTTTGTAGAATAAAACACTATATTACGAATACTTTATCAATAATGGAAACCAATTATCGATAAGTCTCGGTTTGGATTCTGTTTAATGTCAAAGGATAAAACTCGAGAAAACGATAAGAATTTGACAATAAATAAAGTTAAAATACATTGAATGAATAGGGACTGAAATTTTCAGATCTTGTTTGACAAACAATTAGGATAAATAGCTTCTAAGACTTGCTTTCAGTGCTTGAGCAGTATCAAAAACAGTATCGAAAATAGCAAAATAGGTTAGGTTTCTTTTAAAAATAATACCAAGAGATAAGGAAAACTATTACTTAGTCTAAAATATTTCGACTAAAGCTAGAGGTTTAGTCTATCCTGAAGAGACTGAATGAATACCTAAAGTTATTATTATAAGTTTTTGTGATATTCATTGTAAGAATTTGATGATTTGTTTTGTAGGAAAAGTTGGAAACAGCCAGAAATTCCCAACGGACAGAAGAATCAAAGGAATAGGAGAAAAAAGAAATACTGAAAAAGATACAGATGTATGTAAATAGTGAACAAATGAATATTATGCACATTGATTGTTTGTTAATACAGGCATACAAATTGCTTTGGGCTGATATAATAGTTTCTCTTTCTATCAATGAATACGATGTAATAAGTTGAGGCACATTCAAATAGAACCTAAACCTAGAACTATGTGGATAGAAATCAATTAATACTACTATATTTTCCTTATTATACTAATGATAAAATGGTTTAAGGCCTTATTCATAATATTTTTGGTCATTTGTTATATTTACTCAATAGTAATCTAAAAATGATAATTAATTACCTTTATTAGAGTATAAGATTTTATTTGATTCTTACACTAAAAATTTATTTTATCTATTTATAAGTAGTTCGTTATCATAAAATAAATTTATAAATTAGCTAGTATTCAGAATCTCATTATTATCCTCAATAATTTGTCTGCCTTTTTATTAAGACTCAACTTTTAGGCAGAGGAGAAAGTTATTAACGAGTGAAATCTGATTCGAATGAATTTTTGGTAAATGAAATCTGAAATATAATTCTTAGCGCAGGCTTTATGCATATAAGAGTTTAGATTAATCAGGTAATAAAATAAGTTTTTCAAATAAAAGGTCAACCGTGTGGTTATTAGTTATCAGGAATAGCTTGGTTTGTCCAAGCTCAATTCTGCATCCAATTGTTTGGATATATTCTGCTAAATTAAAAAATAATTTCTTTCTCTCGTCTTATGTTTCAGTTCGTGCTTTCAATCATTTTATGGCATTAAGTATAGACTCTTTGTATGTAACTAAACGCCCAAAGTCTAAAAGTAAGGGGAAGAATAGCAGCTGTGGTTCAATGATGAGCAGTCACTTATTAGACAGTATTGATTCGAACAAAAGCATTCCTTAAACGTTGAGTGAACTACTTTTCTAATTCATTAATTATAATGAACAAATGGCACCACTCTATATGTTCGGCCATTATGTAGTCTATATGACAGGACATTCAATACTATACATCTACGTTTATTATAATTCAAATCTATTTATGCTATCGTCGCATTTGTAGAAATGAATGCTCTGTGATAAATTGTTCTCCATGATAAATAGCTTTTATTACGTATTAATTACATAAACCTATTTGTTTAGTAATCACTTCAATCCAAACTTTACAGCAATATTCGCAACAAATTTGATTTTAATTAAATATAATATGCATTACGAAAAAAACGTAGATTAAATCAATTATCACAAATCAAATAGAACTAGGAAGAATATCTTCATAGCCAGCAGATTCAAAAACGGTTTTATCAAGTCTCAAGTATTTGTTGTCTTGTTTCTTATTTGCATAATCATTTTTAGACATTCGACCCCTCTTTCCATACAATTTATCAATCAAATTATCGATTTTGTCATTTTTAGACTTCACTCTATTCTCATTATAACTCGACATTTCTCTGTCTAATTCCACTTGAAAATGATTACCTAAATATTGATTATTTTCATCAAAATTATTTTTCACATCATCATCAAAACCAAAATAACTATTATCTCTGCTGGGATCGTATGCTTTCATCAAATCAAGTCTTTCATCATCTTCTGATTGTTGATCTAAATTATATAAATCACCACCGATTGATGGTTGGATATCAATTTTTTTCAATCGATTTAATAGTTTTTTTGCACTTGATTTCTGATTGCATTGACTACGATCGAAAGCACTCAGATCTTTATTATGTCGAAAGTTGTCGAGACGTTCGGCATTTTGCCAATCATCAGACATGAATAGCTGATGCGCTGGATTATAAATAATATCATCTCTACTATAAGTATTTGACTCATATGCTTCATCCAAATTCGGAACTGAAACCAACGAGATATAATTGATTTTACGAAGTCTTTGGCTTAAGACAACTTCGTTTTTTAGGCATAATAACACAAAAATAAAAACACAGCTCTTTATATGAATTTTCATTTGGTTCATCGAAAAATACTGAATATAAAAGATTTGTATATCAAATATTAATCAACACAGTACTAGAACTGAAATGCAAGTCATATACTCAAACAATAAAATAGTCTGTTTGAAGAATCATTCACACAAGTTATTGATTATCAACTTAAATGTCAAGTTTAACCAATTATTGGGAACGTCTTTAACAATTTGAATGATAAACTTGTTTACAGTCTAATTGCTTTCACAGTTGAGGCACACCCATATTATAGCAAATTACAATAAATTATAACAAGTTTATAACTCAGGGCTATGAATAAAAGTATGAGGCATAAGGTATGACATACTTATGCAGTTGACAATCAGTCCAAATAAGTAAATATTGTTTTTAACGCAAAAAGTATATCAATATCATCAAATATTGCATAATTAAGTAGTGAATCTAGATCTTAATTATAGATAAGCATAGTCTTTTACACATTATTTATTTTACGCTTCACTACCGACTTATTACGGACTTTCAATGTTAGTGAATCAACCCTAAAATCGTCATGTTTCTAAAGAAATTTTAGCTCATTTTTTCTATTTTATCTGTAGTTATGACGAGAATGTTGTTCACGCGATGATCGAAATGCTATCAAAATTTGTTTTTATGCATTATTAAGTTGTTTTTTAGTCCTGAAGACAGTTGTTTTGCTCTATTTCCTATCTTAATCCTACGCAACTTATGTATTATTCAATATTTTATTAAAACTTCAATTTTAGTTTGTCTCCTAAAATAGAAATTGAATTTACTTGCTATTTGAAAAATTTCAAATTTAATTCTGAGCCTAAGTCTTTTAGGCTGTTTTCCGATAGAATCTATTGCGTCAAATCATATAAATGTGAAATCTTTTTAAATAAACATAACATTTCTAATTCTAGATATTTATTAATAGATTTTCATTTCTAGTCTAGACTTTAGGAAATATACATTTGTTCATATTTTTCACAATTATTAAGTTCAAGTTTGAAATCAAAACTAATAATTCATTACTGAGAGGAAAAGTTTTGACTGAAAGCTAATAGTTGTTGAATTAAAAATCAATTAGGAAATCACTCATTACACACAAGAACAATACATTTCATATTTGCAATCAATTATAGTAACCCAAAACTGAAATAGAATCTTAGATATGTTCTCAGCTAACAGTCAGAAAGTGTAACGTTTCGACCGTCGTATTAGTCAATAAACTATTACTAAGTATTTGTTCCTCAATAATACTGCGAAACAAAAGTAAAGTTTTTTAGAGCAGGTAACAGAGACAAGTTTCGGACTCAAAGGTAATGAGCGCTACACATATTGCTATTTTTAAAGCTTTGCTTCAAAATAGAGTTTTTTTGTCAACCTATTACTAACACTCAAAATAATAATAATAATAATAATAATAATAATAATAATAAAAATAAAAGTTAGAAACAAGCTGAAAACGAAACAATAGATAAGGAATAGAAGATAGCGTGAAAATCTCATAAACGCAACAATTTATTGGATACAACTCGACTGTGTTCAATAAATGCTTGACTAGAATTGATTGATTGCTTCTTTGAATGGACGTTAGATTTACATCCTTTCGATCCCTTTTTCTTCTCTATTAGACTTTCCGTCTCTTTCCTAAAATATTTCTATATTTAGATGACATCAATTTCTTCTTCTTCTTCTATATATCGATCTGAAAATCAAAGCTTATTATCGATTCAATTTTTGTTCAATTGAAAAGTTTTATTTGATTTGATGTCTTGATTTTGTATTAAAAACGTTGTAGCTATGGATTTAAGGTTTCAATTGTTCTAAAGCTGTAAATGCAATACATCTCATAAAAGCAATCATAGATTGAATGCTCGAACAGGTAACACTTTCGAACATATTATGTTATGTAATCCAATCGAAACCAACTTTTCTTCTTTCCGAATTATAGCCTTTCTGTTATCTGTTCATTTCTTTTGTATGTATTCGTGATTAGAAACTCAACAATTGATTACTTAATTCTTATTCTTAATTTATTATAAAATATTTGAGCTCAAATTTACTATGATTTGGCTCGAGTGCATTTTCTAACTGAAACCAAAATCGAAAATTGTTGTCATATAAATGGTAGTCTTGCTCTCAACTGTGATTAAAGACATGTCAAAACTTGATTCTTATTCATAGAAATATTTTATTGATTTATTGTTCCAATAGAAGAAATTATAATAAGCTCTTATTTCTAAATATTTTACTATTTTGAAAGTTTTTCGGAACAATTCTCGATAAGTAGGGATTTTGAAAACTGAATCAAAATTAGAATCTTTAGCAGTACTTGTCTTAGATTTAAAGACATAAAATCTAATGCTCTAAACAATGACAACAAATGACTATAAAAAAACTTTACATCCATTTAAGAAATATGAGAATATAAAAGACGAGAGGAATAAGAATGCGCATCAAAAATGACTTAAATCATTGAACAACAAAAAATTTTCAGCTAGAGAGAAAACTAGAAGATAAGAAAGTGAGGCACAAATCACTGCCAACTTAAGAATAATGTGGTAATTCTTGTTTTACAGTTAGAAAATGCATCATATAAATGATTCATGAGATGAAACACTGAGAGATGAGAGAACTATATCTCCAGCTAACGAGACCAATACTACTCTACTGGAGACGCTTCAGACCAGACAACACTGAAAATGTTAACTAACTCTTAGTATTGCATTTTTGTTCTTGTATTAGTGAACTAAAGGTATTACACGCGAATAGAGTAGATGCAAAATTGTTCTCTCTTTTCATCATAACATATAGATTTGGTGATCAATATAGCGAATAGTGATGAGTATATAGCGAATGGTGTATAGCGAATAGCGATCAGTATATAGCAGATAGTGTATAGCGAATAGTGATCGGTATAGTATGAAATGCCAAACGGTGTGAAGCATTACATTTGCGTATATCTAACAGCAGCTGCTTCTCCAATAATAAGACTCAGATTTGAATGTGATGCACACTTTTTTCTTATTTCTCTTCTTCTCAGTATCGTTTTTTGAGAAATTCTATTATGAACATTATATAACATGATATTATCTCGTTCTGATAAATCCATTTTATTGGGTACTCAATACGTGCCAATGATGTTGAATCGAGTTTTACACTCTTATCAGTGTTTGCATTGGGTATTGACTGAAGATAAACAGAGGATAATTAAGATAAAAACGTTTATCTATCTTTTATCCAAGGCATAGATCTAACAAATTTAGCTTTACTGCATTTAGCAAGTATTGTCAAATTCAGCTTTTGATCATAATTATCAATCAATAGATATTCAAAATTTATGCTGCAGATCTCTTCAAATAATTTGGTAAATAATTATTCGTCAAAAGTAAGCATTTCTCAAGAAGTAAAGTCTCGAAAATCATAAATTGAGTCTAATTTGCATTTGTCTAACTTATCAAACAGGATTTGATTAATAAGAAAATTTGATCAGTGTAACTATCTCATTTATAAATGATTCATTATTTCAATGTAAATAATGAGCAAATTATTCAAAATGTGGACGCAATCACTTTATTTGATGATGCATTTAAAATATTTGGAGTCTTTAAAGAGTTAATTAAATGTATCAGTGGAAAGATTATTGAAAAAAGATAATTAATAGCATGAAAATAATGAATTTTTCTATATCCTGGCTGCATAAGTTGACACAGGTATGAAAAGATTAACCAATAACAAACTTTGAATCCGTTTTAGTCCCTAAATCTTGCAAATAGGTTATCATTTCATATTTACATAACATGTCATTTGCTCAAAATCTCAACATATCATTCGCGATATGATTTACCAAAAACTTTATACCAAGGCAACAGTTCGTTGAATGCTGTCAAAGATAGTTTTGAATGTCACGCAACAGCAAATAGCAATCAAATATTTAAAAATATCTGTAAGGTTTCATAGAGTATGAGGAGCAGAAATATGAATCAAAATCAAAGCATAGAAAAACGAAAGAATACATACAGAATACATATAGAATACATGCAGAACATATACAGAGTATATACAGAATACATAGAGAATATCTACAGAATACATATAGAATACATACAGAATCAAATAAGTAAAAGCAAAAACGTTATTCAATTTACTCGTATCCAACTATTTCGTTCTATTTAGGGGATTTCATTCTTATCCCTTTTTTCCTGTTATATACCATCATAAGATCTATTCCTCCGGATTTCATATCTGTCGGCCTGATCCGAAAAACTATATTGGGTTTGGTATAAGAATTTTCCTTCTCTTTTGACTCCCTATTCCTTATGCTTTCTTCATATATATATGTCTTTATCTCATTCCTCTATCTCTACATAACTTGTATTTTCTCTTTCTTTTTACATAACATTTTTCTGTTTGAATGCAATTTTTGACATCCATTTAGTGATATATTATTTTGGGTGTGTTTGAGATCTATGATACAAATAGTTTTAATCTATCCGATGAATGAATAATCCGTTGATATTTTAAACAAAATCTTTTGCGTGATATTTAGTTTCCATAACTTTCAATTGATATGAGCTTTAATTTTGAAAATCCTTTAAATAATCTCTACTTTACTTTTAATCGATCGATATGTGCGTTTGGTTCATAAATCAATCATCTCAGTTTTGGTGCTTGTCATCACGCTCTATAACTGTTGTTTGCATGTTAAGTTCAGGTCAGGTCATTTTTATTTTGTATAATCTAAACTTGACTTAATTTCAATGTAAGCATCACTCACTACAATACTTCGGTTTATACCAGTTTAAGGTTCAATTTTTTTAGTCTATTCTTGTATGAATAGTTTTCTGAATAATTCTGAATTTTCAGCATTCATTTTCTCAAAGCATGTTTTGTTTCAATGCTGTGAACTTTTGGTTTGATAAGAAAACTAAAAAAGTCAGAAGTGAGAAATAAATGAAATGTTAAACGAATTATAGGGCAAACTTTTAATTTAGAGAGTCACGAAATTTTCCAAACTATTGTTAATAATGTTGTTTACTATTAAGGAATGGAAGAGGACTTTCTTTAAAGAGTTATGACCAGAACGTGATATATTAGAAAAATCAATAGCACGATGAATAAGATATAATTGGGACGTGAGGTAAATACTGATAGTAATAGGTCTGTCACATCTAATAATATTAAGTTAGGCCTTAAAACATACAATTATAACTATAAGTCTATGACATTCTACTTTTCGTTATATACCTCGGATCCCCTTTTTATCCATTCATTTCTTTTAAAATATATGTCCTATAATATTGTCAAAACATTTCTTTTATTATTAATATTAATTCATTGCTTTTCTAAAAGAGATACTTATCTTTTGAAAAATTAATGCAATTTTATTTCTAATGAGAATTTACTAGTTTTTCAGCCCTTTCTATAAATTATTTTTTAACATACAGCACATCAATATTTTTATATTCTACCCGAAAAGTATTAATCATTAAGTTTTCTGAGAAATTCTCTGACTAAATAAAAGCATTAGTTTATAGCAGATTCTCATCCCTAACATTGATATGACTTAAAAGGGAACAAAACATTTCATAGAAACCATTTGCCGATCATTTTATGCATGACTCGATGGCTAAATCATGTTAAAGAAACTCGTTATCAGTATTATTAAGATTTATATATTGATCACTTTTCGAGTCCGAACACTGTTTTGCCGCTAAAACAACACATTAATTATTTAAGATTTACTGGCTTTTCATGTTATGGCAGCACATTATGATTGTTTGCAAATCAATTCAATATTTTCTGAATCAAATTCAAATTGATGTAAATGTTGGTTTTTTGGGTAATCAGCTTTTTAAAGCAAGAGCTCGATTCAGTTATTATTTGAAGACTTACTAAACAAATAAGCCTTTACTGTAAAGTATTAGAGAAAATGCGCTGCATCTCTAGCTAGAGATTAGGCTTTCATTAATGAAAATAAGATGAGAATAAAGACAGAGCAATGGGAAAAAGCGTTTCAATAGAGTGAATATCGGCTTTTTATTTGTCTTTTTACTAGACTTGATCTTTAAATAAAAAGAAGTGCAGTTTCCAGAAGTCTATAACTTATGTCTGAAATGACCACAAAAGTGAAGGTTTAGCTAGATATGTTGTTTTAGCTTGATATGTTTTTTTGCTTGATACGTTGTTTTAGCTTGATACTTTTGCTGGATATCTAGACTAGAGAATTATTTTTTAGGGTCCACAAGCCATTAAATGGTAAATTTTATGTGACCACAAAATAGTTAACGATAGTTCTGTTAGAATCCAAACTTCATAGTATTGTAGAGCTATATGTAATCATTTAAGTGCACTTTTTCTAATTGCGAACTAAAACTGTTATTCCGGCAACACATAAAAAACATTCCAATTATTTTAAGGATTTCTTTTTCATCTCATTTTTCTCTTCCTCTCTACTTGTCGTTAGCATTAATGCGACTTTTTATCCTTAAAACTAATTCTTTTCACTCAAATCTGCTTAACGTCATGCTTGAAAATTCCTAATTCAACAAATGTTCAGATAATGTTCGGATAATGTTCAGAATGTTTGGACAATTCTTCAGAAAACCTTAATTATGAATGGAATAAATGAAAACAGAATTTATAGATTAATGCTCTTTAAAAGTTATTTTTAAATTTTCAAATCACAAAACAACAGAAGAACTGATTATATCAAAGATCTATAAAAGATACGACAACAATGTTTATAATATAAAATATATTGACGTGCAATAAATCATTTCCCGAATGAATATTTGAACAAAAACACAACTTTTTGTTCACTCCTATACTAACACGATATGAAAGAAAATAATTTATTAAAACACGATTTAATACGTTTTGAAGCGAAACCTTTCATTAAAAGGCGGATGCGATATAAGAAGTGTCTGAAATATAAGCGACAATTTCTGACTTCACCAAGTAGTATATTAGAGGAAAGAAAATCTAATTTTAAACATAGAAATCTTTCACTGTTAACAATGAATGATAGATACCTTTATTATACACTTTGTTGTGAATATATTGTTCGGATCAAACTCCATGAATACCATCAAAACAAAAGAAAAACTAGGTTTAAGGCAAAGCTTCAGATGATTGACTCTCACCTGAAGTCCTGGGTTTACTGGATTTATAACTTATACGAAGGCATTCACTACTTCTATGAACCTTAAGTCGTAAAGAGTTGAGAAAAGCTGACAGCTATTCAAGCTCCTATACAATTTATGGCTTTATTTAGATTCTGATTTTTCTTATGCTCTTCTTCTCAATGGTAAACATTTTTATGAATATTTTTGAATTTTATCTGGAATTTGTGAGGATCAACGGAATATCCAAACTGAAATTAATCAGACATAAATCTTGATCAGAAATCAAAGTTTTGCGTCAGTCAAATTAGTGCTTTGAATAAGTAATGCATAACTGTAGGAGAGAAAAGTCATGGATTCTATTGTTTTTACCCAATGGAATCAGTCGATAGAAACAAAATATCTGATGCATTATCTCAAATGAAAGTTTTGTGTAACTCGAGAACTATTGCTATATTAATCATGAACTCAGTTATGATGAGCTCTTAATAATGGGCGAATCAATGATTACAAAAATAGACGGAAACAAATCATACGAACCTTCAAATATTCGCTTTATTTATGACTGCGAAGATACGAAATTCTGTGACCTCAAAATTTTTCAGTCAAAACAAGATCAAAATGAATAGATATATGGCGTAACTTACTATCCAAGTAGATCTATTACTCAACTCAATTATTGTGATGAGAAAAAATTACTCAATTTTCTTTTGCGAAATTGCTCAATCGTATTTCGAATCGGGTTTTGATTATTGGTTTACAAATAAGTCTCTCTCTCTCTCTCTCTCTCTCTCTCTCTCTCTCTCTCTCTCTCTCTCTCTCTCTCTCTAAATAATCCTTTTTAATTCAAACTTATTTTTTTCTATCTATTCTTCTCAATTGTCAAAAAATTCTTTTATAAGTATTAAATGTTGTGAAGCGTAAAAAACAATTTATTTTTTCAATTCTTATACTCAGAAGGTACTTACCAAATACCAAACAGAATTTAATTTTTCTATTTGTTTGCTTAACATACATTAAATGCAGTGAATCTACACGCAAAAGATGAAGCATTTTACACCTAATTCACACTTGCCTGAATTTCAACTGACAGGTTAGGTTAGATTAGGTTAGGTTAGATTAGGTTAGGTTAGATTTTAGGTTAGATTTGGCTAGGTTAGATTTGGCTAGGTTAAAATCTAGATCCAATTATTCAAAAAATATCATTTTTGAAGAACTATTTTCTTCCTTTAACTTTCATTTGTGTCAATTCTATGACTTTAAAAAACTAATGATATTTATCAAGAAATAGCGACCATTAATAACAAACAAATGGATTAATGCGCCTAAAAATGGCATTAAAAGAAGTCTGGAATCAGTGAATATATAGATAAATCTCAGCCAAAAGAAAAACAAAGAAAGGCAAAAAATAAAAGTCATTTATATTGACATAAATTGATCTCAAAGCGAGTTAAAGATTTTTTTCTCTAGACTTCTCCCCAAAAAATAAATGAAGTGTATGTCATATGATATCGATTATTATTATAGACTCTTATGTTAAGATTCTTATATTATTCTTATATTTTTAGTTCAGGTTATTGTTAGCTTTTTCAATACAAACACAACCAGAATTTTGCATATAAATTGTCAAATTTGAAGCTTAGTCTTTGAAAAAGTATTGAGGAAGAGTTATCTTCAAATTGAAGTATTCATTACTTGACAAAAGTTTAGAAGAATCGATTCGAAGTATTATGAGAGTGCGAGCACTCAAAAATGTTTACTTTCAAAATTTCTTTTACAAAAATTAAATAACACCAAAAGGGCACTTGAGCATCAAATGATGCGATAGCTCAACTATACGAATGAACAGTACTTATGAACTGTTTACTAAAACCTAAAGGAGTTATATTTGAAATGAGTAAAGATCTATAGGTCAGACTTATCGTTATTATTTAGTTTCAGTTAGAGCTCGAACATGTAAACCCTAAACCCGTTGTAGACCCTTAAAAGCCCAAATCCGTACAGTTGGATTTTAAAAATCTTCCTCCAAAAAACCATAACATTAAGAAGTTGTAGGTTTCTCTTAGAAATTAAAACGTTCAATTCATGTGTAGGCATTTTTGAAGAAAAATTTTTAAAATCCAACTGTACTGGTCTGGGTTTTTACGAATCTCCAACGGGTTTAGGGTTTACATGTTAGGCATGTAAGACAATCAATATAAAAGCTACAAGATTACTTTTAATTATAGTTTAGATCATTTTCAAAACTGCACCTTAAAAGCCTTATAGAAATGACTGGTAAATAAAATGCTTAAAAATACTCGTGATTTAGACTACAATTGAAAGTAATCCGATTTATGCAATTTTTATATTGATTAAACTTATTAGCCAGCATTTTATCATTTTTCTATAAGAGAGTCAGAACTAGTTACAATTAACCCTTAATTAAGCTCAAAGTTTGAAAATCCCATTCAAATCAATGTTAATTTAATTAACTCATAAAATTTTGAAGATAAAGGATTTTTTAAAAAATTCTGTTTAAGTCAATTAATTTTGATGTTTAGTTGAGGAAAAATTATATTCAATTTTAAAATTAATATCTGGATAGTAATTGTTAGGAGCTATTTGCATATAAAAGCTAACCACAACTATTTCTTATGTAAAAGTTTGTCAAATGCTTTACAGAAGTCAAAGTATTAATTTGTACTGATTTCATGTCATCCAATATCACAATAATAAAGTTATTTATGAAAATTTAGTCAAGTTGAGGTATCGAAAGGCCCTGTCCACTACCTTATAGTCTAAGAATACTAAAATGGTTGCATACTCAATTTGAAGTAAATGTATACATACTGAGCACAAAATTTTACACTATTTTTTCATAACTATCTACAAGGTTTATATAAGGGTTTTTGGGAATATTTTGAATTTGATAATCCTCTAATGTCCCTTGTGGGTTTGACCTATACAAGCTTTCTGTTATTTATGGTCTGCATGCATATCAGACATTGTCCAGCCACACACTTTACCAACCAATTAGGATTTATATTTCAATAAAAAATATTTAATTATTTACTATTTACATAGTACACAAGCTTGTGAGCTCATTTACTATACGGCAAATTCAAATTATGAAGTGATTAAAGATTGTAGTTTTTGTTCAACATTAAAAATGAAAAGTTTGAGCACGATAATTTAGAATAACGTTCTTTACTCTAATAAGCTTATTAGCTAAACAACTTATTATTTCTGGAATGAACAAATGAAACTTTACTTAAAATCTAATTTAGAAATACATGTTATTTACTATCTCCATGATGGTCGCAAATTTCATACTTATTATAATTTTCATTTGCATATTAATTATGTAAATTATAAAGAATAAGATTTCATATTACATACTTCTTATGTAAACCTAGACTGAGATGAGCTGCAATTTTCTACTCATAAATTTTTTTGTATAATTTGAGTGTTGATATAATTACAATTGCAATTAACTTGAAATATCATGCTCTCAGATCCCGAAACAGAACCTGTAATTTGCTTATCGTCAAGAGAGCTCATAATTTTAATTAAATAAATTCATTTAATGACCATTTTTAGCAGAGAATCAATTTATCAGAAAAATCTTATATAAATCAGAAAAGAGCTCATTGAAAAAAATAATTTTAATAATTGAAAACATAGAATATAATTATTGGACTTATCTGAGTATTCTATTGAATAAGTGAAATGTTTCCACAATTTGAAACGTGTTATGAAAAATTTAATCTCAAAATATAGTAATAATTTGGATCTCATGGAGAGATGAAGAAAAAAGTTACACACAAAGAATCTTTTGTTAAAATTAAATCCTTTAAACTTATATTTGTTGACTCACTGTCTCGTTAGTGGATTTCAAGGTATTCGTGAAAGAAATATGAAAAATAATAAAAATGTAGGCGAACTAAAGAAAAAGTTGAACTGAAAAAGGATTTGAAAAGAGAAAGTGAGTTAAATTTGATTTCTCTCAATAAGCCTATAATATAATGATATAGAAAAGCTCTTTAATGTGACGTTACTTTTTAAAACCTAAAATTTCGCTCACAGAATCACAGAATATAAGTATATAATAAGCACTTTAAATGCAGAGTCACTCAAGAAAGCGGTTTCTCTTCTTTTATTCACAAACAAATTCTTTAGAGAATTCTCTTTTATTGCACGCATTCAGTGTAATATCCAATCAGAGTCACCAGACTCATAGGTCAAAGGTCAACTGAATCAAATTTAAGTTCTTTCCTCTTACCTGATGCTTCTGTAGACCTCACCAGAGGAACCGATTCTTAAAAAAGTGTTAGGAGTGGTTGCGATGTGAAAAGAGGCCACTTTTTCATTGGCGAAGAAGGTGTCGGGAACCCAAATCTTTTGGGCCACTTCTGCACCGACCACCAACTCAGTGATTCCTCCATTTGGAGGAAATTGTAAACGATTATCTTTCCATATTTGACGAAAATAAAAGTCTGACGTGAAATCCTTTTTGGGTAAGATGTCAAAATATTAGTGCCTTTTATTTGAATGCTCTTTTTCATTACCATTTGAACTTCTGATACAGAACTGATGCCTATAATGTGCATTGTTACGCCTACTTCCACAGGAGGACCTATAGAATTAATTAATTTAGTCAAAATTAGCCTCAAGACTATTTAAAATTTAAATGCAATTTTCTTTATTATTGCCAAAACAAATATTTCAATTTATTCCCATTTGGAAGTCTCAAAATTAAAATCTATACAAAGATTGAAAATTCTCTAAATTTTTTGGGTAAGCAACAGAAATAGCTTTTTGTTTAGACTTAATAAAACTTGCAGTGAAAGGCATTTCTGCTAACTTACATTTCTCTATTTAATTTTAATATTAGATTTCGAGAAAAAAATGAAAAATTAAAAGAACCAAAAGAAATACCTTAATTTTGACTTTGAATACTTTTTTACAAGTTTTTTTAATTACAAAGATTAATTGAATATGTAACTTAATTTAAAAATTCATTTAAGTGACTTTCAAAAAATAAGCTCCATTGAACTCTGTTGAATGCGGACGTGCCTTCTCAGCACATAAATCACTTGAACCTGATAAGAGTTTTAACTTAAATATATGCAATGTTGAAAATTGATTGTGATTCAATTCAATAGTTTCGTGTGATTTTCTAGCTGTACTTATTTGTTATTAGTCATTTAATCGATAATCAACTACATTTATGTTATTCTTATTTTCAGGGTTCAATAAAATACTCGACGTAATTTGTGTTGAGATTCAATAATTCAAAATATTTTTGGAGATAATACTATTAATTACTCACTTTTACTCCGAAACCAGGTCTTTACTTACAAGACAAATTGCTATCATAAAAATATGCTTTCAAAACTAAATGAAAAGTTGGTTTTGTTGAAAGATTCGAATAAATGTCGACATTTAAAGGCCTATCTTAAGGGTACACTTGAGTGAGTCTTATTCAAGTGACCATCGAAGGTAAATGCGTTTATCTGGTTTTGCTGCGAGTGTCTTTTCAGTTGTCTCATTCAAAGTGAAAACTTATCGCTAAAAAATCTTTCAGAAAACTTAAGTAGCATAGAACTGAAAAGTTTATGAAAAGCATGATTTGAAAGCATTGCAATTGAGTTATTGTTATGATTGAACAAACTGAATGACAGCTATGGTACAATCAGAAAACTTTTGCTGACAAAATGGCATTTACACATTTCAAATAAATATATTTACCATGTCTTAAAATTGGCTGTTCATCACTTATCACAAGTTTATTATTAAGTTTAACGAGAATTAAATGCTATGCGTTTTTAAAATGTTTGAATTTGTTTTATGCCCAGTGAGGGATATTTATAATTCTAGATTCGATTAGTTTTTTCGAGTTAGTTTCCTTAAACTCAAGAGTGAAATAAATTATTTTAGACAAAAAGGAAGAACTTTCGTAAACATCTTGTATTAATGGACAAATTAATTATTTTGAGGAAAAAGCAAAGTTTAACATTATTAAAAAAAACGCTAAGAAATCGATCGCACTTTTAGAAGTAGAATATTCTCATATTCTGCAGTTGTTCTTTGCTCTTTTTTGCTCTCAACAGAAACCATGACGATATTGCTCTAAAATTATTGAAATCAATCAATTTTTTGAAATTCCGTCAACGATTTTTATACCAGTCCGGAAACGACTACTCGAAATAAATATTGGATTTCATTTGTCATTTAGTTTAATTCCATTATTAATATAGTGATAGGAATCTTTTGAATACAGAATGCTGATCAGGAATGTAAATCAAAATAATGTGAAGAACCGTTTCAGGATATCATCATTAAGTTGTTACAATAATGAGCTTTTGTTTTGTTTACTATTATCTGGCGAATAATCCCTTCGCGAATATGACGGAGGGTTATTTACAGATAATATTTTAGTCACAATTACTATTTTTATAACCAAAGCATAAAAAGGGTTATTTTCAGTATACTCAAAGCTAATGCTTATCGTTAATAACAGTAACGAACAATTTGAACTTATTGATCTTTATAATACATCTCTAAAGCCTTAGAGAGCCGAAAAATTTTACTTTCATGGGCTGGATATGGCCCGCAAGTCGTCTAATAAGACCGAAAAATTTAAGAGATATGGTATCTTCTGAATGCGATTGTGAGATAAACATATTTTAACTAGAAATTGATTAATTTAAACTAAAATTCAATATAGGTTAGAACAGATTGAAGTATCAAATGCTGATTATAGCTATTTGTATTTGAAACAAATTTCTTCTAACTGACTCAAGATGGTCGTAATCAATATTTTGAATTGACATATTCAATCATATAAGAAGTGAATGGCGAATTTAAAATCTCAAGAAAATAGTATAAGTTGTGATGTTTTAGCACAAAGGGTAACATAGAATTTAGTTCCGAAACTCAATTAAGAAAATAAGAAAATATTGATATACTATAAAATGTTTCAGTAAAGCTTGTCATCACTTAAAGGAAACAATTAATTTGAGTAAATTAAGGGTAAAAATGATGCCTATAAAATGAATTGTATTTACAAGCCAAAAATTATATCATTAATATTAAAATTTTTTTGAATACATTATTTTACTTAAGAAAATGAAATTTTTCTGCTCTAAACAGTTTGGTAGATAAATGATTAATAAGTATTTGACTTGAAAAATGGCGAATAGATTCGCAAGTTTTTCAGGAATACTAGTTAATTAGAATTAAGCAAAAACAAATTTAAAGCATACACATAAGGCTTCTAAATGAATGGATGATACAAATGGGAACAGAAAAATTGGGAACGAAAAAATTGCGAACAAAAAATTGCAGACATAAGGAACCAAAAGCAAGAAAATAAGATAAGCAATTCAAGCAAATATTAACGGCTGATTAACTTTGAGGTATAGAGCTGGAGAACATTTTTCAGTTGGAATAAGAAAAATACTGACCAATATATTCTTTATAATTATAGGGTGTCCAACAAATCAGTTTTCATATATTGCATTCTGTCAATCATTTTAAAATTGATTCAAAAGTAAATTCCGTTAATACTTAATTATTCATTACTTCTTATTCAATCATGTGTTATATACCAAATCTTTTAAATCTTTTCAAAGTCCAAACTATAATCAATAAACAATTTATTATTTTGAGAATCTATAAAAACAAGCATTTTAGCCATTCAAATATCGATTTAGAAATAAATTTTTATTTTGGAAACTTATTTCAATTTTTTTTGTTTTACGAAATGCAACAGGAAGTTATTGAGAATTTTCTTCTGAGAAGCAAAAATTTTCAGAAATACAAATTATCAGACATGAACACAAAATTGAAAACTATTTTAAGTAATTTTTAAATAACTAAGTAAAATTATTCTAAAATCAATTTTTTCGATCGAAACCCGGAATATTATACAAAGATGGATTGTTCGTTTCTTGATTTTATTTCAATTTGATGATTCAGTGGTTTATAAAAGTTAAAAATAAGAATCTTATGATAAAGTAAGAAATTTCTCATACATAAGATTTAACCACAAAAATTATATTTACACACAATCTGTTATCCGATTATACACTAAATAACAATACTAGAGTTGACTTAAAGGAACACATTGTATGATATTTTTAAGAAACAGTAATAAATAGAGCCTCAAAATAATATATGAGATTTGGAAATGGGTTTCATAAGATATCTCTTCAAAGACACTATTATAGGGAACTGAAGAGTTACAGGAAAACACCTTAAAACGAACGGTTTCCCAAAAAGTAATTTATAGAGTACTAGTTGAAAATGTATAACAAGATGATTATTTATAATTTAATATTCTCGACATTTAATAATAAGAGAATTTGATAGAAGAATTTGGCGATAGTATGCAAATAGAATTTAAATGAAAATTGAATTTAAATGAAAATTTTCTCAATAAGAATAGTATATACTATACTAGATAGTAAAATGTAATTGTATTATTGTCAAAAATGATAAAGAGTTGGGTACAATACAACTGGAAAAATAAGTGCTACACTTTTTAAAATGCTCTCTCAAGTGGAAATGTACTGATATTTTGGTACTAGAAGAAGGCATTATAACGTTCGTACAGTAGTTCGACTAATGATACTATGCTTTTCATAATAACACTCTACTACATTTCTCTCTACCAGCATATACGACATTCAGTTATGTTAACAAAACTGATTATAAATAGATTAGAATATTAGAAGCATTGCTGTAAAAATTAGGTTATTTTATTGTCAGTGCATTTTAGGACTAGATATGAATACGTGTTTTACATTAAAAATTATTTTTCTATAAGATTTGCTCAGAGTTGATAAAAAGAGAGTAATCTATATCATACTAGACTAATAACTATTTATTATTGGATTTAATTATTTTTAGATAATTATCATTCATTTCTAACCTAACCTATCATGTCATCAATTCCTGAAACGAAACAATTGTCTGAAACAATGATCTTATAATTGGAAGAGAGGCTAAAATTTGAGAAAGTTATCGATAGTAGGAGTGTTGTAATTATTGGGTTATACAAAGGCGTAACCAATCCTATTAACTATGCGTTAAATCAAATTAGATAAGAATTGTGCAATACATTTACATATTATGCAAATATTTTGTTCTAATTAAAATCTTCAGCTTTTCTAATCACTTTTCTTCTATTGTGACATTTGCACACTTCTCTGGAATGTTTTTAAATTGATCGTTCATCCAATATAACCTTTGACAATTATATCTTCTACGTGTTCTTAATTGAAATAATAAAATTGTTATTCGCAATAGGTCTGATATAATCAAATTTATTAGTATTATATTACGTTGAGCCCTAAAAAGGTGCCATTTCATTAATAACTATATGGAATTTAGTTCTTCTCTACGCCAAACTCGATAATCAGATATTTTTGATACATATTTGTCGAGTTTCCGTTGCCTCATTTCAAACAATTTCTCTAATAGAGTGCGTGTTTCAGAATAGGGAACAAATGCGAATTTAATTATTTTCTTAAATAAAGTTTCATTTTGTCAATGATTGCATGACTTTTTTTCTACATTGATCAAAACTTTTCTCCATTTAACTGGGTGTCGTTTGATTCACTAATTGGCTTTTTGAAGATTCGAAATGTCATATTTAAAGAAATAAGAAAAATTGAAGTCTTATCAAAACTGACTATTGACTTGTTTGGGCGAATCAGTGCAGACTCTCAATCTTATGAGAAATATTGTACAAATTTCGGTATCTGCTATTAAGCTTAGAACCAACATCAAGTCATGCACAATAAGATGCATAACCTTTTACTTCAAACTGAATCAGATCAGATAAAAACTGAGGCTTAAACCCTGAAACTATTGGCACATTTGAAACAACGCTCGATTCAAATTTTGGATAATTGGGATGAATAGCGAAAGCAAATTTAATTGAGTATTCGATTTACAAACTCTCAACAAAAATCTATTGAGTTAAGACAATCTTTAATCGTATTGACGAAAGATAGAAATAAATTTCAATTAAAAAAATTATTTATTCTTCAGTATAAAAAGAGACTGAAGTCAATTTGGATGCTATCTAAAGAGAAATAGAAAACTATAGAGACTTCGAATAAATTGATTTGATTATAGAGGTGAAATTAAAATAGGATGAAGAATGAAGAACGAAGAATTAAGAATGAAGAACGAAGAATGAAGAATGAAGTAATGATCGAATAAGAAAAAGAGAAAATCAACTAAATTGATAGCTGCAAGTAGAACAAATTTAGGCAAAACAAAAAGTCAAATGTGAAATAAAATTAGCGTCAAAAGAATCGAAAGGCTATTGAGTTGTCGGGCGAAATAAGAGAAGCTCTAATTCTAGTCCTATTATTCAATTGGTGGGACTTGACTCGAATGGAAAGCGCAATATGTTACAAATTGATGAGTAATTTACTTATTTTCTGGTCTTCATTCCTACTCTTACTCAAGCCTATAATCAAGATTGGCGCCAAATAATAACAATCAATTTACTTATTTTTCATATAGGATCATTATTCCTTATAGATTCTAATAGATTCATCTATTATGAGAAAAAGGCTATAAGAATGAGAGAGAGAGAGAGAGAGAGAGAGAGAGAGAGAGAGAGAGAAACTGAATAAGAAACAAGAAAAAACGGATTTTCACTAAAGCTTATTATTCGGGGCAAAAGTGTTGGGCACATAATAACACATGTTATAGCTCTAAACTGCAATACCATTTAATCGCATAGAAAATATCACACATTCTAGCTTGATGCCTTTCACTCTTAATACCAAATAAGGTATTTTCGTTTTGTTATATAATGTGCTGAGACTGCAATATTGTTAGCAAAAAACAGAAATAAGTCTCAAAGTAGTCAACCCTATCACGAGAAGCGTAAGAATATCACAAGGATATGAAGTTTGAGTACTAGTCTATGTCTAGCAAAGAATATGTCTCTCTCTCTCTCTCTCTCTCTCTCTCTCTCTCTCTCTCTCTCTCTCTCTCTCTCTCTCTCTATTCCTTATATTCTTTTAATACATATCTATTTATCTGTATTAAGAAAAGAATTTAGATGTACAGCTAGAATATACATAAATGAGCAAATAATAGCATAATTGATTACTAATCTACTGATTCCTAATATATGACGTTATTAATTTGAAGACAATCGCAAAAGTAATACCAAAATAAGTTCTATTTGATAGGATGTTTTCTCAGAAATAAGTCAAACTGAATTGAATTTATTGTTTTTTCATTTGATCTGAAATTATTTTTCTTTTCCTCTCCTTAACTCTAACCCGAATACTGTATTTCTACGAATTCTTAGCTCTATTTAGTTCTATCATTAGTCGTTGTTAGTGGTCGATTTTTCTGATATCTCCTACTCTCGGACCTGAAAACTCGAGTTAAACTTCATAGTCTCGGTTCTCTAAATATCCGATAGTGAACACCGAAAATACTAGAATAATAACTTACTTTCATTAGGTTTTGTATAGAGATTTATATGATGCGACTCACGATACTAAATGATATCTTTCTGGAAATTAAGGACATATCTAAAAATAAATCAAATTGTAATCAATTTGTATATATTGAATTAGTAGTCTATTCTGCAAATTATTTGCATACTCCCAAGTCTCGATTGCAGTCGATGGAGAATTGCAGTTGTGGACTCTCATGTTATCCTCTATTTGTAACATAACACTACACAAAATCAGTACAACATTTTTTTATCTTATATATCGATAATATGAGAGAACCAGAAGAAAAATGCTATAATTGTAGCAACTTTTTTGGGGATTCAGTTTCATAGTCGCTAAACAAAACACATCACTTGTACCTAGTCATGACTTTGGCGGAAGAACTAGTGATTCGTTTATTATTTGGTTGAATGCAATTAGACCGAGAAAAAGTGGATCTCTATTAACCCGATATATACTCGAATGCGTCACTTTTTCAGTATAATCCTTTGTTAACGCTTAATGATATAGTTGTAAACCTAATCATTATTTACGTCATATTCTGCATCACAAATGTCTTTATTAATGGATATTAAAGAATGTTTTTATCACTCATCATATTCTGATTGCTATTGAAAGACAACTTAGGCTCAAATATGAAACTTCCATTTTAGGAGTAATGAAACATTTGAACTATTGATTTAATGCAAAATTAAAACTCAAACATTCCGTCACACAATCCAAGAGAGTATCAGATATGAAATATTAGAAAATTTGAATTAGTTTTGATATTATTGATGAAAAGTTATATAAATCTAATGGAATGTAAGGTCTGTTGACGCATTAGTAGAAGAAAAAAACAAATTTGTAATACAACTCCTTTTACAGAGTTGTGCCTTCGAATCGGTTCAGAGATTTCTTCAAAGGTATTGCACCATTTTTTCTATTCTGAATATTCCAATAAAAATTCTTTCAATATTAAAAGTTCAATATAACTAAAACTTTATATTTTTAGTGCTTTTGATGATTGCGTTGAATGAAAACTTATTGAGTTTCTCTTTATATACAAACATTAAAAATTTAAAGTAGAGAATGAATTAAATTAAAACGAATCGGTAAAACTAGAGCTAGTCAAAAGGCATTAGCCAACCAGTTAATGCACATCAAATTTTAGTATGTAGATTTTAGCTATTCATCAAATTTAGATGAGTTTGTGTTTGAACTAACAAATGCATATATATTTGAAGAGAGAGAGAGAGAGAGAGAGAGAGAGAGAGAGAGAAAGAAGAATTTGTGAGAACAAACATGACAATTGATTAGCATAAAGCATACTATAGTCATGGAGCATAGGGATTGGTGTGATAACATTTAGGCAATAACTCTTTCTATAATTTATTTTCAGAAGACTGTGGATCTCTCACTCTTTTTATCTATCTATACATCAGAATGAAGGCCCTGAGGCTAGAAAGGCCTCAGGGCATCAATATATTTATAGCTTCACTAATGCTATGATATATATGTGTTGCAATATTTGAGCGGCTTTTTGGTTATATAACATTTGTCAATATCTTTGCGCAGAGATTATTAACTCGATCTCTCATTTAATATATAGTCCCATATATGAAGTTAAGTCAGGTTTTATTTATTTTTACTTTTAATTTATTTGCTTTGATATTATGTTTTTTAGTATAAATGTTTAGTTACTCAAACTTTCTGCCACATAAATATTTGCATAAACATCACCATAGCTATAACTTTCATTTTTTCAGGCTTAACTATTTTCAATATCATGTTCATATTTAATGTTTTGTTTGTTAGCAACTATAAGCAAGTTATTTAACTTTCTCTTTAATATTAATAAGTCCATCATTGGTAGAATGAGTTTTAGAATTTGTTCAATATTTTGAATAAATACATTTAGAGAAGAGGCTTAAAAACAGATTATAAAATTGTCTCAATTTGTTTTGTTGAGTGAGATCAACTTTCAAATTCAATCCATTTGTCGTTATAATACTGACTTTTATATTATGCTACACTTCATCACGATTTAAATTCTAGTTTTTATTCTTTATAATTCTCAGAATAACTTAAAATATATTTGAGCTTAAAATGTGAGGAGAATTTAGAAATCAATATAAGGCTGCCATTTGGCGGATAGACTTGTATTTTAAGCAAAATAATGAAAAAATATTTATATCCAAGCAATGGAAATAAGACCCTCAAAGAAAAAAGAATATTTCATGTTTTACGTACTTTACTTCACAGATAAGTTATATTTCTTCAATCATTTATTTCTATTTTCATGCAAATCAAGTCAAAAGATTGAGCAAAAATTCAACCCAAAAACGTATAAAACAAAACTATTTCTCAAATCAATTTTCAGCACAACTGAGAAAAAAGTTTTACAAAACTATTTCTAACCAATAAGAGCAATAATAAGAAAACAAAAAGTTTGCAAAACTTTCTCAAATTGTTTTTTCTCACTCAATAAGTCGATAAGCAGTAGAAGAATAAGAAGAATAAGAAGAATGAAAAGAAGTAAAAATAATTGTATTTTTATCTAAGAAGCAAAAAACAAATGTTTCACAGAATTGACTGTTCTTTAGAAATAAAAAAATCCAAAAATAGAGAGAAAAGCAGTAATAGAAACAATCAAAGAATCAAGGAATCCAAGAATCAAAAGACGAAGTAATTACTACTCCTTTTTCGGTCTCTAGTTTTCTCTCTCAAATCGAATCGATCGAATGGGTTCGCTGCTAAGCAATTATAATTAGTGATCAAAAGGCAATCGAAATTGTCACCAAAGCCTGATTTATTCCTATGGCAACAATACAATAACGGTTTGACATTCAGACTTTATGCGCAATTATTCTGTTCTCTCTCTCTCTCTCTCTCTCTCTCTCCAAAGTTGTGTTTTGTCGGAACAGTTTGTTTAGCATCTGTTCAATTGTGCGCAGAATTAAATAATTTATATTCAGAAAAAGGATAATTTAATGTCAGAATATGTTTGACAACTCTATTCGTCAATTCCATGACTTAATTGAACAAAAGTCAGATGAAATATAAGAAAAAATTCACGAATTCTTAAGATTCTTCAAAAAGTGGATAAACGCAAGTTTTTCGTATCAATTTATTTTTGATTAGTCATTCATTAACTGGGAATATACTGAATAATACACTAGAATTTGTTATTGAATATAATAATTTGTATTCTTAAAGCTATTCCATAAGATCGCATGCTATCCAGTAATAAATCATAAGAATATATTATAACGTGAATAATTAACAATAAGATACACGCGTAGTCTGCTTTGCCTGCACTTGTGCTTATCTTTGCTTTGCATTCAAAATTAGCGAATATCAGAATAATTTAGAGAATGACATTGCGCTGCATATCAAAGTAGTCTCAGATTAGTCTCTAGTATTGGGCAAAATACAAATCAAATGTTGCTTATTGTTCAGTTGCAATTTGGTTTCACCGAATTTCTATTGACACAATTCTGATTTGAAAATTTGTCTCGAGAAATATCTTGTATAATAAATTTGTACAATAGAACCTAGGGAAATTAGTTTCCGGGTAATAGCTTTTCAAGCAATAGATTTTCGAACAAACGGCATATCAAGTCTAGAGAATACTAATTCTCAAAATGAATTCTTAGTAAAAGGCTTAACAACAAAGCTAGGACTAAACCAGCAATAAAGCCATTTCTCAGTATCGACCCATTAAAAGAAGAAGCAAACGAATATTCTTGTTCTGAATAAAGTATGATCTCTAGATGATATAATGATAAGGAATAAGGTTTAACTGCAATCGCTCTAAACTTTAATCATTGGTTAGGAGGAGAAAATCCGTTTTAGTCCACTAGTTATAACGACAATTTTTGAGTTTTACTTTTTTTTTCAAAAATTCGTCTTATTTCGTTTTATAGTTGGTTTAATCAATTTGTTGTTTATTCGTTAACAAATATGCCACAAAATTTGTTATTACGAAAAAATTATTATTATTTATTTAATATAACATAAAATTGTTTTGAATATCTTTATCATAATTTGTGTGAAAGTTGATTTCGTTAAATAAATTAAACAGAATGAGACACAATAAATTTAAGAAATAGAGGATTCGTTAAATGAGTTATGAAAAAATATAAATCTATTTTAGACATAATTTTCCTAATAACAAATAAAACAAATTTTTCTAACATATTTTTTAACGAATAAACAACAAATTAATTAAACCAATTATTAAACGAAATAAAATGAAATTTTTGAAAAAATCAAATGAATAATCCATTGGCACTAGTTGTAACTGACATGCAATTTCTTATAGTAAAATATTAATAGAGATTGAACTACAATCCAAAATGAATTGACTGTATTAGATATAAATTGGTAGATATAATATAAATATTCTGCCAAAATTGGTGTAATAAACGCTCAACTGTATACTAGACTCTGAAATTTGCCTCTTATTATTCGCATCGTTTATTGCCCTTCAACTCAAACTGCAATTTAAGTTAACGACACAAATGTGTGGCAATTTTCCCATTTTGCCAGATTGAATAAAAGTTCAAAGGTCAATCAATTGCTACTAGTCTTTTTGGTAGGATTTGTGTGACAAATACCATCGAGTGTCTGCGTCGTTTTTTATGCTTTGCTTCACTTTTAGTATAAGATTTGTTTTTTAGTGCTAGTAGTCAGCAAAAAATGAATTAACACAAATTAACTTGATTTCTATCATTAAATAATAGCACTTTCTATCGATTATTTTCAATATTATTTTCTTTTAATTTTTCAACAATATTTCCGTTTGATTTTTTCAACACTATTTTTTGTCAGTTGAGTCAATCAGCATTTGTTTTAGTTTTGGAAAAAGCAAATTTTATATTTGAAAACCAGTTCTCATTTGTATTCTTGAAGTTACATTTGATGAAATAAATGATTTCCTTCAATAGTAGACAATAGAGTTAAACATTTCTAGATTAGCATATTTTGATCAAACATGAAGATTAGTTATGACTCATTATATTTTTAACATCAAATGAATAAATACAAATGAAAAGATATGAACTTTTATCAAGATCTTCAATTTTGATAGGTCTATACCTGAATTATGAGCTTTTACATTACATAAATGAAACACTGTATAACAAAACAAAAACATAATATAATGAGTCAATCATTGAAATAAAACATTTCAACTACAATTAACATGAATATTAATGTTGGACACAAGTTTTGGAGCAAGTAAAAGCTCATCAATTCAAACAGTAACACATTTTGGGAACAAAATTCAGCAAAATCAAATCAAATGTTGTGAAAAATGGAAACAAAAATGGGATTTAGCGTGAGATGGATGGGAGAGAAGTGAGCATTAGAGGATGGAAATCGGTTTTTATATACGTTTTATGAATAAATATTAACAGTATTAAACGAAATGAACAATATTAACTCATTCATACCTCCATAATTAGGTCGCACTCTTTGGTCGTATTGTCCATTTTTGAAAAATCCATTTAGTATTCCAGTTATATTTTTTCCGGCATCCCTTTAGAATAAATAAATTAATAGTTTTTAAGTATTTGCATTTTACTATTTCACTATTTTGAACAATTCACATATTTGAATAAATACTAAATTTATTCATAACCTAAATAAACACATTAGGAATTTATAGAAATTTTCTTCAATGTGTATAAGTTATAAAAGTTATTATAATTCCTGAATTGTAAAAATGAATAACCATTACACTCTGTGTATAAATAGAAATATAAAATGACATTATTTTAATTAAACAGTTTAACTCAATTCTATTGAGATATGAGATGAATTGCATGAAAGACAAAATTGCGTTATTATAGTGCGTAAAACATTATAATTTTCACACAAAACTAAGTATCACAAAATTCTATTTAATATTATACTATTGGATACTCTTATCTATCATTCCATACCTACTAAACGGTTATTAGAGAATCGCGTGAAATGTCCGAATGAATAGAATATATAGAGAGAGATATAGTATTAACCAATTCTCATAAAATACGAGAAGAATAGTATGTATTGAGAAACCATTTCAATTATGGGTCATAGATATAGTTACCCCGTCTGAAGAGTGAGGAGTATGTGAGACAATAGCAAAGTAAAGAAAGACCAGACAAAGTGCAACACTTTGCAGGCACGCAATTCACCGATTCATACTGTTTTCAGTACTATTTCTTTTATTTCTCAGTCTGTTTTCATACAAGTACACTAAATGATAGGTCCTCTTTGTTTTTTTGTGGGCTTCAAATTGAAATAATTACTCACTTGAAGTGGACACTATTGTCTGTCTTTTCTCAGTCTCATTCTTATCAATCTTCTCATTTATCTATTACACAAATATCTTATTTATAAATAAATCAATATTTTATTATCTTCTATTTGCTTATAAACTTCGAGTCGATTCGAAGATCAAATTGCTTTCAATTTTATTAAAATTTCTTCTTTCGAAGTAATTACGAAAATTTGATCTCCAGAGCTATCATCGATCAGAAATTGGACATAAGTTGATAAAAACTGAGAATTTGGTCATTTATTTTTAATGAATAAATCATTGATAAAAAAGTTGAGGAAATAGTTGAAGTTGTGAAAAGCTAATTGACAGAACTGTCATTGCTAAGAAAGCTTAGATTAAGATGTTTTCTCAAAAGAAGGATATATCGCATTATATGTGTTATAAATTTTCTCAAAAAGGCAAGTCATCATAAAAATATGTTACCCTAATGTCAAACTATTTTTTTCTGATCAATTTCATTAACGGTTTTTTGACTTTTCTCTCTCTCTCTCTCTCTCTCTCTCTCTCTCTCTCTCTCTCTCTACTTCTAGTTTTGTTGGCCTTAATTATAGTAGAGATTATTCATGCATTATATAATACTTTTGTTGTGTGACTCACAGATAAAACTAGGAGGCAATACATTAGCCATTTCAGTTTAATGTTTAGCCCCAACTCAAATCTCAGTTTAAAAATACATTTTCTCTATATTTTCTTCAACAAACCCTTTTGTTGGTTAAGAAAGTCAACCTTTTCCCCCATCTTTTAGTCTCCTTTTCTCAGTTTGTTAACACAACAAAAATACTTGTCTATCAAATGAGTTTACTTTTAAATTTCAGTTTGATTTTGGTAAGAATTAACTTAAGCTTAGATTAGTTCGAAGGTAAAGAAAACAATAATGTTCACATAAATAGCTTTCAGCCATATAATAGTGTTAAACGAACAAAAAATTCATTTTATAAGATCTCAAAACTTCATATCATGTAAATATGTATTTAACAAGATTTTAAAAAATCAATTTAACAGTTTTACTCATTCGGAAAATAAATGAAGCCATTCTGTTATTCGCATATTGCAAGCAATAAATATACTGATTAAACTATCAACGACTACCATATATTACGAAATTTATTGATTATCATTAATAATAAACCTAATTTCACTCCAAATTGTTTGTATTCATAAATGAAAACATCGTTTATTCGTCTACTATTTATAGGTCATGTTCGATCATTTTAGCTTTTAGCTTTAAAACTCTTTCTTTACACCATCAGTAAAATCATTTCAGTTTTACAACTTAAAAATACTCAAAATATCGAATTTGCATGCAATCCATTCCGGAAATTTTGGTTTTTTAAAGATTTTTTTGCGATAATATGCAAATTGTAAGTCAAATTTCAGTCACTAAAACAGAACTTCTAGAATGCAAAACGATTATATAAACTAGTGATGGGCATAAGTTAGCTTAGGGCTAGGCTTCAAGCCTAATATTAGCCCTCGGGTGAGCTTCAAACTTGAAGTGAAGATACAGAAGCGCACGCGTCACTAGACTAAGTTGACTGCACAAACAGAGCATTGACTCAATGAGACTGTAGTTAATGTTTGAACGATTCATGTTTTTAATTATTTAATAAAATGTATTAAATTAATGGAATCAATCTAAAGTGTGCATCGATCTGTGCAATATGGAATACTTTCGAGTTGATATTTTGATTCGAAATTTGAATTAGAAACAAGTTTTCAGCATAAATCTGATCAAATTATTAACACATTTTTCTCTATTTAATAGTTTGCAAGCGTGTTTTCAGACTGTTACTTGTATGTGAATTAGTTCTTCAATCTGAGTTAACTAGATTTAAATAAGTGTTATTAGCTTTCCTACCAAAACTAATGTAATTTATGCATATAGTCCATATAATTTGATGATTGGGTGAAGATTTAAGTGTATCAGTGCAACATGGCTCAGCCCTACAGAATGTTGAGCTGACTGAGCTTCAAGCTCAGAACTTTGAGCTCAGCCTATCCTGTTTAATAGCTGAAGAAGGGTAGTATAAAAATAAATCATGTCCCTTTAGAAATGTTGGGCCAAAAAATTGAGAATCGACACGAAATAAGCAAAAATTTTAATAATTCATACTTGAAATTCGATATTATTCAAGCTCTAAGCTAAAATGAACATTTCACATTCATTATTCATAACTGCTTCAACGTCTACTACTCAATTCAGACATTTAATGAGTATTGAATTGAAAAGTACAACAATTAAAATCTAATCATTTTCTCAAACTATGGGTTTTATGTTCAACTTTTCATATCTCAACTCAATAATACATATCTTGTTTTGCATAACTCATTCAAAATAATTCTGAAAATATTGATATAGTTTAAGATTTAAAAAATTATAGAAATTTAATTTTCTATCTCGATCGAGAGCAGAATTTGGCTGAAAATGTTTGATTTGTATAGACGACGTGTTAAAAGAGTAACAAATATATTGCAGACATCAAAACTGTTTGGATAATATCAATGTCTGTTTGTGTTCAGCTCTGTTTATGGTTCGAATAAGTGTCATAAAGCTCAATAAGTAGATTTAATTATTTTGGTGCGGTTGTAATTCTGACAGAGGAGCTAACACATTAAATACAAATATAGATTGAAATGTAGTTGGAATACAGTTGCAATACGGCTCAAATACAGTTGGAATACGATTGAAATATAACTGAAATATAGCTGAAATATAGTTGATTTTTTCTAAACTGGTCGTGTAATTCAATACATCCCACAACAAATCAATATAATTCTTTAAAGATATAAGTGTTTTAGTATAATACAAAACTTTATTTAGAGAAAGAATTTTTTTAAGGATACTATTTTTATCCTCTTTTGTGTATGAAATGAGTTATTACTGGAGACTGTTATTAACTGACTCGTGAGCGGTAGAAGAAAAGAGATATTTTATATTTTATTGATCCAAAATTTAATTTATTTCGGATTACATAATATTTTTGTATCGACTCGAATCGTGAAGTTAGTGCGAAATACAATATTTCCGGTTAGGAATTTTGTTTCAACAAATTTATTTCAAAATAAATTTTTATGAATGACAACTTTTTTGCTGAAAATAGTCTAAAAATGGTCTTAAAAGGAGCCAAAAACCTACTTGCTCCTTTTCAAAAGTTTTTAATTACATTAATTTGAGATTTGGTTTATGGTTATAAGAGAAAAACATGAAAGGTAAGGAATTTGATGAGAATTTGAAGCTTTCAGTAATTTGAAGCGTAGAAAATCTAGACAAAGATTTTAAAATAAAATCGTGACATAGTTGTTAGCATTGGATTCAGTCATTCGGTAAATGAAAGAGTGGAAAAATTTTAATTAACACATCAATATATGCGGGGTGACTATCATGATTAAAATGATAAAAATCTGAAAACCAAAATCTGAAAACCAATTACATCTTAATACTAGTCTGAAGTAATCAAATCCGATAACAATCAATATTGAAAAGAGAAATATTTTACTGATTATAACCCCATTGTTGAGAATATCTGCCGGTCTTCTCAATTGTTCACATAATTCTCGACATAATTCTTCGCATAATTCTTGACATAAACATTAGAAAAGACTTTACAAAACAAGCTTTTCAAAGAAATTAATTGCGCGAAATAAAAGAAATTTTGCGCCTGATTTAATTTAGATAATTATTTTAAAAGCTTAAAAGCTTTTCTCTGTGCTATTTAAAAGTAGAAAAATAATAGACAATCATTTCTTTCAATTGCATTTAGAGACAATAGAGTTTTTACAGCAATTACCAGTTTAGCAAATATTCAAATTTATTATTTCTATACTAATGCATAATCTTTTAGATAGAAATCGTACGTTTTGTTCTTATATTCTTTACGTACTCATTTAGTCAATCATAAGGATTAGATCGAAAAATATTAATAGTTATGTTAATGTATAGCTAGCCTTAGCTAATGTATAACTAGCTTTCCTACAAAAAATTGATGCATTAGTATTTATATGATCTAAATTTCTATAATACACTTATTTAACTAATAATATAAATCATAAGAATATAAGAATTATCTTATTATCAAATATTATAAGTAGAATATTGATAACTTACTCGAAAGTATTAGCGTCTAATTGTTCGCATGTAATAGCGATGAAAATGAGCAAAATTAATACTTTGATGCTATTCCAGCGCCTCATAATAAATGGTATGTATCTTTATAATAATAAAAGCAAACTGTTAGTGAATATCTGACGATTAGATACATCTATTACACAATTTTCGAATGAATCCAATTCTCAAGTCTCATAACTCGCATAATAACTATCAGATTAATACAATCCAATCATTAATATCGAGAAGAATCAGAATCGAAAAGTGTTTATTTGAATTTAGATTTAAATCTATTCATCGCCGTGTGTTTGAAATAATATCACTTTTAATTTTATTCACTGACGAGTTTAAGCACATGATAGAATTTGAAGCACAAAAGTCAATAACAACTATTATCCGACAACAGCATTCGCAGAATCCAAGCGCTGTATCCATGAATCCGATGAGTAGAAGCAGTTACCAGAGTATTGAATAACACAGAGAAAGAACTCGTTCAGTAGTATTGATGTACTATTGATGCGACCAAATAGTAGAAGAAAAATGGGGAGAAATATATATAGAATTATATACAAGATATAAGTTTTTGTAAGACTAGAATAAATACACAACTAATTCAGTGCTTATAATCACTGGATATCGAGACTCAGTTCTTGTTAAAGATGTTTGAACTGAATGCAAATTTTTTATCCCATTATCAAAAAACTATTTTGAATCCCATGCCGTTTGTTATCATCATTTTATTTCTTCTGGTGGTAACTAATATCAAAAGAAACTGAACTGATGTGATGTCTAACGCAATGCTCACTCAAACGAGAAATGTGTTCGCATCGCAGTTCAACTTTTTGCTGGCTTTCAGAGCTAGAAGAGAGAGAGAGAGAGAACAGAGTCAGAGCAACGCCACCATCACTTCACTCTTAGAACACTGCTTTAGATATTAGAGACCCTAATACTGAATAATCATCTGTTTCTTTCAGAGTGATAACTACACAATCGTATCGCACGTTAAGGAATGCTTGCATTGGTTTTAATGCTCTGCATTAGCCAAACACAATTCTATTCTAAAGTCATCTATTCATGTATAAACTTTACTATTTATTCGATTTTCGCTTCTCTCAGGCTTTTTGTTACAAAAACAACATTTTATTGATATTTTGTTTATAAAGTGATTCGATATTTATATTGAATAGAATAGAATTTCATTTTTCAGGACTTGTAAACAGATCTAAATTTTCGGCAAACCATAAAAACATGTGAATAAACAATGATTTTCAATGCGATTCTCGAGTTAAAACGATTTAATTAAAGTCTTAATTAAGGCACTACTTAGCAATAATTAATTTTTGACGAGCTTACCACTAACTGTCTCTAAGTGGAAAATTTGATCTATCATTCTATCCAAGCTAAACGTTACCTAAGAATAGACTTTTTATAACTCAGTTTCATGGCATGCATTTAAGTTGATTAGTAAATAATGTTTACTTATGATTTGCATATCAATTAGAAATTATAATGACTGAAAAAACAAATTCAGATTTAGATAGAGCAATTAAAAAGCATTTGTAAAGGACCAAGAGTCGGGTATTGTTTAAACCAGATCGATCTGATATCTCGGTATGAAACAGAGTAATGTTGACCTCTAGCTACACCATATCTCGACACACACTAGTATTCTAACTGGTTTTCTGGTTGCAGCCAAAAATCGATGGCACAGTAGGCAAGAATTGAAATGCTTCACAGCATCACTATTTTGGTGAGTGTGTGCACCGAATAGCAGCAACCAATCAAAATTACTAGAGTTTTTGTTTTTATACTATTTTCTCTATATTCTAACTTATATGACAATAATATTTCATCTAATTTTTTTAGAACAATTCTTATAAATTTTTCATAAAATGTCACAATTCTAGTAGAAACGAAATGGTATAAAATAGATGTATATATATATATATATTGCTGCTATTTATTTTGTGCTCTACACTAGAATTTGGTAGACATGAAAATCGTATTTTCGTTAAATCAATAGATAATAAAATGCAAATGATCAATAAGACTTCGTGCGTATACGCTTGTACTTCATATATATGAGAAGTTTGTAGTCACAAACTATTAAACACTATGTCACATATTATTACATAAAAATCCGGACCCAAAAACAAAATGTATTTCAAATTAATTTCATTTATTATTTATCTATCGATTAGACAGCGATAGGAAGACCTGTTTTTAGCACAGCTTCATAAATATTGACAATTCTTTCACACCTTTAATGCTAGTTATTAGCTATTCTCAAGACTGGCAAACTCAGACAACTTTTTTCTTATTCATCTATTGCTTTGCTTTGCCTTATCTTTGAGAATAAATTCTCAAAATATAAATTTTAAATTAGCTCCAAATAAAGTATGGGATGGAGAGAGAGAGAGAGAAAGATAGTTAAGTAGATTAGGCTATAGAGAGAATAGAAGAAAAAAATTTAATTTAAAACAAGTGCACATCACATAATTTAATACTATTTTTGCGTTTATCACGTTCCAGATATCGCAATCGCAATTGCAATAAGAGAACGCTTCTTAAGGTCCAAATTTGAAAAAGTTATGGTTTGAATCGATTTTTTCACCAGAAAGCATTCCTAACTCTACTACTAGTACTATATTATAAAACTTATGTATAGTATTGTCGACATGAAGAGTAAAAGAGAGGATAATAGGAGTCACTGACATTAGAGTTTAGCTCTGCTTCAAAGAATAGCCGCATATAAGGCAATTATTATTTTATAAACAAATCAACTTTTCAATTTACTCTATTTATAACTGTTATTCACTATCTGTTTGTTTTAGATTTTAGTTATATTTAGTCTGATTTTTGGTGTTTTGAGTTTGCAGTTTTCATGAATATGATATATAATATATATATAATATATGAGTAAATATTGTCGAGCATTGTATTTGTTATAAACATTTGTCAATAATTCAGGCATGAGCTGAGAATAAAAGCAATTTAAATGATGGTCGGAGACGTTGACATGATAAATATGTTAAAAATACAAATAGCTTGTGCATTGCAGCATTACAGTTTAATATTACTGTTTTAGTGTAGCTCCAAACTTCAGATAACTCCTTATTATTTAAGACAATCATAGATGAAGGTTAAGTATTTTTCAATTTTTAAGAATTCTGTTTTCTGTAGAAATAATTCAAATTTCAAGAAATAAAGGATTTGTCTGGCAAACTAAATCAGATTGATAAATTGAGAGCGCATTTGAAACCCATATACCTAATGCTTAATAGAACTCGAAACATGAACAAACTAAATTAAAGTGTAAGTATGTTTTACAATAAAAACAGCTACAGATTGGCAGTGGTTGCTAGTAGTTAATTCAAATATTCTTTAAGTTTAAGGAACAAATGCTTCGATCATAAATAGCATAAGACATAAGGCTTTAAATTATAGCACAACAAAGTTAGGCCTTACAAACAAATAGAACAAAGCCTTCAGTCATAGTAAAGCATGTACTTGAAAAGCCACTCTTCAAACCTTTTCTATCAATAATTGTTAGCCTTTAGGCCACAATCGAAATAGAAACAAAAAGTGATCTAAAAATGATTAGGTAACTACTTTTTCAAATGATTTGAAATTAATTTATATCTCAATTTGAAGTACTTTACACCCCATTTATAACTTTTATTTCCAAAGCCATAAATATAAGTCTGAATCAAATTTTTGGAAACAAAACTTATATTTATCTTTGGGAATATGAGACTATGAAAATAGGTGGTCGATCTTATTTTTTAAGAAATTCTAGCCCAAATAGCTGTGGTTTAGTTTAGTAGTTCTGATAATACAGTCAAACATCGATATAAGAGACTCAGACTTTATACTCACTACAAATAAGTTTTACTATAAGGGGTTTGAATTAATTTTTAATCATGATAGCTATTCTTTGTAATACTAGGATACGATGAGCTTAAGCTTGATTAATTGTCTTGAATTACTTTCTATTGATGAATTTCAATTGATAATGAAAACAAGTTAATCATGAATTTGCACATTAGATTTCGATTGGCGACTCTAATGCCTAAGTATTTAGAGCTTGATTTTCTATCTATTCATCTCTAATTGACTCGGCTTCTAGATATTTTTTCGATTTATCGAGTGCTGCGTTCCAATATATATATTTTTTCAATCGGATTATCTGAGAGAAAATTGATAGGATTATGAACGACGTCCAAGCCTTAAATTCTATAAGTAAAATACTAGATAGCATGCAATTGAAAAGCTTTTTTTGTAATTAAGAATTACAGTAATAACTATGCTTTAATGCTTTCTAGCTCTCAACTTATTGGTTGTTAAATATATTTTTCGTGTTTTATTCTAACAAATATGTTTGAGAGGCGTTTTTCATTATTTTTAGTATTGTATAATTGTTAAAAATATCCCTTAATTATCCCAATGGCAATGTTGAAGTCATGGTAACAAAATTCAATAATTCTTTAATACTTTGAAACTGAATCTCATACTCTACAGATATAAAAACTAGAATTTTTCGGATTCCTCAGTGATCAACATTGAATTGATAAATCTGTCACCAGGACATCAATTTGATCATTTGAATGGGTTTAACAAGTGTCTTATAATGCATTATCTAATCAAAATACGATAGAAAAATTCCATCATTTCATTTTCTATTCAGATTTATGAACGCATTTGTTATATTTTATCACGACTAAAATTTAAGTTCTTTATTCACATATAAGCCATACAGAATTTGTTAGTAAATTATTTGAATAAAAAACTTGATTTTTATTTGACTTTTCTTAAGATCTTTATATATATTTGTACAAAATTGATAACAATCTCTCTAATTATTCTACCTGATGTGTTTAGCAGAACATTCTAAATGGCACTTCTATTAATAAGAATAATTGTTATGATAATCAAAAGAGTGTGGGAGCACAGTCACTAACTTAGCACTGACTACAATTGAATAGAGTTAAAGCAGTGAATTAATTGAGAACAAATCTAAAATCTCAGAAGAGAAGAGCCCTGCTATGTATCTCTAAATTATTTGGTTAACTTGATTAATAATGAGAGAAGCATAATATAAGTTAGATTCATATGGGTTTCAAATATTTATGCATCACACTAATAAACTAGTTTATCAAAAATTAAGCTAATTGTTCACTTGGATCGAGTTCTCTTTGGTTCAGATATGTATTCAGGTATAGGATTGAAGTGATTTTATATAAAACTTATATGATTTTAGATTTAATTTAGTGAACGACAAACTATAACTTAATTTCAAATGAATAGTATTATAAGCATAGAACAAATGTTTAATTGTATCAAAAAATATTTGTCTAGTCAATTGAATTATTTGCTAAACAAACATTAATTTGATTAAAGTTTAGCTGATTCAATCTGTTTGTTTGGATGATTGAAAATTTGGAGATTTTAATTAAGTTTGGTTTTGTCTTATATCAGTTTAGTATAGAGTCGACTAAAGTCTAATCTAATTAAAACGTTTATATAATTCTTATCTATTCAAATAAGTCTAAAATCAGTTATTATATTCATCTTATTTGTTATGTTAATAATTCTAATCAATAGTAATTATTGTATATATTTTAGCTGAAAATGAGTATAACTTTAATTAATTGGCCCAAACAATATTGAATGACAACAGTTTTGGATAAATAAGTTCCAGGAATTAGTAGTTTTAATAATAAGACAATCAAATTTCCTATTATTAGACATTAAAATAAACTCTAATATTTTGAATATTGATTTGCCGAAGTAAGCCTTCGTTATAATGAATAAAAACACAGTATTTTGCTTTCAACTAATTTCGTTATCGAACATCAAAAGCTTTCGCAAAAAGCGCTTTACGTAAACCATTAACTAAAAAACATTTTTGTCCTAAACTAAATTTGATATCTAAAAATGATTTAGGAAAGAAATTTTCAAATTTGCATCGTACCCATTAAAACGAAAAAAACGGTTAATCTCAAAAACAACAAAATCATTACTCGATCGAAAATAATTATTAACGAAATAATGAAATATTAATTACTAGAGAAAAAAGCGTTTTTAAAATGTTTTTTAATAGATTACTAGATCTAAAACTTAATAAGTTTGATAAATTAGATTAAATAAAGAATAGAAAAAGTAATTAATAGGTAATTAAATTTATAATAAGTGAAATAAAAAACAGAGTAATGGTACTGAAGGCACACCCGATTAATGATATTTAGGATAATGACAATTAAATGAATATTGCGTTGTCAGATCCTAGAGAACAATATTCTCTGTTATAATTTGCTCAATACTTGACCCGCATTTTAATAAATAACTTTTCCAATTATTAACAATCACTTTTTACGCTGAGGCTTTTAATACATTTCCTTTACTTAAAGACATGACACTAATGCTGATGCGACTAATCATTATTGTAATTATCAGTCAAGGCTAGAATAGGAGCATATTTTTGCCCATTTTGTCACACTGTTATTTTCATTTTTTAACTTAATAACAAAACAATACTAGCTTAATGGGTTGAATCTCTGGCTTTGGATATGATATTTGCGTTCTTTCTCAATTGTTTCAAAACTTCATACCTGACTAAAAATGTTTTTAGTTTTTTACACAATATTTTGAAAATATTTATGTATCGAAACTAAATAATTCTTCATAAGATTCGAATGATTGAACATAATTGAGATCTAAACTCATTATAAGTTACTGTCTCTCGTACTTAACTTTGATGGTAAAAGATTTACAGCTCGAGTCCATTTGGAGTAAATTTTGTGAGAGTTGATTGAGAAAAATTGGCTCAAACTACTTTTATTTAATGCGATTAATTATTAAGAATTTGTAATTATCGTAAACTAACTAATTAACTAAATGCTGGAACATTACTAATAATGAGTGTATTTTAATCAGTAGAAAACAGATTATTTCATTTGAATTATTTAGATTAGCTAAAAGCAAGGAATAAATTAGTTTTTGGCTCAAGTTCTTGGCCTAATGTTCTGTCATATGTTTACCTAAAATAAATATTTTGATGAAACACTATTTGGTAATATTATTTATTTTTGACTTAGTCTAAAAAGTTTTAGTATTTTAGATCTAGAAATAGAGCTCATATTATGTTGAAGTGCTTTAGTTGCAAATTAGTATCTCTTCTAAATATAAGCCTAACGTTATAAACAAAATAAAACTCATTTATTAATGAACGCATGTCTAAAGAAGATTAAAAGATTTAATCTTTCTTATGAGAAGTCAAATAATTGGAGAAGCTTACATAAAAGAATCTGGAATAATCTAAACTAATATCAAGATATTGATTATATTGTTCCAAATGAGATTGCCTAAATATCTCTACTTGTTATGACCGCTTATATACTTATTGAATATTTTTTGTAAGACAATAAAATCAAAGCTTATAAACACAAATCCCTCATAAGTGAGAAAACAATTCTTTACTGTTACTAACATTTAAGAAAAGAAGAAAACTTCTTCTCGACTACAATAATAAATAACTGGCACATTTATTAGTCTACTGTATATTTTACATAAGACCGGCTCAACTATTCTGTTCGCAAGACGTGTCATATTAACTCTACGAGACCTCAATATAACTGAACCAATTTTAGTCTTGTTTCAGCATTAAATTAAGAATTATTGCAAATCCTTTTACTGGCAAAATAATAAAAATCTACCTTTAAATGTCTTTCTTCTTTGTTTAATACTAGGAATTTTCGGATTCTTATCATTCACTAATACCAGAATCTGACAATCACTAAAGATTACACTTAAGCAGAAAATTTTCTTCTCACATATTAGCCAAATATTTCATGTTTTCAACTTCAATTCGACTTCCTAAAGCACAAAAATTGATAACTTATTGAAGTTTCAGATTTTTACTTCTATCATGCTTTTAGTTTTATACATATAATTTTATTTGGAAAGTAATTTCGAAATAAACGTCAAAATTTTTTATTCTCTCAAAGTGTGTAAACCAATAAGAGTGATTTACTATTGGAAAATCTGCAAAACCTCTGCAAAGTTTGTACAAAAGTTGAATAAGAATAAAAATGCTCAAAAGCTGCTAAATCTGAACATAAACCCCGAAAAGTTCGTGCATACTATGCATATGTTTTGTGTTGCACTCTTTCGAGATAACGCAGAATATGCCAATAACTCCATGAAAGCAATCACGAAAGAGCTGATCATTATTAGAGATATTGCAGAACATGACTTCATAAAAGCAAAATTTCTAAGTTATCAAACATTAATAATTTAAAAGAAAATTTTTGTTGATTATTTGTTTAAAAACTCAATCTCACAAAAGTGCAAAGTCATAAAAGATTTATAGTAATAAAAAATGAAAAATAAATTTAAGATACGAGAAATAATTTAAGAAATGAGAAATAATTTAAAAAATTAAAAATAAATTTAAAAAATGAAAAATAAATTTAAAAAATGAAAAATAAATTTAACAAACTCTATTTAGTTGTTATCGATGCAAAACGGAATCAGGAAAGGAGTAACTGAAACAAAGTTAGCTATTTTGGATGTTTTGTTGCAAATGTTATGTCAACTAACTATTGAATTCTTTACTGACTCGGACTTAAGTCTGATTTTCATCTCATAATATAAGAGAAACAATTCCCACGAGATATAAGTCCGACATTCGTGTATCAGAAGTACGTGTATCTCATCATTGATTCTCTGGTTTATAAGTTAACCGAAAGTTATACAGAATAGGACTGAAAAAAGCTCAATTGAAAAGATAGATAGAATGAAAAAAGTCTAAAACTCCCTAAAGAGTTGAGTAGCAGAAAGAATTGTTTTCACTCTCTTGATGCCAGAAATTAAGAGATTGAAAAATCAACAATTTATAGCAAACAGAGTAAATTTATTTTTTAAATTACTACTTATTTCTTACTTTTGTGCCAAAATTATACTCTTATCAATTCCTATATGTATTATTTAGTATTTATTTATTTTTTACTTCATAACCTTGAAGAATTTATTTCGAAAATTAATAAGATTTTCTATGCAATCGCTTTAATATAAAATATTAAACTTTAACATTCAGTTAATAGAAAGTAGTTTTGCAATAAAACCAGAGGAGAAAAGTTTTTTCCATTAAATTCTGGAATCAAATATTGTTTCATATGAATAATTTATTTGAGAGCTAACAGTTGTGGTACGCATTCTGCCAAATGAATATTCATAGAATGCTCAGCTAGAAAAATAAATTTAAAAGCCCGACAAAATGTTGTTCGACTAGAAAAATCTTATTTTATTAAGGTAAAATCTTGCTTTCAAACTTTATGGAGCTTTGTTTTCATGTCTATATTATGAAACATTTTTCTGACAAAATAGTTAACAGTTTTGGGTGAATCTCAACTTTCAAATTAATCAAGCTTGAAATAATGTCGTACAGCGAGCTAACAATATTTTAATCAAATATCGTGAATGATAGAACGCTATCAATAGTTTTTAATTTAACTAGACTTAAAATGTTGTCATCAGTTCTTGAAAATAATTCAGCTTATTAAATATTTTACTGTGGAAGTCAAGAGTATATATGCATAGAAAAATAAAATAAAACACCTGACTCAAAATTCTTAATTTAGGATATTTTCAAAGAGTTATTTTTTGTGAGACTAAGTCTAATTCATTGATTAACAATGTAGTGTCAGATTTTGGTTACCTTTTAAAAATCTGCTTTAAATTTAATATTAGCTTCTACAGTCTGTCCTTTTATCTTCTAAACTAACGAGGGAGGTTCGGGACTATGTAATAACCGATTTCAAAAATATTTTTATGGCATAAATAACATGTCATATGATGTCCGAAAAGGCATATAAAAAAGGCTGACCGCTAGACACTTATAAGTTGTGACCACTCAAAAAGTGATTTCCTATGGCTATTTCTATTGATTCCTATGTATTTTGCCTATCATATATGTACTCTAATTTAGTCAAATTACTCAATGGATGGCAATTATATCGTTAATAGGGAAAAAGTTCAAGCCATTTTGAACAAAAAAGAATAATCTGAAGTTTTATACTTAAGAGTGAGTTTCTATATATCAGTAGATCTAAATTTTCGTATTTATCTTATCTCTTAAGTTTTGTTTTAGAAATCCTTTGAATTTAAAAGGCATGATGGATACGAAAAATTAGAGCTATCGATATATAGAAACTTACTTTTACTGTAGATATGAAATTTCAGGTTATCTTTATATTTGTTCAAAATATCTTGAAGTTTTTCATTGTTAACAATATTTTGCCATCCATTGAGTAATTTGACTGAATTAGAGTACATTTTGATAAGCAAAATACATAGGAATCAATATTAATAAGCCATAGAAAATCACTTTTTGAGTGGTCATAACTTGTAAGTGTCTAGCAGTCAGCCTTTTTTATATGCCTTTTCGGACATCATATGACATGTTATTTATGCCATAAAAATATTTTTGAAATCGGTTATTACATAGTCCCGAACTCCCTCGTCAAATCAAGCAGTTAAAGCATTTTATATTTTGATATTTTAATCAGATGTCAAATAAATGACTCATCGATTCAAAATTTGATACTTTGGAACAAACTTTTAATAATCAATTCGAATGTAATAGAATTAGTGTTTAGAAATAGCAATTCGATACTTTATAACATGTGTTGAAAGTGTTGTCCGTTATTTTCTAAACAAAGTCTAACTCTTTTAATCATATTGTCTGAAACTTTTAATAAAGTTTCAGGAGTTATTTTTCGAATTTCATTTTGAATATTTAGCTTTAATTCTTCTATTGTTTGCGGGCCTGAGGCATAAACTTTATTCTTAAGGTGACCCCACAAAAAAACTCTCTTTTATTGTAAACACTATTTCGGACACTAAAAGTGTTTTTTAAACAAAACATAATGATTAAGAAATAATGTTTCCAAACATTTATTTCAAACTTATTCATAAGTGCATCTGATCGATGCGTAATTTTAAAGAAAAATCGTACTCAATATTTGAGTTTAGAAGATAAAAGGACAGACTGTATATCAAATTCAATTAACTGACCGATCAATGAGCTCTATATAGGCTCGTCATGACTACATTCGTATATATATATATATTTGGTTGTTCCACTATATCTAATAATGCACTAGTAAAACATAATACATTATGCATATTATACCTGAATCATGATTAATAAAGCTATTGCAAGCAATTCATGCGATACCGTTCAAGCTTTTGATCTATACAATATTAAAACTTAGAGATACTGTTCACTTCCTGATCAAGGCTTTAGGTAGTGTATTTATGTTTTAAAATATTCAAATTCAACGAGCTATTACATATCTTTTTTTGACCTTACTCTATATTCTGGATTTAAGAGCAAAAAATTAGATAACTGTTAATAGTATTAACACTATTAAAGACACAAAGTGTTGTGGCAAATACTCGAAACTGAGCGAAGCAGACAAGCTCAGAGTGGCTGAAGCAAAAGTCGACTTACTGACATTTTTTATTTGTTTATTCTTAACTATATTTACTCACTTCACGTTCAAAAGAGAAGAAAAGTCAATATTTTTTCTTTCCACTACTTCTAGAATTTTTATCATCAATTATTTAACTGAATTTTTTTTCTCCATTTTTTGCTCTAAACATAAAGCAGTGAAACTTTAGTACACTTTGATATTTGATTTCTTCCAACAAATATGTTTTCTTATACTTTCAGCAAAGGATAAAACTTTATAAAACTCCTAAAAATCTTTCACCAAATTCAAGCAATTTGTTGTCTAAACTTAATTTCCGATTTTAAATCATTTCCTTAAATTTTTATCTATCCAGACATCGACTTTACTCTTAGGGATCAAATTATGATACGTTATTTACAGAGAATGAGCAATTCTTAAGGTTGTGTCTCTAGTACTTTTATGTTGAATTATCAAAATCAAGTGATTTTTTTTAGTTAACTTATTAGAAAATTTAATTATGCTCTCATTAAATTATTTTCATCAAATGCGTGGCTCTCATGAAATCTAATATAAATAAAATAAGTTTTATCTATGAATGACGCAAATACGCTTTTTGGCAATTTTAGAGTGCAATTTACGTCAATATTGTTGTAAATCGTGTTCACTTGAGATTTAAGCGTATTTTAACTTAAATTTATGAAGCATTACAAGTGAATGTGATTTTAATCAAATTTCAAATGTACTATAAACTTTGAAGAATTAAAAATCATTGCAGTCGGATATAAAAATGTTTCAAGCTTGTCGAAAAATTAACCTCTTCGTGTTTTTCTAAAAATTGTGCGCAACTATTTTTGCGCCTAACCTTGTTTCTTCAATTTGTGAAAATTTTACAAAAGTATTCAATGTAGGCTATTTAGTATTGAAACGTTATGGTTAATGAAAAATATTCTTCAAGTTTTGGTAGATATCAGAAGAATAGTTTTAAAATTTTCTAAGTAGTGGTCAAGTAATATGATTTTTGAAAAAAAAATTTATAATGTGAACTATGAGAAAAGATAAAACATCCTAGAATTAAGTACTGCACTTTAATTTAATTTTCTTATTAGGGAGTATATTTGTATGATATTTTGAACTAATCTGAAGCTGGCTTTAGAACCGCAAAAATATCAAAGCTAAATCCAATTTTCGAATCAAATTGTAGATAAAAACTAAAAATTTTTGATTCAATCTTTGTGAAAAATTGTTATTCTTTCACAATTTCATCACTAATGGACTGTTGAACGAGAATGTAGAAGTTTCCTATTTTGCTGCTCCTTTTTCGGATGCTCTCCAATTCTGACTTAGAGTCGAAAATTGTCCACTTCTTTATATAAGCAATATTGAATTAAATATCTGGTTTTATATCTCTATTTTGATTCATTTCCACATCTGACAAGCTTCTGATCCTGAAGCCAGCTTGAAATTGGGCTCAAAATACCATACAATTATACTCTTCGATTGAGCCATTTGATGAGATTAATTGAGTTAAGGGGCGATACGTAAATAATTTTTTGAAGTATGATTTCTCCCATAAACCGAATTATAGGTTATCTTTTCAGAAAGTCATATTGCCTTGACTATTGTTTAAACGTTTTTAAAACTATTTTTCAATATGTATTAAAACTTAGAGAATATCTTTCACAAACCAGAACTTATCAGAATCTCCCAATACTGAATAGCTACTTTATTTGTTTAGATAGAATATAAAGTAGGACATTATTGAGTAATATACAAGAAAGAGCTTTTAAGCGAAACAAATTTGCCTAAAACCTAAATTGACTATCGAAAATACAGTTGGTCTAGACGCTAGGATTAATTTGAAACATAAGTAGACTTCTCTATTCTAGAACGCATAATACAAAACGTACATGTTTGTTTTAGCATTTATTTCAATTTGAGCTCTCATATATTGCAAATTCTAAATTTGATGTCATGTTTAAAATGATGTTAATTAAAAAGTAGAAACAACAGAGAGTATACAGCATAATTAGCAACATGTTTATAAATATATATAGATTTGGAAAGCTTATGATGAACAGCTTATTATAATAAAGAGTAGTTAAATCTATTTTTCTTTTTAATCAAAATCAATTTCGGAAAAGCCTTTTAAAGCAATTAATTTAATTGAGGAAAACTTTGATCACAATCTCTAACTATAATTACTAGAAAATCGATTTTATTACTATTTTTAAACTAAATGCACTTCAGTTTAGTAACTAAACTAACGGATTAGTCAACACCTGCTATACTATTAACTGAATGAATAGCACTTTAAAATAGGCTTCAAGTGATCTCTTACTATATATTTTAAAATATATGAGTTTTATTAAAGAGATTATTAATTATTAAATATTACTTACTTTAAGATTCACTACAATTTATCATAGAGAATGTTCAAAATAGCCAATATGAAACTGGAAAGCTAGACCTAATATATTGCGACTTATTAAATATGAATCTAACTATAACTCACATAAACTTTATTCATCTTATTATTCAGAGCTCAAATATTTTACGTATGTTTTGTTCAGTCGAATGTGTTAACAAAAATCATTTGAGTCATTATTTTATGGAACTTATGAATGGATTTTGTGGAAAAATGAGTGTATTTTTGACTCAATAATAACTTGTATGTGGCAAGTGTTTAGACTCAAATTAATTGACAGATTCCACATCTACTTGAAAACCATTAGATAAGGCAGTCAAATAATTTTCGATACTATTTTGTAATAGCTTTGGATGAAGCTTATTCTGAATTAAGTTTGATTAAATAAAATTAGATAATTATTGTTTGTATTAGAATTAGACTGAAAATGCACATGGACAACACTTTTAGATATATCAAATATATTTACGAGAAATGATTACAAACGACATAGTATCCCATTCACAGAGTTAACACATGAAGCCTAAAAACTACATTAAGAATAGATAGTTAAGCAACAATATTTCTAAAGTGATATAATTGTGTTTATTTGCTCTTCAACAGATAACATGTGTTACAGAGAAACATTTGTCATTTAGTGATGTTTTTATTAGTTTTTACAAAACCAAAATTAGGTCAACATTTGGTTTACCAAAAAGATATGTAATTCAAATGACACATAATCTATTCTTTATATAAATATATTACATCAAATGTGCTATTAGAGAAACAAACTTCTTAGAAAGTATCCAAAAATTGTTGTCTTGCTCGTAAACTCATTCAAATCAATGAATGCCTGTGTCTCCTAATGGCGACGACAACGAATCACTTGTAAACTGTTGGCAAAACAAACACAAATAAGTAAATATTAACTAGTGAAATGTTGCAGAAACTAACAATTTTAAGTGTTTTGGTTAGTACTAAAATAGAGTTCAATAAGTTTGGGGTTTAAAGCGATTTGAACATCAAATTTAAAGTTTTGGCCAAAATTTTTATAAAGTGATCATTTAATATATAAAAACTATTCGTAAGAAATAAGAGAAGAATTGATACCCTGGTGACGCGACCAAACTTAGGTCCACCAGTTATTGATATGTGAACATTGTTTCTCATTGCTTCGAATAAACTGACCTGAAGTAGAAACAAAACAAAAGTTATTAGAAGAGATAAAACAAATATTAGCTAAGAATTGATTAGCTTATATTTTGATAAGGTTTCACTGTTATTCAAAGCTTACATTATTTCGCTTAGATTCGAGTTGAGATTTGAGGCAAAATTCAACTAAAGCGACAATCATAGCAAGTATTAGACCACCAATTAGAATGTAGAAGCAACCAGCCACATTGTCAAGAGTTAGTTCACTTTGATTAGCATCCTTAATAAGAGTTAGCCCAAGTTATCAATTGCAATAAGAACGATGATGTGGACTGATAATAATCAACCTACTTTTTGTTCTTTAGCCTTACATTCGCTTCTATCGAACCACCACTTATTCTCTAATTTAGTTAAGTCTCCGTTTTCTTTAAAGAATAGCACCGCTAAATTCAACGAATCTCTAAAAATATCGGAATCAGTGCTTAAGAGAAATTCTAATGCGATTCATAAGAATCATATTCATATCTCATATATAGATATATTAAGTTTTGAGTGAGTGAATAATAATGAAGCGCAAACTAAATTTTCATTTCAACACAAATTCAATCGATTCGATTCATAGCAGATGAGAGAACAAGAAAACAGCAAAACTTATTTTCTCAACATCTTAATTCAAATTCCGATTCTATTGATCAGGGGTTTTCAAACTTAGTTTGTGGCCCAATAAGGCCGCGGATTAGTCTCAAGTGGACCGTCAATTAATTTACAGATTGACAGCTTGAATGCTTGCAGCTTAGCTTAACTTAATCTTTAGTATTAAATTTGCAATAGAAATATAATACAATTATAATTGAATATCGGGTAAACCTAACTACTATAAACTACGAAACAAATATTTGAAACACGATATTGTTGGCTTCAATTAACTGTGATTAGTTTTACATCATTAATTTGGAGAATCAATTATAGGATATTGAAACCATCAGATTTCGTAAACTTTGTAAAAGCAAATTCAGAAATGACTGGGAAAAATATCTTTCTAAAAGTTAGACTTAGTAGATTTTGAACCTATAAATCATAATACTTTAAATTAACTTAAAGGTGAGAAATAAAAAGGTATTTGAAGGGTAAGTAGTTTGGTTATAATTAAACTTTAAGGATTTACTTTAGGACGAAGAGTTCATCAACAATACTTAACAAGTTAATGAAGAATGAACAACAACGCAATGGCTGACCTTCTACAAAACAAACTTATTTAACGCTTGAAAAGTCAAATTTGACATATTTCAAAACTAAACAAAGAATCAGCTCAAATTATGAGCTCGTGCTGTGACTTCATTTTTATGGTTCAGTTTACTGGTCTGAAAAGCTGAAGATGAAGATCAGCTTTTATGGAGGAAATGGGCCTAGGAGTAGACAAAGTTCGAAACCACTGCTATGCATCCTAAAGAAAACAGTTTCTTCTCCCTTAGCAAAGTTTTTCAAACTATGATAAAAGAATTTTTCACAACAAAGTCTACGGAAATGAAGAGAGAGTAAAGAAAATGACTTAAGTTTGTTGTGAAAACATACATTTTTATCAATATAGGAATCTTCGCCGAAATAAGGTTAGAAAAAGAATATATTTGCTCCAAATAAATGGCAAAACAAAAAGTCAATCAAACTATTTAGTGTTCTGTGACGTGACAGAAATCCGCTAATCGCAAGTTAATGCTGACCATAAACCTTCACAAGTCTAGATAGCTATTATCTTTCCACTTCCTAACTTATATTAAGGGATTCACTAATTTCAGAAATTCTTTTTGGGTAAATACGTCTGCATAGAAAGCGTTTGTATGACAAAATTTAAATAAGATTCGGGTCACTAATTTAGAACTTTATTGGTTTAAGAATAATTTTCTCTTTAGCTCAATTTACTTCTATCCAAGATATAAGAGTATTATCACGATTATTAGTAATTTGACTAAAAAATGGTTACTATCTTTTGAGAAAAGATTAGCGAATCAACTAATAATTGCATAGATAACTTAATTGAAATTCAGAATTTTCTCCGAACAAGTTTTAGCAATTCAAGTCTCGACTTATTGGTAGAAATAAGGCATCGAACTAACGAAATAAATGGGTGTCAATCCATATGCAAATTGAAAGCATCGTTCAACTCCTAATAAAACACAAAGAGTTTCCGCAAAGAAACGTGAAATGGTGTTAACTTAAGATTTGCATAACTATTGAAGCACGAAGAGAGACTTCAGATAAAGAAGCAGTTGGCTAGATGTAAGCCAGAGATGGTAACAGATTATATGCTCTAAATTGAACTCCTTCAAGGGTAATGCTTATTTTAACAAGTTTAACTGCTCAGGATTAGATCGAAACAAGTTAAAAATTCGATATTCAATTAACAAAATAAGTTATCTAATGACAAACTGGAAGCAAACTTCAAGTTAAGCTGTTATTCCATTTATGAGCTTTTGATTAAGTATTAATGAGACAGAATATAGGAATACTATTGGTAATGACCTGATAGATGATCCCAAAGGTGTGGCCACACCATAGCCTTTGGCATCTAAAAGACAAGCACTTGAAATTAGATGAAATAGAGTTAGATGAACTTAAGTATTATAATAGTTTGCCTAGATACCTAGATTTCTGCTCAATTTAATATAGTTAAATATAATAATTGATACCTAGATTTCTACCGACTTTGAGTGTATCGCACGGCAGTCTTTCATTAACATAATCGTTTTTCGTGCTCTCTATTAGAAAAGCGTATTTTCCTTTTGATTCTCTCACACGACGTATTCCTTCAGGATATGAATCCACGAAAACGTTTTGCTTCGAATTCATGAATTCCCACATTCTTTGATAGACTTGAATCTTAGATCTCTATTTATCGAATGAGAAAAACCAATTAAATTGTGATTATATTGCTTTTGAAAGTATGTCATTTCTACAGAAAGTAAGATCTAATAGGGAAATATTCAGAATATTGTTCAACAATCGAATAGAAATACTTTAAAAAAATCCATTGAAGAGGAATGCCTGAGTACTCCATATTCTACTTCTGTTTGTTTTGCTAAGTCATCCGCAGAATTGATTGGCGTAACCATTCGTTCAACCTTTGATTGAAAGAATTGAAAAAATAAGTTTTTCTTCCTTTATTCAAACCGAAATTAGTTTCAGTTTTCACCGTAAGAAAAGCAGCCAAATTAGCGGTATATGAAGATAAGAGGATTAGAGTGAAGAACCACCAAACAGAACCTACAATACGACCAGCCAACGATCTGAGGAAAATAAAGGATAGGATTAAAAATACACTTAAATATATTTATTTAAGTATAAGTAGGCATGAAGTTCATCAATAGACACAATTGAGAGAAAGGTGAATATCGATTCAAAATATCAAATAATCTAATACATAACATAACTAATAAATAATTAACAATTCATACTGTAATCCAAGTGCGAGCTATCAATTCAGACTCAAATCTGACTTGCAATTCTTACGAGGAATTAGAAGTATTGTGCGTGACATTCGAGATGATTGTTTCAATTATTAATTATTTATCGGTTTTTATTATGCATCAGAATTGATATAAGCCCTGCTCTCATGAATCACTAAAATTGACTCATTCGCCACTAAGTGATGGGCAGAGATCTTGTTAATTGAGCATTAATTTAGATATTTATGAAGTGCTCGAATCTCTGTCCATCACTTATGATAATGACAGTTATTATAATTGACATCGAAATTCTTATAAATACAATATGTAGCAAATAAACTGCAATTATTTGCCCCAAATAGAACTTCACTCATATTAATTAATTATATCTCCTATCATCGTGTTATGTCAACACGAGACTGTAATCAGTCGCAAATTTTCGCCAGGAATATTCTAAAAGTATTTTTGATTCATTCATAAGTGTGTCTTAATCGCGTGAAGAGTTCTAGTTTTATTAGAAAATCCAATCAATTGTTGTTGAATTTTCTTGAAATTATTCGGAGGCCTAGATATCCGCCGATAACTTGAAGCAAACCAAACTCATTCAAAGGTTTTATTAACGTTGAAATTCCAGTTATACCACAGTTTCATGCCTGATATTGCAAACCAAGTTTACTAACAATATTTGATAAGTTGAAACCTAATTAAAACTTAGTTTCCATTTAAGCAAGATTTGCAACGATGACAGTCGAGAAAAAGCTGTAGAACTGAAATTCTTAATATAAGTTAATTGATTTTGATCGGGTACTAGCATTTGAAACAACTACAAACTATTAACTATTAATCTAAATAGATCGTTTTAGTCCAGCGGTCGGCGACCTATCCCATCTCGCAGGCCAGATCTCCAGGTAAAAATCGGGCTAAATAATAGGTAAATTACCAAAGAATATTCAAATATCAATAGAATTTTTTCGTAACAATATCTGACGATCTAGGTCTTGCTCAATAAATTTAAAAATTCGAGTATCACTCCTTTGAAAATGTTGATCATATTTGGAAAGAACTGAGAGGACCAGATAAAATTATTGATGAGACTAAATACGGCCCGCGGGCTGCCATATGCCGACCGCTGTTCTGGTCTATCAGTCGAAGCGTCTTTTTCGCAAATGGAGCTGAACTCCTACCTCGGGCAAACATCACAGCCTTGCTGCATTATTGCACCCAAAGAGAACCATAACGAATTGTAGAGCGAAAAATCGTTTGAAACATGAGGGCCTATTAGAGTCTCTTCATAGCGCCACTCTTGAGGTGAAAATCTTGACACTAGAAACAAGACAACTGAGACCCCCATATAGGATAATACAACAAACATCCATATCTCAGAACTCAGTGGATTCATGAATGAGAAAATGCCCGGATTTTTCTTCTGCGGCTTTTTAATCATGATTGAAATCCCCAAAGACATGAAAGGCTTTGTAAAATCTATGACTCGCTCGCGAGCGGACGTGATGGTCAACGGAGCGATTGCCATATCCGCCTCCTATTTAGTGGTTAGGATTTAAATATTATATGTATTTATATGTAGATTATGATAAATAAGTTGATATAACATTCATAAACTTAGGCTTTTCTCTATAGTCTCTTTTGCTCATCAATTATTTATTGCCACACAATTAGTGTTAATATTGCTTTTGCGTGACTATCAGCTAATTTGTGTCTCAATACTGACTAACACTAGTTTTTACGGCTAGTTATGGACTAGAAATTTGTTAAATACAGAAGTTCAATTTTGCTATTTTAATGGCTTTTATGCAAATTCATCAAAAATGAAATAACTTTTTATAATTGCTGTACTTATGAAATTGAACGAAATTTTCGAAATAATTATGACACTTATGCTGTCTAATAAATAATAGGCGTTATGCACTTAATTAAACAGGATAAAACGTTAATTTCTGCCTACAATCATTGCTTTTAATAGTTAATTATCAAGTATCTTAAATTAATTGCATTTAGTATATAATTAGAGACTTTCGATCGTTAGTTAGTTTAGTCAAGGTTTTTAGTGATAATCAATTTGAAATAATAGAAAATAAACTAATATTGTAATGGTTTTTATTGGAACTAGTTAGTTCATACTTGTCTGATCAACTCTCCGACCATACCATTCCAACCACTCGGAGATACTGAGTCTAATCCGCCATACTTTGAGTCTTTAACTAATCTTAGTTCATAATTGATACTCAAATGGTTAGAAATAAGATCAGCTAAATCTTTGCTATAGCCTTCAAATCGATTGTTGCCTTCATTGACAACACCTTTTTCTTCACTTTTTATCATCAGATATGGCTCTTCCTATCGATTCAAATAATAAGAACAAAAGTTTCATTTTTCAAATTTGTCAGTAATACCACCAAGCTAAAGAATAACTTACCAAAATACTGGTCACAATATAAGTTTTGTTATCGAATCGTGACTTTTCTTGCACTACTCTATGATATTTTGCCGGAACTATTACTAGACCTTCTGTTGGTGACCACTGCGCGATCTGTTAGTTAATCAACAAATCAATATATGGATAGTTTGTAAAAGTTTTGTATTCGTATTCAAAGATTCATTAAGATATTTCAAGACGTTTCAGAAGCATTTTTTAAACTTCAAAGTTAAATGTTTTCAAAGCACAGAAAAAATCCTATTCAATATTTGCTTTTCAATAGAAATAATTTTGTTGAACAAAATCTAACAAAAATGATTGCCCGAGAATATAACTGACTTTGTTGAGAGAACAAAGTCAATAAATAGTTATGAAAAAGTGTGAAAAGAGAGCGCGTTGCTTACTTTAGCCATTTCACTGTTGATCGTCATCTCAACTATATCTATAGAAAAGTTTTGCCTAAATCCTATTTCATCAAACGCTAAAACACCTGTAAGTCCCGTAATATTAGTCTGTCAAAAGAATAAATTAAATTAAAATCAGTAAAACATGAATAGAAAAGAACTAGAGATTAAAGGAGACAATATATTAAGTTTTGAAGGCATAGAAACTCAGCGTCAAATTACTTTTCGCATGAATTTTCTGATTTTGTCTCCGTGTTCCCATTGAATGATTGGATTACGACGACAGTCTATCCCTTTCTGACCTTTGTTGTAGATGTCTTCACGACGAAAGTTATTACGAAATATATCTGGGTATCTAGCTAATAGTCTTGAGTATGTATCTATCAATACTTTTGCTCCGTCGTACATCAGGGCTGCGTCTGCCTATCCATTGCAAATAAAAACACTCATTAGACAAAAATTCTCCTTTAATTTATCAGATAATAAAATCCTGTTCATATCCTTGAAGTATGTCACTTTAAAAGCTTCATAAAAAATTAAATTTTCAGTTTCTACGATTCAGCTAATTTTTAATTAGGCATAAAGCTTAAAGCTTAACAAAACTTTTGGCTTTACTATGAAATAATAAACAGTATTACTGTAAATCACTCTTACTAATAAAAGTTTAGTACAGGTCTGCCTTTTTCTGTATTATTGTATTTACCTTAGCTCAACTCAAATATGAGCGTCATTTACAGCAATACTGTTCATTCGGAACCAAAGTCTTTGTTAAGCTTTAAACCTAATTAAAGATTCGGAATTTCGATTTTATAAGCTTTTAAAGTTTTATACTTTTAGGATACAAATAGTGTTTTATTATTTCATAAGCTTAAAGACAGTTTTCGATAATTACTGAAACAGTAGCTGGTTTTCCCTGAAACATATCCTGCTTCTTCCAGGAACTAAAAAACTTTCTAAACTCTGGAGTATTCGGCTTAAGAATCCTGAAGCCAGTGATGTTGACGGCACCGAACTCAGAGATCTGTTCGTTAAGATAGTCATCCATAACAAGACTAGTGAGCAGGAAGTGGAAATTTCTATTTCCCATATATATGTCTCGCACATGATTTGTAATTATTGTTCTGGCAGTCAATGAGTCGCATTCTAGTATCACGTATTTGCGGTCCATCGTTGAGTTGAACTCAATTTCGCGCAAGAATTGATTGGCTTCGGTCGCATTCTCGAAACGTTTGACTGCTCGCAGTTCTAGCGTCCGGTTGTGACCGACTAATGAGAATAAGTGCTGAAGTTTTAGAAGTCCTGTTCGGCAATAGACAAAAAAGTTCAATGTTATTGTGTGTCTTTGATTTATAATAAATTTCATTTTTATGTTATTCGTGTGCATAGTGTGCATGTTTTGAACTCTTAAAAAATGTTAATTCCTTGAAAATCGAAATGTAAATTGATATGTGAACTTTCACATCATTGACCTGCAGGTTTAGACCATTACATTAGTCATTTTTTATCTGTTATTTAACTAGCTCTCTATTTGTGAGTATTTAATGATGAAATATTTGTTTTTTTGAGCTAAAATTTTGTATTATCAGGTTCCATGTCAATTGAGCCGAAGACAATTGAGCTTCGACAGTTAAGCTGGGACAATTGAGCTGAAGACAGTTGACCTTTGCGTCATTTGAGCCTATGACAGTTGAGCCTCATTTTATAAAGTTGAAATCGACTCTTATGCAGATCATAACAGTACAGCGATGTGTTGTGTACTGTCGATTGACACGATACTCCTTCAGTGAAGTTTTCAAACAATTAGTGGTCTCATAACGCAAACCAATATACTAAATATTCTAGCAATTTGTTAGAGTTCACATGCTCGTACATATTTTAGTATATTTCCGATTATTAATTAGTTCATATGAAGTCTATATAAGTTGTGACCGTCAATGATTCAATCAGCTACTCTATAAGTGACTGTTAGTACAGTCTAAATATTGATTAGTTTTTAATATATATAAAAGGCATTGTAAGATATTATTTTGAAGTCGGTTGTAATCTCGAGGTTAAAAGGTGTGGTCTATACTGAAGTCTCGTAACATTGACTATAATAAAAAATTTAAGCTCAATTATCGCAAAGCTCAACTGTCGAGACTCAATTGTCGTGCTACGGAATTATCAACTTATAAATGAAATTGTTGTACATAGTTTTATATAATTTCTATTGAGACAACTAACAAAAAGCTTATGAAAGGTATATAATTGGAAATTGAAATTTTTTATGATCGCAATAAATGAAAGTTTAATGAAAAACAAGTATTAAGTCCCCAAAGCAAAATTTTTTGTTCAACAGAAGAATAGTTTACGCTAATGAAAATGATCAATAATTTGCTAATAGTTTATTATAACACGAAAATATTATTTACAGACCATTAACTAAATTAAATTTTCCAGAAATAAACAATTCTCTAAATGTTCAGCAATAAATTCTTGCCTTATATTTAGTTAGCTTTTCTGCCTAAACAAAAATATTCTTCTCTGCCTTATACAGAATAAGAGGATGAAAAAAGAGGAAAATTTTTCAAGTCATAACTATAATTCTTACTTTGCACATGTTTAAGGAGTTCCTTCAGATACAAAGAAAAAGTTACTCCAACTCGAAGGTTAATGCGTTTTGAGTCTCAAAATCGATAAACTGGTCACCGCTCGGGCTATGGTCACAATTAAATTATTGGATAAGTTTCAAGACATAATCAATTGATTGACATATAATGCAAACGACTTTGCTTTCGTAGCCAAAGGGAAATACAGTTTCAAATTCAATTCTTTCTATTGGTTACCAAAGTTAAAAAAGCATGCACTATGTCACAATCAATTGGTTATGACTTGAAACTCAATCGATAGTTTGATTATGACCATAGTCCGAGTGATGTCCATTTTTTATTCGAAGATTCAAATGTGACAATCCCGAGTCAGAATAGAGCTTTTTCTACGAATTTCAATGAACTCTTGAGATTTGTGCAGAGCTGGTAATAGAATTGATTTTTGAGTGAAAGTTATGAAAATTTACTCATCAGTGTATAGCACACAGTTTTTCATGTTCTTAGGCTTATACCCATCGCGTTATATTCTATGCTTGAAACTTCACGCAAAGTAAGGCAACAATGCATTGTTGCGAAAATCTAATTAAATTATTATGCCATCAATTATTATAATAAGACATATTTTGCACGCTTTTCAAAAAACTTCAAGTATAAAACAATTTAGATTCAGTTCAATACTAAGCGTGTTTTAAAATTCATTATAAACTTATAATTTCATGGGAATTATGTGAAAAGTTTTTTTGACTTATAATGAAATAAACTTTAGGCTTCAATCAGTTTATCAACGCAGCCAATCAGTTGCGCTAAAGATATTCCGATAAAAATGACAGCAATATACATAATAGTTATACAATACGATTGAGAATAACCTTATGGCAATACAGTAAATATGAATTATGAATTAGGCTTTGATTATGACGAATGAGACAACAATTCAATGCATCAATGCGTTAAACATACTCTATATAAGTTATATATTGTTCAACTCTATTGTCAAACAATTCCACTGAGATTTCAGGCAAAACAACAAATAAAGACAAGAAATTCTTTTCTTCTGATTTTTGTAGACTTTTTTTTATACTCAAGAAATTATATGTCATATGACATAATGAATTAGTGAACTTATATTTCAGTAAGAATTATATTCCAGCTCTAATGCTTAACAATAGTGATGATAGAGTTTTATTCATTAGATCATAACTCGAGAATAAACAGAATTTGTCAGCTTTAGGGTATATGAACTTATTCTTAACATGTGTTTCGTTTATTTTTCTCTATTTTAACATTTACTTCAATACACATTGAAAACTGAATGAAATTTGGATGCCCTTTAGCTCATGTTAAATCAGTTGGTTAATTTGTTAATTACTATCAAAATTAGCTTCATATGATAGCTACGAGAATCCAAACAAATGAAATCGAAATTAGAGAACACAAGAAAAAGGAGTAATGAATAAATAATAAGTACTTTCATTATCACCAAAATTACTGGTTAAGCATCAACCAAAGATCGAGGCAAGCTTTCAGTGATAAGCTTGTAATGGAACGTCATCACATTTCTAGAGCTAATAATTCTTGACATCATTTCTTAATACAGCACAGAATAACAATCAGTGCAAGAATTGAGTTAAGAGATAGTGAAAGATATGTTTTGAAAAAGGCTGATACGATGTGGTGTCAAACCCAATGGTTAGAATATAAACAATTAGTATTATAAGAATACAAAGAATTAGTATTTTTGTCAATTATTGTCAAGTATTTTGATTGTTTCATATAAAGCTATAATTGTTATGAGTTTGTAAGAGAAACTTCTAATAGACATTTAGTTATTATGCCTGAAATACCTAAAATATCTACAAAATATGAGACAATACATATATAATGCTATATCAGCTAAACACAAGATTATAGCGAATAGTCATTTGAGAAATAGATGAACTGAAAATGTTAGACATCATTAAGTAAGGAAAGAAAGGAACAAATCTAAAAAGTTATATAATTGAAAATGTCTTTCCTTCGTATAATGCACTTCTAAACTAAATCATACCGTTTTATATAAGACATGTATAATAAATCCTCTTCTCTTTTCTATCATTTCTTATTTTGTTCGACTTCACTAAAACCAGTATTTCTCAATTTTTGAGTAATAGCAATTATTATCTTTCATAAACTATTATGCCTTTTGTTTTAGTTTATGCATCATTTACTTCAAAACAAATGCTTCTTTTTGTTTTCAGAAAAATCCTTACTAATTGTCAAAACGATTATTCCAATGATTTTTTTTTCATAAAACTTCAAATCAACTTTTATTAGAAAAACAACTTATTATAAGTACTTAAAAGTTCAGTGGCAAGAATTATCCGCAACTTTTTATTGACTGAAATAACATAAATACTTTATACAAAACAACGTTACATTTGGTTTTCTGTTTTTAAGTCAATTCACTCAGAGTAATGCGAATTTGTGGGCCATTTGCCAGATTACATAAAGTCTATGTGATCCAAAACTTTTATTGCGCTTTTCAATATTTAAATCAAATTGAGTTCAACTTCTAAGATGTCTTGACTTCCTATTTGTTTATTGTTTTGCATTCAAAATTGAGTATTCGTTTGGATCAAACGTATTAATAATTAGTGTGTCATCTCAGTTACCTAATTTTTCGTATAGGTTTCATTTCATTTTAAAGTAAATTCTATCAAATAACAAATCAATTTCTAGTCTACTGGCAATTCCTGTGAGAGAGAGAGAGAGAGAGAGAGAGAGAGAGAGAGAGAGAGAGAGAGAGAGAGAAAGTTTATTGAATCACGTTTTTGATGAACTAAAAATTTATGAGAAGCAATAAAAAGGATAGAAAAATAAAGTCCAGTTTTAAGTGAAAATAAAAATAAGTGGAGCTGACAATTACTTTGTTTCTCTTCTGGAAAAATCAGTTCCGTTTTAATAAGCATTCGATTGAAGCTAAATTTGATTTTATTGAACTAAATCAAACTAAACTGTATAGAAATTTGAAAACTATTTACCCACTCTTCTGAGAATACCACCGAAACTAATTGTCGATTTCAGAACTTTTTCTTAAGCAGTCTTGTAGAAAAATAATGCTAAATATAGTTTTTTTTAATAAGATATAGTTTTCAAAAAAAAAATTATTTTGAAATAAAATATTATTTACTTTTAATGATATATACTTATTGAATAGAAAATATTTTTAAATTACATCAAATCCTAGGGAAAAATTCTAATATCTTCAATCGGATTAGTCTAAGAACCTCATCAGAAGGTGAACTTTTAAGCAGACCTATTCTTTAAAATAGAGAGAATCAGTCCTATAAATGATTGGCATTAAATAACAAAACTATATTTTGAAATACCATGCTAAGTAAGTATTCTTTCATCTTATTGGCTGAAGACTTTTCCGAATAAATCCTTACTGTAAGTTTATAGTTGAGGAAAACTCAGGAATGAAATTTCTATTTCACTAAAAATTGCGCAAATCTCATGAGTCATGTTTAGAATTAGATATGGAAATCAAGTTAGGATTTAGATTGAACTCAAAATTAGATCTGGTCAAAACAATTGTACCATTTTGGCATAGCTTCAATACATTTTTATGCATTACAACATTTAACGATATAGTTATCTATGCGTTAAATACTTTTCTTAGAACCATTTAAGATTGATCATAACACAATTTAATTTGAATGTGTTCACAGTTTCGTATTGCATCGAAAAATAGAAATCAAGGCTCATTACTTGGAATACATTCAATTTTAAGAAATCTATCCATTAATGTTAGTTATCTTTTTTTGATTTTGATTTTATAGCAAGCAATAAACAGTGAGCTGTTTAAGTATTTAGATCGATTGTTAATAAATAGAGTCAGTCATATAAACGTTTAATAGTGATTGTTATTAATTGCATAAAACAACACATAAAACAAAGTTAAAGTAATATAGACTGACATTAAATAGAAGAACTTATTATGTAAGTTAGTATTAAAGTGACATAAAGATGAAACTAGAATAAGAAATGTTAGCGTATATGTAGTATAGTATATAGCAATGGCTCGCAAATTATTTGTTAAACACAACTCAATTTATTATTATAGAACTAATCCTTTGCAGAAGAGAACAGTTCTCAGAACACATTTTCAAAGGTATACTCATTTGTGATGTAATTGTCTATCTTTGTTTCTCTCCCTAATGATTGTTCGATAGTATCTCTTTTTTGTTATCCCGTTATTCGATTATCACAATTCTCAACAGAAAGGATCAGTTGGAATACCGTTGCGATGCCATCACTTTCTCCTTCGAGACTGAGAATAGAGACATGAAAATAGATTAAAACAACTCAATTGTTGATAATTTGATGATTGAACCAATCAAATTGTGGTTTAGTTTGCAATTGCTTTTTATCACTTCTGATAAACTTAAAAATGTTTGAAATCTGGAGAATGTTCAGTAGGAACCAGTTCTGTGGGAATACTCCGATTTGGTAATAAATATCAGATTTTGGCTTCAAGTAAATATCATAAATATTACTCAATTATCAAACAATAATCATTTTTATAAAGAGATTTCTCATTGATTAGAATGAATCAAAATTAAAAATTTTTAATAATGGAGCGATTGACAAATTTTTGGTGATTATTGCATGACAAGTTTGTAAATTGATTTGAAGAGCCATTTGTAGGAATAAATGGATGCAATAAACAGTGTAAATTAAATTAAGTAATAAGTGACATGGCTTAAAACATTGAATTTGATAGATTTAAACTTTGAGTAGAATTTCATACTCTTCTTTCATAGTTTTATAAGAAGTCACATAAACATCAACTTATATAATATGAATAGAAAAATAGATGCTCACACTTTTAAAACTATGCTCAGAGTGTTTCAGGTCTTTAAGAAGAAAACAGAAAATTTCTGTCACAAAATGTTCTAAAAGTCAGATGAAATTAGGGAAATATAGTTGAAGTGTGAAACACTATAAAGTGTTTCTTGCGGAGCGCAGTAAGAGTTAAAATCAATGTGTTTAGCTTAAACCATGTTGCGTTATGTTCAGTCATTTCTCAGATATTATGTAAAATTGTAGATCGTATGATACTCTCTTCTCGAAAGGATAGAGATTCCTATATTGCAACGCAAAGATCACTTCAAAATCCTGTCAGACTCTTTTGTTTTATAAATGCAGTTCAGATTGAGCTTCAAATCTTGATAAGATTGAATTGAGAATCGATGGTAGTCATTTTGGAATACACAATAGTAATAATAAATCTGATTTCTATCACTAAACTTTTCACACAAAAATAATAATAAATTGGCTTATATTGGGCAAAACAACCAATTATTACGACTTGCAAGTATATAATATCTTATTGTACAAATAGTTATAGTATATTATATCTGAGAAGTCAATAGATAAGTAAAAAACTTTCATTATTATAGGTGCTGAGCATGCGATAAAATTAGAGTCAAACACATTGAAGCTATTTTAAAACTTTTATTGATAACCTGAACTTTTGCCTCTGATTTTAATTTAAGTTAATGACACGCCAAAAATAATGCAAAATAATTGACTTATCCATGGACAAACACTATAGATTTTGAGGCAATTATCGTTAATTAGCACTAAGAGTGTTAGTTTCAATTATTAATATAATTGAGTGATCAACAATATGATGTACTGAATCAGCTGTTAATGAAATAATACCAACAAAATGACAAATCGAATCTCATTATACTCTTCAGAAACTATTGAATAAAAACTTTTCCATTTTATTGACTGTATTATTAAAAAGCATTTCTATTGAAACCGATGAATCATAAATCAAGATAAGAATGAGTAGCGAACAGAAGATACAGTATATTCTCCTCTACGACGAACAATGAGAAAAGTGCATTACCTGACAAAATATATCGAGTTATGAGAGTCCAAAGTATTAAAGAGAATCACTTCAGGCTAACCAGAATTGGGTATTGTGTGTGAATGAGTGAGTATGTATGTATGCATATATGTATGCATGTGAGTGTGTGTGAGTGTGTGTGTGTGAGGGAGAGAGTTCACAATTGAAATACATTATTCATGTGCAACAATGTATCATATCGTATAGAAATAAGATTATGTGCAATATCTTAGGATGCAATCTAATAATAAGAATAAGTGCTAGTATTCACTAATATCATAGCAATCGCTCAACGTTCTAACATTAGAGATTGTTAGTTGTTATAGCATTCTATGGATCAGCTCATTAAATCAGAATAATGTGTAATCTTTTTTGTTTTTTCATAAATCAAAAGTAAAGCCAATGTATATATAGAATCAATTATTTATGTAATTGTCTTAACATAGGTTGCAACGAAAACTGTTCTTTCAAATTTGTCACGTAATAGTTATTTATTTATAGCATTTGTTAAGAAAGTATTCAAATCAATCACATTTTATATACCAAAAAACATGAATCAAATTTCTATTTTTCATCAATGTATTCAAAGCATAAATTGAAATAAGACTGAAATAGACGTAAAATAAATTGCAACAAACAATTTCAGAATCATTTCGAAGTTAATATGAAAAACGAAAGAAAAAAATGTTGATCTGATTACATAAAACAAAACCATAAACATATGGTAAGCAGCAAATCAATTTTTATACTATTCAAAATAGAGGCTATTTTGTGTAGCCTTTGCATTAAAGTTATAATGGCACCAATTTTTCAATGTTTATGGTATTGATTGACGCGTCACATTCATTATAAATACGTTTAGAAAATAACAACTAAATCTTGCATCTCTTCAAATTTGATCCTTTCTTCACTTTTTTGACACCTCCAAACTTCATATATGGGGTATTAACAGATTTTAAGTTATACTTTACTTTTCATAAGATTAAATCTCTTCAAACTCTTTTCTTTTGTTAGAATAAAAAGAATATATAGAAAGCATACAAAAAGCTAAGACTTCCTCACAATTCAGCAATTTTAATAAGAAAATAATTTTAGAGTTCAGACTGTAATAGATCAAACATTTAATGAATATTGCACCTTTGCTAAAAGTTCGTTAATATATCAACACATTTTTGTACAATGAAGGCATTTTATATAACAATATTTTACAATCTATTGAAAATAAATTGAAATAAGATAATATTCTCGAGAAGTAATTTCCGTTTCATTCCTCCCAAATCAAATTCAATCTGTCCCAAACTAAATGTGTTGAAAATAACTTAGGCTTAACATAAACAAGTTATCGGAACTAAAATCTAATATATTTGTAGAAACAGAAAGATTAAGAAATAAAAGAATAAGTTTTATTGATTTATATCCTGAAGAAAATTGTGATTTGAAAATATATATTTCTTAACTAGAATAATACTCTTAGGGTTCAAATATCTTGTCTAAGGTTTAAACCTAATGAACGATATGTGAAACTTATGTCTTAAGATGAATAGAGGCTTAAGAATAAAAGCCCTAATAGTCTAAGCCTTTGCACAACTTATGTCTCTGTAATTCCCGACTTATGTCATAAGTGACTGTTAAGAATCTATAAAGGGATAAGTCGAGCAAAACTTTTTCAACAATCACTTATACATTGTTTGTAAGCAAACATAAGACAAACTTTTATTATATATAATTCAATTAAATGATCAAAATTTTGTTCAGCAAAAGGTACTCTTCTTCAAGTTTTAGTGTTTACTTTCTTCCAGTATGGGATTAATTAATTATTTTTCAAGTTTGATGAACAACTATTCTATCGACTTATGTTAGTAATAAAAGCCTACATTAATTAAGACTTATATGAAACAAAATCACTATTTCATAAGTTATTAATATTGATATAACAAAATAGCAAAAACATTCATTTTCAATTTTTATGTAATATTACGAAATAAATTTCATAGAAATTCATCTCAACTCATACCGTCATCAGAATCGTATAAATAGATAATTCCTTTCCATCCATAGTACAAAACGACATCAATTATTGCTGGTAAATATCTAGGTCTCAGTGATATGCCATAAGCTGCTGGTCGAAAGTGTGAGGTCTGAGAGAAGCCCGGATGAATGAATGGCATCTTTATTGGGGTTAAAATTAATATAACCATCAATTATATCAATATTAAATATAAAGTGTTATAACTAAAATTCAATTATTTTCCGTAAGAACAACATAAGTGACTGCTTTTATAGTATATACTTATAGTGTTTTACAGCAAATTATTTAGTTTATCAAAAAATTTTAATCAATTTTATTGAATAAATATTTGAGTTTTTGTCGTCGAAAAACATACTAATTATCTGACGGTATCTGTGCTTCACTGTATCAAAGATTGTAGTATTAGTTATCTTTTCTTTTGATTTGATTTCCGATTCAGTGATTTCTCTATGACTCGAATTGCATAACAAGTTATACTCACTTGAAATGTGTTTGAGTACGAAACAAGTGTCTCATAAGACGGGCCGACAATCGGCGAAACCAAAGTGAAAATACCACGACTTAATTGAAGGCACACTAGAAGTGAAAACAAATTACTTTTCAGTTGCCAATAAAAGTTTGAATTGTTAGAAAAGTTTTTTATATATCAATTTGTTGCCATTTCTTTTAAATAAGTTTCGATTTTATATGATTTCGATCTCGAAAACTAATTAATAAGAAACAATCAAATACTTAAGACTTTGTTTTATTGTTACAGACAAAACAAAGTAAACTTCTTTCTTATTGAAGAAGAAGAAGAAGAAGAAGAAGAAGAAGAAGAAGAAGAAGAAGAAGAAGAAGTAGAGAATATTGATTTGGTCTGAAAAAAGTGTAGATCTAAACAACGATTATATTTGAAACGCATCTCTATTATGAATTATTTAGAAAAAAGGTTTTAATTCGTACTATAATTCCTCTTATAACAATCTAGCAATAAAACCTTTTTTTCTAAACTAAAGCGATTACGTGGCAGATAATAAAAAGTTGAAAATTAGTTTTACTGAGAAGAACTGTTTGTGCTGTAACCAATATAGAGGTTTTACAAAGTTAGAGATCGTCTTCTCGTCATTATATAAGATAGTTTATAATAAATATATCATAAAAGTATAACCTATATTATAATGGTTTTTAAGTTATTAGCCTTTTTTATTAGCAATAAAATAACTGTTTTGCCTAATATGTCATATCCTTATCTTATATGAAACATTTTTTACTATTTATTAGACAGTATTTTACTTTAAATGTTTAAACATTTAGGCACATAAATAATAATAGAAAATTAAAGAACTAGATGCACTCTCATATAGAATTTCTTACGCTTTCTCATTCAATCAAAACATATTCAAATAAAGTGTTGAAAATGCAACTCTAAACCAAAAGGTTTGCTTCTTTCAACTGTGTTTCAATTGTGCGTCATTTCATCATTTATTTGTTCTTTGAGGTAAATACACCTTAAATGAAATATTACTTAAAAAATGGCTGCAAAATGATTGAAAACTGTAATTTTGAGACAATATGCAACTGTAGATTTGATTGTCTCACTCTGACTACTCTTCAAATAACCTTTCACTCAATGAAAGTTTTATCGCATTAGACAAATAAATATTAATGAGACAAACATTTGAATTTGCAATCAAACTTAAGACAAAAAATGATTAACTCAATGGAACAAAGGCTGTAATGTTTAAATAAATGAATAAATAAATGTGAATCTGACATGAGTTATGACCAGTTGAGTGCCAAAAAACAAGAATATTTGTGCACTTTTCAATATTTTTCATAACTAAAGGAGAAAAATGAAAAGTGACAAAAAGGTGTTTTTATATACGCATAAACTCATGTTTAGAGATACTATAGTTAGCGAAAAGGATGGCAAAAGTCGTAATGATATTAAGGGATAGAAAATCATGTCTAACTCTATGCGTATGGAAGAGAAGCATAAAAGAAAAGTCAATTATGGACTAAAGGACTGCATGTTTTTGGGGGTTTTCTTAGAGGAAGAGAGAGAGAGAACCAAGAGAGCAATTGTCTGATAAGTGAATCTGATGGCAAAATGTGTTTGAAAAGAACAAAAAATATGGTGCCCTTAAGGAATAAGGAGGTCTAAGGAGCATAAGAGAAGACATACCAGTCATGCTAACAGTGTATATAGATTCTACACTTGTGTCAATCAATCAATTCGTGTTTAAGTTTAAGACATTACCAGAAAATAAGGGATTTCACATTTGAGGCGTCACAAAAGTTAAGTTCATTCGGGCCTTATATTGTTTTGAAAGTAGTTTATTATATGTCATAAATGAACTGCTCATTTGGCAAAAAAATGTCAATTTGTAATCATTTCGATATGTTTGAGAAAATGAGTCCAGTATTCGAAGTTTGACTTCAATTTTGGTATAAGTCTAAAGAATAGAATCGATTTTTAATATTAGAACTTAAATGATGCATCAAACATGTTATAATAAATATATATTTGTGATGACATAAGCATTTTTTCCAATCGGTTCTTTAGTAGTGTTCTAAAGTAGTGTCTCTTTTCATATGTGTACCATATCTGGGGAGTACATTTGCTACATAAACTATTTTTGGTCAACGCTTTCATCATTATATGGTCAAAGAATTAAAAAATTGTTTAAACAAAAGGAACAGAAGCAATATATATATGGTTAGAAAAATAAGATTTTTGTAAATCTACTTATCATCATAAATAAAACTTACATTCTTACCAATATTCTTAAAACAAACAAAATTTCATTACATATAGTACTATAGATTTGATCTTATAGAGTTATAATAAATTACAGAATATATGCTTTGAAAGCAGTTCAGGTAAGTTGACGCCTAAATGGAGAGACAAAATAGTAGCAATACTATAAGAGTATAGTACTTCACAAGAAGATAAAGCTTTCGATTCTTTCCGTTTTGCCACACATTAGAGTAGAGACGAAGACATAACACGAAATAAATGGTGAGAACTGTGTTTGACAGATAAATTGCCATCAACAATACATATAACTTCGCAACAAGAATACATTGCGAACTGTTATTCTACTCATTCTGATAGTAATTTGTTTGAGTCAGTTTTAAGATATCTATAATTGGCTTTTAGTTAAGTCAAGATTTCTATCGGATTAAACTTGTCAAAATAGATTTCTTATTCTTGTTTAGATATCGATTGGTTTTGCTATTAAGTAAAAAATATGTTAGTATCAGTTCTGAAAGTTACTTCTCTCACATTTCTTGTCATGACTTCAAGTGAATTTCAGTATAAACAAAGTCAAAGGTGAGTCTTATAGTTTCATTTTTCACACTCTCATTCATCATCAATTTGAACGCATTACTGTATTTTCACAACTCAAATAATATTTCTTCTATTCTTTTCATGAATTGCTATCACAAAAACACATAACAAATGACTCATAAATAACTATTTATACAATAACTATACACTTGAATCAACTTTTTTCATAAATAGTCATGAGATCATTTTTTCTTTATAAACAGTGAGCCGTTTCACTAAATAGATGTTGTTATTGTTGAACGCAATTCACTTTAAAATAAGTGGTTAATTCAACAATCTTACGACTTTTCATAGCACGAATGCCATTCATCTTATGACAGAATAATTACGGTAAAGAGTGTCAAAATCTCGTTAGATTAGTTTGATTCATTTGAAATCCTATAACAGTTGAGCCGGCAATAAAAGATTTTGTCGTTTAATAAGAGTTTTTGAAATTTTTAGAAAGTCCAAAATTTTGCACATCTTAAAAAGCCTTGAGTGATATAACTTTTACTCAAACTTATTGTTAAAATACCATTGTGTGACAACAAAAAGTACTTGGATTTAACAGCAATTCTTAAGGGGGTTTTAGTCTATCAGTCTTTATATCTATCTTTAAGCTATTGATTTTCGATTTTTCAAGACTCAGCTTAAGCACAGATAAGAAAATTAGAATATTGTGAAAATTTCAGCCAACTTTCCGTCCATTCGAGATCAATATGTAAGATCTTTGAGAGCAATTTCTAGACTGACAAAATTGAAAACTGATTATATGTCAACATAAGACAGCCTTAATCATTAAGCAAAACTGAGCTCTTAATTTACTTTTAATTAATTGACTTCTGGAATAGTTAATGAGTTTTTTATTGCATATCTTTTTTGTTAGTAGTCATGTGTTCGAAGAATAAACACTTGTTTTTGAGGAATTTTGGTTATCTCGGAGGGAATTCTTGATTCGCATGTATTTTAATGATAAAAAATCGCAAATATAGAGAGCTGTTAAAGTTGAGTGAGTCAGCACTTATATCAAAACTCGAGATCATCTTCAGGGTTGGGATTTGGCTGTTATTTTTGAAACATTTTTGAATGTCAATAGCTTATAGAAATCTGACTTCATATTTAAACTTCAATGTTTGTGCTGAAGAGTATAGTTTGGAGCAAGACTAAAATTTACATAAAAAAATTATAAAATAATTTTATATCAATCTGTACTCTAATGTATTTATACTTCTTATGTCATATTCAAGTACTTGATGTTTATTTTGATATCGAGTTGAATTTTAAAATTAAATTTGCCCATATCTCTATTCCTCTCAAAGGAATTTAACCAACAGTTCAGTGTTTAAAAGAGTGAAAATATGAAGGAAATATGCAATTCTGACCCAAATATCTATGTCTGGTATTCGGCGCAATATTCAATATTAAGCATAGCTTTGATGTAAGTTATGAACTTTTTCAATCATAAGTTTACTTAATTTTTAAAATGAATATTTCATTTGAAATGAGAGCTTATGCTCGTTTTTATTAGAGTATTTGCAGCAATTTCTAAGTTAGGTTGGGCTAGGTTAGGAATATTTTATTGCAGTCGCACTGTGTTTATACTTCTTGAAAGTTTTTATTTGAACATTTTTTATTTTTCCCTATAAACTTGGCTTTATTTGACAATAGAGTGCGACTGAAATGTTGACTTAAAAAGTATATCTTGAAATAAATCTCAATTTTTTTTTCATATAACTGCTATATCAAATAAGAATGAGTCGGCAAATATGAGTTCTCGCATTTTGAAAAACTCGTTGCGTTGTGTGCAAAATGCAACCAATTCCTAATAAAGATACACGATACTATTATCGAAAGAAAAATATTTATTTTAGATTATTTAGAATCAGTAAATTATGATAATGTAGGTTCAAAAACAATTTATAAATGAAATTCAAGTACAATATTCTTATTCTGTTTAGAAATAATATTTTTTGAATACTAGAAAATTGTTTTTTCATCAATAATCTGCTGAAAATAATTATTAGATTTTGTCTATCATTTTGATTGAAGATATATCTGATATAAAAATATATTAAGTCTATCATAAGTACAGTAAAATCAATATTATATTTGCTGCTAGAAGAATGAATTTTCTTTCAGCAACAAAAATCATTATGTACTCGATGTTTGATTGAATTAATTGCTCTGCTCAATCATTAGATTAATTTTGTGTTAAGCAAAGTCAAAGTTTATGAGCCTATAGGAAACTTGTCTTCTTTGTGTTTTCGTCTAAAGCTTTACTGTTGAAAAGTTTCGTTATTGATATTGTATAACAAATTTAATTACGAAAAGTTGTATCAACTTTCACGCTCGATATGATAATTTTGAAGCTTTTTAGTTAAGTAGAAAATGACTCAAAAGCATATGTAAAAGTTTTTGATATTTTATAAACTTATAAGTATTTCATTTTTTATTCATTCAAAAAATACGTTGCATTACATATAATGAAGCTCTTTGTAGGAGAAAGAATCTATTTTTTATAAGTTTATCGAAGTTTAACTTTCAAATCTTCCTCAAATGCTGCTAAGAATCTCCTTAGCGTCTAAGGTATAAGTACTTATTTACAGGTACATCAAATTTCATTCATTTTTTATTCATAAATACAATTTTGTTGAGAATTTTTGGAAATAAATGCCTTTTGGATAAAATTGGAGAAACTCTTTGCTATCTCTTTCATAACTCAAAAACAGAAAATATTTATCAGTAAAGACCTGATGGAATAAATTTTCTCAAATAATCAGTAAAGTATTTCTTTTGAGAATTTCACTTCTATAGTTTCCAAGAATATTAGTAACAATCAAAGAATCTCTTAGAAATCAAATCAATTGAACTTAAAAATAACAAAAAAGATAAGTTATATTCTGGTTATAACTAATAATAAAAGTATACAATTTTGATGAAAACAAATTGAAAGCAAATATGAAATGAAAATATTGATTGATTTTGATGTAAAACTAATGGTTTTGATTCAAACGCATGTATTTCTGCCTGATATGAGAAACACTATTAGACTTGACTAAAATTTTTTATATATATCACTATAACGTATTGAATATACAAAATATGTTAACATTAAATGTAAAAATATGTAAATGTGTTATTAATGCATGGCTTAATCTTGAAATTTTTGTGAAGCGCAACATTCTACAATCTTTTGTGCCTTTCATTCAGATCAACATATCTTTAAACTAAAGTCAAAACTATATTTATCTCTCAAAATAAATTTTTTTATTTAACCTACAACTGAAAAATAGCATCAAATTAACTCAAACAGAGAAAAAGCTTAAATCATAGAATATTCTGTTTGAAAAAATCTTATGAAAATAGTATGTATTGAGTGCGTTAAATAAAGTCAAGTTTCCTGAAGATTAAGAAGCGATGAAATTCCTGAAAATTTTTGTTACTCTTTATTTGGGTAAGTATTGTATAAGAAAGTATGTTCTTAACAATATAGTGTCAAAGGAAGTGCTCGAAAGAATAGGTATAATTAGGATAATAAATCGAGTTATGTAATTGAATACGAACTATAACTTATGGTATGAGGAGTTAGACTTATAGACAGAAATATATAGAGTTGCATCAACTTAAGTATGGATCTTATAGTTATTGGATATGATCAGAGAGGAGATAGCTTTGATGATAATCGACTTCAAATATGATTTGTATCTCATGTTTAAATCGTCAACTAATGTTTAGCATCGGTTTCAAATGTGTATTTAGATGACATTTTTTTGATTAATTTCGATAAGAATTGCTACAATTAAGTGAAATATGCGATACATAAGTTTGTGGCCATTTAATTAATTGTTTGCTTTGATAGAAACAAATTTTGGTGGCTTATAGGAAGTTTTCACAGATGATAGAAATACATCTGGTATTCAATTAGAAATAGGAATAAACTTCATTAAAACGCTTATGAAAACGTATTTTAATGATCACTTATTACTAAAGCATAATCTCAAAAAACTACTGCATTCAATTCAATTCAATTTAATGCATCAGAAATTTTGATATGAATTAAAGTATTAAATCAGAATTAAAATGATTAGAATAAATATATAACGTATGAGAAGCATAAAAAGGAATTGAAATGAGAATCTTTCAGAACAGACAACAATCGAATGAATCGATTAAATGATTTATGAACTTATGGATCAATAAGTTTCTGTTTGAGGCTTCATTTGTTTAAAATGCAAACAAACATATTGAAAGAAAAGAAAGATTTATAACTAGTTTTACTCTTCAATACAGATCTGACTACAGATAAGACATCAAATACTTCTAGTATCGCATCAATACAATAAATATATAATGTTTAGCAAATAGTAAGAGTAGGGCTTTATCTAAATCTACTAAAAACAAAATAATGATTTATTACATTTCTATAGACTGTAAATGTTTGATCCCTAAGAAAATGACACATTAATACATGTGATATTTTGATTTGACCGGAAAACATACACATCACTACAACAGTACATATCGAAAGATAGGTCTCCTACGCCAAAAAGTAAAGAGGATTATGTGTTTCAAGCATCACATTCAACGTCCAATTGTATTGGGATTATATGAATATTAGTGGTAACGCAACCGGAGTTACTCTCACTTCACCTGACATTTCACTATATCTTACAGCTTTCTAACTTTTTTTTGATACCAGTTCAATAAAAACAGGGATCAGCTCAAAGACTCACTTCAAGGTTGAATGAGAAGTTTTTATTTGCTTTTTTTCATGCATTGATTAATGATTTGTTCTGTTTTCTAGTACGAGAGAGAAGTAATGTATTTATACTTATTGTGTATGAGATATAGATTGAGATATAGAATGAATTTATTTTTTTTCCTCTTTTGTGTTTCCTTTTCTTACTTTTAGTAAATGTTATCAAATTATTTTTTCGAGCACTAGATTAAGCCGACTATATATATCTCGAAGAAGGATAAGAACTAAGATTGACATAAACTACTCGTAAATGCAATTTGAGCGGTAATATTAAGCTCAAGTTAGATATTAAGTTAGGTTAGATGTTAAGGACTAATTGTTTCGTTAGTTGTTTGACTCGCATATAATATTCTTATGTCAACAATTAAAGACTGCTTAAGTATAGATAGTTCTAATTAAAACTTATTAATTAAATCACTTCTTTATTAGCTCTGCCTTTCACTGCTCGATACTAAAAGAGTAATCTATTTAATAATTCAATGCTTGCTCTCAATGAGAATTGTTTCAACTGCTAATCTTTGTTGAAGTCATGCTAATGTTATAGTTTATCATTACTTTTTTAGTTCAAAGTGGCTCAATTAGGTATAAGTCACTAATAGATTATTCAATTATACATGTTTTCAAGCGTTCAGTTGAAATTTTCAAACATTTAATCAATTCTTTTAGCAAAATCAATGAAAAATTGATCGCATAATTATACTGAAGGCTAGTTTGTTCGTATTCTTCAGTGGAAATAATAATTCATGATTAGAAACATTACAGTGCATTAGATAATCCATTTTTGATGAGATAAATTAAATTTTAAATCATTTGATTTAATGATACTGAGGCAAAATTTCATTACAGTATCCACTAATTCGTTATAAAAATATCGCTATAGGACTAACGCAACAAAATATATGGATTCGTGTTGCAATGTAGCAAAATTATTTAGACATCTATCGGCAGAATCTAATAAGTAATCTAACATTATTATCAACTGATCACCATTTTGCACATACGTTTCTTTTATTAATTCTTAAGTATGACTTAAACTATAAATTTCTAAAACATTTCTTTAAATGTTTTGTTCTGATCTTCTATTTTGTTACTGATCAAAGACCTCATCTTTTTTATCCGATAAATATTATTACAGTTTTTTGCATTAACTTAGTTCTTAGATACTGTGATAGTGTTCCAAACCAATTAATAGCAAAAATATATGAAAGGGTCGATTTGCTCTCATGTTTTGAGTGGTTATGTTCGGGAAAACTCGCAAGTAATTGAAGTCTTGTCTTAACGTTACGTGTCGAATACATACAATAATACACTTATTTATTTGCAATAAGTGCTAGTTTTACGACACATCTCAGTGTAAAACAAGACCTAATGAGACAATTTTTACGAGAAAAACATGATCTAAAGAAGAACTTATCAGCAATTAGCTGAATATTTGATAAACACATTAAATGAACTCTTTTTGAGACAGAGATCCTATTAATTATTCGACTTACCCGTAAAATGCATTAATAATTATCGATAGCATAGAAAATTTACAACTATTAGGCTTTCATTTAGAGATAATGTATTGCTTGAGTTACAAGTGAATTAACGATTTTGGAGTGCCTTCAATGCCTTAAGGACTAGATCACAAAATTGGCTTTTGTTCAATTCAAATAAATGCTTTCAATGAACAAAATACCTGTTATTGAAGTCTTTAGTCTATCCATAAAACAAAAAACTAATCATTTGTTTAAGTTAACAGAATATCGAATCACGCTTTAGGATAGTTTGGATAAAACCTCTTTAAATGGGTAGAGAATCATAATTATGTTGATGTTACAAAAAAAATATCAAGTAATTACATCGTTAAATCGTATCAATATTAGAGCTCAAATGTCTTTATGCAATCATTTAGATTTCTATCAGAAACAACATCCAAGTTGTGATTCATTAAATTCAATATTAGGTCTGGTTTCAGCTAATAGCCCAGACTTTTTATGAAAATTTCTTTTTAATTGAAACTAGTGCTGTAATAATAACAATATTGTTATTATTATTAACAAAATTTTGTTACTTTAGACTCAAAAAATGTTTCCGAAATGAACTTTTCACAAGTCTTCGAGAAAATAGTACAAATTCTAAATGAAAGTATTGAATAGATAGAAAAATTTGTGCTAAAAATCAGAATACTTTCCTCAAACTTTTAATAAACCAAAAATTATAGCATATTCGAAAAATGAACGAAATATAAAAAAAACTAGAATTAAGATAGATTTTTGATGACTTACACTGACGAGTGACAACGTATGGATCATCGCTGTCCACGACGTCAATAATTGGTGTGACGTTAAATCTCGATGACTCGTTCGTATTATGAGCATTGAGCGCGTATTTGAAAGCTGTCTGTATTTCTTCATTTCCTTTGGTGAATATCGCGCCTAAACGGAAATTATAGGAAATTTTTTCTGTTACTAACTTTTTCGTTATTGATTAAGTGTATAAATGCACTACGAGATAATAATTAATGAACACAACTTCTTATATTAAAAAATAAAAGTTAGTTTCAGATAAGAAATAAGTTATTTCGCGGTCAATTCTTGTATTCGCAACTTCTTCTAGAAAACTTTTGAGTTAGCAGTTTTCAGAGGTTTTTCACTACTAAACATTGATAGATTTTGATAAAAATTTTGACTATGCTACATACTGGGACGCACATGTTCGAAGCATATTAATATTCTACCAGTGACTCACAAATAAATGAACTAAGTATTTCTAGGGAATTTTGGTGGAGATTTTTGAATTTTGATGCCTGGATACGATTAAATCTCAAAAATGATTAGACACATGTTTTTTGTATGGCTAAAATCTCAAACTCATGATCAATAAGACGATGAAAATAAGAATTGGCAATATTTAAATATCAATAACTTTTATAGAAAAAGTGGTGAAGTGTTGATTCCGATTTCAAAGGTTGTAAGTAAATGTTGAATCACCCATATTTAAATGGCATTTGCACAATTCCGAAAATTTTCGCTGTTTGAAAAATCACCTTAAAACAAAGGGGAACTCGAAATTTCATCACTTATACTGATGTTGACAACCTTGGGAGCGTTTGTTAGAAGCTTATGGAATGTTAGCTAATAATCAGGACGTCATCAATTTGATGCACTCTATGCCTGAATGTATGACAGAAGTTTAGAGAAGAGAGGGTAACGTGACTCGCTATTGTACTTATGTCGGGTGAAATAGCCCTTTGTAGGTAAAATCAAATATGAAAGAGGGACAATTCATGCTTTTTAGCTCAACTTTAGGAATTCAGATAAAATATTTCATGATTTTCAATGACATCTAACAGATAAAAATCCTTTGGAGTTTGATTGAAGAAATAGAATGCCATGTCAGTTCATTCTTGTTTCAAGTAACATCATTTTCCTGTCAAGTGAATAGTTCAAATTTTTGAATTCAAAACACTTTAATTTAAAATTTATGATCATTTTAGTCGAATAAAAAACACGTATTTAATCATTTCTGAGATTCAATCGTGTCAAAGCACTAGAATTTGAAAATCTCCACCAGAATTCCGGGAAACATATAGCTCACCTATCTATGAACCATTAGTAGAACATTGATGTACTTCTAACATGTCGTGTGCCCCAATAAATCACATACTCTTAAAAAAAGGTTCATCAGAATCCATTAATGTTTAGGGATGGAAAACCCCTAAAAGCCGCTTACCTCATTTTATCAACCACTGTACAAGTAAATTCAAAAATGCTTTAAATTGATCTGTTAGTAAAAGAGCTGAATAGGAGATAATCCTCATATCTGTCAAAACATAGTTTCTTATCAAACATTGATTTTAAAGATATATTTGAACAATGCTTTTGGAATCATGTTTTGAGCTTATAATAAAATGAATTGAAGTCAGATCATCAAACGCTATCTAAAATAAGAATTTCATGTATTCTTGTTAGTACTCTAAGTGATAAACGAGAGTAAGATTGAACTCGAGACTTGGGTTCGCATCTTCGTATATATAAGAGACTTTTAAAAATTATTTTCAGCAATTTTTGCATAAAAATGAACTCATATCTGATGTGATATTAGTAAGTGATGAATTTAACTGTACATAGGCTGATTTTTCTGAATTTGAGCTTCATTATGAGTTTGCAAACTTTATCTTATTTTATCATATTACATTATCAGATTTTAATTTCTCTAATTTTACTTTAAAATTTAATGAGAGTCTAGAATATCTCGTTTGACTTGCATTCAATCTTCTTTGAGTAAAGTATTGTTATTATGGGGGAAAATCGCGAATTTCTTATATTATTGATTCATTTTAATGTAAGATAAAAACTGGAAACTTTCAGTTTTGATTCTGAAGCTCATACTTATGAATTTGAGCTGAGCTACTAAAGAATGAGTTTGGAACTTGCTCTATAAGCTTTAGAGACCCCAAAATTTAGCTCGTGGCTCAAGCCAGCTCGAGCCTTTGTGTATCATTAATCATAACCAATTATTTTAAATAGACTTTGTTTTAAGCATAAAATGTACGATTAGTTTTAGTAGAAATATATAAATAATCTTTTTCAGAGAAAACTTATTAATTAAACAGAGCTTTTATAGTGAATACCATTTTAATCCTTATTTCCTACAAGTTGTTTGAAATAAACAATAACTATTAAGAGAGTCTAACTTAATGAGTGATTAAGAATTAGAACTGAAATAAATTACTGGAGATTAGTAGAAACAAACGCACATAACAGCCATATCTGCTTTTGCATGAATTCTGCTTCATCGAAAAGTTGAACTTTTTATTTGAAAATTAGTTTGAAATCTCCTTAGAGCGAAACATAATCCAAATATAATTTTGCTTTTCAATGAAAAAGTTGGGAAAATTTAGCTTCACAACTATATAATTCGTAATTAGATTAGAAAAAGATATATGTTATCATGATATTTCTACTACACCGTAAATTTTACTGAGATGGTCCTGACAAATATCTCTATATAACCCATACTTCTGAAGATTATTTCACAATTAAAATCAATGTTTAAGTGAAAAATTTGTGTGCAAAACAAAAATATTTCTCTTATTATATTAATAACAATACAGTAAGGTAATTTTCATATACAGGGTGAGTATAATATGTAATCCTTAAAAGAATATTCAGTATAATAGAGGCCATAAATCCTATACCTTTTCATGTAATACCGAATACAATAAGAGATTATAAGTTATGATCAATAAGAGACTCGATTAGAGCAAACTATTTGTTCCCGTAATTAAAGTCCTGGAAATTTGTGGTCGTAATAAATATAAAACTTTTTCTTCATTACAGGAAATATTTAGAGACTTATTTCTAGTGATAAATAAGAAAAACAAATTGTAATTTTACGAACAGTCTGTCGTATAAGTGTTAGTAATAGAGGAAAACTTTATTCCTATGGTTTGCTATGAATTTTATGAGACACGGAGGCATGCGATGCATTGCAAGCAATATTGGATCAAATATTCAATAATGCGTTTTTATTTAGTTCAGCGTCAATAAAGTCTAATTGGAGTACAGTATAAAATAGAGTCTCAAACAGTGTCAGACTACTAATGACCGAGATAAATATCTGCAATTTAGTTGTCGTACTCTCCCACTATGGTCTGCTTTTGACAAAATTAAGTAATTGAAAAACTGGCAATAATACTGAAGTTTCAGATAACGATTGAGATACGAATGCGGTCTAAATATTAATTGAATAATTGTCTTTACGAGGACAGCAAAAGTGTCGAGCTTCAAAAAATTTATTGACTAACTTTGGGATAAATCTACGTTCAACATACTCTGAATCGAATACAAGAGTTAAATAGTTATCAATCAAGTTAAATCGTATCTTCTAGAAGTGATCGAGACCTTAGTCCTTTCTTCTCAATACTGACTATTACTTTAATTTATAAACAATTTCTCAAAATTTTTTCTGAGGAAAAATCAATTAAATTACTGAAAAGCTATACGTCTGTTTTGAATTAGGCTGAAATAATTTTGTATTGATTTTAATCATTGAAGGTATGTTTGAAAACAAATATGTTGCTGACCAGAATTGAAGGAATGTTTCAATTCTTGATGAAAAAACTTTAGAATTCGAAACCACTGAAAAGCAATGATTGCAAATAAATGAAAGTATCAGTTAAATAAATACTTAAACTGTTGTAAATATATTACTTCTAACAGAATTATACAACAAATAAATTTCCTAATTAATTATTCGGAATCTTCTTATAATCTGAGCAGTTTTATTAAAATGAATTGCAATAAATCCGAGCCATAATTGAAACTTAAACAATAAATGACACTAACATGAAAAGCGAGTCTGAGTAATAAAACTGTCAACATAAAAATAAAAGTTTCTTACTCATTCCAGTTCTTAAACATAAAATTCTTAATAAACAAAATATTAGGTGAAAGTTTCAAATTGAATAAATTACATACCAATTGGTATCTTATCATAAGCCATGACATAAACAAATGTTGACAATAATTTGACACAAACAAATAACTTGAAAACTATATAATAGCAATAAATCTTTTTATAACACATGTTTATAGTATTATTTCATTTATAGACCAAATATAAGCTTTAATTTGAAGACTTTTATTACTCAATCTCTCTCTTACCAAACAAAAAGTAAGATAACAATAAAAAGCACTCAAAATAGAAAATAATTAACGAAATCCTAATCTTTTCTCAAATAATCAAATGGAGAAGAAGAGAAAGAGATATAAAGATAGAAAGAAATAAAAATTAAGAGAAATAATAGAAGAGAAAAAGTTAATAGTTTTGTGTTACAACTAATGCCCAAATATAAGCCTTAAGTACACACACGCTTACGATCAAAACTTCTACAAGTTTTTCAGCAGTATTTGCAATGTGTGTGAAAGTCGAGAGAGAGGTTATAAAGAGAGGCCTGAAGAGCAACATCAGTGCATCACAACATCATTTTCTAATCATCATATGTTAGAAGAGCACAAGTCCGCAAACTCCGCATCAAATTTTGCCTCTATCAGAGACAACTCTTCTATAGTTAGCTTAGCGATTCTCAAACGGTCGTACGCGTACTAATAGCTGGTAAGCCAGATCGAACCTGATGGTACGCCTAGTCCTTAGAGTGAATCAAATTTTTAATTTCAATTTAGAATCCCTTAATTTCTATTTTTTTAATACTTTTCGCTTTAAATCAACTAAATTTGAGCTATATTTTAAACTTTGCTTGCAAAATTTCATTCAGTGTTTCTGCTTTTGCAAGATTCCTATTAGTTGTCATTGAAATAAAGCTAATTTATAAAGCAGATCATCAATTTTGACTCTAAACTTTATGAATACTCCATTGAAATTATATCTGGAAAAGAATTCGGTCTTTAGTATACAATGAGGCACATATTGTTGCAAATCATGCTCTGAAACAATACTTATAAGTTTAAACTTAGGTCTGGTCCATCTTTATTTCTATTAACCTAACCTTAACTTAACAAAAGTATGACTATCATTTACAAAAATACATGCCCTATTTGCTTACCAAAATAAATTTAGTTGCAGATATGAAGTTTTATCCGAACACTATCTACAAATTGAGACGTTTTTCAGTGATGCACAACTACCCAGAGGTACCAGACGTGTAAAAGGTCGTGAACCACCAATCAAGTTGAATGTGTTTTAAGACCTTAACGTTGATTTTATTTGAAGTCTTAAACTCAATCATACTCTGTTTCTATCTGTAGTTTAAGTTTCTGCCCCTGAGTATACCAATCAAAGTGAACGTCAATTGATATTAACTAGATTTTTGCGATACTTATTACACACTTCTAATGCTTATTGTAGTGTTTGGAATATTTTCCTCTCAAAACATATGAGCATTTCATATAATCAAATCATTTAGTACTCATATTATGTAAGCATTTATATGATTTGTAATAAAATGAACGATATATGAGAAAATGTTTTCTCCAACTTTCATAATAATTCTTAGTTACAATCCAATGGCAGAGGATTCGATAACAAACGATAAGAATTTGGGCAAAACTTTTAATTTATTTACCATCTTAACTTCAATCTCACAAACTTTTTGAGCATTCGGGAAGAAGTTAACGACTGAAAGCATATCCAATTTCATCAAAATCTAATTTATTATCCATTTATTTGGAAAAAATGAAAGCAATTTCTTTAAAATTTGTTTTTCCCTTCTCTTTCATCGATAAATACAGAAATTTATTAGCGAACAGAATATGACTGCAAAACTAAAGCAATTTTTCTTTTAGATTTGGTTTCGGATTTCAATTATATAATAATTCGTCAAAAAGTCTTATGCAATGCTTTCTCTCTCAAAACGTGATCTCAAACTAACTCATGAATTATGAATAGAAAGTTATAATAAATTAAAATATGACTATTACAGAGCTTTTTCTCTAATAAAAATCATAAATCAATTCGAGATCAAATTTTCATAATCTCTTAAATCAAAGAAAGCATAAAAAAGTCTAAAATGTTTAGATTTCAGTTAAAAATTTAAAATTCATACAAAAAATTCTTTATTTCGGATTAACACTAACTTTAGTGGAGTTTACTGAAGAGATGCTCAGTATTTTAATGATATTTAAAGTACTTTTGCTTCACATTTGTATTAAATAATCAGATGAAAAGACGCATTAACTCAAAATATTTTGTCTCATTTAATGTAAAGCGAGAAGACATTAAGAAAAAGTGAAACTGATTTCTGTTTTAGATATCATAAGAGCAAAATGATATAAAAATTATTTTTCGATACCTGTTATACAGTGCCGTAGTCATGATTTTCAGTCTCAAATTGAACGCTTCGATTTGTAGAGGCAAACGCAAACTCACATTAATATATTTGTTAATTTGCTGTCAAACCTTTCATTAACTTTGATAATAAATAATCGACTGATACATCAAATAAACACTGTTTCGAAAGTGTTTGTTGCCGTTTCCTTTCAGTACAGGGCTAAACTTGAACTTAAAACTCCAAGAGTTACAGCTCTTGTTGGCTACGGCTGTGCTACTATGCGAATTAGAAACCGTTATAATTAGATCTTAATATTATCCTATATTAAAACTGAATATCTATATAATAAAATTCTTAAATGCTCTTTCTGAACTCAACAACGGACTTCTGCCCGTATTTCTAGCTAGTGATTAACAAACTAGATATTTGCGTAAACAATCGAATGGCTTGACGTAAGAACAGGATAAGTCACTATATTCATGACATTTCTTACTATGTTCTTACAATTAATGGCTCCAATACCTATTCAAGGGTTACTAATTGAAATTCATTGAAATCATGAATAGATTCGTTTCATTTTCGTACATTTGCCTCCCTTTCGGGGGACTCACTCTCGCCCTTTCACAGAGTGAGTTTTTCGAGGCGGTCGGGCGGGGCATATGCACGAATAAGTTTTGTATCGATTTATTAATTGTGACATAAATTATATTTTGAGCAAATAACTATTAATTGCTGAAATAGTGTTTTGCTTTATTGAAATGTTTGATTAAATTTAGCACTAATTTTCATATTGAGCCATCAATAGAATGACCTCATCAAAACATATCAAATATCAAAAACGTATAAAAATAGATGTGTTTCAACCGTTTTCTCAGCACAGCACACGTTTTTATATAGCTAATGTTCACGTTTACTTTATTGTTATGCAATGCATTCGTTGTCATAACAACAGGTCTTCAAATATTATTCAAAAGCTTTAAAGCGGGTATAAAGTTATGTAAACAGAAATTCGTTTGAATTAAGAAAAGATTAGTTCAAATAATAAATGATTCAATTGTTGATTCGAATTAATTAATAAATAACAAATCGATGACTCGAATGAAGAATTGTCCGCAGAAATATTTGAATCCATTAGAAAAAGCGATTAACCAAGAGAAATTGAGAATATTGTTTAGAATATATCCAGGATGATTCAGTGGTGATACCCATATATTCTAATAGAGGATGATCCTCAGAGGCCATACATGCAATATTGGATGATGAGGCCTATTGTTTTAGAAGTAATAGCTAAAAATGCTCAAACTCAGTTATATCTTCTCCCACCTAGTTAGAGGCGATTAAGAAAATCTTTACTCATAATATGAAATGCGAAAATTTTCTAAACTTGTTCTTGAAATTTGGTGCCTGTAGCTCATAGGGTTATCGAGATATTCAATGAAACACTTGAGTTTAAAGAATTTGCACAACATAAGCGTAGTTACCTTGCAGCTAGCATAAAAATAGGTGCCACGCAGACCCAATCAACAATATCTTAGATCATGTAAGGTTTTTTAGGCTACAACTCGAGAAAGCCAGTTTCAGTCGTTACGAGGTACTGAATTCAACAAAAATTAATTTTTAAATCAAACTAAATATCCCAATGACCAAGCTACCTAAAAGCATGAAATTTCGTGGCTATGTTAAAGATAATAAGGTTGTTTCACCTTTGTCTTCAGCTTTGTACCTCAAATTTCCTGAGAGATATTCGTAAAAGAATTTTAAACTTCATTTGGATCTATCTTAAAAAACAAGAGACCTTGTAACCTGTGATCTTCAAGAATCATACCTTATCAGAATATATGGGTCCTGAATCACTCTGGACATTTCTAAAGAATGTCCGAAATGGTAAACTATATGTGAGTCAAGAGAGAAGCAAAAATTTTCCATTTAAATAACTGTAGAATTTTTGATGAAAAATAATTTTAATATAACTTTATTTATGTTAATATTCAGACGTTTGGCAAACAATTGGTAAAATTGAGGCCATAATTGACTTGAAAACCATTGAGAACCAATTTAAAAAACTATCGATCCATTCCTTGATCCCATGTATTCAGATATTTAAGATTTGAAAAAATATCAAACTTTTGATCCAAAAGTTAGCATTTCAGAGATTTATTTATGAAATTCTCTGGAATAAGATTTCGGACGAGGCTCTTTTAGAGATTCAGGAGTAGAGCGAAACCTTTGTGGTGCCGATCTTCGAAGATATATGACTGCACTCAAGACGCCAATAGGCTTACGGATCAGACCAGAGATCTTAGGTTAGCGCTTAGATTGAGAGAAGACCTCAAGATTTAAGTTTTTTAAAGTTGTGTGCTCATATTAATTGTGCTTATTAGCTTAGATCAAATGTTTATATCTTTTTATATAAGTTTTCGAGCTTTACTTAACTCGGATGTTATATCGTGTGTTCGCTATAAAAAATTGCTTTATTTGTAATTAAATAAGATAGTAAAGCAATATTCTGACTCTATATTTGTATTCACTCATAAACTAACTATAAATCTTAATATTCACTCATTTTACTTCCTATGAGTAATTTTACACAAATTCTGCTCAAATAAGATTATTTCTGGAAGTTAAATATTTACTAACAATGATCTGACCATAACTAAATACTACTTATGTTCTTTATATCCCTTATCGATGGTTATTGGTGACAAAAGTTCTCTATCAGACACTACCGCTCATATTATTATTCATCGTTTTTTATCAAAATGACTGATGCAAAAATGGTATTGAAATACTTTTGCAGCTCGTTTTATAGCGAATGCCCGATAGCTTTTGTTGTATTTGAGCATTTGATTTTGTCTAATAATCGTTTGAATCAGTGGTTTCTATTATTTTATTGCAATTTTATATTCAAATTTTTTCTTTAAATTAACTGCAAATGCTTGCAATCGAGATCTGAATTCCAAATATATCCTAAATTTAAGCGATTGCCCAAAAAGACCTTAGACCTGAATTCTTTTTTGGAATTTTTATCTAAAAGTTATTTATAACACTTTGCCAGAGATCTCATTCATTTCAATAAATAAAAATCGATAGCAATGGTAGCGAAGTTATCCTATAATCTGATTGATTAAAGTTACTTTTTAAAAGCCAATCGAACTTCGTTACGAAACCATTTAATTTATTTTTGTTCTAGTGATGTCAGCTTCTGAAAGATTTCAAGAGGTTAACATTAATAAAGCCAATTCTGTTTTACTTTTACATGGTCTCTAGTAAAAAAGTTTTAAAACTTGAAATATATTTAAAGCTCAATCTAAAAGCTTGAAGAGACTATTGACTCACTAGTTGATAACTTAATACTTAAATCAAATTTTTTTTAACAAAGTTTGCTTTTTATCTACACTTATTTTTGAAAAATGAACTCTGATATAGTTTTCATCTCATAAATATCAGGAGAGAAACTATTTTTTTGTTTCTACTAAAGTGAAAAGTGCCACAAAATTTGAAATTGAGGTAAATCTACATCGAATACCTGGAAGAAAACGAGCCGATTGTCTTTTATATGAGTCAACTTAAATAAATTGAATGCTAAGAATGATTAAAGAAATGGATTAATTAGTAATTAATCAGTACAAGCATTTACACTTTGAGGCGTTTGATTACTGGAAACCTAGTGATTCACTGAAATCTCTGACAAAATGAACTTTTTTACTAAAAAGCCATAACATATGCGCCAACTTCTAAGCAAATCCATGTCTCTCTTAATTAATTATACTTTTGAGTTAGTGCTTCAATTCTTTCTCTTTGTTCAAACTCGATGTGCAACGGAATTAATGAGTTTTGTTAGAGATTAAACATTTGGTACGAGAAAACAACACTTATTTGCATATAAAGTAAAAAACAGTTTTTCCTCAAAAAATTAAAAAAAAGACAAAATGCAAGTACAGTACCAGTACTGAAATCAATCAAAAATTCAACTCTTCCGTACTTTTAACACAAATACTAACCAAAACTTAGAAAAAGTCAAATAAATTGTGATTAATTGCTGTTATGAGAGAAGAACAGAATTACCTTTTATTTTATAAAATGAATGGTTAGCTCCAATTGTGTTAGTCTTAACAAAAGTGAATTAATTAGTTGTGCCGTTGAATTACTTTACATGACTTATTGCATGCTTTACACAGAAAATATTAATTTATCCTTTGGTGACAATAAATATCTTTTCTTTTTTCATACTCCGGTCTCTGTTCACTATTCTCTTAAGGTTTAATTGCCAACAATTTTATCCAAAGTATTAAATTTCAGCTCTAAATCAAATAAATTATCTAAATTTACATTCATTCATTTAACATTTAATATACAGTGTTTTGGAAAGTTAAACCAAAGTCGAAATATTGTTATTTTAAACTAATTTATCTGAAAATATGCAAACTGTAGTTATTTGAAGTAACACTTTGAATCGTAACACATTTACAATCCATGAATGATTACAACTTCGCCCGTAGTAGTTGACCTCCTAATTCTAACATACTTTTGCAAAAGCCCATTAAATTATTTGACAACTTTTTCTCCTGTTTCTGATAATATAATTCATGCAAATGAGCCCTATTTAAAGGTATTGCAAGCTTTTTATTATAAATTTCAGTTACTCTATCGACGCCTAGAATCAGATTTAGAACTATAACTCTAAGACTCTAGATGTCAGCTTTGAAGGCCTCGCAAGATATATCTAGAGGTACTTTAAGGAATTCTTATTTAGTAAATGAATTTATGAATAGATCTTTTCACAAGAGAGATTTCGTGTTTGCGGTGACTTTCTATTTAGGAACAGTAGAGATCAAAGTCTACTATTTTTAATATTTCGTATAAAAACCTGATATCAAAGGAATAAGAATGTTGTATAGTTTTAGATTCAAATATGTAACACTTCGAGAGTGGATATTCACTAAGCTTAGAAGATATTAATATCAAATTGTTTTTATCTAATCTTGTGTACAGAAAAAATCATTTGATTGATTTTGTTTTGTACCTATGTAGGAAATTTGCGAAATGGATAATATTTTTAGTCTAAAATTACACACAATTATCAAAAATAAACTTTGAATTTGGATTCAATCGTCTGTTATTCTATTCTATGCTTCAAATATAATTCTGATTTAGTCTCGAATAAGATGCTCGGAGAAAAAATTCGCACAAAATTAGCCTATATATAATACACATATAGATTGCTTTCCAAAATATCTGAGTATATGAACTAATCCCGTATTTATTGTAGCTTATAGAATTGAATATAGTTTGCATAAATTAATATAATTAATAAATATACAAACGTTAATTCAAAGCTATAGTAAAATGTTCATTGGAAGTTTCTATTAAAAAAATATAGATAAAGAAAACTAAATGCTGTCAAATTTTTTAAGGACAGAAGGTGAGCTCAAAAGCTGTGTATCATATAATAAATCGAGTAGAAAGTGAAAACAACTCAAAAGGAAGTCTGGCAGTGGCTGAAAGCCCAAAAATCAAGAGGAGAATAAAAGAATAAGTTGAACGAAATGTTAAACAATTTTTAAAAGCTATGTAAAATTTGAAAAAGAACTAAATATTTTCTATAAAACTGCTAAAAGTTATTTGGCTAAACATGGAATCAAAAAAGTTCAAATAAAAACTGTTCTGAGAAATAATAAAAATCAAATACTAAAGCAAAAGAGTGTTTAAATAAGTTGAAAATTGTGCACTTAAGTCATCACTAAAACATATAATAGAAGATGACGAAAGTTATTGACAATTGATGGTTTAAGTGATTCATATTTTGCACATCCATCTTTTAACACTGAATTTGTTGAATAATTGATCGAAAAATTAAAAGAGAAATGAAAAAACTGCCAGAAAGCGATTTCCAAAGCCTACTTTCACGTATTAGAACTTGAATACTTGTACTTATGGCAACAGACCACCATCTGCAACTAAAATTATTTATTTATTGTCAGGTTAATACTATGTAAAATCTCTTTCGTTTTCATTCACTAATAAGAAAGTTATATATAATTGAATTTTGTGTAGATTTTTTCTACGAGCATCTTGTTATGAAGTATTTGGTGAAAGTGACTCATAGAAGAACCGAATCAAACCTTTAAGAATTTGTGCTATAATTAAGGAGTTATATCTGTCACACAAGGTTGTTTTAAATTTAAGTTTTATTAAATAAATCATACGTGTGTATAATTTGCATTAATACAAAACGAAACTTTAAACATATAAGAGTTACTAAACTATTAGATTTAAAGGTTTATGAGAATGTTTTTAAAAGTAGATCAATGTTTGCTCTCCTGTTGTGAAAGTCGATGTCTTTCAAAGCTATAAGCTAGTTCATTTTTCATCTATTTATTATCCCCCTGGTCTGAACTGAAATACAAAGCTGACTTTAAAACTAAATATAAGAAAATTTTAAGATATGACATGTTCACAATAAAAAAAGATTGATTCTTTCCTCAAGTCTATGACTACGAACTCCATAAACACAGACAATGTCTCGGATTTCTTGACCTTTCATACAATTTCAGAATTTTCTTTAACCCTTCAGTGGAATCATGGCTGAAAATCTGCCACTTGAACTTTGAATTTTTATTAAAAATCATAGGTTTGCGTCACACTTGAAAAACTTTAGGTATTCCTCAGAACAGTTTCTGGTTATCGAACGGTGTGATTCATGTTTTAAAATTCAATTTAATTGATTTTTAATTAAATTTAAACTAACCACGACTAAAAATTTTCAGCTACGAGTCCCAAACACGTCAGTATTTTCGTATAACATTTCAGTGCTTTTCTTCAAGTCAAGTTCCAGCGAGATTTACTTTCCAGTCATAGTGTGCTGCAGTAAAACTTGCTAATCAGGAGTTTTACTACGTCACTATTCCTCCATCAGAAACAAACTTTTAATACTGGCCGCTTATATCTAAAGCTAAAATAGTGGCTGAAAATTCAGCCAAATTATAAGGCAACTATTGTAGATGCATTTCCCACGTAAAAATCTTTATAATGGGGGGACTCGTGGCTGATTAGTTTATATGTGCGAAATATTTAACAAATGGCTCTATAGTGAGTTCTAAACACACGTTATCATATAGATAATAGATTTTTAAAGAGTGGTAATCAAAATTTCAAAAGCTTACAAGTCCTGAAGCGCTCAACCGATATGCTTAAGAATTACATTTTTGGAATCTGTGTGCATAAACCTTAAAAATGTGCATATCATCATCTGTTCCTATAGGTACACCAATGAACATCGGTGATATGCACATTATTTCAAAATTTTTTGCACACAGTTTCCAGAAATATAAGTCTTAAGCATATCGGTTGAGCGCTTCAAGAGTTAAAAGCTTTTGAAATTCTGAATACCATTCTTTAAAAATCTATTATCTATATGATAACGTGTGTTTAGAACTCGTTATAAAGCCATTTATTAAAAACTTCGCACAGATAAGCTAATCAGTCATGAGTCCCGCCGTTATAAAGGCTTTTTCGCGGGAAATGCATCGACAAAATTACCTTACAGTTTGGCTGAATTTTCAGCCACTATTTTAGCCTTAGTTATAAGCTGTCAGTGTATTGAAAGTTTGAGTATGATTGTACTTTATGGGGTAAGAGTGTTCCGCCCACTCCACCCCCACTTTATATACATCGCTGGACTCAGCTCGATGAGACAAGTTCATCAATACTCCACTTGGGACCCTAGGACCCAGCTACAAAAAGATGAGCCTAGATCCTTAGTGGTTGGACCTAAGACCGTGCGTTGGGTATCAATATGACTTAAGGCTCGAGAGGATTTCATATATCAAATATGGTGGTCCTAGGGCTAGGTCTTGGGACTTAGCTTTATTACTTAAACAGCGTAGTCCATGATATTTAATTATACATATTGGCGACTCATTTAACCTAACCACCACGAACCCGATTTAATCTAAGCTGACTATAGCGTCAGATCGCTTCACTCGAAACGCTTCGTTTTCCTCGCTTCGCGACCTGACGCAATTTTCACTTAGGTTAAATCACGCACGTGGATACTTAATTATTTTATAGAGAAATCTGAATATGCAAGTTGGACTAAGATCCCAAGACCTAGCCCTAGGTTCACCATATTTGATATGTGAACCCCACTCGAGCCTCCGGTCATATTGACATACAACACATAGTCCTAGGTTCGGCCACTAGGGACCTAGGCCCAACTTTTTGTAGCTCGGCCCTAGGGTCCTAAGTAGGGTATCGATGAACTCGTCTCATCGAGCTGAGTCCAACGATATATATAAAGTGGGGGTGAAGTGGACGGAACACCCTTACCCCCATAAAGTACAATCATATCAAAGTTTGTGGGTAGATGATGCTTTTTCCGGGCACACCCTTTCGATGATCGATCCTAATAGTACTCGATGTAGTGAGTCGAATGATATATTACATACCCATATTCTATCCATAAATTTCGTGAAAATGAAATATTTTAAGAACTCAAGAACAGTTCTATCGCTAGGTATCCCCTCCGAAATGCGATATAATGTAATTCTCTATAAAATAATTAAGTATCCATGTGCGTGATTTAACATAAGTGAAAATTGCGTTTATTATTGACTCAAATTATTTAATTAATTATTATTGCAATTATTCAACTCTTCAATACTTGTCGATGGACTTATTGTCTTAAAAAATCTTCAAATAATTTATTTAAATTAAATCTGTTTCCAAAATTACTCTAAACAACATTTTAGTTTAATATATTAATTACTTTGAAATATTTGAAGTTTCGAAACATTAGAAATTTCCAGACTTTTTTGCAAAACTGATGCAAAAATAAGCTCACTTTAAATTGATATTTTATTCGAAGTTCACCGAAAACCCGCAATAAATAAAAGTGAAATAACGGTTTGAAAACCGAACCATTAATAAGTAGTTAAAAAATGTCTTTACAACTCAACAAAAGTTAGTCGAGTTTTGCTTGAAATTTGTGTGTAAGCGATTATAGTTAAAATCTGAAATCGATGCCGACTCGAGTGTTCATAACATGTCCTGAATCATCATAAGAAAGTTCGTAACCCTCATGACCAGAATCATGTCCAGAGTTGTGTCCATGACTTTCAATACCACTGTCGTATTCTCCATATCCGCCACTTTATTCTTCGAGCCTACCGCCATAACCGATGGCGTGATTGCTTCGACTACTACTTCTATGACCCGAATGCTTGGATGATTTGTGCTAACTCGGTTTCTTTTCAAATCAATAAGAGTTTCCATTGTCTTGATTTCCTATAACTTTTTTTATTTTCCCCCAATCGTTTCAACGCTTCAATAATTAAACGATTGAAAATCTGATCACTTATTTAGTAATGAAAGGAGAAAGAAATTTGTATAATTATTTGTGTAATGACTCATAACTGTTATAAGTAATGAACTGACTTTTCTGTGGTAAAAAGCAGTCAAATTAGTCGGTAATTGGTGGTAAAAGATTCAAAAATCAGTTCTTCTGGTAATTTCAAATGAAGAGCTTATTTCTAAAAGGGCTTAAGTGTCTATATTATAAAGTCCCGTAAAGATCATAGTGGACGCTCAAAGTAACGGACCCTATAATATAGGCACTTAAGCCCTTTAAGAAATAAACTCTTCAAATAGTCTGAATTAAAATATTATGACATACAATGACTTATAAAAGGCATTAATTTTCATTGAGAATAGAATTGTATTTTATAGTATTAAGCAATACAATGCTTTATGATAACAAACTTTGTCTTCAATCGTTTAAAATATTTTTGCACAGTGAGAACGATCTTTCGACATCAACTGAATCAAAGGTACAATTCGTCCGATTTAATACCAAATAATTGGTTTAATGAATTTACATTTAGGAATACACGAAATGGCATTAAAGTTCACGTTCCGTTTACTCGGCTCTATCATAGTGATAATCATGTATTTTATAAATCGTCATTACTTTTTAACTCTTTGCCAATGTTTATACGAAATTCCATTGAATCAAAGAAATTTTTATCTTTGATTCATGAACATTTGTAAATAAGTTTGAATCTTTCTCAGACGAGTTCCTGAGAAACAATTATTGCGTTTGTTTTGTTTTAATTAAACCAAACTTAAACGATAAATAAATTAATTAAAAATAAATAAATAATATTAATTCTGTGTTCCATATCTTGAATTTACTTTTGAGATAAAATATAATACTGTTAAAGTCAAGGCATTTGCATGTATATAAATAGGATTATGAATAGTTGCAAACTATCCCTCAACGTTTTTTGAGGATTATGTTATAAAAAGTTTACCAAAACGGGTACGAGACAGTTATAAAACAGTCAAGTCGGCTTATAAGTTCAAAACCGGTCCTATCAAGTAGCAAAGTATAAAATCGATAAAAACCGGCCGAATAGGAATCTATATTTGAAATCTAAAAGACATAACTTAAACTAATCTTGATAATTACCGAAGATAAAAATTGAAGAAAAGAAACAATTTTTACCAAAAAGTCACTTGTCTAGTTATCTATACAATAAGAAGCAAATATGTGTGTCTGTTCTCCTATGCATTCGGACTGTGGACACTTTAGACCCGAACAAATTATATACAGTATTCGGGATCAGAATGACCATGAGATGTACCACTAGTTATTATTTTCCAAAAAAGCATAAAAGAAAAAATATCTATCCCCGAACCTACAGCTATATAGATATTTGCATAGCACATCTTTAAAGATAACACATTTAAAAGATGTTTGACAAAACTCTACATAATTTCAGACTTGAATATATTCAAATTTATACAGATTTTTTCAATGAAATATTTAGAAATAGTGAAAACAATAATAAAATTTATGATTCAACGTGTTCAATTGTGTAGTTAGTTGGCGACTCTTTTCTGTTAAACTCTTTCCTTGATCTAAACTTTTTCAGAACACTGTTCTGAACTTTTCTGACTTAAATAACATACTGTATATTCACAATAAAAAACTCTCTTCAGAAGTGAGTCATGATTGAATGCGAAAAGTAAATAAAAAAATTGAAACCATAGAAAAAAATCCTCATTATTAATGAAAATAAAGGACATTGAGTTTCAAAATTACAAATAAAAAAAAGTTATAATAAAATGAAATCATTCAGTTATTTGTCAAATACCTTAGACTTCCAACGTGTTTACTTTCAATATTTTAATATAAACATTTGAATAATCTTAAACTGAATTCAATAAAATTAAATAGAATAGAAATGAAAGTAATATATTAGATCTTTTTTTAAGTCATCGCGCTATCTTTTCTCAGCAATCAGATAACTTCCGAGGTTATTGATGATATGATTGTGATACTTAGTCCAAACATGGCTTCTCTGGAAATAACTGAGTATTTATTCCTTCTCCTTGTTATATTTTTAAAAAAATTGGTTTTTTGTCAAAATGTAGACCAACTTCGAGAGAATATTTCTGTAGAAGAACAGAGGGCTTTCATAAAGATATCAACGCTGTTAGATAAAGAGGCAAGTGTTATACATCATGAACTAAAAACCGCACTTGGCGGGTGGGCATATTCCCTTAGGCAGGTCGAAGAATTGGCCAAAGAATATCGTTATGGTGAAAGAATATCATTTGAAGATTTACCAAAATCAGGTCATCCAGTGACTGCCGATACTCCAGAGAATCGCGAGAGGCTACAGAAACTAATGGCACAAACAGACACGGACTTTAGATGACTTGTCCGACAATTTGGGTATCAGTGTGTCCACTGTATGGAGCATGCTGCAAGATTTGGGATATAGAAAAGTAGCCTCTAAGTATGTACCACATACCTTACTTGCCTCCAAATGAAAGCTCGTATGGATTCCTGTAAACGTAACCTTGAAAAGTACGAGCAAGATTCTACACTATTACACAGAATCGTTGCAATTGACGAAACATGGCTAAGATCGTATGACCCTAAGGATCCTAAAACTGCAGCTGAATGGACTTTGCCTCATGAGAAGAGGTAAAACCTAAATTGGAAATTTTTTGAAATTTTTGAAAATAAACTAATTTAATATTTAAAAATTTTTTCCAATCTTAGACCATCACATCCCCGTCAAACGATGAGAGATTGGAAGGTCATGATGATACTTGCAACACACAATCATAGGGCCATTGCATACGATATTCTGGGTGAAGGAGAAACTGTAGACGGAAATCGATTTAAACGATTTCTGATTGAGAAACTCAGACCACAACTCATTAAACACAATATAAAGCACCGGTGATCCTTATGGACAATGGTCGCCCTCATTATCACCGCGTTGTCCTTGATTATTTGGAACGGCGTGATTGGAAAATTCTTGAACACCCCCTTATTCACCTGATATAAACCCATGTGACTTTGATGTTTTTCATAGAATTAAGCGTCAGCTCAAGGGGACATTATTTCCTAGCCCAACAATGCTCGTGGCGTCTTATGATCAAAGAATTCGGGACCTTAACGAAGCACATAGTTTTCCAGGAATGTATAATTTACCCAGCGTCCGCGAGAGTATTATTGCAAACAATAGTAGTTATGTTTAATACAACTTAAAATAGAATTGTAATATCTCAAACAACTTTTGAATAAATGCAAAAATAGTAAGCGCGAGGACTTGAAAAATGACCTAATTAATGAATTAAGTTCCAGAGGGATGTATTGAATTCAACTGAATATTACCCAATAACAACTAATACTAATGCGAATTATGCAAATTTGAACTGAACCCTTTATAATTCATGTTAATTCGCATAGAATTAAGCTGGCTATAATTTAACTCAGAACAATGCTGCCTAATTTATTTAAAGTTTGCTTTAATCGGGTGATATTCAATTCATTTCTGTTACTTTTGTTTTGATTCTATTCAATTCTATTGAATTCAGCTTGATATTACTTAAAAGTTTACACTTAAAGCTTTCAACATAAAGTTTGAAGTAGTTGGAAGTAAATAAATTGGCAGTAAAGACGTGCAACCAGATGGATTGTATCCTGTTCACCGATAAGAATAATTTTCATAAAAATCATCAATTTTTTCCATCTATATCCCAGTTAAATATGAAAACATAACATTCGATTTTTGCCCAAATAAATCATTTCAGCTAAACAAAATAGCAAAATCGCATTTTCAAATTCAATTCGCTTAATCTGAATTGACTCATAATAAGCTTTCCTAATCTTATTCAGTTTTACTCATTTTATCTCTTATGATAATTTTACTTAAATATTGTTTAAATAAGAAATTAATCTGCAAAATTAGACATTTAATCCAAACGATTACTATAGATAAAAATTAAATCATTAACTCTATGCCTCGAAGTATTTATCGAAACGACAAAACCAAAAAAGCTTTCGAAATAAATTTAAAGTTGATTTTATGTTGAACGCCCGGAATCACATTCGTTTTAACCCGTTAGAAGGGAGACGACAAATAAAAATCGAGTTCGGAATGAAATGAATGATAGGGAAGACAACGTGGCAAAGTGTCTTTTGTGCTGTTATGCTTTCGAAGAGAATTCTTGTAAATTAGTCAAATAATTAGGTATATGAATGACAAACCCATGTCACTATTGAATGTTTGGAATGTTAAGAAAGATTGGAAATTTTATTATATTGTTAAATAATAAGTAATTAAATCAAATGTTAGTATTGTAAAACTCAAAGATTGTGTCCTATTTGAAAACAAAAGATTCAATGATCAAAATTTATCTAATAGATAAAAATTTCATGAAATGAATCAAAATAACTGATTTTCCAAATGTATTTTAATTTGGGTTTATCAGAATACAATTAGAGTTTTAAAACTAAATAACAGATAAATATTAAATTTAATTTAATCAAACTAAATATTAGAGTCTAAACATAGTTCTAGCAACTCGCCGTTGATATCAAATGTTGAAATAAGGCATTATCGATAACGAAATGACAAATTCGAAAATGCGAAGAAATTTTTCCTAAATAATAAAGGCCTTAGTATTTAATATTAGAAATTTTCCAATGAATTTCAGATGAATTAAAATTGAATGTATTATGAAAATTATTTTTAAAAATTAAATCAGGAAATTCTGAAGTTTAATCTTAAATATTGACATTGGATTGATAAAATCAAGGCTTTAACGAATGTATAAGTGTATCAAATTTATTACAAAGATCCAGGTATTGGTAAAACAGAGGCTAGTGTGACTTGAATAACTAAACGTTGGGTAGCTCAAATAAGCAGCTGATAGTATAAAATCAGTTAATTAAATACAGTTTAGTTTTAGTCGAGTTGCGGAAATAATTGAAGTATGTAGTTTAGAAATAAGTTAACAATTAACAATAAATTAGTAGCAGACAGAAGGAAATTTATCTTTAAAAGATTATCAATTAATATTAAAGACAGTAGAGCTAGATCCCGGAATGTCAATGTGACTTTTATGATGTATAGAGCCCCTTTTAAGACATACACATTGGTCATCATGTGAACACTTTCCACGACAATAACCCAACTGAAGACACATGTTATGACATTTAACCTCAATACATCCAATGCATTTACACTTAAAGTTCCAGCCCCCTTCCCTTAAACAACATGAACCACTAAAAGGTTTAAGTTTAGTGCAACGTTCACAACAAGATTCTTTGCAGTCGTGAGAAGCACAGCTATAGCAATGACATGTAGAAGGATCGTAATTGTTTATACAATAACAAGCTGGGGTCGGACAACGCAACTCATTATAGGTATGAGTGCAGTTATAATCACAATAACGATTTCTTTTAGCGCATCTACAGAAATTATTATAACATTGACCTGTTGGATTTCCATGAGATTGACAGAAAGCTTTACAATTAATATCGTTACATGGATATATAGTAGTGGGTATCAAAGTAGGGATTGATGTTGTAGAAATTTTTATTGAGTAGATGAAGTTATCACTGGAGTGGATACAGTTTCTGTAAGTGTGGATCGAGGTGTCTCTGGAGTAGAGCGTGTAACTATTGGCGTAGTTTTAGTACCCAGAGTTGTAGGTGAACTACTAGGTTCTCCTGTTACGGGCTCAGACGAAGACACAGTTACTGTAGGTGTAGATCCAGTTTCTGTAGGAGTAGTTCCAGTTTCTGTAGGAGTAGATCCAGTTGTCTCTGGAGTGGACTCTGTGATTATTGGTGTAGTTTCAGTACCTATAGTTGTAGGTGCACTACTAGGTTCTCCTGTTACGGGCTCAGACGAAGACACAGTTACTGTAGGTGTAGATCCAGTTTCTGTAGGAGTATTTCCAGTTTCTGTAGGAGTAGATCCAGTCTCTGTCTGTCGAGGTTTCTGTTACTGAGGTTTCTGTGTAGGTTTCTGTTACTGTATCCGGTTGTTACTGTCGATCCGGTTTCTGTTATTGTCGATCCAGTTCCTGTTACTGTCGATCCGGTTTCTGTTACTGTCGATCCGGTTTCTGTTACTGTCGATCCGGTTTCTGTTACTGTCGATCCGGTTTCTGTTACTGTCGATCCGGTTTCTGTTATTGTCGATCCAGTTTCTGTTACTGTCGATCCGGTTTCTGTTACTGTCGATCCGGTCTCTGTTACTGTCGATCCGGTTTCTGTTACTGTCGATCCGGTTTCTGTTACTGTCGATCCGGTTTCTGTTACTGTAGATCCGGTTTCTGTTACTGTCGATCCGGTTTCTGTTAGTCGATCCAGTTTCTGTTACTGTCGATCCAGTTTCTGTTACTGTCGATCCGGTCTCTGTTACTGTCGATCCAGTTTCTGTTACTGTCGATCCAGTTTCTGTTACTGTCGATCCGGTTCTGTTACTGTCGATCCAGTTTCTGTTACTGTTGATCCGGTTTCTGTTACTGTCGATCCGGTTTCTGTTACTGTCGATCCGGTTTCTGTTACTGTGATCCAGTTTCTGTTACTGTCGATCCAGTTTCTGTTACTGTCGATCCGGTCTCTGTTACTGTAGATCCAGTTGTTTCCGGACTTGAGCTTGTTGTTATTGGGGTAGTTTCAGTGCCCGGCGTTGTAGGTTCACTAGTTGGTTCTCCGGTTACCGGTTCAGACGAAGACGCAGTTACTGTAGGAGTAGATCCAGTTTCTGTTACTGTCGATCCGGTTTCTGTTACTGTCGATCCGGTTTCTGTTACTGTCGATCCAGTTTCTGTTACTGTAGATCCAGTTGTTTCCGGACTTGAGCTTGTTGTTATTGGGGTAGTTTCAGTGCCCGGCGTTGTAGGTTCACTAGTTGGTTCTCCGGTTACCGGTTCAGACGAAGACGCAGTTACTGTAGGAGTAGATCCAGTTTCTGTTACTGTCGATCCGGTTTCTGTTACTGTAGATCCGGTTTCTGTTACTGTCGATCCAGTTTCTGTTACTGTCGATCCGGTTTCTGTTACTGTCGATCCAGTTTCTGTTACTGTCGATCCGGTTTCTGTTACTGTCGATCCGGTCTGTTACTGTAGATCCAGTTGTTTCCGGACTTGAGCTTGTTGTTATTGGGGTAGTTTCAGTGCCCGGCGTTGTAGGTTCACTAGTTGGTTCTCCGGTTACCGGTTCAGACGAAGACGCAGTTACTGTAGGAGTAGATCCAGTTTCTGTTACTGTCGATCCAGTTTCTGTTACTGTCGATCCGGTTTCTGTTACTGTCGATCCGGTTTCTGTTACTGTAGATCCAGTTGTTTCCGGACTTGAGCTTGTTGTTATTGGGGTAGTTTCAGTGCCCGGCGTTGTAGGTTCACTAGTTGGTTCTCCGGTTACCGGTTCAGACGAAGACGCAGTTACTGTAGGAGTAGATCCAGTTTCTGTTACTGTCGATCCGGTTTCTGTTACTGTCGATCCGGTCTCTGTTACTGTAGATCCAGTTTCTGTTACTGTCGATCCGGTTTCTGTTACTGTCGATCCAGTTTCTGTTACTGTTGATCCGGTCTCTGTTACTGTCGATCCGGTTCTTTACTGTCGATCCAGTTTCTGTTACTGTCGATCCGGTTTCTGTTACTGTCGATCCGGTTTCTGTTACTGTCGATCCGGTTCTGTTACTGTAGATCCAGTTGTTTCCGGACTTGATCTTGTTGTTATTGGGGTAGTTTCTGTCCCGGCGTTGTGGTTCACTGTTGGTTCTCCAGTTACTGTTCTGACGAAGACGCAGTTACTGTTAGATCCGGTTTCTGTTACTGTCGATCCGGTTTCTGTTACTGTCGATCCGGTTTCTGTTACTGTCGATCCGGTTTCTGTTACTGTAGATCCAGTTGTTTCCGGACTTGAGCTTGTTGTTATTGGGGTAGTTTCAGTGCCCGGCGTTGTAGGTTCACTAGTTGGTTCTCCGGTTACCGGTTCAGACGAAGACGCAGTTACTGTAGGAGTAGATCCAGTTTCTGTTATTGTCGATCCAGTTTCTGTTACTGTCGATCCGGTTTCTGTTACTGTCGATCCGGTTTCTGTTACTGTCGATCCGGTCTCTGTTACTGTCGATCCAGTTGTTTCCGGACTTGAGCTTGTTGTTATTGGGGTAGTTTCAGTGCCCGGCGTTGTAGGTTCACTAGTTGGTTCTCCGGTTACCGGTTCAGACGAAGACGCAGTTACTGTAGGAGTAGATCCAGTTTCTGTTACTGTCGATCCGGTTTCTGTTACTGTCGATCCAGTTTCTGTTACTGTCGATCCAGTTTCTGTTACTGTCGATCCGGTTTCTGTTACTGTAGATCCGGTTTCTGTTACTGTCGATCCGGTCTCTGTTACTGTCGATCCGGTCTCTGTTACTGTAGATCCAGTTGTTTCCTGACTTGAGCTTGTTGTTATTGGGGTAGTTTCAGTGCCCGGCGTTGTAGGTTCACTAGTTGGTTCTCCGGTTACCGGTTCAGACGAAGACGCAGTTACTGTAGGAGTAGATCCAGTTTCTGTTACTGTCGATCCAGTTTCTGTTACTGTTGATCCGGTCTCTGTTACTGTCGATCCAGTTTCTGTTACTGTCGATCCGGTTTCTGTTACTGTCGATCCGGTTTCTGTTACTGTCGATCCGGTCTCTGTTACTGTCGATCCGGTTCTGTTACTGTCAGTTTCTGTTACGGTAGATCCAGTTTCTGTTACTGTCGATCCGGTTTCTGTTACTGTCGATCCGGTCTTTGTTACTGTAGATCCAGTTTCTGTTACTGTCGATCCGGTTTCTGTTACTGTCGATCCGGTCTCTGTTACTGTCGATCCGGTTTCTGTTACTGTCGATCCGGTTTCTGTTACTGTCGATCCGGTCTCTGTTACTGTAGATCCAGTTGTTTCCGGACTTGAGCTTGTTGTTATTGGGGTAGTTTCAGTGCCCGGCGTTGTAGGTTCACTAGTTGGTTCTCCGGTTACAGGTTCAGACGAAGACGCAGTCACTGTAGGAGTAGATCCGGTTTCTGTTATTGTCGATCCAGTTTCTGTTACTGTTGATCCGGTCTCTGTTACTGTCGATCCAGTTTCTGTTACTGTCGATCCGGTTTCTGTTACTGTTGATCCAGTTTCTGTTACTGTCGATCCAGTTTCTGTTACTGTCGATCCGGTTTCTGTTACTGTCGATCCAGTTTCTGTTACTGTCGATCCGGTTTCTGTTACTGTCGATCCGGTTTCTGTTACTGTCGATCCGGTCTCTGTTACTGTAGATCCAGTTGTTTCCGGACTTGAGCTTGTTGTTATTGGGATAGTTTCTGTGCCCGGCGTTGTAGGTTCACTAGTTGGTTCTCCGGTTACTGGTTCAGACGAAGACGCAGTTACTGTAGGAGTAGATCCAGTTTCTGTTACTGTCGATCCGGTTTCTGTTACTGTCGATCCGGTTTCTGTTACTGTCGATCCGGTCTCTGTTACTGTAGATCCAGTTGTTTCCGGACTTGAGCTTGTTGTTATTGGGGTAGTTTCAGTGCCCGGCGTTGTAGGTTCACTAGTTGGTTCTCCGGTTACCGGTTCAGACGAAGACGCAGTTACTGTAGGAGTAGATCCAGTTTCTGTTATTGTCGATCCAGTTTCTGTTACTGTTGATCCGGTCTCTGTTACTGTCGATCCGGTTTCTGTTACTGTCGATCCGGTTTCTGTTACTGTCGATCCAGTTTCTGTTACTGTCGATCCGGTTTCTGTTACTGTCGATCCGGTTTCTGTTACTGTCGATCCAGTTTCTGTTACTGTCGATCCGGTTTCTGTTACTGTCGATCCGGTTTCTGTTACTGTCGATCCGGTCTCTGTTACTGTAGATCCAGTTGTTTCCGGACTTGAGCTTGTTGTTATTGGGGTAGTTTCAGTGCCCGGCGTTGTAGGTTCACTAGTTGGTTCTCCGGTTACAGGTTCAGACGAAGACGCAGTCACTGTAGGAGTAGATCCGGTTTCTGTTACTGTCGATCCGGTTTCTGTTACTGTCGATCCGGTTTCTGTTACTGTCGATCCGGTCTCTGTTACTGTAGATCCAGTTGTTTCCGGACTTGAGCTTGTTGTTATTGGGGTAGTTTCAGTGCCCGGCGTTGTAGGTTCACTAGTTGGTTCTCCGGTTACCGGTTCAGACGAAGACGCAGTCACTGTAGGAGTAGATCCAGTTTCTGTTATTGTCGATCCAGTTTCTGTAACTGTTGATCCGGTCTCTGTTACTGTCGATCCGGTTTCTGTTACTGTTGATCCGGTTCTGTTACTGTCGATAGTTTCTGTTACTGTCGATCCGGTTTCTGTTACTGTTGATCCAGTTTCTGTTACTGTCGATCCAGTTTCTGTTACTGTCGATCCGGTTTCTGTTACTGTCGATCCAGTTTCTGTTACTGTCGATCCGGTTTCTGTTACTGTCGATCCGGTTTCTGTTACTGTCGATCCGGTCTCTGTTACTGTAGATCCAGTTGTTTCCGGACTTGAGCTTGTTGTTATTGGGGTAGTTTCAGTGCCCGGCGTTGTAGGTTCACTAGTTGGTTCTCCGGTTACAGGTTCAGACGAAGACGCAGTCACTGTAGGAGTAGATCCGGTTTCTGTTACTGTCGATCCAGTTTCTGTTACTGTCGATCCGGTTTCTGTTACTGTCGATCCGGTCTCTGTTACTGTCGATCCAGTTGTTTCCGGACTTGAGCTTGTTGTTATTGGGGTAGTTTCAGTGCCCGGCGTTGTAGGTTCACTAGTTGGTTCTCCGGTTACCGGTTCAGACGAAGACGCAGTTACTGTAGGAGTAGATCCAGTTTCTGTTATTGTCGATCCAGTTTCTGTTACTGTCGATCCGGTCTCTGTTACTGTCGATCCGGTTTCTGTTACTGTCGATCCGGTCTCTGTTACTGTAGATCCAGTTGTTTCCGGACTTGAGCTTGTTGTTATTGGGGTAGTTTCTGTGCCCGGCGTTGTAGGTTCACTAGTTGGTTCTCCGGTTACCGGTTCAGACGAAGACGCAGTTACTGTAGGAGTAGATCCAGTTTCTGTTACTGTCGATCCAGTTTCTGTTACTGTTGATCCGGTTTCTGTTACTGTCGATCCGGTTTCTGTTACTGTCGATCCGGTCTCTGTTACTGTAGATCCAGTTGTTTCCGGACTTGAGCTTGTTGTTATTGGGGTAGTTTCAGTGCCCGGCGTTGTAGGTTCACTAGTTGGTTCTCCGGTTACCGGTTCAGACGAAGACGCAGTTACTGTAGGAGTAGATCCAGTTTCTGTTACTGTCGATCCGGTCTCTGTTACTGTCGATCCAGTTTCTGTTACTGTCGATCCGGTTTCTGTTACTGTCGATCCGGTTTCTGTTACTGTCGATCCAGTTTCTGTTACTGTCGATCCGGTTTCTGTTACTGTCGATCCAGTTTCTGTTACTGTCGATCTTTCTGTTACTGTCGATCCGGTTGTTACTGTGGTAGTTTCACTGTGATCCAGTTTCTGTTACTGTCGGTTTCTGTTACTGTTGATCCGGTCTCTGTTACTGGATCCAGTTTCTGTTAAGATCGTTTCTGTTACTGTCGATCCGGTTTCTGTTACTGTCGATCCGGTTTCTGTTACTGTCGATCCGGTTTCTGTTACTGTCGATCCAGTTTCTGTTACTGTCGATCCGGTTTCTGTTACTGTCGATCCGGTCTCTGTTACTGTCGATCCGGTTTCTGTTACTGTCGATCCGGTTTCTGTTACTGTCGATCCGGTTTCTGTTACTGTCGATCCGGTCTCTGTTACTGTAGATCCAGTTGTTTCCGGACTTGAGCTTGTTGTTATTGGGGTAGTTTCAGTGCCCGGCGTTGTAGGTTCACTAGTTGGTTCTCCGGTTACAGGTTCAGACGAAGACGCAGTCACTGTAGGAGTAGATCCGGTTTCTGTTATTGTCGATCCAGTTTCTGTTACTGTCGATCCGGTCTCTGTTACTGTCGATCCAGTTTCTGTTACTGTCGATCCGGTTTCTGTTACTGTCGATCCAGTTTCTGTTACTGTCGATCCAGTTTCTGTTACTGTCGATCCAGTTTCTGTTACTGTCGATCCGGTTTCTGTTACTGTCGATCCAGTTTCTGTTACTGTCGATCCAGTTTCTGTTACTGTCGATCCGGTTTCTGTTACTGTAGATCCGGTTTCTGTTACTGTCGATCCGGTTTCTGTTACTGTCGATCCGGTTTCTGTTTCTGTCGATCCGGTTTCTGTTACTGTCGATCCAGTTTCTGTTACTGTCGATCCGGTTTCTGTTACTGTCGATCCGGTTTCTGTTACTGTCGATCCGGTTTCTGTTACTGTCGATCCGGTTTCTGTTACTGTCGATCCGGTCTCTGTTACTGTAGATCCAGTTGTTTCCTGACTTGAGCTTGTTGTTATTGGGGTAGTTTCAGTGCCCGGCGTTGTAGGTTCACTAGTTGGTTCTCCGGTTACCGGTTCAGACGAAGACGCAGTCACTGTAGGAGTAGATCCAGTTTCTGTTACTGTTGATCCAGTTTCTGTTACTGTCGATCCGGTCTCTGTTACTGTCGATCCAGTTTCTGTTACTGTCGATCCGGTTTCTGTTACTGTCGATCCGGTTTCTGTTACTGTCGATCCGGTCTCTGTTACTGTAGATCCAGTTGTCTGTTGAGCTTGTTGTTATTGGGTTTCTGTTATCCGGTGTTACTGTTGATCCAGTTTCTGTTACTGTCGATCCGGTTTCTGTTACTGTCGATCCGGTTTCTGTTACTGTCGATCCAGTTTCTGTTACTGTCGATCCGGTTTCTGTTACTGTCGATCCGGTCTCTGTTACTGTAGATCCAGTTGTTTCCGGACTTGAGCTTGTTGTTATTGGGGTAGTTTCAGTGCCCGGCGTTGTAGGTTCACTAGTTGGTTCTCCGGTTACCGGTTCAGACGAAGACGCAGTTACTGGAGGAGTAGATCCAGTTTCTGTTACTGTCGATCCGGTTTCTGTTACTGTCGATCCGGTCTCTGTTACTGTAGATCCAGTTGTTTCCGGACTTGAGCTTGTTGTTATTGGGGTAGTTTCTGTGCCCGGCGTTGTAGGTTCACTAGTTGGTTCTCCGGTTACCGGTTCAGACGAAGACGCAGTTACTGTAGGAGTAGATCCAGTTTCTGTTACTGTCGATCCGGTTTCTGTTACTGTCGATCCGGTTTCTGTTACTGTCGATCCAGTTTCTGTTACTGTCGATCCGGTTTCTGTTACTGTCGATCCAGTTTCTGTTACTGTCGATCCGGTTTCTGTTACTGTAGATCCAGTTTCTGTTACTGTCGATCCGGTTTCTGTTACTGTCGATCCGGTTTCTGTTACTGTAGATCCAGTTGTTTTTGACTGTCGTTATTGGGGTAGTTTCTGTTACCGGCGAGGTTCACAGTTGGTTCTGGTTACAGTTCTGATCCAGTTTCTGTTACTGTCGATCCGGTTTCTGTTACTGTCGATCCGGTTTCTGTTACTGTCGATCCGGTTTCTGTTACTGTCGATCCGGTCTCTGTTACTGTAGATCCAGTTGTTTCCGGACTTGAGCTTGTTGTTATTGGGGTAGTTTCAGTGCCCGGCGTTGTAGGTTCACTAGTTGGTTCTCCGGTTACCGGTTCAGACGAAGACGCAGTTACTGTAGGAGTAGATCCAGTTTCTGTTACTGTTGATCCGGTTTCTGTTACTGTCGATCCGGTCTCTGTTACTGTCGATCCAGTTTCTGTTACTGTCGATCCGGTTTCTGTTACTGTCGATCCGGTTTCTGTTACTGTCGATCCGGTCTCTGTTACTGTAGATCCAGTTGTTTCCTGACTTGAGCTTGTTGTTATTGGGGTAGTTTCAGTGCCCGGCGTTGTAGGTTCACTAGTTGGTTCTCCGGTTACCGGTTCAGACGAAGACGCAGTCACTGTAGGAGTAGATCCGGTTTCTGTTATTGTCGATCCAGATTCTGTAACTGTCGATCCGGTCTCTGTTACTGTGGATCCAGTTTCTGTTACTGTCGATCCAGTTTCTGTTACTGTCGATCCAGTTTCTGTTACTGTCGATCCGGTCTCTGTTTCTGTAGATCCAGTTGTTTCCGGACTTGAGCTTGTTGTTATTGGGGTAGTTTCAGTGCCCGGCGTTGTAGGTTCACTAGTTGGTTCTCCGGTTACCGGTTCAGACGAAGACGCAGTTACTGTAGGAGTAGATCCAGTTTCTGTTACTGTTGATCCAGTTTCTGTTACTGTCGATCCGGTCTCTGTTACTGTCGATCCGGTTTCTGTTACTGTCGATCCGGTCTCTGTTACTGTCGATCCGGTCTCTGTTACTGTAGATCCAGTTGTTTCCGGACTTGAGCTTGTTGTTATTGGGGTAGTTTCAGTGCCCGGCGTTGTAGGTTCACTAGTTGGTTCTCCGGTTACCGGTTCAGACGAAGACGCAGTCACTGTAGGAGTAGATCCGGTTTCTGTTATTGTCGATCCAGTTTCTGTAACTGTCGATCCGGTCTCTGTTACTGTGGATCCAGTTTCTGTTACTGTCGATCCAGTTTCTGTTACTGTCGATCCGTTTCTGTTACTGTTGATCCGGTCTCTGTTACTGTTTCTGTTACTGTCGATCCAGTTTCTGTTACTGTCGATCCGGTTTCTGTTACTGTCGATCCGGTTTCTGTTACTGTCGATCCAGTTTCTGTTACTGTCGATCCGGTTTCTGTTACTGTCGATCCGGTCTCTGTTACTGTCGATCCGGTTTCTGTTACTGTCGATCCGGTTTCTGTTACTGTCGATCCGGTCTCTGTTACTGTAGATCCAGTTGTTTCCGGACTTGAGCTTGTTGTTATTGGGGTAGTTTCAGTGCCCGGCGTTGTAGGTTCACTAGTTGGTTCTCCGGTTACCGGTTCAGACGAAGACGCAGTCACTGTAGGAGTAGATCCAGTTTCTGTTATTGTCGATCCAGTTTCTGTAACTGTCGATCCGGTCTCTGTTACTGTGGATCCAGTTTCTGTTACTGTCGATCCAGTTTCTGTTACTGTCGATACCGTTTCTGTTACTGTTGATCCGGTCTCTGTTACTGTAGATGCAGTTTCTGTTACTGTAGATCCAGTTTCTGTTACTGTCGATCCGGTTTCTGTTACTGTCGATCCGGTTTCTGTTACTGTCGATCCGGTTTCTGTGTCGATCCAGTTTCTGTTACTGTCGATCCGGTTTCTGTTACTGTCGATCCGGTCTCTGTTACTGTGGATCCAGTTTCTGTTACTGTCGATCCAGTTTCTGTTACTGTTGATCCTGTCTGTTACTGTCGATCCAGTTTCTGTTACTGTCGATCCGGTTTCTGTTACTGTCGATCCGGTCTCTGTTACTGTAGATCCAGTTGTTTCCGGACTTGAGCTTGTTGTTATTGGGGTAGTTTCTGTGCCCGGCGTTGTAGGTTCACTAGTTGGTTCTCCGGTTACCGGTTCAGACGAAGACGCAGTTACTGTAGGAGTAGATCCAGTTTCTGTTACTGTCGATCCGGTCTCTGTTACTGAAGATCCAGTTTCTGTTACTGTAGATCCAGTTTCTGTTACTGTCGATCCGGTTTCTGTTACTGTCGATCCAGTTTCTGTTACTGTCGATCCGGTCTCTGTTACTGTCGATCCGGTTGTTTCCGGACTTGAGCTTGTTGTTATTGGGGTAGTTTCAGTGCCCGGCGTTGTAGGTTCACTAGTTGGTTCTCCGGTTACTAGTTCAGACGAAGACGCAGTTACTGTAGGAGTAGATCCAGTTTCTGTTACTGTTGATCCGGTTTCTGTTACTGTCGATCCGGTCTCTGTTACTGTCGATCCGGTTTCTGTTACTGTAGATCCAGTTGTTTCCGGACTTGAGCTTGTTGTTATTGGGGTAGTTTCAGTGCCCGGCGTTGTAGGTTCACTAGTTGGTTCTCCGGTTACAGGTTCAGACGAAGACGCAGTCACTGTAGGAGTAGATCCGGTTTCTGTTATTGTCGATCCAGTTTCTGTAACTGTCGATCCGGTCTCTGTTACTGTCGATTCGGTTGTTTCCGGACTTGAGCTTGTTGTTATTGGGGTAGTTTCAGTGCCCGGCGTTGTAGGTTCACTAGTTGGTTCTCCTGTTACCGGTTCAGACGAAGACGCAGTTACTGTAGGAGTAGATCCAGTTTCTGTTACTGTTGATCCGGTTTCTGTTACTGTCGATCCGGTCTCTGTTACTGTCGATCCTGTCTCGGTTACTGTTAATCCGGTTTCTGTTACTGTCGATCCGGTTTCTGTTACTGTCGATCCGGTCTCTGTTACTGTAGATCCAGTTGTTTCCTGACTTGAGCTTGTTGTTATTGGGGTAGTTTCAGTGCCCGGCGTTGTAGGTTCACTAGTTGGTTCTCCGGTTACCGGTTCAGACGAAGACGCAGTCACTGTAGGAGTAGATCCGGTTTCTGTTATTGTCGATCCAGTTTCTGTAACTGTCGATCCGGTCTCTGTTACTGTGGATCCAGTTTCTGTTACTGTCGATACCGTTTCTGTTACTGTTGATCCGGTCTCTGTTACTGTAGATGCAGTTTCTGTTACGGTAGACCCAGTTTCTGTTACTGTCGATCCGGTTTCTGTTACTGTCGATCCGGTTTCTGTTACTGTCGATCCGGTTTCTGTTACTGTTGATCCTGTCTCGGTTACTGTAGATCCAGTTTCTGTTACTGTCGATCCGGTTTCTGTTACTGTCGATCCGGTTTCTGTTACTGTCGATCCGGTCTCTGTTACTGTAGATCCAGTTGTTTCCGGACTTGAGCTTGTTGTTATTGGGGTAGTTTCTGTGCCCGGCGTTGTAGGTTCACTAGTTGGTTCTCCGGTTACCGGTTCAGACGAAGACGCAGTTACTGTAGGAGTAGATCCAGTTTCTGTTACTGTTGATCCGGTCTCTGTTACTGAAGATCCAGTTTCTGTTACTGTAGATCCAGTTTCTGTTACTGTCGATCCGGTTTCTGTTACTGTCGATCCAGTTTCTGTTACTGTCGATCCGGTCTCTGTTACTGTCGATCCGGTTGTTTCCGGACTTGAGCTTGTTGTTATTGGGGTAGTTTCAGTGCCCGGCGTTGTAGGTTCACTAGTTGGTTCTCCGGTTACAGGTTCAGACGAAGACGCAGTTACTGTAGGAGTAGATCCAGTTTCTGTTACTGTTGATCCGGTTTCTGTTACTGTCGATCCGGTCTCTGTTACTGTCGATCCGGTTTCTGTTACTGTCGATCCGGTTTCTGTTACTGTCGATCCGGTCTCTGTTACTGTAGATCCAGTTGTTTCCGGACTTGAGCTTGTTGTTATTGGGGTAGTTTCAGTGCCCGGCGTTGTAGGTTCACTAGTTGGTTCTCCGGTTACAGGTTCAGACGAAGACGCAGTCACTGTAGGAGTAGATCCGGTTTCTGTTATTGTCGATCCAGTTTCTGTAACTGTTGATCCGGTCTCTGTTACTGTCGATCCGGTTGTTTCCGGACTTGAGCTTGTTGTTATTGGGGTAGTTTCTGTGCCCGGCGTTGTAGGTTCACTAGTTGGTTCTCCGGTTACCGGTTCAGAAGAAGACGCAGTTTCTGTTACGGTAGACCCAGTTTCTGTTACTGTCGATCCGGTTTCTGTTACTGTCGATCCAGTTTCTGTAACTGTTGTTCCGGTCTCTGTTACTGTCGATTCGGTTGTTTCCGGACTTGAGCTTGTTGTTATTGGGGTAGTTTCAGTGCCCGGCGTTGTAGGTTCACTAGTTGGTTCTCCGGTTACAGGTTCAGACGAAGACGCAGTCACTGTAGGAGTAGATCCAGTTTCTGTTACTGTTGATCCAGTTTCTGTTACTGTCGATCCGGTCTCTGTTACTGTCGATCCTGTCTCGGTTACTGTTAATCCGGTTTCTGTTACTGTCGATCCGGTTTCTGTTACTGTCGATCCGGTCTCTGTTACTGTAGATCCAGTTGTTTCCGGACTTGAGCTTGTTGTTATTGGGGTAGTTTCAGTGCCCGGCGTTGTAGGTTCACTAGTTGGTTCTCCGGTTACCGGTTCAGACGAAGACGCAGTCACTGTAGGAGTAGATCCGGTTTCTGTTATTGTCGATCCAGTTTCTGTAACTGTCGATCCGGTCTCTGTTACTGTGGATCCAGTTTCTGTTACTGTCGATCCAGTTTCTGTTACTGTCGATACCGTTTCTGTTACTGTCGATCCGGTCTCTGTTACTGTAGATGCAGTTTCTGTTACGGTAGACCCAGTTTCTGTTACTGTCGATCCGGTTTCTGTTACTGTCGATCCGGTTTCTGTTACTGTCGATCCGGTTTCTGTTACTGTTGATCCTGTCTCGGTTACTGTAGATCCAGTTTCTGTTACTGTCGATCCGGTTTCTGTTACTGTCGATCCGGTTTCTGTTACTGTCGATCCGGTCTCTGTTACTGTAGATCCAGTTGTTTCCGGACTTGAGCTTGTTGTTATTGGGGTAGTTTCTGTGCCCGGCGTTGTAGGTTCACTAGTTGGTTCTCCGGTTACCGGTTCAGAAGACGCAGTTACTGTAGGAGTAGATCCAGTTTCTGTTACTGTTGATCCGGTCTCTGTTACTGAAGATGCAGTTTCTGTTACGGTAGACCCAGTTTCTGTTACTGTCGATCCGGTTTCTGTTACTGTCGATCCAGTTTCTGTAACTGTTGATCCGGTCTCTGTTACTGTCGATCCGGTTGTTTCCGGACTTGAGCTTGTTGTTATTGGGGTAGTTTCAGTGCCCGGCGTTGTAGGTTCACTAGTTGGTTCTCCGGTTACTGGTTCAGACGAAGACGCAGTTACTGTAGGAGTAGATCCAGTTTCTGTTACTGTTGATCCGGTTTCTGTTACTGTCGATCCGGTCTCTGTTACTGTCGATCCGGTTTCTGTTACTGTCGATCCGGTTTCTGTTACTGTCGATCCGGTCTCTGTTACTGTAGATCCAGTTGTTTCCGGACTTGAGCTTGTTGTTATTGGGGTAGTTTCAGTGCCCGGCGTTGTAGGTTCACTAGTTGGTTCTCCGGTTACAGGTTCAGACGAAGACGCAGTCACTGTAGGAGTAGATCCGGTTTCTGTTATTGTCGATCCAGTTTCTGTAACTGTTGATCCGGTCTCTGTTACTGTCGATCCGGTTGTTTCCGGACTTGAGCTTGTTGTTATTGGGGTAGTTTCTGTGCCCGGCGTTGTAGGTTCACTAGTTGGTTCTCCGGTTACCGGTTCAGAAGAAGACGCAGTTTCTGTTACGGTAGACCCAGTTTCTGTTACTGTCGATCCGGTTTCTGTTACTGTCGATTCGGTCTCTGTTACTGTCGATCCGGTCTCTGTTACTGTCGATCCGGTTTCTGTTACTGTCGATCCGGTCTCTGTTACTGTAGATCCAGTTGTTTCCTGACTTGAGCTTGTTGTTATTGGGGTAGTTTCAGTGCCCGGCGTTGTAGGTTCACTAGTTGGTTCTCCGGTTACCGGTTCAGACGAAGACGCAGTCACTGTAGGAGTAGATCCGGTTTCTGTTATTGTCGATCCAGTTTCTGTAACTGTTGATCCGGTCTCTGTTACTGTCGATCCGGTTGTTTCCGGACTTGAGCTTGTTGTTATTGGGGTAGTTTCTGTGCCCGGCGTTGTAGGTTCACTAGTTGGTTCTCCGGTTACAGGTTCAGACGAAGACGCAGTCACTGTAGGAGTAGATCCAGTTTCTGTTACTGTTGATCCAGTTTCTGTTACTGTCGATCCGGTCTCTGTTACTGTCGATCCGGTTTCTGTTACTGTCGATCCGGTTTCTGTTACTGTCGATCCGGTTTCTGTTACTGTCGATCCGGTTTCTGTTATTGTCGATCCAGTTTCTGTTACTGTCGATCCGGTTTCTGTTACTGTCGATCCGGTCTCTGTTACTGTGGATCCAGTTTCTGTTACTGTCGATCCAGTTTCTGTTACTGTTGATCCTGTCTCGGTTACTGTAGATCCAGTTTCTGTTACTGTCGATCCGGTTTCTGTTACTGTCGATCCGGTCTCTGTTACTGTAGATCCAGTTGTTTCCGGACTTGAGCTTGTTGTTATTGGGGTAGTTTCTGTGCCCGGCGTTGTAGGTTCACTAGTTGGTTCTCCGGTTACCGGTTCAGAAGAAGACGCAGTTACTGTAGGAGTAGATCCAGTTTCTGTTACTGTCGATCCGGTTTCTGTTACTGTCGATTCGGTCTCTGTTACTGTCGATCCGGTCTCTGTTACTGTCGATCCGGTTTCTGTTACTGTCGATCCGGTCTCTGTTACTGTAGATCCAGTTGTTTCCGGACTTGAGCTTGTTGTTATTGGGGTAGTTTCAGTGCCCGGCGTTGTAGGTTCACTAGTTGGTTCTCCGGTTACAGGTTCAGACGAAGACGCAGTCACTGTAGGAGTAGATCCGGTTTCTGTTATTGTCGATCCAGTTTCTGTTACTGTTGATCCGGTCTCTGTTACTGTCGATCCGGTTGTTTCCGGACTTGAGCTTGTTGTTATTGGGGTAGTTTCTGTGCCCGGCGTTGTAGGTTCACTAGTTGGTTCTCCGGTTACAGGTTCAGACGAAGACGCAGTCACTGTAGGAGTAGATCCAGTTTCTGTTACTGTTGATCCAGTTTCTGTTACTGTCGATCCGGTCTCTGTTACTGTCGATCCGGTTTCTGTTACTGTCGATCCGGTTTCTGTTACTGTCGATCCGGTTTCTGTTACTGTCGATCCGGTTTCTGTTACTGTCGATCCAGTTTCTGTTACTGTCGATCCGGTTTCTGTTACTGTCGATCCGGTCTCTGTTACTGTGGATCCAGTTTCTGTTACTGTCGATCCAGTTTCTGTTACTGTTGATCCTGTCTCGGTTACTGTAGATCCAGTTTCTGTTACTGTCGATCCGGTTTCTGTTACTGTCGATCCGGTCTCTGTTACTGTAGATCCAGTTGTTTCCGGACTTGAGCTTGTTGTTATTGGGGTAGTTTCTGTGCCCGGCGTTGTAGGTTCACTAGTTGGTTCTCCGGTTACCGGTTCAGAAGAAGACGCAGTTACTGTAGGAGTAGATCCAGTTTCTGTTACTGTTGATCCGGTCTCTGTTACTGAAGATCCAGTTTCTGTAGATCCAGTTTCTGTTACTGTCGATCCGGTTTCTGTTACTGTCGATCCAGTTTCTGTAACTGTTGATCCGGTCTCTGTTACTGTCGATCCGGTTGTTTCCGGACTTGAGCTTGTTGTTATTGGGGTAGTTTCAGTGCCCGGCGTTGTAGGTTCACTAGTTGGTTCTCCGGTTACTGGTTCAGACGAAGACGCAGTTACTGTAGGAGTAGATCCAGTTTCTGTTACTGTTGATCCGGTTTCTGTTACTGTCGATCCGGTCTCTGTTACTGTGGATCCAGTTTCTGTTACTGTCGATCCAGTTTCTGTTACTGTTGATCCTGTCTCGGTTACTGTAGATCCAGTTTCTGTTACTGTCGATCCGGTTTCTGTTACTGTCGATCCGGTCTCTGTTACTGTAGATCCAGTTGTTTCCGGACTTGAGCTTGTTGTTATTGGGGTAGTTTCTGTGCCCGGCGTTGTAGGTTCACTAGTTGGTTCTCCGGTTACCGGTTCAGAAGAAGACGCAGTTACTGTAGGAGTAGATCCAGTTTCTGTTACTGTTGATCCGGTCTCTGTTACTGAAGATGCAGTTTCTGTTACGGTAGACCCAGTTTCTGTTACTGTCGATCCGGTTTCTGTTACTGTCGATCCAGTTCCTGTAACTGTTGATCCGGTCTCTGTTACTGTCGATCCGGTTGTTTCCGGACTTGAGCTTGTTGTTATTGGGGTAGTTTCAGTGCCCGGCGTTGTAGGTTCACTAGTTGGTTCTCCGGTTACTGGTTCAGACGAAGACGCAGTTACTGTAGGAGTAGATCCAGTTTCTGTTACTGTTGATCCGGTTTCTGTTACTGTCGATCCGGTCTCTGTTACTGTCGATCCGGTTTCTGTTACTGTCGATCCGGTTTCTGTTACTGTCGATCCGGTTTCTGTTACTGTCGATCCGGTCTCTGTTACTGTAGATCCAGTTGTTTCCGGACTTGAGCTTGTTGTTATTGGGGTAGTTTCAGTGCCCGGCGTTGTATGTTCACTAGTTGGTTCTCCGGTTACAGGTTCAGACGAAGACGCAGTCACTGTAGGAGTAGATCCGGTTTCTGTTATTGTCGATCCAGTTTCTGTAACTGTTGATCCGGTCTCTGTTACTGTCGATCCGGTTGTTTCCGGACTTGAGCTTGTTGTTATTGGGGTAGTTTCATTGCCCTGCGTTGTAGGTTCACTAGTTGGTTCTCCGGTTACAGGTTCAGACGAAGACGCAGTCACTGTAGGAGTAGATCCGGTTTCTGTTATTGTCGATCCGGTTTCTGTTACTGTCGATCCGGTCTCTGTTACTGTTGATCCGGTCTCTGTTACTGTAGATCCAGTTTCTGTTACTGTCGATCCGGTTTCTCTTACTGTTGATCCGGTCTCTGTTACTGTCGATCCGGTTGTTTCCGGACTTGAGCTTGTCGTTATTGAGGTAATTTCAGTGCCCGGCGTTGTAGGTTCACTAGTTGGTTCTCCGGTTGCCGGCATAGACGAAGACGCAGTTACTGTATTAGCAGATTAATATAGTTTGTATATAATTAATTTTTAGCTTTACATGTTTAATTTCATGGCTATTTGAATATATGATTAGTTTTCTTTATTTTCGAAATTGCATTTAATATATATAACAGTATTTATCCGCTTGACGGTCATTTTACACATGAAATACTGTTCTAGTATTAATATTTATTTTAAATTTTTTTCAATTTAATACCTCTTTTTTTCATAAAAATTCTGTTTTATAATTCATATGTTTTCGCACTTTTTTGAATACACTTTTATTGTTTATCTCATTTCAATATTTTATCTTTTCTTGTTTACTCTTCATCTTTGAACTATTAGTTACTTACTTGTTTGTGGCGGCATTGTTGTCGGTTTTCGACACGAAATTAATTTATACTTTAATGCAAAGCCAGTTCCTTCACAGAACTCACCCATAACCATTGTCACGTATATCGGTCCACTCGTATATATAATAATTATTTTATCTTTGTATTGACCAGGCTCTTCGTTCAAATGATATCCGCAGAATTTTGTTGCTTGACTTGGATTCCTTTTGTTTATTGGTGTGTTCATCGACCCTTTATCGCAATACGGACCCACTGCTGAACTTTCATTATGTTGTAAGGAATAGTTTGAAGGAAAATTGAAGTAAAACCTTGGCCTTATAACACGAATTTCGATTCCACAGTATCTCCTAAAGCATATGGTGTAACTCATGTTATGGATAGTTGTCTGCAGGTGTTTCTCAGTTAGCAGATTTTGATTCCAATTGAAACTAAATATTTTTCCCGTGCTTGTTAACATATATTGAAGGCATCCTTTCGGCGCTTTAAATAAATCAAATATTATACCTCACATAATATTTTAGATCCGATTACAAAAGTTTTATATGTATTTTACATTTAAAAATTTCCGTAATCTTAACATTTATAGTTGCTATAGGGTTCGAGCACAAGAGAGTCATGTGTTTACTCTTAGATTTTGTCATAATCTATTTCACTATATTCACTATAACTTGACTCAATCCGAAGATTTTTTATTCAAAATATATTTATTTAAATCAAGTTAGCAGGAAGAATGATTAACGTAGTGATTTAAGTCCGTCACATTGTTTAACCTAATCTAGACGAATACTAACCATCATCCGAAGTGAAGTTAAATTTACGATAAAATATAAAACGAACTCATACTATAATATTGTGTCTATTCAATAAAAATAATTTTCGAGAAGATTTTACTTGTTTTCAATTATCCTAATCAATTCATTTTAACCTTGATTTTAGTTCAATTTGTATTTTATCGAGTTTTAAATCTAAACAATGTATATTTCGATGTATATACTGCACTCCTCAAGGCCCGAACCCTCTAAGGTTCTCTAGAAAGAATGGCTGTATTTCTAGTTTGTATAAGAGAATATTCGGTCTCTAAAAACGAATTAACGAAAGACTATTTTTTGGTTATCATTGTCGACTGTGATCTAGGCTACGGTTTTTAATTTTTCAGATGTGATGCAAATAGATTTTGATTCTATTTTACACTTCAAGTATTCAAATGCATTCCTATCAAACTAGTTGTGAACAATTATGTCTTTTTTCTGATATTAAAATGTGCAAGTTTCTTCAAGTTCACAGGCTCGAAACTCCAAAGAATATCAATTTTATGTTTTGATCAAATTTTCAATTATTCGACTGAAACAAGTTTTCAATAAATACCAAAATATTATATTTACCTAAAAGTTGTGAACAACATTCAATGGCAACAATAACCAAACGCCATCTCCTGCTCCTTCTTTTAGAGCATTCTATCTTAATTATGATCGCTCCTGACTTGAACTGATCCACGTCTACCCAAACTATTAAATCGAATGAATACAGAATTGGTCAAAACCGTTTCTGGAAAAATAATTGCATTCAGTATCAACTGAAGTTTAATAACTAACTCGACTGTTGGTCCATATTTCCGCAAATAATAGGAATAAATTGCTCGTGGTTATGACCTATTATTATGAGCGTACAATCAATGCATTGGCCTTCAGTCGGTCCGTCGATTTGAAACCTTTCGAAATAGATTAATATCTGACAAACATTTGGTCCGTAATGAATATTTGCTATAAAAATTCCGATCTCATCAGTCGATGCCTCTGAGCCACAATTATTTTCATAATAAGATACCGGGCAATGAAAATCTGTTGTACTGTTTAGGGTGCCATTCTTTGTACTTTCAGCCTCTTTCATACCTTTGATTTTGTACCGAATGAAAATCTATATAGTTTAAAACACTTTGTTTGATCGTTTGAATTACTCTAACTTACAATAACAGCAAACTGTACGATTTTTGCTATCTCGTTCGTCATCATCACTATAATCACTATAATGTGGTTTTTCCGTTTCTCGTGTTTGTCCGCAACACAGTTCGCAATCACTCGCATTCATATGCTTTCCTATATAACCCTTAGATGTGCAAAATCCGTCGTGTTCGAGCAATTTGATTAATTGCTGAGGAGTTGAAGTTCGAAGTTTTGTCTGTTTCAAATCTGTCAATAAATTAAACCAAACAATAGTTCTGAAAATAGCTGCAGTCTCTTATCAATACTTAAATCTTAGTCTTAGAAAAAAATTCTTAATATTCATTTGAAAAAATCTGTTCAACTTCGGAAAAGCATTCAAAAACTAATTAAATGACTGTTGATGTACAAAAATAAGACTCAAAATCAGTTTTTCTAAAACAAGTTAACGTTTTATTGTTATTCTATTTTGATTTAAGATTTGGATCAAAATCATTTTCTCTATTTGTAAGAATGCGTTACAAATGTTTTGTTAACTCGTTTTGATTAGACATCAAATCCTAAATAAAAAGAGTATTAGTCTTATATTTGTTTAATGCGAGTTTAGATCAAACCTAATTTGTTTGATTTCTCTTTCTTTACTTTGATTTGTCGATAATTTGATGAATACATCGATTCATCGATTAGCTATCAATTAAAACAATTACTCAAAATAATAGTTGAATTTTGTTTGAAATTCGACACTATTATAGGTAAATATATATGGGGATAGAGTTTGTATTTGTCGTCTATTTCATATTAAATTATATCTCTATTAGAATTCCAATGACTTAATTGATTTTATGCCCTTTTTATAAGAGTTCTTCATTAAATTCTAACCATTTTTAAACTAACGATTAGGCATTTATATGAGATGTTCATAAATCAAATCGACCACAACTATTCTACCGTTCAACTATCTAACCATTCAACTATTCATCAGTTCAGCTATCGGTCAGTCAATAAGTTCTCGGCTTAACACCTTTCCTGATATTTTTGAGTGCTGACTTTGATAGTGATAATAGCGTCTCATGAGATCTCATGTTAAAAATTGACTGACTCCCCATATTAGTAATAAAATGATAGATTGTTAAAGAGGCAGTATCAATTCCACCCAGTATAAAAAATTTTTTCTAAGAATTCCTAAGTGTTTTTGACATAAAAATGTTGTCTAATTTTTTATCTTTCAGTGAAACCAGCTAATTTTTGGTATACAATCTTTTGAAGCATATCACTATTATTGGCACAAAAATCAACGTTCAAATATATTAGGAAAGGTGTTAGGCCGAGAATTTATTGACTGACCTAATATTTTATCATTTCACCATTGAATTATTGAGTCATTCAGAATTTGATAATTTACAATTGGTTTTTAACTTGATTATTAGTAGGTTCAAAATCGAATGATCATTGCATCCCTATTCGGAGTTAAATTATCAAACTTCAAGTAAACTCAAATCTTAACAGTTTTTAGATTCATTTGACTCACCGGCCGCTCTCTTGATTCTGTTTGATTTTCCATATCTGCTTCTGATTCCATATCCTGAACCTATTAAAATACAATGCGTTATAAGACATCAAATAAGGTATAGTAGATATATATGATATAAAAGTCAGATAATCATTTATTCCTAACATACTTTCAGATAATACACATAAAAGCAAGTTTATAAAGAGTGTAATCAAAAGCAATGATTCAATTCTTTTGAAACCAATATTCATATCAAGAATATTATTGAAATACGCGTAGTTCAAAAACTTTAGCTTGAATCGAATTTTCAAATAGAGACAAAAGTTAATAGAGAGCAAATTTATAGCCTCCTATCTATTAGAAATTGTAAATATGGATTTCACAACTGATTTCTCTTGTGATATAAGTTGTGGAATATTCATGAGGAATAAATTTATATTTACACAATGTTTATTCGAAGTTCATGATTTATTCGAAATGTTTTACTTAGAAATTCGTCAATAAATAGTAAAAGTTAGAGTTTTTTCCATAAAAGTTTCATCAATTTGAATGGTATAAAGAATATTTTTGATTTGTTTGAATGATTGTCACTCTTGTTATGATATAACAAACGAAAGTTTTTGATTCTACCGATGGAATAAAATATTACTGTAAATAACACTTCAATAATTGTTCTTAAACATTTTTTGATCTAATAAACCGGATTTAGCAATGAGAGCAGAGATTGTTACTGAGCAAATATGACATGACATATACTATTAGAATAATTCAATTTTTTAACTATTATGCTCAATAATACTTGATTTTCATGTAAGTTTTATTTTGAAGCAAAAGCAGAACTTATTCTAAAATTAAATACATTCTTATAATATGACATAATATAGAAGATTTTGTAATAAAAAAGTTTTAACAAAAATAAATATAAGATTTTTAGACGATAGCAAAATTTAATTAACAAAACATATAATGTGACAATCAATTGAACAACAATTGGCAGACATTCAAACTATTTGTTTTTGAATTCAATCGGTATTTAAGAAATTAATTAGCCATTAACTAGATTGATAAATCATTTTGAACTTTCATTTATGAATAAAATTTAATTTTTTTGCGTCTTTGTAAACATCTTTTGAATTTAGAAAATTGAACGAATGATCTTTACATTTAAATTGCTTCTAATTTCTATATTTAAAACTTATTTGAGACCTAAGATGAGTTGACAGGACTTTGATCGCATTCATTCAAATTACATTTAAATTGCCTAAAATCAAAATGTTTGTTCACCTGCTGATTTAGATTTGAATTTTTAGTTAATTTATGATGTGATTTGTTGCTAAGTCTCTCAATGCTTCAAGATTCACGTTTTAAACTACTTCTATGTTTTGATATTATGTTCGAAATGATTACACTTCGAAGTTTCGAGAACCCTGTTTTGAGGCCTTAATAACACGATAAACTCATTTTATTTTTACAGATATTTTCCTTTTAAATCTTTATTAAGAAACAGATAGATTAATAATGAAAATGGTTGTAGGTCTTATCTTTATAAAACATCAAATTCTTGTCAACCTATAGAACTACACTTATTTTTAATTAAACGGACCCAATTATTCATAGTTTATTCTATAAAATTTTAAAAATGGAAAATCTCTCACTAAAGAATATCTACTAATGAATAAAAACTTTAAAGTTTTATCTTTAAGACTCTCAATCTGCTAATCTCTTAATCTATTGGAATTCTCCTGTAGTTTGACAGTATCTAAAACGAGTTTATTCCAGAAATTGAGCTTATTTATTTCATTAATGTTCAATTTCAATCCATTTAATATTTGAAAATATTTCTTTTCAAAATTTAGTCCATTTTAAGTTTAGAAAATTTGAATCTTTTCTCTGGTATGCTGTTTGAAAATAGGGTTTTTCGAACTTCATCTTTTGAAACTTTACTATTCAAAACTCCGAAACAATTCCCTTCGAAATCATACCCAAATTCCTTATCATTAAAATAACCTATTGATGATTTTTTACTATCGCTAATACTGAAAGTATCTCAAGTGGCTATCAGGTTTGAATTTCAGACTAAAACTTTATTAGAATACTTGTCTTCACATATTTAACGAACATAATCTTAGCTGCGAATATGCTCCGAGTGACCGGATATGCAGGCCAGAAATCGACTATTCAAGCACTATATTATATTGAACGTTGCAATACTTATAGATATATCTTAGCAGAATAGTTCTGACAACTGGATCTTTAAAATAAATTTATATTTTTCAAATAGGATTATATGATTAATGAGTGTATTTACTTCCTGTCTAGTTGACCAAAGCCCATCGTAGTGGGAGGCGTCTTATGTCACTGGCGGCTCTTTAGACATTTATTTCATGTATAATTCGACCATACGCCGTCCCAAGTTCAGTCTCATTACCAAATCTCTTATCTTTACTTGGCCTCTTTATTTTGAAATACCAACAAAGTCCTGATTTGAGCCCCTGCGACTTTGATGGTATTTCAAGAAAAAAGAGGCCAAGTAAAGATAAGAGATTTGGTAATGAGACTGAACTTGGGACGGCGTATGGTCGAATTATACATGAAATAAATGCCCAAAGAGCCGCCACTGGCATAAGACGCCTACCACTACGATGGACTTTGGTCAACCAGACAGGAGGCAAATATATTCACTAATCATATTTGAAGAATATAGATTTGTTTTAAAGATCCAGTCGTCCGAACTATTCTGCTAACATCTAACATTCTTTAAACAAAAGTTTGTATAAATTTCATTTTAATTATTTATAGTGGACATGATATGAATTGAAAAATGATTTAAACAAATTCTTATCACAATGAGAATAACAAATAAAATAACAATTATCACAATCATTTGAATCGCTTTCAAAGCATATCTCTCTTACACTTTTAAATTGAAAATTCAGTAGTCAGTGATTAGAATTTACCCTCCCTCCCCCCGAGTTTAGTATATTACAGCTTTCTTTTATATGTAAGTATATTTTGGGTGCATATTTCTGGTCACTCGGAGTATATTCGTAGTTAAGATTATGTTCGTTAGGTATGTGAAGACAAGCACTTTAATCAAATTTTAGTGTGAGATTCAGATCTGATAACCACTTGAGATGCTTCCAGTGTTAATTTGATTTTTTCATATATTGTAGCTAAACACCATGTAAATTATCTTTCTCTCATATGAATGCGCGAATGGTTCTCTGAATATTTTTCTGATTTTTCTTTTAGCTTAAATGTTTGATTACATTCCTTATAATCAGGTCTAAAAATGTCGAATTTAATCAAAAACAGATTTCTGGCACTACTAAGATTTTAAAATCAAATCTAAAAGTTTTACAAACATATGTATTACGTATTAAAAAGTTTGAAGTGAACACTCACTAAATGACTAAAAATTTTGATAAAACAGTGCTCTAATTACCGATTCAATACTTTCGCAACTTTTTCATATAATATTCCTATAATAAAAATGATAAAACCAGTAATAACCTAAAATTAAGAAATATTTCCTGAATTATGTGCGTCAGAGCTCATGTATTGTGTAAACGATTAGATCTAATACGTTTATTATTAACTCAAATTATTTACTTAATTATTATTACAATTATTCAACGCTTCAATACTTATCGACGGTCTCATTGTCTTAAAGGAGACTTTGAATAAGTTGTTTAAATTAAGCCTATTTTGAAAATTACTTTAAACAACATTTAGTTTCGATTTGTTAGTTAGTTTGAAGTATTTCGAAGTTTCGATACATTAGAAACTTTGAAATTCAGACTTTAAAAAATTGATGCAAAAACAAACTTATTATAAATTGATTTTTTTATTCGAAGTCCACCGAAGATCCGCAATAAATACAAGTGAAATAATAGTTTTAAAATCGAATCATTAATAAATAATTAATACAAATGTTTATACAATACAAGTTAAAATCAAGTTTTGTCCGAAATTTGTTTGTAAGCGATTATAACTAAAACTTGGAATCAATGCCAACCCGAGTGTTCATAACCCATAAGTTCTGCGCCATGTCCCGAATCATCATAAGAAAGTTCATAACCCCCATGACCAGAATCATGTCCAGAGTTATGTCCATGATCTTCAATACCGCTGTCGTATTCCCCATGTCCTCCACCATATTCTTCGAGTCCACCGCCATAACCGATATCATGTCCGCTGTCATGTCCGCTGTCATGTCCGCTGTCATGTCCGCTGTGTCCGCTGTCATGTCCGCCGTCCGCCATCATATCCACTGTCATCGTGACCGCTTTGACTACTACTTCCATAACTCGAATGTTTGGATGATTTGTGATAACTCGGTTTCTTTTCAGACCAATAAGAGTTTCCATGATCTTGATTTCCATAACTCTTTTTAGCTTTGCCCCAATCGTTCCAACCCTTCAATAATCAAATGATTGAGAATTTAGTCATTTATTTAGTATTGAGAGGGAAAATATTTTTGTGAATAAAGAACATAAACCGATACCGAATCTCCATAAGACTTCTTTGATCCGTGATCGTCTTTACTACTGGATCCGTATTTATTTAAACCATTGTTAGAGCTGCAAAAGCATAAAGACTTTTCATGACTTAAGTTCGACACCATATACTTTAGTAAATGACAAACCCTTTGGAACTTTTATAATATCCGTCTTTTTCTGACCATTCTTGCCATAAGAATTTTTAGAGCCATCGGATTTATCGTAAGAATAGGATTTTTCATAGCCTTTGCCCTTATCCGACTTCCACTTTGCATTATCTGCCCATTCATTCCATTTCGCGCTATTATCTCCGCCCGCATTCTGTTTCCAATTCGAATCTTTCGAATTCAATCCGTGTTTATTCCATTCGTTATTACCTTATCAATCGAATCAAAAATAATCATAGAAAATATTCTGAAAAATCCCTAATCAATCAATTTTTACCCCATTTTGCTTGGTCTCCATATTTTTTATCACTCGACTTTCCCCAATCCGATCCACTTTTACCCCAGGAATCTTTTCCATATTTCTTCGATCCATCATTCGAACCTCCACCGTGGCTCGAAGAACTATAACCACTGTTTTGATGGTTATCGTGTCCTCCGCCTTCGTAATGGCCACCAGCGGCTGTCTGGAGATCTTCGAGAACATCTATCACAGTTTCTTGAGCTTTAATCACATCCTTTTTATCCTCATTATTCTTATCCGCAAAAGTAATTCCAATGAAACACAGAACTAAACATAATTCGAATACTTTATTCGCCATTTGTTTGAAGACTTTGAAAAGTTTCAGACTTTTATTCCTCTATTCACTTATGTGTTCACTTCTAGGAGCTGTTGAGGAACTGATGAAAAAATAAGTTTTTGCTCTCCTTTTTATATTTGAGTTTGTTTTCCTTCTTTTTCTTCTCGTTAGCTAATTTTCTAATTTATTTAGTTTATCTCAAAAGTGTAATCAATTTTCAAAAACTGTTAACAGTCGCGTGTATTGAAAATAAATGTAATTATTTTATGCATCTATTGATTTAATTGTTTGCATACCTTAATTATGGCATAATTTACTTCCGCCAAACATCGCACTAGAAATCAATAGCAATTTTCGATAAATGTTTTGTATGGCCTAACAGTTAATTCTAATATTTGCATAATTATTAGTCACTAAAAATCATAAGGCATGTAAAATGTTTTATCAGTTTCAGAAAATCTTAGGTATTTTGTATTAATTGGTTTTGTTGCTTTATTGGCACAAATGTATAGATATTTATAAAATTATCATTTTTGACTCAGTAATATTTTTAGGTTTCAATATTAACGATTGATTATGTTGTGATAATAGAAATTTTTTGAAATTTGAGTGCAAAACTGGGTGAGTTATGCGCTTTTCTTTATCTATCTTAACTTTTATCTATAATTTCAATTATACTACAAGTCTGAGAGAAACCAGAATAGTCAATGATTTTTAGCAAATGATTGATTTTGTAGTCTTGTTAATCAAGTTGAACACATTTCTATGTATACATTTTGAAAGTCATTGAGTACGTGAGTGTTTTTTTGCAAACTTAAGAGACTATTTTTGGATAAAGTAAACTTCTGTATAATTCTATAATCTATATCAACCTTTGTATCATTGTAACCTACGCGTGTTTATTGATGGTCTATATTCACTCGATTCTATGAGTATAGACATAAAGTTAGAGCTGAACATTGGGCTACTGTCTGGCTCAAGCGGTCGGTTCAAAACGAAAAGTCGGTTTTTCAATGGCACAAAGTGCCAGATATATCAGGCTGGTCGGGTCTTAGCTCATTGGCCTAATGAATAGGTCTATCTAAACCTACAAGTTTAGTGAGGCAAAAATATCTTCTTTAATAAATTATTCATAGAATAGTTTTGCATAATTTATCAATTTTAAACAACTTTATCTTGTTTTAGAAAAAGTAAATCTTAATAACCAATTGAAAGACCTTGGTTTGAATAATGGATCTTAAATGGAGAAATTCTATTAAATCTGATTTATTCATTGTTGTGCATTTTGTCATTATAATCAATAAGAAATTGCTTAATCATTGAAGCTTCTCAATTTCAGGCGCATTCATAAGCGAATGCATTATCGAAGCATTGTTTAAACTTTGACGCAGAAAGATACAGCGTATAGCGGGAATAGGGTGACCACGCTAGTCAGCTCGAAACTTGACACTAAATATCAAAGAGAGGCTATCAGAAGTTTTCCTATAACAATGCTTTTTGCATAGTTTCTTATATCTTGTTTGCACGAAAACTGCTAAAGCACATTCCCTTCATTTACACACTTTTACCTAGTGTTCTGCACACATTGAGTTTGAGTTGAGTCTATTCAAACGACGATTTGGTTCTATTTGGACTTGCATCAAACCTACCCGAAGGCTCAAACTAATTAAATTGTGATATGTTCTAATTAGATTGTGGTATGTTCTAATAAATTCTAGAATTTGTTGCGAATTCCAGGACGTCCTAGAAAATTATTACATTTTACGGTAAAATTGCAGAATCATCTAGGAAACTCTAGATACTCATATAGTTCCAGAATATTTTTCAAATTTAATATAAATCCAAATCTGTTCAAATTCGAGTCATACCCGGACTCGATTTAGACTCGTCTCGGACCCGACTCAAACTAGTCAAATCTTTAGACTAGAAAGTTTGACTTAATTTGTCAAATTGCTTAGGTCGGCTGGACTAACGTGGAGCACCACTTCCATCTATTTACACTTTCACTTCCAATTCGATATAAATGAGGTAAACTACTAAAATTACTTCAGTCATTGTAGTCTGAATTTGTGAATGTAATCAGTTTGGTCTTTACGAATAAACTGGATTTTCAAAATTTCAATGGAAAAGTCGGAACTGTCCAGTCATAGACTGAACGGGTGGTCGCCCTATGTGGAAAGTCCTTGGATAAGAAGCAAATTTTTAATGTAAATTATCAACTTTTTATTAACTGGTTATTTCTCAATGAACGCCTTCTCAATACAAGCAAATAAGTTTTGCATTAATGGCCTGACGTCATTTATTTTAAATGAAAGAGATACAAATTAGAGTTCCGCATTTAAAACTTCTATTTAAGATCCAAATTTTTCTGACTCTCATTCTAAGCGAAGTATGCGTCAACAGTAATCTTAAACATTTATTCATGTCCATAGACTTCAAGGGCATACTATTTTTGGTTCCAAGTATCGGATACATAAATAGAGCAGTTATCAAATATACAGAGTAGTGTTATAAAGAAAAAGTCTTTGTCAAACCGAATGCTTAAAAAAAGAAAATCAATACAAGATATGCATAATAGGGGAAACATTTAATAAGATATTAGAATAATAAAAACTTGAATGCAAATATTTTATTACAAATAATGATTGAGAATTACATAAGTTTTCTCAAGACAAATCCTAAGTTTTAACACTTATCATAGTTTACCGAAAGCTTAGAACTACGCACTAAATGACATACTTTGACTCATACTAATAAGCTTTTGAAACTTAAAGATACATCTTTTAAATATTAAAGTCATTCCTCTATATTAAGTGCACAAAAAACTCGTTTTAGCAAACACCTTCTTTCCTTATAGTACATATCGTCTGTATTGACTTCTGACTTAAAAGCCTCTAGGACGTTGAAACCTAGCAAACAATAACATCTAGAGCTCATCTGAAAATGCCTTATTGTTAGTACTAGACATGTAATCGAGAGGCATAGTGTGTTCCGACTACACAAATATTTTCAGTTATTCCAAAAACTATTTCCAAAAGCTCTTTACCTTTAACTTAAAAGTAGCGTTTCTTCAATAAAATGCGTGATCTGTTTGTAACAGTTATCACTCATAGAATAAATTTATTTCGAAGGAAAAACAATAAAAATATCGCAAGCTATATGTAAACCTTAAAAGAATAATTATTAGACTAAATATTTGCTTCATTTTTTGGTATATTTAGCCGAAACATTGGTTCAAAATTCTGTAATTAATTCAAATGGAAAAGGTATGGCAATTAGTGCTCAAATAAACCAAACAAATATTCATCCTATTTATGATTGATTACTGAGTTTGACTTTGATGTCAAATCCGTATTTGTATTAGGAATAGTATTTGTTTCTGGGTATATAAAATAATCACTTGCATAGTATATGTGAAAAATATTTAGACAATTTGAATAATTGCCAAATAAAATGGATAAGTGTGTAATTCTAATTATGATAATTAGAAGTAACAGTAAGAGAAAATTAGGTCCTTTTAGTATAGAAATTTGTCTACTGGCTTTTCAAATTTGAAAGCAAAATCTGTGACAAAAGTCATCATTTGAATAAACAGGCATTTAGTGAAATAGAAATCAATTAGTCTTCGATCCGGTTCATCGAAAAACTAGACTAATCGACAAAAAGATTATTTTCACTAACGAACACGATTTTTTCAAATCTTAGTTCAATATCAGGCTATCAGTGAAAGTCTAAGACTAGTCTTTTTTAGTGCTCTATTCAACTCTACTATTATTGAATTGTGTGCAGTACTAGATCGATAGGCTATTCAGTCATTTGTAACCGAATAGTTGACACTAATTAGTGATACAGAACAATAACGATTACCCTTCAAAATGACACTTTTTTCCTGACCCTTCATTCCATGTCAGCTATTATTTTAGTCTCGAATCTCTAATTGGATTTTTTTCAATCTGTCCATTTAATACATTTGTTATTTTTTTGAACTAAGTTTCTAAAAAATAATTAAATTTAATAAGTCTATTAACAAATTATCTCTAAATAGATTACCTTTTTCTCAACTGAGAAAAAAATCAGATAGCTTAGATTACTTTAGTTAACATTTTGCTTAAGAAAAGCTTATAAAAACACTTTCGTGTTGAAAACGAGATTTTGCCTCAAATAATTTTAGTTAGATTAAAAATGCACTTAAATAAGAATTTAAATAAGCAAAGTCTATTATTCCTCTACCTGAGTCTAATATTTAGAATTTTGCTTTGTTTTTCAAAATTGTTGTTATCTTTGAACCAATGCACAAAAGATTACTTTACATAACAACAAAATCAGAGCTAATTAAGCAAAACGCAATCAAACGAAATACGCTTAACATAAATATTTCAACTAATACTGAATTTGAGGCAAAAAATGCTTATTTGAGATATCAGTGTCGATATGGGCTAATAGACAAATTAAGTGATCCATTCAAGTAATTCTATGACTTTATAGCTAGTATGCCCTTAAGGGTCACTTTTTAGATAAATATTCTTTATAGCCTAATTATGCTTGAAAGCTAAATAGCTTTTTAAATAATTATTTCGGAAATAATAGTTCGAAAATTCCCTTTCAATAGACTAATGGTAGGGAAAAGTACCTGTGAAAAGCACCTGTGAAAAGCACTGTTATGTAAATGATGTGAGAAATTAAAAGCACACAATCTTCTAAGAAAATGTTTTTTTTACTTTTTAATCCACACCTACAAATCCAGGTATTGAGAACAGGGTAAATAAGTTATTTGGCTAATATTTTGATAAATGCTTTTTTATAGACAATTAACTTGTGTCTCTCTTTCAATAACGCGCATACACACATTAATCAATTAATGGCTTAAATCTTTTAGTATATAAGATCTGATCGCAGATCGATTGATCAGACATTTCCGATTAATACTAAGTTTTATTTGATCAAATCTTTCAGATCCAGTATTTCAAACATTTCCATTATGAAGGTGAATGTTTGCTATGGTTTATGTGTTATTTATGTTGTATTTAATTTAGTCATTGCTGAGAGTGATGTTAAAGTTAATGAGAAATATGTGAAAGACGATGAAAAGGATTTAATGATGGCAGCTGGTCACCACCATGGGTCACATGGTGGCCATCACAGTAGTTCTGGAGGCGGTGGTGGTCATGGTTCACATGGCGGAGGACACGGCCACTGGGGTTTGAATTTTAAAAAATTTTTCGAACTTGTTTTTGAAGTACTAAGACATGAGTCTAAAGCTAGTCTTAAGCATTAGTTAAGAAATTTTTTAGGCTAAATATCAGATAAGCTTTCAAAACTTCATTTCAAGTAGATTTAGAAAGTTTTCTTGTTTCGATTAACTTGTTTAAAATGTTTTTCTGTTTTTTTGATCGATTGAAGGAAAACATGGACAGTCATGGGGTAAGAATATTATAAAAATCTTTTCTCTACCAGTATTATAATTGATCGCGATTTTCGGTAAACAGGAAATCACGGACATGGACATCACGGCAATCATGGAAACTGGGGTGAGTAGTTTCTACCAGTGAAAAAGCTAATTTAGGATAGATTTGACTGTATTATTGTCAAATCATGCTCATATTTTAAGACTTAACTAAGGTTAAGTTGAGTGATACTCATCAATTTAAGGAGTATTGATAGAGAACAGCGTTTTTTTGCCTTCGACTAACCTAATAAATAAATCATTCAATTTGACATTCGTTTATCTCATATAATTATTTAAAGTATATTCTGAAAGATTTTCAATTTAGACTAAGTTTAACTTAACATTTCGTTCAAGCGAGATAAAAAACTTTCTTACAATACACTCCATTTGCTTAATTAATTGCATTTTAAGTATAACTTAGTTAGCACTAAGTTTACGTAGAGCTACACCAGTTTTGAGAATTTCATATCAGTTCAAAACAATGATTTTTATGCTTGAAAAATATGAAAAATGATATAAAAAATTACTTAATAAATGCTATTAAACTTTTCTATTACATTTACTTTGATAATTAATTCCAAAAATAGATTAACAAAAAGCAAAATAATTGCTCTCAAATAATATAGATCTAAAGTGAAATTTCAATTGTTTAGGTCATGGAGGTTGGAATCAACACGGGTTGAACAAACACGGTGGCCATTGGGGAAAACACGGAGGTGGGCATCAAGCGGGACACTGGGGCAATTGGGGTAATAAGGTATGGGTCAAAGTTCAGATTACCAAAACTTGTATTTAGATCCGTTTTAATGAAATATCAACAATTTTAAGGCCCATTGGAATCGAGACAAAGGTCATGGGTATGAGAAGAAATGGTCTTGGGACCGAGAATCGGGTGGTAAGAAATCTCATGGCTCTCACGGGTCTCATAAATCTGGTCATCATCACGGGTCACACGGTGGACACCATGGAAAGAACAAATGGGGAGGAAGTGGCCACCACGGACATGGTTCTCATGGATCACATGGATCTCACGGTCATGGGGCGTGGGGTAACAAACATGGCAGTCATGGTGGTCATGGACATCATAATTCACATTGGAGCCATAAGAACCCACATCATCACCACTCTAGCCATCATTCACATCATGGCGGAGGACATGGAGGACATGGAGGACATGGAGGACATGGAGGACATGGACACGGTCACTACGGAAAATAAAGACACAAATTTAACCTCAATTCTGAATAGAATATTATTTGGACTACGATTTGGCTATTAATTGAGCGATTTTGTTATTTATTTAATAGTTTAATTATAATTTATTTAAATGATAAGTGCTTCTATTCATTGTTACACAATTTTTTCTCTGCTTGATGCATACTTTCATATTCAATTGTAAAGTAGTGTTTGAAACTATTTTTCAAGCATTAATAAAGCATTTGAATAGAAAAATGGTTTATTTTTACTCAAACCTTGTTCAAAAATAACGAAACTTGAATAATAATTCTCGAAATATCTATAAAACACAAAAATAAAAAGCCCTTACAATAAACATTTTTCATTAAAATTACTTAAAAAAGAGATCTTTTGCAATAGTATCGAATTTCTTTTGAGTTTGTAGAGAAAATAATGCTTTGTAGTAAATTAAACTGTAAAATGGTATACCGGTACTTTCCCGTGAATTCTAGTTCAACAGTCGCTCATATTAAATATCACTTCGGTCCTGAATTTGTCTCTGAGCTAAAAATGAAAATTTTTTATCATATAATAGTAAGATAAAAGCTAATTAAAAATAACATTGGATTCTAGCTACTGTAGAAGATAAAATATCAAAGAGTTAATGAATTTGTTCACATGAACTCATTGATAATAATTAGTGTTGTATAGCTTAGAGATTTTTAGTTTGTCTTGTCTTTGTCTTAGTCTTATAGTCAAAAATTGTCGTTTTGCTTATCTTTTGCTTAGTCTTAGTCTTACTACTTGTGTCATAATAATATATTTTGAAATTTATTATCTAATATGTTTCATAAAATGATCAATAGACTAACAAAACAACACTGAGCGCAAAGACATTCACTATTAAAATATATTGCAATAGGAGTGCAATTGTTTATCTAGTGATTTACAAATGGTTTTATAATTGAAAACTTCAAAAATGAATCATTTCTAATGGATTAAATGACCATATTTGTATCTAAACTTCTGGCTTTGTCTTAGTCTTAGTCTTACGATTTTTCTTATCTTAGTCTTAGAAGTCAAGAAAATCTATTTGTCTTGTTAAACGAAAACCTTCACCGGAAATAAGTTAATACATTCTTCTAAAAAATCTTGAGAAGTCATTTTTTTGTCCATTATATGAGCGAGTCTTCATCCTTAGTTCCATCGCTTTATTGATACCGCCTTTGGTCGCAAAGATAGAATAAACTAATCAAGATATACTGTATATGCCGATAATTTTTGCATAAAATATTCGATTACAACTGTTTATACATTTAAATCAAACAAACACAAAAAGTTTACAAGACTCCAAACGCGTTTATAGATGCCTGAGGCCAATTTCTTTATAAGAATATAAAATTTTTGAAGAAGCCATTTCACTCAATGAGCATTTCATAAGATCTATTCTACATGTATATCAGTTTCTTCTGAATGTTCACTTCAAAAATTTTCATTCGAGCAACTTAAAAGATTAAATCAAGTGACTTATTAAAAACTGGCAAACACTTACACAAACTTCAACATAATAAATATTGAGAGATAGATTCAGTCTAATGGCTCAAAGTATTCATACAAATACTGTCAGTTTATTATTTTTTAAAAAGTATATTAAAATAACATAAATTTAGCCTTGTCAGAAATTGAGATTTGATAGTAATCTTGCCTCTAAGTATTTGTAATAACTAGCGTTGGCAAAATACAAGATTTTCGGACATGAATTATCCTTACTGTATGTTGTTTCATCTTATAAACTGACCCTGAGATACTTTGAGGTGATTATCGACTTTGAGTCTGAGACCAAAGCCAATAAAGAGTATGTGTCTTAAAATGTTTATTGACCACTAATTCAGCTGCTGATGTGCCCCGAGTTGCCCGCAATATGACATAGAATGAGTGTAAATACTATAGCAAAATTTATACAGAACTAAAGTGCGAAAAACTTTTTCAGTATCTTTGATATTTTTAAGTTATTTCAGAACTTTACGAATAAAATCGCAATCTCTACATTTGTTATCAGATATAAAATACAAATAGATAAGATGTCGATATAACAAATATATTGAAATTGTTAATTAAAATCTCAAATATAAATTTGAATATAGATACTGTTTTAGAGCCGAAACAATCCGAACTACCCATAGCTAATAAACTATTCGAGTATTTGAAAAATTTCATAAATCACAATAATAATTATGACAGCGATAATGAAAAACTTCAATGTGATAGCGATATCGATATAAATGAAAAAGATTGTGACGAATCTTTTTTCATAACTATCACATACATTATGGATAGTTACGAATTTATGAGTTAAAAAATAAATAAAATTCAAAAATCATTCTTTTTATTGTTTTTAAATAATTTCTTGCGTGTAATATGATAGTAAAATCTTAGCTCTCCTGTGTCTTATTTCGGACAACTCGGGACATATCAGCAGCCGAATTATCTTAAGACATGTACTCTCCAATATCTTTTATCTCAGACCCAAAGTTGATAATCATTTCAAATTGCATTATACTGTCCGTTTTTTTAAAAACTAAACTCAAATCCTTATAACAACTTTTCTTTATTATTACTCATGAATCAGAACTTACTAATGAGTCAGTTTAAAACATATAAAACAAAATTTGATTACTTAGTCATTCATTTTGAATTAAAAACACTTTTAATAATAAAAATAATGTTCACAACAAAAGAAAAAATTTTTGTTTTGAAAGTTCATCTATTATCTAAATCTCGTGATAAGGTTAGAGCTGAATTTTTTGAAAAATTTAGTAAAACTGGGCCGACCAATGCAACTATACTTAGAATTGAATCAAATTTATTTTGCATATCTAAACTACTTTGTAGGATTACAGTTCTCAAATATGCTTGTAAGATTATAGTTCATTATTAAAGGTTTATTTTGAAACATTCAAATTTCAGTGAGCGATCTCACTTTTGACTCACATTTCCAAAAGCAATAGAGTATTAACTGTAAAATCTTAGTTTAGTTTTAAAAAACGGGCTGTATTATAGTGACGTCAAATAAGTTACTTGTCGATCCAAAATTTTATACTTTTAAACAAACTTCTAATCATCAAATTTAATGTTACAGAATTAGTGTTTAGAAATGGTAACTCAATACTTTATGGCGTATGTTAAAAACATTATCCATTATTTTTTAAACAAAGCTTAATTCCTTTAATCATATTGTTTGAAACTCATAACAGGGCTCAGAAGTTATTTTTTGATCACAACAATAGTTAGTTAATGAGTTTTATAAATAAAATCTCTCTTCTATTGAAAAGACCATTTTATATACTGCGTGTGTTTTTAAGTAAAACATAACCTTTTCTTTAACTTATTTCAACCTTTATTCATAAGGAACATCTCTGCGATGCGTAATATTTAAAGAATTGCACTCAATTTATGAGTTTAGAAGATAATGGGACACATTGTACTATACAATGTATAGTACATGTCATGTATAATACATCTACTTCTCTATAGCTTTTTGATATTCATATTGTATATAGTGGTTTAGCCTGGCCACCCTTCTCCAAATTGGAGTTGTATGGTTATTATATGAAGCTCCTTACCACGTTTAACATAGGCTATTTATCAATATTTAGATCTCTTTACGATCATTTCAAGACTTCTAAACCACATTTTTTGTGAAAAAACGTTTGGTTCAGCTAAAGCATAGGTAATAGAAAAATACATTGATGCACACATGGCCTGGTGTATTTTGCATATATTATACTGTACCATCATGTAATGTACTGCACAGTATAGGTACGCGGGCGAACTGCGGCTCGGGTCGGGTCTACTGCTTAGAATCGCGGGTTGCCCACAAAGAACCGCATATTTATAGGATTTAGAACAAGAGTTAAAAAACGAAAATATATCAAAATGTATGACTCTTGAATAAATAGATTTCGACCTTCAAATATTAATAATCAGTTAACAAACTTTTATTTCACTAAATTGAGACTTGAATTGATTATTTACTGATGATCAGTAAAACCCTTAGAAAATTTCAAAGTCCTTAACTGTACATGCATCTCTGCCAACATTAGTAATAACTTAGATCTACTTTTATGACAGTTGATCGGTTCATAAAATACAGTATCATTTTTTAAAGTTAACATTCAAATAAAACTGTCACATGTATTATTCAAGTGAGCAGCAATTAGAAACGTTAAAACACATTATTAATAAATTATTTTATTAATTGAATGAAATCAATGCAAAAACAGTTAGTTCTATCGTTTGACTTAAAGTTTAAAATAAACTATTTACTCAGGCTTTTAATGATCAATCACTTTATTGGAATAACTAACAATCTGATAAACTTTAATACTAACTCTTACTAAGAAATAAGTATAAATTAATAATTTGAAATAATAAATTTGAAGACAAATCACTAACTATTCATTCAAATATAAAATTAGATATTAGAAAATAAAACTGAAAGTATTAGTTAGACGTTTTTCATAAGACATACCCTTACTATGAAAATCATCGCAATTCCACTGATGCGTAACTTTTACTGTAGTAAATTGAGAGGCTAATGATTTCGCATTTTTATTATGATACAGAAAAACTAATGAAACCAACATTAATACAAATACTTTCATCATTATGTACTAAAATTTTCAACTTTTTTGTAGGAAAAAAATTATCTTTCAATTCAGTTTTAAATTATGGATAATGTATCGGCGATCAGTCGACAACCTAGTATTCGAGTGATCAGGCTCTCAACATGACACGCGATCTGAGTGTTTGTTTGAATAAGTCAGAAAGAAGTTGGGTAAGATCACTATTAAGTATGAAATCGTGATGAAATTTCTTTAGAATAGTTGCCGCGAGATACCAATACGAAAAAGAGTATACAAATAGTACTGGATGAGTAGAACGTAAGATATACAAAACGTATCTGTCGCAAATCTAAAGGGGCGGATCTACAAACGTTCAAGCCTTCATACATTTCAATATAAATTGCATGCCAGAAGAATGAATTTACACATATGTGCATAAAATAAGATAATTTATTGCTCATCTAGTCTAATCCAACCAACCTGGCCCAATCTTACCTTACAACTCTGTGATGGATAAGAAATTTTTATTTTTCACTCCTAGTTGAGTGCTTATACCTATATCAACCAGTAACTCCACTCCTTAGATTTGAGGCAGATATCTATTGCATTTGTTGCTCTACTCATCGAGTACTATCTGTATACCTAGCTTGGTGTTGATATGCATCAGGGCTATTCTGAAGTAAGGACAATCGTGATTTAAACAACTTACTCTAAAGAGAGATGTTGAATAAGTATTTGTAACAGTTTGCTTCTAGTCTATTCTTTCTCCGTTAAACCATACTCTTCTAGGATTTTTTATATATATTTTATAAATTACTAGATTATCGTAGGATCTAGAAAACACTAGCGAAATGACTTAAGGATATAGATATATTCCCCTAGAAAAAGAATTTTTAGAAACAAATTTGTTACTTCGTGTATGATTTATGTAATTGTTGTTAAGAACTGATATTCTGTGAGTTTGTCTGAAATAATTCAATACTTTACATACTGATTTTTGGACTTATAAAGTGTATTTTTAGATATACGTATGTTCAATGCGATTACTTCCCCAATTGAAAACTCACAATTTTATATTTGAAAGTTTTATGTTAAGAATGTTTGTATTTCTAGGCAGCAAAACATGATTGTTCGTTAAGTTCAAACGGTTCTGAACAAAATATTCAGAATAACATACTTAATAATAAACTGTCGCAAGAATTATGTCCATTTCTAACTCATAAACTTTTATGAGTATAACATCTTTATTTATCTGTTCGAATACCTTAAGCCATAACTCTAAGAATAAACTTAATGGACATCAATACGACTCATGCTATTAGTTAAATATTAAATATATTGAAAGTAAATAAAAATCATAATCACTAGTATATGACTGGATCTTTATCTTGGAATTGTTAGCAATGATAGTGAGTCAATTCGGGAGACAAAAACAAAAAGATTATAGTCATCCTTAAGTCACTTGTTATAAGTTTTATCTCAAACTTTTTTCTAATGCACTCCATTTATGTTCCTACAAAATATTCAGATCCTACACAAAATCTTGATTCGAATACATAATACGATTATGTGCCGCTTCGCAGAATTTCTTTACGCCGAACTGCATTTCGCCGAATTTAAAAACAGACCAACCTGTCTATAGGTTTTTTCATATAGAGAAATATAAATTGTATGTTTGATGAAATAAAATTGATTCTACAGCAACGGTAACTTAATTTGAGAGAAAAGGGTCACTCAATATTTTCAATACATTCAAAGATCCAAGTGTTTACAAAAAATCTTAAAACTTACCTAGTTTTTAAGTCTAGACAGAAATGAATTAACTTAAAATTATATAAGCAATAAAAATGTCTTGATTTGGGCTAAAATTTTGTGGTATTTTGTCGGAATATCGAATTCTGCACCCACCTAGCTTGATTCCTGGCTACGGCACTGCTCTGCAGAGCAAAAAATGTGCTGCGACTCATTTACGGTAGGGTGAGAACGCTAATATTGTTGATTAAATCACTTTATTTATTGCAAAAATTTTGTAAAGCAATAGATCTTACTTTTTATTTGATTTAAATACTTTTTGGCTAAGTTATGAGCATAAAATAGTTATCACAGTTAGGTTTGCTAATAAGAAAGATAAGTTTTTATGTGTAGACATACCTGTTTATAAATTCGGTGAAATGGGAATTCGGCGAAAAGAAGTTCGGCAAATTGGCAAACTACCCATGATACTCGTAAAAATTGAAGACTTGTCAACAGAGGGTTGATAATTATTCTGTTTAACTTTTCTCTGTTCTTCTGGGAAGTCCAGCAAGGACTACTTATTATAGAACCTGATGTTGAGCTGACAAATTATAGCTGAGTGAATCTCTCTTAATGTATCAGAAATTTTGCGAAAGTTTATGCGCTAAATGAAATATATTTACGAAGTTATGGAAAAATGAGTTTAATAACTAGTTTCTCTCATATCAAATGTAAACAACTTTTTAATCCTTTCATAAGTAAAAAACAACTATAGAAGAAAAGTAAGAAGAGATCTAAAATTTTGAGCTTTAGTCTGATCTAAATTGGTACAACTCGATCCATAGCGGGCCTTGAACCTTATTAAAGATATTCCGGTTGATAAGGCTTTGGATTTCATGTTTACTAAGCAGATCTCTGAAGAGAACTGTTACAGACTTGCCCATTATTTACGATATTTACTATTATTCATAAGGTAAATGGAAAATTGCAACCTCTTGATCCCACACTCTGTTATTATTCGATATTAAATTTGGAAATCTTAACATTATAGGTTATTCAAGTTTATGTTACAGCAAAATATATTATTCATACTATTTGGGAGAACTTTAGCTGAGGGAGCAGTGTTTCTGATCAAGATAGTCTAGTACTATTTGTTGGGCCTTGCTTAAACTTTTAGAAAAATTAATTCAAGAAATTCACAAACTTCTAGGACCTAGGAAATATCTATTTGAATTATGTAAATTGAGAAGCTTAATTTTGAATTTTTGAGCAAAACATAAGACTAACTTTCGATTTTCTAGTCGATTCAAAAATAACATTCAAATAAAGTATTTTGAATTTATCGAGCTTTTTTTAGATAAATATGACACTGACTGAAAAAATTGAAATTATAAACAAATATTAAAAATTTTCAGGCATGCGATCCTCGACTCTGGAGATATTAATTTCTATGGCGTCACTTGAAGAACAGTTATTTTCAAGTCTTCAAGTATCGTTCATTCAACAATATTTGTAGTTGATTCAAATGTCTGTAATCAATTAGTGTCATATTTATCTAAAAATAGTTCGATAAATTCAAGACTTTATTTGAATGTTATTTTTGAATCGACTAGAAAATCAAAAGTTAATCTTATATGTTATTCAAAAATTCAAAATTAAACTTCTCAACTTATATAACTTCTCAACTCAAGCTTCAAATAGGTATTTTCTAGGTCAAAGGTCATATGCCTAAAGTTTATGAATTCTTTTGGCTGATTTTTCTAAAATATAGATTTTTGAATAGACCATTAAAATTGTTAGATATAATACTCGAAGATTTAAAGTTAACAGTTCTTCACGTGATGTAATAAAAATGATTAATACCCACAGACTCATAGGTGATACGTCCGAGATTTTTAATTGTTGCAATCAACTTTCTTAATAGCTTGAAGTGAATAACTATTCCAAATATTATACTTTAATTGGAAGCACTTCTCAGAAATCAAATTTATTCATCTCTTGAGTAAAATGATTTTGAAATTATGACTAATTAGAAATTTGTTAATTAATCTGAGTAAGAGATATCTGATGAAATAATTATAATTAGTTGAGAGACTGTAATTAAGTTTTACATACATTAAAAAGAATGCCGCCAAATGCAATCATCGAAATTAGTTTGCAACCAATTTTGATGGACAAAAGTTATTTGAAATATTTTTGTATTAAAAATACAAGTTTTGCTCTGAAATCAAATTCTCAGTGGTATATCAGAGCAATTGAGACAAGTGACGCTTCTGCTATTTTAGATAATGACATCAGGTATCATGAATCTTTTGACAATTATACGATAGACAGCACTCAATAGCTTTCTTACTAATATTATTTTTCATGTTATTATTAGATCAATTAATCAATAATAGAGTTGTGTCTAAAGTGTATCTATTAAAAAGTTGACGATTTCTGATTATGTGATCAAGACGACAGAAACATGATCTCATTAGTTTAGTCTTATATTTTGAGCTAATTAAATGATCAAAAGTGTCCGTAAACTAACAAATAACTGCAGTCATACAATAAAATTGAATGGAAGAGCACATCGGTGAAAAGCACGACATCAGAGTTGATTAGATAAAAATTTTGGCTTCACTTGATTAAAGCAAAAAATTGAATATCAATATATTTTACAACGAATATAGTAAAAATTTATAAAATTTAACTTTAGTTCTGCTATGATTACTTGGGTTACACTGGTATTAGCCTAAAGGCATGAGAATTAAGCATGGATTTCATAATTAGTACCAACAATTATTTCAAGCAGTGCTTTCATTCTAATGACTTATTACTAATGTATTGCTTTCTGCGATTATTACTTCCGAATTCATAGCTACTCATTTATTGTTTTCCATTAGTTATAAACAATATTATTTGACTGAACTTAAACCTAAAATCCATGAAAAAAATTGTACTTTTGATCAAAGTTGAAAACGTAATGACCCTTATTAAATTTTCATTAAGTTTACAGACAGTAACACATTTATTCAATCAGCAATCCGTTAAATTAGCTTCAAGTCTGATAGATTCAAAGCTTTTAATTTAAAATATGATGTCTTAATACGGAATCAAGTGTTTAATGAAATTAAGAATTAAGAGAAATATTGCTCTAAATTAATTAATTTTAATCTATCATGAAATTGATATTAAAGAGAAAAATTAAAATCAATAACAAGTTCCGCACATTTTAAGGAAACATTTTGACGTTTATATAAAAACCAACATCATTTTATTTCTATTATCATAACTTTCACAAAGTTTCAACAAATAACATTTTATTTTATAAGATAAAAACGAAAATATTTTCATTGTATGAATTCATTTGGAGAATTAAACTGTCTTTTCTCAATCAAATATTTCAAAAATGATTTATCTGAAAACTTTTGTCATATTTCTATTTATCTTCAAATTGATTAAATGCGGAGAAATCCCTTCTCATAGCGATAAGACTGTTATCTCTTCTGATCAAGACCTCGAAGCTGCTGCGGGATACCATTATCAACATCATTATCCACAACACTACTATCCTCAACATCACTCCTATTACCCTAAAAATCATCACTCTCACCATCATTCACATGGACATCATGGACATGGACATGGAAGTAGTCATGGATATGGTGGACATGACTACCACAGGTTAGCACAATATATAATTACTGTAAATGAGATAAATAATTACGACTCGAAAATCCACTTATGATAGTAAGGGTTGGGATTCTAACGGACATGGCCACCATGGTCATCACAACCATCATGGTTAGTATTGTGTATGATTATAAAAATTTTAGACATCCCTTAGAACTCTTTTAATGCTAAACTTACAGCTAATAAAGGATGGAGTAATCACGCACTGAATAAACACGGGTCTTATTGGGGTCGAGCAGATCACGGTGATCAATACGGTCATTGGGGTGATTGGGCTGATAAGGCACAATGGACCAAAGACAAGGGTATTTCAATATTTTTTTCATTCCTCAGGAACTAATGTTTCTCAGAAGCTTCAGGATTAGAACAGCAAAATTTAACAATATTTTTCTGTTATTTTTTGGTAAAGGAGATGGATACGTGAAGAAGTGGTCGTGGGATAAAGAGCATGGTCTGTCAATATTTTTTAATTGATTGAATTTTTATAGTTTGACACTTTTCATAATTAATTTTCTGATTTTTTTTGAACCAACTGAACTTGAACTATTAAATATTTATTTATAATTATTCAGGCTTCAAAAAAGCTCATAATAACCACGGAGGACATCATTCTAATCATCATCACGCGGATCACGGGTTTGAGCTTTATATACCAAAACAAAAAATCCAATAAATTGACATATATTGCTATATATTTAGTAACCATTATCATCATAACCAACACGGAGGACATGGGCACAGTGATTACGGATCACATGGTTCTCATAGCGGTATTCATAGCATTATTAACTCAGAATTCCTATAGACTTATCTAATATGTAATGTTCGTAATTTAATTACTTTAATGAAGGTCACGGTTGGCACGATCATGGTCATCACAAGAGTGGCCACCAATCCCATCACCACCATCATCCTCATCATTATCATCATTCTTATCACCATTAAAGTGTTTACAGAATAGAAATGTCTTTAGAAGTCTGTAGTTTTAAGTGATGTTTTAGGCAATAAAGTGAAGAAGATTTGACTGATTGGAAACTGTAGCAACACTTCAACTTCCATTAGAACCATTCGTATTTAATCAATAATCCTATATATTTTACTTTTTAAAGTTTTTGATTGTTTTTAAAGCTCATAGTTTTGCGAATTAATTATATTTTATCTGATTTCTACTTTGCATACCACTACCACTTAATTTAGTAAATTATCAAATAATTTATGAATTAGACACAAAACTACTATATTTAATAATTGCTTTTGGATTAATTAAATTTTAAAATAATTGAAATTTACTCGTGTATAAAAATCAAATTTACGTTCAATTTGAAAGGAAAAAATCACTCAACGATACATTTGAGCGATAATAAGCTTGGAATTAAACTGTTTGCCAACATATCAATTATTCACATCTGTATCCCAAAAATGCTTTGAAAAACAATAAAAATTGCACTTATTCAACATTTTTGTTTTGATTGCGATCATTTGATGACTCAATCATATCGTCTGTTCAAAGTTTGCAATAAGTTAATAAGAAAAAGCTGTTAAATAAACACAAAAATGATTAAAAGTGACTCAGCTATCGCAGAAGGTGAAAGGTGAGTTTGAAGTGATTTTTTATACTTGACTGGTCATTATATTTTGCGTACAAACTGTTGGTACAAACTAGAAAACAAAACTGCTTATCATTGCTATGAAAATAATATTAGATGTGAGAAAATAGCTATAAATAAGAGCCTTCTTCAGTGACTAAACTTTTACTTCTCAATATTTTGAGTAAATCAAAATATGAACAATAAGTTCCACAAACATTTTGAAACACTGTTTCACACTTCGAACTAAATATAAAAATGTTGTATTTTCTAGATTTCAATCGACCGATAAGTCTAAGGAATCGATTCATTAATAGCTATCAAGTTATCATTATTTCCATTGTTATTGTTGGCATAAATGCGAGAGAACTGAAGAAGAGTTGTCTTCCACTTGACTCAGCTAAAGAGTTACCACCACGACATCAGAGGTATAGAAAATAGGATTAATATTTTTGATGATTAAGTTATATTTTTTCATAGGTTTTTATTGGCTTTCAGTAACGCTAAGTTGAAGATAAAGCCAAAAATCGAGATTCCGATCGAATTGACCGCTAGCGTAAAAACTGGCATCACTATATCACTGCCCATTATTGTAAAATTTCAATCAAAATTTGATTTAATCACTAACTGGTTAAAGCAGATATCGACCACAGCCAGTGGTGTGGCTAATAGTTTCACTTCATTAACAGCCGCTTTAACACAACTTATAGGTAATTAAATAGACGAACAAAGTCTTAAATAAGTGAAAAAGCAGAACATATGAACAACTTTGAAAACTAATTTTGTTAAACTTTCTCTTCAATTGACTTCAGGAAATATTCCTCCACTTCTTAATGTTGCAACAACTACAACATCGAGTGTCTCTTCTAGTAGTGCTAGTGCCTCATCTCCTGCTAATCCCACCAATGATTTTATTAATGGTATTAGTTCTTACGCTGCTGGTGCTTCCGCTAACAATTCTAATTCTAACATCAATGGTCGCAATTCTGACGATAAAAACTTTGATAAAGTGTTGCTATTATCAAAATTTGCCAACAATACTAGAGCACAATCTAGAGCTAAGTTTTATAAGGTATTCAGTGTTAAATGTGTTATCAAAAATATTATTTTTCATTGAATTTTTTGCTCCAAGTCGATAGAGATCAGTCACTCAAAATTAGGTAAAGGGTGTCTTCTTAGAGCTATCTGTGAAGTAGCGCAAACACCACTCATAGCACCCAATACTGGAATAATAGGCGAGATTATTGACATGTTTTTAACGTAGGTTTATGCAAAAAAATTGGTCTAATTTCTACTGAACAAAATATCTTGTTTATTTAAAGGATATCTCCATTACATAGCGAGTTACCTGAATTTGAGGACTATTTGAATGCGCAAACATTTGGTCGCAATTCATTCCTTAGACATTCGACAGTTTTCCGAAACTATACATTTAAGGATGAATGTCGTGCTCAGTATGGCATTGAATGTCCGTTTTCATTGTTCAACATCAATCATATAATACCTATTGTCTAATTTTGATGATTTTAACTTTTTATCTAAATCATATTTTTATCTATAATGAAATTTATGAATAAGCAAAACGATGATTGTTTTATTTATTAATTTATTGCAACTTTAATCAACTCTCTCTTCGATCAAATGAAACTAAATATCAATAAATAAGCAATTTTTATCATATTGTTCACAGCAAATGATTCGAGAAATAAAGCTATTACGTGTTGAATAAACTAAGCTATAACAAGTTATTTTTAGTCAAGTAATTATTATATTTTTGATAAGTTATACCGTTTTTCAGTTGATTAGAGTGATCTATCTCTAATCAGAAAGGATAGAAGCTCGACGGTCCGATAAAATAAATACTCTTAAAATTGGCGGCCAAGTCTTCGTGCGTAAACATAATCGGTAGCCGCTTCTTCACAGTCAAACCTAACTTTTCTGCCAAGCGATTAGAGCCATCGTTGACATCCCAGGTCTCTAAATAAAGCGAATCATAGCCAACAAACTTATGAATAGAATTATAAGTCAGCGCTTCTGCGACTTCGTTGCTATTGGCGTAAAGCGGTTGCGGAGCTATTGAGTTATCATTGGTAGACTTGAATATAGTGTAACCAGCGATATAGCCGTTTTCGATATAGCGCGCCAACAATGAAACAGTTCCCGGTTCTGCGATTGATAACTCTAAGAATTTTGCTCTATTTATGCCACATACCTGTTCATCGTATTCGATAACATCGGGCAAATTATGAACTGTAAAAAACATCAGTATTTTCTTTATAGAAACTTCCAGATTCTTGTATTAATGGATTTGTTATTGGTTATCAAAAATTGAAATTTACTGAACCTGTAATCCACTCGATATCGCAATAGTCTATATATTTATTGAGTGCAAATGTTTGCGGAATTCCAGAATAGGCTAACATTCTCCGGTTGGGAATCATATGGAATCCAGACTTATCTCTTAAGGGAGCGACAACTTTGGGTTCGGAAAAAATGGCACAATTTCTACTAAAGATGTTGCAGTGTTCTATACATCTTTTCCACAGAGACAATCCAATTCCCAATTTCTGATATTTAGGCAAAACTGCGTATTCGCCCAAAAAGGCTAAATCATGATTGATGTTAAGCCCAGAACAGACACCCAGTAGTCGGCCTTTAATGGTAAAATTAGTTTTCAACTTTGTATCAATTTTCAGAATTTGATGTTTTAATAAAAATTAGAAGCTGTAAGTACTTGTAATATTGCCGCAAAAATCAAACTATTTAAATTTTTAGGAAAAATGTAAGCTGTAATAAGTTAGTAAGTTTTTATTTAAGATGTAAATTAATTTTGAGAATAAGAGTTTTCGCCGTCGTGTTCATTCCTGATATAATACTAAAAAATTTGACTTGTAAACCCTTCTGGAAATGATTGTTGAACGAGCTTCCAATCAAGAGATATATTCTAGTAAGCGTGCGTTCAACAATCAATTCACTTATGCTTTATGATTATTATTGAGCTCAAAAAATTAATATTAATAAATTAATTCCTTGGACTCAACCATAAGTCAATATAGTGAATGATCAGGTACAAACTGTAAGATGATAAACAAAGAATGTTTATTATTCAATAATATTTATGAACACCCCTATAATAAAAAACCTATTTCTTAAAGCAACGAAATAAGTAAAACGCTTAAAGCTGCGTTTCAAAAGTGTTTATAAAAATTCATCTCTTTGAAGTTTAAATATGAAGTTTACTAATTATAACGTGTAATTAAACATATATTGAATTTTATTATATGAGTAAAGTAGGATCTGAGCTCAACGTTTAAAACAGAATACAAAAAATAGATTAATTCAAGATAGGTTTTTATTATCGGGACATTCATATGGGTTTATGAGTAAAAATTCAATTTCTGTTATAAACTTATTGAATTGATTTTTTGAGAAGTTAGTCAACAAAAGAAACCAGTTTAAATTAATAAATTAATTTCTTGTACAAATAATTGACATGTGATAGCTACTAGTTAAGGTTCTTAAGCAAATTCAAACTTGTTGTTTATAAGTTGATTGCAAAAGCATTACTCATCAATATTCCTCTAATGAACTTATAAGTAACTAAATTGATTATTAAATTTTTAGCTAACTTAAAAACCTTGTTATTGAAGCTGATCTTATACTATAAGTGCGCACCTAAATCAATTAAACTTGAATAAAAATATTTTTGGATTCTGTTTTCGTTTTAGTAGTTTGAACTGGCAGGGAATGTTAACTATCGTATCACTAAAATCCCTTAATATATGGTTCTTCGTGAGATTTCGATCAATTAATAAGATTTGAATATAAATTTAGATGGAATAATATGCTCGGAGAAAAGGCGCGCACAATGTAAGCCTACATATAATACATGTATAGACTGTTTTGCAAAATATCTGAGTACGTAAACTAGTTGCGTAGTTATTGTAGTTTTGAGAATTGAATATCATTTGCATAAATTGATATATTTAGTAACTATGCAATCTATACTTGAAAGCTAAAGTAAAATGTTGGTTGAAAATTTCTATAAACAAAATATATTAATAGATAATGGAAAACCAGATACTGTCAATCTTTTTAGAGACAGAAAGTAGGCGCAACAACTGTATATCCTATAATAACTTGAGTAGAAAATAAATAACTCAAAAGAAAATCTGGCAGTGGCTGAAAGCCTAACAAATCAAGAAGAGAAGTGGAAGAATAAGTTGAACAAAATTTAAACACAATTGGTAAAAGTTATGTAAATTAGAGAAAATAACTAAATATTTGCAACAAAACGGCTAAAAGTTATTTAGTTAAATATGAAGTCAAAGATGTTTAAAAGATAAACTACTCGAAGTAGTAATGAAAATCAAAAACTAATGCAAAAATAGTGTTTAAATAAGTTAAGAATGGGTACACTTAAGCCGTCACTAACAGCACATCATTAAAGACGAAGAAAGTTATTCCACAATTGATGGTTCAAATGGTTACGATAGTGATTCACATCTTGCACATCCATCTTTTAAAGCTGGATTCGTTGAACAATTGATCGAAAAATTAAAATAGAAAGGAAGAAATTACAAAAATGCTATTCCCAAAGCCTGTTGTCGCGTACTAGGACTCGAATACTCATAGCTCACAACAGGTCACTATCAGAAACTAATTAAACCAAAATTATTTATCTATTATTACGTTAATTCTACGTAAAATATCTATTGTTTTCATTGACTAGTAATAAAGTTATAAACAATTTATTTTTGTGCGCATTTTTCTCTGAGCATAATGCGAGAAAGCTTACGAGTTATAAGTACTTTACGAACTTTGCTATCAAGATGAACTTCACTTCAATCATACATTAATGATGTCATCTTGGATTCTAGTTTGCAATTGTCTTAACTAGAATCAATTAAGATATAATTCAATCTGACCCAATCTTTAGCATCTAATACATACCGGTTTCAGTATCTTCAGCAACGAATATGCAGTTTGGGTCAATCTTCAACATAGTTATGTTGGTGTGATTGCCAACAATAATTCCAACAGAAGCACAAATATCCAGAACATGATCGTTATCGCAAAATCTCATTTGCCGTACTATAAAATCTGGTCGTTTTACGATCGCCATTAAATCAGTTCTTAATTATCCGTTCAACTAGTCTTTTGATTTCATATCACACGCTCTCACAGAAGCTGAGCTTTATTTCCAAAATGAATGTGTTCAATAGTAGAAAATATGAAATGCATTTCTATTAAATAGTATTATTTAATATAAGCTTTACTGTTGAGAGAATGCGTCAACTAATCTATCCTTGAATTACGGATCAATTTTAGCATAATTTATATCAATTTATGCTATAATTGCTTTTAGTAGAAAAGAGTGTTCAGTTTTTCATATCAATAACTAATTTTAGATTCTCTTAATTCATGTATCGAAGCATTGGATCATTGAAAATGTAATCATAAAAACAAACGCGTTCATTAAGTTCTTTACTAATGATTTCCCGATAGTTGAAAAAGTTTTTGCTTTGGATTTGACACAATTTTTCTTGTGCTCAAACAGATAAAAATTAATTTTCAAAAAGAATAAAAATGTATTGGAGTCGTAAATGCATGAATTTATTTAAATGTGCGATTTGAATATTTATTAGTTCTCATTTTTGTTGTCGACGAGGTGATATTCCATTTGAATACAAGTCGTTATTTATATGATTTGTTCAGGAAAGCTAATGAATTTGTCGAATAGAAAAGTGCTCAGCTATTAACCTGAATAACGCAGAGCATTTGCATAAACACTTTCAATGTCAATGAAAATCAATGTAATCACAACATTGAACAATAAGTTGTCACAATTGTCATACAGGGAAACAGTAGATAAAATATTCTCATTTCACTTTTAATGGTTTACAATCACACTTGCATTTGTAATAAGTTATTCCTTATCAGAGGTATTCCTTTTTTATTTGTTTAAACAGTTTTTGGTTAAGGAAATTTAATCAGATTTCAAGATAATCTTAAAGTTTGAGAAATAATATTTTTTTCATTCTGCTCTATATTTGAATCTGGAACTCCGTCCAAAGTTAGAATCAAAGCCTTGCTTACAGTGGCGAAGCCAGTAGAAGCAGAAGGCAAACAGACACCCAACTCAAATCTGTCATCTACTTGATGTAAAAAATTGTATAATGTTGAATATGAATTTTTCTTAATTCGTTATATATATTACGAATCAAAGCAAAAATATCTCATAATTCAAATTCAAGAATACGACACGATCGGAAAAGTACATATTCAACCAAATTGAATACGATTGGTGCACCTCGTCAGAAAGTTTCTGGTTCCGCCACAGCTTGCTTGAAATAGTAAATCATATTTGCATTCACTCTGTTACTACAATCCTATTAATTATTTATTGCAATAATGAGTATGGCTGATGGCTACTGATTGTCACGTAATGAAATTAGTTAACCATATATTATTCCACATTTTTTTATTTATGTTCCCACTTATATTTAAATTGTTTAACTCCTAAATATCTCCTAATGCCTAATATATTATGATATGATAACAAAAGATAAAACCTGACATTTGTTTGACTCATTTCTTGAAATTTTCATCAATATATACACTAAGTATTTACTCGTATAAACGCCATCAAAAATTCACGAGATCCAAAGTAAACTTTGTCTTGAATCTAAAATAATCCATTTTAAAAGTCAAAGTGTGGGAGAATTTTGATTATAGATGTTATGCAAAGCTGAAATTTACCTCTCAAAAATATCAATCTTACAATTTTTAGGTCAATTTCAAGAATATTGAATAGAATTTATGAATCAATCCTACATATTTTCACATTAACGGTCCCATCAATTTTTAAGGAGATTGTTAATCAATAAATAGCTGAAATTAATTATTTAGTAATGTTTTTAGATATCTATGTAAGAGGGAAATGCTGAAAATCAAATTTATCCGATTTAATGTCTTATAGTTCCTGAAATGCAAATAATTTAGGATTTAATGAAATTAGAATGAAAGAAAATTCTAATTTTATTAAAAACTCAGCATTTCTTGTTGAGATAAGCTATTTTATCTAGAAAAGGTTATAAACATTACCTACTCGACTTATTATTAGATACAGGAATCGCCAGTTTAGTTAGTGTAACACTTAATTTCGAATTTAGGCCGAAGTACTGACCGAAATCAAGGTCACTTTATGAAAAAAGCAACCGCTTACAAGGGTTTAAGTTATACTGTAAAATATTTCTCTTTATTCAGACTATACTTGTAACAAAAGATTTGAAAATTTTTTGTTTCACAGAAATTATGAAATGAAAATCAACCGGAAATAAGCAGGAAATCAATCGTAGAAATTGCCATCCAATTAAAATATAATTTCTTTATTTTTCATAGTTTCTATATCTTACAATCAATGATATTTTGGCGATTTTCAAAATTAGGTACAAATAGTTTACAAACTCAATTAAATATAACTCCTGTTTTGGTTTTTTGACTTTTTACTTCTTGGACTCTTCTATTGTTGACTCATGAAGTATTTATCAAATAGGGAACATTTTGGCAATAGTTTACTGAAAAATAAGAAATAATAAGTGAAATAATGGTGAAAAGGTTTATTTTGAGAAAAAAACTTTTATTCAGATGAAATGCCATCTGAAACAATAGCTTATGTCTGAAAGATAGAAATATGCAAAGCTTACCATTAAATGAAACATTGAATGGATGAATTGACCAAACTATGATTCATCCAAACATTGATTCAATTGAACTGTTATACAATATAAAATGGTAGCATTGATAGCTGTGTTTCAGAAGTGAGAAAAATCGCCGGTTGTACGAAGATTACATCAATTATATTGCACAATAAGAACAATGAGTCCAAAATAGACGAGTCCTCTTCATCTAACTTCATATTTGATAAACTAGTGATGCTATTATACATAAACTTCAATAAATCCTTTAAAATAGTGAAAACTTTTTCAACATCAAAATTATTAATCCGTTAAATGCAAAAAATGCGACAATTTTCTGATTTAATTTTCAGAATAAGAAAGTTTTCGCTCAGTTAGTTATTGCATGACTGCCACATAACATGAAAGACTCTTTGATTGTTAACCTAATTTTATGAATGGCTTCATATTTTTTACTTCTTATAGCATATGTTACTTATTTAAGACTAGACTCTATCGAAAGAGATCATTTGAGAAATGCTCTGAGAGATAGAGAAAAAAATAAAACTTGTTTTCAAACCACCACTTCCGCTATGGATATAAATACAGTCTTAGACCCGAGAACCAGTACAGGTTTTCAACACTATAATATCTAACAGGTATTTGTTAGTCAATAACTTGTTTGCCTGTTGGATCTCAGTCTGTACTTGTGGATAACTTGAACATTTCTATTCGTAGTCATTTGCTAATCACTATATGCTTTTATGGTTCTGTTTAATTGCATTTTCATTAGTGATTTTAGTTATATTTTGCAAAATTCTTATAAATGTAGCACACACTTTGTTTCTATAGTGTGTCAAATGGACTTTTCATTAAAAATTTTGGAGATCAAGAAAAACCTAATTATTTGATTGTTCGATGCCTCATTATAACCATGTCAAGAGTATAGTTGAATGGAAATGTTTGCACTTCACCTTAAACTGGATGTTTGATTTAGCACATTACACGATAAGTTGCATGAAGCTTAACCTTCGATTTTTATATGAACAGCTCATCTTACTTCTACTTCAAATATTTATCTTATTTTTAATAAATATAATTTGTCAAAAATACTTAAATTTACCTCAAATGAATTTTTTTAATCACAATATGTGATATTGTCGACCACATGGCATTTTTCGAGACTATGTAATGAAAGAGCTTATAATATATATTTTACATATTAAACATTTTAACTCATAAATTTAGCTTAACATCAAAGTTTTATCAGACTTCTTATCACATCAGATCATAGTTTATAGATAAGCAATAGTTTATCGATCAAAAGAAATGTCTTTATTAATGTTTTGCATGAAAGAGTGGTAAAAACATTAACACAAATAATTTAAGTCAAGTACATCTCCTTTGTTAACCTCTAACTGTTGCACAGCAATATTTTAAGGATTTGCTCATTTATTGAGTTACTTAAGTAAAGGTATTAACTTAAAATATGAATCATTATACTTCAATAATAATTAATGTCCTAATAGTTACTTAAAATCAATGGTTTCATTGAGTCAAAGTTATTTCAAAGTTAATTCACGATATCTGAGCCAATAAATGTTTTCCCTATAATTCTTGAATGAAGTATTAATTTTTATTCAAACTCTGAGTTGAACAATAGTTCTCTATGAAATATTAAATTTTTATACTTGCTTCAATTTATCATCTGTACGCATCAAGGATCAGGACAGATGTTTGCACTCACAATCATGTATTTGAATGAATATTTCATAGAATGAGAAAATCAAGAACTTTGAATGTTTAATAAGCAAGTGTACTATCGACCAAAATAGCATAAGTCAAAATGTGCGCTTAAAAATCAGTAAAAGCCAATGAGAATTGAACCAAATAAGGGAAAGGTTGAGTACATCATTTTGTCATATTATTTTCATAAGTATAATTTCTAATATGATTCATGAAATGCGAAACTTATCTTTAAATCTCTATAAGTGTTATAAGAACCCCGATCAATTTTGCCCTAAACTATATTGTTATGGAGATGGTAAATGAATAAGAATTTTATATTGAAATTGTATACCCAATCGTACTATAGTTTGAGTTATGTTAGGTTAGATTAGTTTAGTTTAGGTTAGGTTAGGTTAGTAATGTTAGTAGCATTAGTAATATTAGTAGTGATAGCAATGTTGGTAGTGTTAGTGAAAGTCAATGCCGAGAAGTGCTCTTGTTCCTCCTCCATTTCCACACACACATCATCGAGAAAGTGTGCGGGAATTGAGATCTCGGACAGGTGACGGCCATGTCCGAGGTACCAAAGAACAGTCGCTATGTGCACACAACATTTGACTATTCTTTGGCCCGATGGACAAGAGCACGCGTAGGCGAACACAGTCGACACCACGTTTCTTTTTATCAATGAGGATATAAACGAAATGTCTAATCGAATTTTAGTGTCGATTCTGTATTCGCCCACGGATTAACAATGGTCAATATCATATACAAAACTTTAACTCCCTCTAGCGCAAAAACTCTAGGCAGATTTTGTTGAGCCCAGCAGACAATTTTTCCCTCATACAGTGGTTTCACTTTGTAAAGAACTTTTCATTAACGCCCATGGACAGCCTATTAATGCTTACCTAATATATCACTTAAAGAATTACAGTAAAAATATCGCCGAAAATTGTGATTTCGTCATTTGGGCTGTTTATAAATATTATAATTAGGGTCTCCACAAAGTGAAATCACTGTAATGTCCACTTTAAAAATATGCAATCAAATTTCGATTGAAAGTTATCCCAGGAGCCCATAGGGAGCGCGCAAACTTCTTTGTATCGAATTTTAACATAAGTAACTTAAATTCATCAAATAAATAATTTAGAAAAGTTGAATGTAAAGTAAACAATTTATGAACTCCTCATCAGTAAAACGATTAATGCAAAAGTTCATTATTTCGTTTTGCCATAAGTCAGACCTAAAGTTTATAAAGCTTTCAAAATACTGATTACGTAAATATTAATGTGATCACTAAGTATGTAAGGCGTGAAAGTTTTATTTAACATATACTTATTTGGATGACAGTACACTTTTTAGTTACAAATTATTATAAATCTTAAGCCTTTTCCGTATTTTGAGGCTTCAAAAGTGTAGATTTTCGAGTAAAAGTCCTATATCTTTTATTTGTTTGCATTGTTGATTCTTCCAATAGGATAACAAGTGCAGGATAAGTAGAGATTGTTTCATAAGTCTATTTCTAAAACAATCAGTTTACATTGTTAAACGAGACTCAACATCTTAACTTTACTCATATTTTTGAGTGGCTCACTCGCTTTCAATAATTCAATAATAATTGCCCAAGGAACGGGTTTATGAAACAACCCATTTAAGGCTGTCACTGCGATTGGCTTGTATTGTTGTAGTAGCGATTATGTCTCAAAGTTAATCTTATTCATTATGCTTCCTAATGCAGTCAAACTTTAGATAGTTCATTAGCGATTGTGGTCTCCAGCAGTAATTGTGGAAAATCGACTACAGACACAAATTCAACCGTAAACACAAACTTTTTTGCATTTCAATTGATCAATAGCTCGTTGAAACTTACTGAAATTTTGATGTCTTGTGATAATTGTTATTTTAAATTAAAAATTAAGTTTAAGGCATCCTCAAAAATATTTTCTACAATGTTTATGGTTTATGGTTCTCAAATTTTTAGCGACTGTCAACTTCTAGTCAACCCGATGATCTACAGGAAATAAATATCATAAATCTTTTTGAGAGTTAAATGAGTGTTAAAAATGACGGAAATTTCAGAACAATTTAGAAAAATCTATAAAAATAATTTGTTAGGTAATTATGATCTAGTTCAATCGTTTTTAATGCAGAAATACCCAATAGACAAAAATTAGTGAAAATTCATAACGCTTCTAGCTATAGTCAAGAAATTATCTGATTCTTCAATTTGATAACGGTTTCTTTTATTCTTCAGAAGCAAACGTAAAAGTTTTGAAATGCGATGCTATTAGATTTTGATCAGCAATTTTTTAAACTAGAAATCAAATTTTACTTGAAATCTGACACTTCAGAAAACTTGCAAACCATTAAAAAATGATTAAGTGATATTATTTTTAATTACTTCAATCAATCGTTTGTTTAAAGGAAGTGACGCATTGTTTTGCATTGAATTTTCCACACCATCGATAACTTGACATAAATGCAAATTAAAAGCTAATTTATTCCAATAGACTACAACCGATGAGTTTTTTGACAAACTTTTCAATACAATTAGTTTTGCTTCTCTATATATGAAGAAACACATTATTTGCCTAATAGGATTATAGTTATTAAATAGTCAATAACATAAGTTAAACTTGAGCTGAAGCTTAGCTCAGCTAAGGCTCGAGCTCACACTATTGAGTTTTTGATCTGACTTAGAAATCAAAAGTTAGCAGTGTTATTCTTGAAATTATTCTATTAAGTGATATGAAAAGAAGAATTGAGGCAAAATTATAGTTTATCTTTTAAATGATTATTTTCATTTCAACTATAGAATCATAAGAAACTAAATTTTTGAGCCTGAAATGCTTAAAAATTGTTGTATCATGTGTTTAAGCTCACTTTTATGGTTTTGCGTCAAAATAATGCCAGTAAAAATAACAGTAATAATAACTGCTTTTATAGTATTTTCAAAAGGTTTTTAATGAAATTCACTGCTTATAATATTAGTATTTATATTAGGCGGGGAATTTCACATAACTAACCTAAAAATTTAAATTGTATTGACAACACTCATTATTTTAATACATTTATGCTAAAAATTGACGTGCGTGATATTTTTTATAGTTTTCAGTAAATTAGGAGTTCATGCTCATGTATAAATGAGCCGCATTCGAACAATATCTTATTGCACTATTTTTGTTGGTGTTAATACTGCGGCGTTATCTATGTTAGCATTATTTTTTGTATTTGCGTTATTTTCACTTAGCATTATTTTTATATGCGTTGTTATTGCGACGTTATTTTTGCTGGCGTTATTTTGACGCGATGCACACTTTCATGACGGGAAACTCGAAGCTAAAGTTCAGCTCAGCTCAACTCATGTTCTTCACTAAAGGTTATGTTCGAGTCGTAAAAAGTATTCAAATACCTGGACTTCAAGTTACGCTGAAATGACAATATTTAGCGGAAAATTTGTTGTCTAAAAGTTGAAGCATTAAATAGTTTATTGAGAAGAAGCGCATAAAACTTTGAAAGTAATTTGTATGCATGACTACTACTAATAATAATTATAATGGTTGTAAATTATTCTAACTCTTATCGAACTCTTTTAAAGTTTTATTTTGAATAAAGTCTATCAAAATTAATGAACCAAATTATGATTCACTTGAAGATAGTGTAGATTTTTATCTACTGTCTGTCGTGATTATTGTATGAAAAACGATTCCGAAAAATAGGTTGTCTATAGCGGTTCTTAAGCTCAATTAAAACTTTAGTACATATGAATTTTCTGAACTTGTAATCGTCTTCATAACTGAAAAGCATTACTGGATTTTGAAGATTATTGAGGAATCAAAAATTTCATTCATGAGGCATTCATTACTATAAAATATTTAGGGACTTTCGGAAACGCCGAATTTAGTCATATTCGAGATTATTCAAAATGAATAGTGATTTCTCTTCTTTCGAGAAAAATCCTCAAAACCTTTTGTTGGAAAGTATGAAAAGGTTCATAAGTTGTAAGCTTTCAATAAATCAGATAACTTCAAGTGTTTTAGTTGAATGCAGTACATTTAGATTTAGTTTGAAGTTTTAGTATTACGAAACAGCTTGTAAAAACTAAAAATTTCTAAAAACAGTCATTAATCTATTAGCGAAAAGCATTGTTCACATTAACTATAGTTTAACTTCAACTTTCTCTTCATAGTTATTGTTATTACTTGGAAGCATTCAACTGAGTAAAAGAGCGAATATAAACCTTTAATCATATCATTGTGAAAACTCGATTTCTATATTTTGTTGCCAGACACACGCCAACGTCTAAGTATGGTTATTAACACGAAAAGATATGAAAATACTTTTCACCTTTGGATGCGTTTCGAGAGTATGAAATGTGAGGCAAATTAAGTGTTCACTAAAACTTTAGACTTGAGAGTAATTTTAAGCTATTAGATAAACTTCTACAACATTACATACGAAAAATTGATGTTTCACTAACCATAAAGAAAATTTATACGGCATTTAAATATTTGTGTTACTTTTATTGCCATATTGATAATGATTTGATTGATAAACAGATATCTAATCAACGAACGGATTAAATACTTTACTGTTTTTATAATACATTTGTTATTTTTCATCTGATTCAAAGCTCTGCCACAAGTAATGATAGCGAAGCCCTTAAAAGAGGCAATTTTAGACTCTTTTAGACTCCAACTTCTTTCCATGGCTGCTCGTGTGCAACAGAGCGAGAAACACTCCTCTAAGTCATGTGTGGCCATCAGTTCTCACCCGACGGCAATTTTTAAGAGTAGCTGTTGGCCTAAAATGGTTATACCAATTGATATAATCATAAGAGCATATATTGGTATTTACCGAAAAACATTCAGTTCAAAGTCAACGTTAAAGATGATTATTTCGCTTATAGTCTCTTATCTTTGTTTTAGTAAACACCAGAAAAACTTCAAAATTACAATAAATTCACACCTGAATGAGTTTGACGGAAACTCTTTAGAAACAAATTTTCGAGTTTACTTTAGTTTTCGACTGTCAGTACTCGTGAGCTCATCAATAGTTTGAATTTAGTAAAAGCAAAGTTATTCAGTTCAATTTTTAGATAAATATTCAAATTGTATTATTTTTGGATTATCCGTCATGTAAACTGTCATGGATTTAGAGGTATCAACTCAGACATCGATCGTTATAGTATTTTTTGCCACTCTCGCCACTGCAGTCATTCCGCCGATTGTCAAGCGACTGTGGTCGAGAAGAAGGGATAATAACATCTTTACAGTCAGTGATAATCATGTATCAAAAACATGTATGAGACACAAGAAGCAATGTTCCAGTTCGGAATCACTCGTTCTTCAAGTGTTTAACTATTTTGCTGGTGGACTATTGTTTGGGTTTTTAGTGCTACGACTTATGCCTCAATCTTATCATCATTTCAATTATGTTTTCAATAATCCTAATAATTCTTCCAATGATCAAACTATTGTTGTTGATAATACTGATGTTGGTAATACTGTTCCCAAGTTGAAGAAAAGTTTACCTTATGTTGAGCTCATGATATCTGGATTTTTCTTTGTCGTGTACTTTTTTGAACAACTCATTCAGGTATTTTCATTACGTTTTCATTTTCTAGAAGTGTTTACTCAAATTTATTACATTTTTTCATATCTTATTTCATTTTTACAACTTTTATAGTAATGTCTTTCAAACTTTTTAAGAAAACTTTTATAAATTATACTAATAGTAAGGTTTTAGTTAGCTTTTTCCATAGTATTGTTGAAGATCATATTCACTAATTAATGCTTTGAAAGTCGAAGTTAGAAAATGTTTAACAAATGCTTCATTAAGTAAAATCTTCTCTTAAGTGAACCAAAACTTGAGCGTCATTTACAGCAGTATTTGAGACAAAGTTGGCTAAAGCTAATTTAAATTTGAAAGCTCAGCTTTATTGCTGTTACGCGCCTGTCATTATTGTATATCTCAGTCATATATGAATTCAGTTTGGATAAGGTTTAAAATTATGTTCAATGTCTCTATTATTAAGCAAAAAGGTATTAGACAGAGTACTACGCGCTCGACCCAACCCAAAGGATTATTAGTGAACGTGATTTACAGTAATGATAGGTGCGAGACATTAGTAAACCATAGTTTTAAGACTCGATAAGCTTGAAAATTAGCTTAGCATATGATTTAAATTGAATTTTAATAAGTTATTCGTGTTTTAACTCAAATAACAGGCATTTACGGGTTGGGACGGATGGCACACAAAGAGTTCATTCGTTCATTTGCCTACAATTAATACATCAAAAACTTCGACAGATAGGCGTAAAAGTGATGACTTGTCACTTGACGATATGAACGAATCCAATCAGCCATCACTTGTCGCGTGTCATCGGAAAGACTTTGAGGAGGAGATAACTGAAGATAATGAACAGAGCAGTAACCGCAAACATAAACCTGAGTGTCCGCTATCGAAGAATCCCAACAGTAGTAACAAACAGTTGAGAATCCCTTCACGTCCATCACATCCATCCTCTATCATAATAGTATTGCCCGATCAAACGAATGAAGATCCGACTATTTGGCTTCAATTGAGACTTTGTTTGGGTATAATCATTAGTGTTTCAGTGCATCAGTTAACAAATGGCGTCACAATTGCTCTACAAGACGGCAATTGGTGTTGGATTTCAGTCTGTGTCATTTTATCGCATTCACTGTTGACCGCATTTATGATAACCTCAAAGTTGATGAACAACTGTCGAGATAATTATATTATATTTCTATGTCAACTCATTTTCTCATCACTTATGCCTTTAGGTTAGAAATTAGTCTCTTATTAATGCAGTTATTAGTTTTGAAAAGTTTTACAAAATTTGTCTAATTTATAGGAATTTTAATTTCAACGTTTTTCAAGACATCAGCGTTTAGTGAATTGCTACTAAACGGCTTATCAAATGGTGCGACTTTTCATCTCGTTTTTATGACACTTCTTCAAGGTGAAAGATGTACAAGACTCGCAGGTCTTATACAATATCTATCAATGTATAGCGGATTTACAGTTATCTTATGTGTCACTCTATTCATTGCTAATAATTAATTGAGAAAAATATCAAATGATTCTAAGATACTCATAAGTCGAATATTTATTAAACTTGTTTTAAATCTTGAGATCTCTGAGATTCAGGGAAACAGTTTTGTCCATCATTTTATCAAATGTATTAAATTTGGCATAAATAAACTTTTTATGTCTTCAAATTATTCCATTTTTAACAATTTGTTTCAATGGAATAAATTTGACTCTTGAAATGACATTAAAATTGGCACATTTTTTTCTTTGCAACAAAAACATAATCTCTTATATATAGCTTCTCTTTCAAAACTAATGTCACAATTAAGCAGTTCCCAGAAGTTATTCGACTCAATCTCGTGGTTTTCAAGATAAAAGAACTGGACTTTAATACAAGAGCTGTTAAAATAATGTTTCATTAAATGAATGAGAAAGACAGTAATTCCCTACTTTTCGTGTTTTACAGACCATTTAATAAGAAGGCAATGAATTAGAGTCTGTTTCAAATTCAAGTAAGTTTACTATATAATAATAATTATAGTCAAACCAAAATCATTATTAAATCATTTTATTAACCCAAAAGTAGATTAAACTTAGCAAACAATAACTTCAATTAATAAAATAATAGTTTCATTTATAACTTAATTGTGGATAAATAAGATCAAGAATTTCGGTTAAAATAATTTTCCTGAATCAGCAGTTAAAGTCGGGCAAGCTATTTTAACCAAATTTTATAGGTCTCCAAATTTAAAAAAATTTTAAAGTCGACTTTCAGTTAGAAAATCATAGTTCAAAGATTAAAAATCTGTAAATCTGGTCGAAATATATTTGAAAAATTTTCTTCGTCAATATTTGCTAAGTTTTCGCGTACAGATAATATTAAAATCACCTCTCTTTGAGTAATTATGTTCTTCTGTACAAAAATAAAATTTATACATAAATTTGTTAATTGCAATGATTGCATGTTGTCAGTTGTTTTTATAACTGATCTTAATTGAATCAGTTATAACCGGGTGTCAGCAGTTGAAACGATAACCGGTGGCTCGACATATAAATAATACTGGCATTTAGAAAATATCAATTTCTTCAAAATACTGTAGTTAATGTAGAAAATATTGGAATCAATTGAGCGCTAATTTTCTCTTCTTATTCTTCTCGCTAAATACAAATCCTTAGGCATAACAGTAACTCTCTTAGCGTGATTCGCGCAAAGGTTCATATCCTCAAAAAGTCCAATTAGGTATGCTTCACAAGCCTCTTGCAGTGCTTCTAAAGCTGTCAATTCATATCTAATATTATCCTTCAAGTCTTGAGTTATCTCTCGGACTAATCTCTGAAATGGTAGTTTAGGGATAAGTAGCTTCGTGTTCATTTGATAACGTCTTATGTCTCTTAAGGCAAGAGCTCCTGGTCTGTAGCGTTCAATTCGTGGTGGCTTTGCGGTCGACTTCCGCGCTAATTGTGGCCGTTTTCGATTTGCGATCTGAGTCAACTTTTGGCTTTGCTATCAATTAGATGATTACACATTGATTAAAAATATGAAAATTTTGTTTCAATAACTCTTGAGATCATTTGCAATAAAAATGAAATTAGTTTTAAGAAATATCAGTGAGAGATCTGTTCCAAGTTTAATTAGTTTAATTAGTTATCTAAAGAACAGCATAAGTGAAAGTACTAATAGTATTGAGTTATGATATTGTTTACATGAGACCATCTAATTATACTTGATATGAATTACCGATGGTTCGCTGTCACTCGATCCTTGACTTAATCTCTTAGTCGTCAACACAACTGAATGTGGACTTTGGTATTGATTTCGTTGTGGATTATTCTTAGTCCGAGCCATCGCTTAATTTTCATTTGAATTAATTAAGAAATATTTAAATTTATAATAATAAGTGGTCACTAAATAGTGAGCCTTTAAATGGCATTTAAATGAAAGTGAAAATAAACGTTAGCTGCGATTTAAAGGTAACATACTAGTGAAATACTGTTATTTTTAATAATGGCTAAAATGTAAACAAAATCACATTAACGCCATCTGTTTAGGCAACCCTTTTTTGACACTATTTTTTCACTAATAATTCAAGTTTTTATTAATTGGTTTGCTTTCAGGTTCAGTTCAATCATAACTACCGTTAAGTTTGAGTTTGATTTATAAGCACTGATACGAGTACTCAAAGGCTTTCATTTAATAAGAAAAAGTAAAAAAAATTCAAAAAATCTAGTTTTTCAATAACAGTCGTACAAGTATTCAAAAACTTTTTGTACAATAGATGACAGGATATGAATTGTCAGATAGTTGATTAAGTGTACAGTGAAACATCGTAAGCATGATTTATTCAAATTTATAATATTTACGCACAAATAACTAGTTTAACTAATGGTCAATTTTAGTAAATTGATTTTGTTATGAGTTTTGAACATAAAAATATTGTAAAAGTTGTTTAAACATAAGCATAGACTCGAAAGGACATAAAAGTTTTGAAATAACGGTGTTTATTGTATCTGAAAATCAGTCACTTTTGAAGCATCAATGGTTGCCAACAGTACAGAATGTTTATGACTGCAAATTAAATAATAAACACATTAATTGAAAATTAAATAGTGAAAAGTGATAAATAAAAGTTTCGAGTAAATAAGAGATATGTCAATTAACAAGAATTCAATTATTATTCACTTAATAGTCGTTGGATTTCATCACAAAAAAGGATGTCTGGTATGATAAGTCACAATAATCAATCTTCAAACTCATTAAACTTTCGTATTTCTTAAATTTTAATTCAATAACAGGTCGAATACTGTTATCCACCGATTGATTACAAGGCTTCAGATGAAAGTGGTACTCAATCGAATAAAACTGACGACAAAACTAATGACAAAACTGATGACACGATTAATTGTGAATCAAATGAATTGTCAAATAACTTGACAAATAATTCAGAAACTAACAAACCAACAAATAATATATTACTGCCACTGATTTGGAAGACTTTGCCATCGCTAGCATTACCTGATGGTTCGCATAACCACGAAAGAGATACTATTTATTTTCATTTGCCTGATATCGATGATCACAATTTGACAATTTATGGCGTTTCTTGTTATCGACAAATCAATGCAGACGTAATCATAAAATTTATCAAATTTTTAGTTGTCTCTATGTGTTTGGTTTTATTCATTAAAGACTTTGATTTATTTGCTATATTTGATTTGTTTTATAGTTGTTTCATTTGATGATACTATGATTTTTCAAGAATTGATCAAATTTAAAGTCTAATTCGGTTTTAAGTTAAAACAATATTTTAATGAATGAAAGTTTCAAAAAATTCTTCTGAAACTCCCTAACTCTTCCAAAGTTATTCAATTCACTTCTTGTTATAGTGTTTTAGTCTTAATGTTTGAGTTGTATTTTAATTCAATATGTTTTAAAGAAAGTAAGCTTTAGTTTAATTCCTAATAATTTTATAATTCAGAAACTGATTGCTCGCACATCAGACGTAACTCGAGGAACGGTACAAAAAAGTGTAGTCGTGTTATCGCGTCTTCCACTCTATGGTCTAATTCAAGCAAAACTTGAAATGATAACTCACGCATACTTTCGAGAACTAGACTTCAGTAAAGTATCGCTGCTCGAAGAAACTTACCATAATCTGAACTCACAACTGCATGAAGGACTTGTAAAGTCGTCAGAACTATACGTCGGACTATCACCGAGAGAACTGGTCACTACTTTTCACCACAAAGTACTTATACTATTTAAATTACTATTACTAGAGAAAAAAGTACTGTTTTATAAATCTCCGGTCAGAGACTTGTGTGTTTCGATTCTATCGCTTTGTTCTCTAATACCAGGAATGATTGAGAAAGGTTTAAACCACTCTTCAATTTCAGTTCATCCGAAAAGTAATCGTCAATTTTCTTCTGAAATCGAATTGAGTCCTAGTGTCGATAATGAAGAATTTTTTGTCTTAACGACTGTTCATAATGTTAGTGAAAATAATTTAGTCAAAGACATAAATAATATTAAAGATAATAATGTTTTTGTTGACAACAAGTGTGAGGTTGATGGCAAACTAGAAACAGATTCGTGCAATGATGTTAAAGATGATTCAGACGATGATCTGCTAAAAGAAATCGATGAAGTTTTGAGTGAAAGATCGAGTAATAATTCATCTGAAAAGTCATCGCCAGTGAAAGACTCTTCACAATCAATATTTTACGACAAACCGGAACCAATGCCTGAGAGAATTGATAAAATTGATGATATTAGGGACCAAATGGAAACCCCACCTATTCTTAAGTTACCTTTAGATCAATGTGGATTTCCTTTAGACATATTTAATTGTGGCTCTTATTGTCAGCCATACCTTTCCCTCACTTATTTGGATGTCTTGACTGATGTTAGAGTCAGAAGTTGCTTAGTTGGAGCCACAAATTTTCTGTTTAAACAGAAAAAAGATATTTTTGACGTGATCGTTGAAGTAAGTACTGTCATTTCTTTATTAATAATTTAGTGTTTACTATGCTTTGTTTACTGCAAACTTAAGCGGGCTATCAATTTATCGCTTTTTATCATTATAATAGATAGACGGCGGAAAAGTTGACATAATAGATGTTGAATTACGTAAACAGTTAAACCTATCGACCGAAGACTTACGATTTGCTGATTATTTAGTGAAGTCTGTTATCAATGATAGCGATAGTGCTGCGGATGATAAAGATATATTCCTTGATGGCACGGGTTGGGAAGGAAGTGATGAGTGGGTTAGATACCAATTCAAAGTTTATTTGTTGCATATGTTGAGGTCATCAGAACTTGACGGTAAGCAAATAGTCTTAAACTAAAATAATTTTATAAATAAACATTGTGTCGGTTGAATACTATAGTATTTAATTCTTCTATTATTGATCCTATCTTATTCGTTATAATTAAGTTTTCATTTATATTCTTTCAAACCAATATTATTGATGCCTTCTGGCTTTTGATAATCGTATATAATTAATGCTCGAAATTTTAGATTTGATTATTTCGTTCAGTATTGTTCTGACATTAATATTTTTATACATTTTTTTCAGAAACAACAAGAGATTACATATCATTCAACTCTAATTTTATGAACGCTTGGCGTTCGACACACAATTACAAAATATGGAGCTCTATATCACACCCTGGAGTGTTTGAAGTGAGTTCTGGACATCCATTTGGTGGGCAACTGAGTGTCAGTGATATGAAGTTAAGACTTTCGCAGTAAGTGTCAACTAATTATTAATATATTTAAAAACTTAGCAATCATGATATAAATATGAATCTAAGTCTGAAGATTAGTCTTTTGAATAAGAATTAATCTTTTGAATAACTTATTTAATTTTGACATTTTTTCAGTATTTTCTACTCAAAATCAGACCAAAACAAGAAGCTAAACCAAACAGTTTCGCGCACATCAAAAGCAGTCGGCGGTGCTATCACGACAGCCAAATCTGCAGTCACTTCTTGGTGGTCGAGTTGGTCTAATCCAAAGAGTGATAAAGCTGAAGCACAAACTAAAACCAAATCAGCTGAAGAGGAAACACAACTATAATTATTGGCAGATAAATAGCAAATTTATATTAATTTAATTTCGATTGTATATGCCGGTCATGACTGAATATTATCTTAACTAATGATGTGATGTTTTAATTATTTATTAATCGTTAGAATAATTTATTTTTGAAATTTTCCCTTTCATGACAACAATCTATTATCTAGTCTTTAGTTTTTATATCTTTAATCTTAACATTCCTTTGAAATGATGTCTAAATAAGTAATAAAATTACTGAATAACAAAAGTATCTTACAAAATTTTTGGGGGAAGGGGTTTTCATATGAAAAACCCTTTCCAAAACTTTCCTCAAGTCATGAATAGTCCTAATTTTAAGAAACTAAACAATATCTCTTAAGATTAATTTGAATGTAAGATAATTGTTACTGAGCCAAAGCGATTTAATTAAACTATTGGTAAGTACTGAAGAATAGTTTATCTATTATGCGCAACAATTTTTTCTAAATCTTCATATGTTTTAAGACTTAATTGAATTTAGTTTAATCAATGAATTAGCTATGAAGTGATACCTTATGCTACGATAAAGCTATCAAATGAGTTTAGCGTCACTTCCACTATGCAAATATGTTTATATTTTGATTACATTTCGTAAATTACAAGAAAGAAAACCATTTATTAATTAATCTCTATCTGAAGTGATAGAAAATATGACGTTTATTTTAAAGTTAATCTCAATATTTAGTGTGCTTTTATAAACTGAGTCAAATGCATAAATATCTTAAAATATAACTGATATTTTCAATTTATGAACATTATTCTTAAAGTAGTTTTCCAATAGATCTTTGAGACCAATTTAATTAATGTTTTTCTCATTACTTTATATCTAATACGAGTTACGCAGTTTTTAGTAAATATCTATTTAAAAATGGTTTTAAAGTTGTTTTAATCACAATATATAACTGTTTTATGTTCAACTCTACAATAGTGAGTAAATAATTATTTGCTAAGCTTTAAGCTTTTAATTTTATTTTTAAAGCATGCATCTCCTGTTGTATCCTGGATGTCAATTTTAGTCACAATATTCTCAAATTTAATCTGACTTGAAGTTCCCTTTACTCATCTGATCTATATTTGAGTTACATTTTAAAAATGTTCGCAAAATATTAGTTTAAAATGATAGCGAACAGAAATAAGGCAGCATAAGGATTCACAATTAAAAAAACTCTGAAATATTTGTGCCGTTTGGTAATTATGCTATGAGTAATATTAACAGATAAGGACGAGTTTTTCGTCAATATCATAAACGAGAATCAGTATCTTGTAACTGAAACAGATGTTTCATTTCATATTGATTTATAAAAATCCGTATAAAAACTCTGAACAGACTTCTATTGAACATTTAGAAAAGATTAATTTGACAAAAAACGATACTTTGATGTAGTTTTAATAATATGAATGATAACTAGAAAACATCACGAACGTTCAGAAGCCATTTAAAAACTGGTGTCAAATTGAAATCGAGTTTATTCGAGAATTAACAGTTGGTTCCTTAAAGCTGACATTGCGCTTAATCTGTAACTAGAATCGTTGTTTCATTGTTTCCACAATATTTAATAGTTCAACAGATAAAAAGTTAATATTTATTGTTAATTATGAAATGGTCGTAAGTGCATAGCTTAGTCCATATTTCTATATAATATATTTGAGTTTCAACATTCGCGAACTTCATTAAAACTATAAAACTCAGAACAAAATTATCACATGTTTTGCTCCAAGTTTTTCAAACAAAATTACAGCAATAAATTAAATGTGCCTAAAGTTAGATTCGTTTGATCCAGTCTTACAATAGATCTTTCATTATGTCCTGTTCATAGTAGATATAAAATCAGTTGAATTACCGTACTCCTGAGAAGCACATTTTCGGGTAAATTTTTAAAAAATCTGTTAGATTTAAAGTTATAATTGGCATGAATTGAGTATAATAAAAAAATGTAATTTGATATTTGATTAGCACAATTTCTTCTTAGTCATAAAGAAAGTTTCATAAGTGAAATAAAAATTGCTAAAGTAGTTGTAATGCAAGAGATAAATCTTTGTTGATTGGAGAGAACCCATGTCATAACCTATTACTTGATTGAGACTCGAATTTGACAGAAATTTGAAAAAAGAAAATTTCAATAACTAATAATAAATGAACAACTGTTGAAATGGTTTTCTCTATAACTAATAGTTGTCATCCTCCGGATTAAGGATATTGTAAACAGACTAATTTAGTACAAATTCCTTAATGAGTTCTCAGTAATATATTTGACTAATTATAAGAAACAAACAATTGAGGGGAAGTTTGTTTGCCTTAATATTTGACACAAACTAATTAGACTCTCGATTATGAAGATTATAAATATGTTTTATCTACTATTATTGCATGATATGAATTACTATTTTGTGCTTACATTAAATTTATGACTTAGTGGATAAAAAAATTGATTCATTTACTTGCATGTAACTGAGCAGTCAATTCAATTGAATTTGATTGAAAGTAAGAATAAGTTCGACCAACTTTTGTCTACTTTGCTCATTTCATTTCAATCAGTGTTCCGTTTTGATTTTCAAGTATCTCGAATTGTTCTGATAAATACTCTGGTTTTATATTAATTGATTAAGTTGTGAAACAATTGTGAGAACAACTAATTTAAGTCTACTTCATAATAATAATAATAATAATAATAATAATATTATAAACTAAACTAAACAAAGAACAGTTGTGTAGAGCGCAGTTCAATTTGCTCTGTAGCTAAAAAGAGATATTAATATTTAAAATATGATACATTGGTTCTGGTATTGGTTAATATTACCACTGAGTGATATCACAGAGTGTTTGGAAGAAGAATTGGAAATCTACAGGCAATAACTCAATTTGAACTATGAATTGTGACCTATTTTTACAGTTGAAAACCATCTGTAATTTACTGTAAAATAAGTGATGATATGAAGAAATAGTAGTATTCGACTTCTGTTAACCTGCGAATAAGTTTTACTTGTTTTCCCTTTTAATTATTTGTTGTATTTTTATTATTTCACTTTCGTCAACACCTTTTGTTCGAACCACTTGTTGTTCAGGTGCGAATTTTTTCTTTAAATTTATTTGAATATTAGATTTTTGTTTTATATAAGTCACGGTATGAGTTGGAAAAAATCGTAATTTTAGTTCATTTCTAATTAATACCTGAATATTCAATACTCTAAGTATACTATACTTTCGATCCGATCTATACTTATATATGAATAGAATTAGTATAAAGTTTTTAATACAATGTATTTTAACTATGATTTGCACGATGTTTACTCTATTTTGGTACGATTGACACATCACCATTAGTTAAATTGAAGAGTAAATAATAATAAGTTGAAAATAAGATCTTCTCAATGCTATTAATTCTCATATTTGAAGTATGTATTTATATTCATACTTCATATCTTATCTAATATTTGGATTGAAAACTGAAAAGTGTTATAAGTTTAGTTGCAAGTATAAAGTGGAAAGTATAACATATATTTAGTTATTTTGTTGTTACTCGCTCTGTTGTTAATAGGTAGTTTTATTTATTTAAGGTATTAATTTAACAATTTATTCTTTTTATTTTAACTAATTCTTAAGTGAGCATTAATTGAATTTTACTCAACACTAGCGTTAAGTATCTGTTTACGGATCTAAAACTGATTCCAGATTTTTGCCAACCTTTCTAATGAACTTAATTTTGTTATTCTAACTTGGAAAAACTGTGTTAATCTAATCATAAAAATGATATATTTTACAGAATCAAAAACTTGTACCAAATGGCAGATGAAGGAAAACGTATTCATTGTTATTATAATATCTATAATATTGGCTGTAAGTGGAGATATAAACAAATGCGTTACGACCAATGCAATCAAAAGCAAAATTGTAATTATATTTTTTATTTAAAACTTATAAATTCAAGTATCTTTATAATACATTTATATTTGAAGTTTACTAAACTTTTCTCTAATTGTTTTCGTTTCAAACTCAAATGTTTTGCATAGCATCTAAAATACGTGAATCACTAGATAGAAGATGTAAAGTAATAGCTCATAAAAATGATTTGTCGACTAAATTTGATATCAATAATAATAACATCACTAAATCATCTAATGGTATGATAACTGCTCCAACATTTCAATTATTTAGAGACAACATTTTTTCTGTCCATATATAATATTTTAGGTTAAGTTTTAAACTTGATTTTTAAGGTACATCAATGTTACGCTTTAATCTACGCAATATTAGTCTACGCTTTAATTGTGCTTTTGTTTGGCTATGAAACAAAATTGTATATTTAGACTTTGATTCGTCTCATAGGTTGAATACTTTTATTGAAAATTTGCATCCGATATGTTCACTCTATGAAATAATGCCATTAAATGAGTGTCAAAATTGATTTCTCTTCTCTTTTATATATGGTGTTGAATCTAAAAGTTATTGAGAGATAAGAGAAGATAAAACTAGTAAGAATGCGATAACTATGTCTAATTATAACTTTAACGACAACTTTTAACTATTAAAACTTTAGGCAATATTAGTTTTGTTTAACTATGAACTCCTCATAAGTAGTTTAAATATGAAGCTAGACAATTAATCATTTATCACTAATAACATCATTTATAAGAACAGATACTTTTAAAATGTACTGTTCTTGGAATCTTTCGTTGTGAACATTCGCCTAATCCGTTTGAGTTGGGTTGAGTTGAGTGTACCTTTCAGTTGTCAAGGAATTGAGCGCTTCAAATATCTTATCAGCTTCAATGAGGGTTTCGATATAGCCTTTTAACTGATGAAAAAACTTATAAGGCTATAGCAATACAACTGTGAGAACATTTTTCTTATGGATTTATTATTTTGACTAAAATCTCGTTTCCACAATGCTTCAGTAAATTCAATGTCTAATTAGTTGAGATTTTAAACTGATTCAGTTTCAAATTAAATGGTAGATCATCAAAGTACAGGGAATCATAGACAACTAAGTTAATTCTTCTATTATTCAATCTTCAAATTTTTGTTGCAATTTTATGGATTTAAACTTGTTTAAATTACAATCACTTTTGGACAATTTTGAGCACATCTATAATTGAAAATGTTTTAAATGTTGAGGTTATTATTTGACGAGATATTAGTGAACATTGATTTACAGCAATAGTGCTTCTCTTTTAGAGAATATTCTAATATTTATTAATAGAATCAAATCGCTATTTTAGGTCAACTTAGATAAAGTTCTAAGATGATTTTCTACACTATTTAAACTAAAAGTAACTAACTATCAAACAAATTCAATCTTAACTAATATATTTGCAACAATTCTTTAGACAAGAAATTATGTTGTGATTGGACCAGTTGTGATAGAATTTTCAAATCATGGTTTCAATTGCAAAGACATCGCTGTAAACACAATAAAAATTCAGGTATTAATCATTACGTTGTATTTGTAATTACATTTTCTGCTCTGAAGACTGAAAGAGAGCTCAAATTTTGGATTACCCCTAAAACATAGTGAAACCATACGATTGCGATTGGAACGGATGTCGAAATAAATTTAAAAAACTAAAAAATCTGATAATTCATAGAAGACTTCACACTGGTATAAGTTATAATTATTAAGAGATCTAATCGTAAAGTTGAACTCAATCTAAAATTTTTCTCTTTATGCAATCAAACTGAAGGCGAGCGCCCCTTTAAGTGTGAATATGCAAACTGTAACAAAAGCTTTCGAGCCGCACATTCATTAACATCTCATCGTAGGTCTCATCTCAAAGAAAAGTTTATAAATCACATTAAAATTGAAAAATAAACCAATTTTTGTTAGGTTTTTTCAATGAAATTCAAATTTTTGTAATAAGCGATTTCTTGAATAATTTATTGAAAGATTCATGTTTCAGTTAAACTAATTTTTAACATGACTAAAATGACATTAACATAAGTCTTAATTGAATCAAAATAATAAAATCAATGTTTCGACGTTAGAATTAATTTGTAGATCTAACTCATTTTCTTAAAATATTGTAAAAATTTATAATTTTGGTAATTTTTTGAGTTTTTATATAAACTTGAATTGAATAAACTTTTGTAGCATTGAAAAGTATTGAACACTGAATGAAAAACTGATGTCGTGATAAATTCGGTAATTGGTAGCTAATTAGTTCGTTTTATTTGTGTACAGTTTAGGTAATAAGGAATCACGTTTGACACATAAGTCTTACCATACAAGTTATTTAGAATACTTGAATATAGATCTAAACCTGTGTCAGTCTTATCGTATTGAAGATATTAGGTTAAGTTGGTTGGGTTAGGTCAGGAGAATGGACTAGGCGTAGATGACTATTGTTACGTTCACAAGTAAAACATATGTCTCCCTAATACCTAAAACTACACGTGTATAAAAAGAACTGCAACGCGAACATTTACCGATAAACTATATGTGGTTGATAAAATCGAGCTAAACCACTCAAGTGTGACATCTGTTTACGTAAAAAATAGCTAAAAAGTAACAAAGTTGACTACCAAGTAAGAATCGCTCTAAGGATTCTTTGAAGAATTTTGTTATTGTGACTAGAATCCTATTTATATAAGTAAATATAAAGAATCCTATTTATTTAAGTAGACACTAAAGACCTGAAAATCTGTTTCTCATGACTTAGTAATTGGTTGATTCTGAAGTTATTCTAGTTTTTTGCGTTAAACTGACTATCTCCGTGGGAGTAAACTTTATATTCACAAACTGTTCACCAGAATAGATCCTACGAGACAAAACTTATGATATTTGAGTGCTTAAATTTAAAAGTCAATCTATAAATTGAGTTTAACTTTTTCCTACTATTTAACTTAGAGTACAAATCGATCTGAGTACAAATGACTGATATCGAAGGGCTTACACAATAAGTTTTATCATTTGATAATCAATTTGGAGCTTGAAATCGAACCGATTACCGAGTAATATAAAGCTTTTGTGGATTAGTTCTTCAATATCAGTGATTAGTGGATCGATTCGTACTGAAAGTTGAATTTGGCTTAAGTTTACAAACTTTTTGACTTTCAAATTTAAATATCGAATTGTCAACAATATTTCTCTCCAAGTTTTACTTTGACGAAATAACACACCCAATAAATTATTAATCCTCGATAACAACTAGAAGCGATCATTGTCACGAGATATTTTCCATTAGATCATAATATAGGGGGTATTAAGAAACTAATCAAATATTTAATATAGGAAAATTACCAGTCAAATATGATGAGAAATTGATGAGCACTACAGAATGGTTGACATAGCAACAGCCCTTTCTTTTGGCTATAAAGAATTATTGAGTAAATTCATTCATAGTAGAATCAAAATGAGTTGAATGAAAACTTTAAGATTTCTAATCCTGATTTACACGTTACTCAAATATTTATAAGATAAATAGAAGTTGTTTTCAAACAATATTTGAACAAATAAAATATAGAATGTTATAGAGATAACAATGAGTAGTCTGTTGACTCAATAACTAATACACCCAAACACGTTTTATAGTAAACACTACGTTCTACAATAAATACAAAATCAATAGCTGACTCAGTTCAGGTATAGTAAGTTCCACTTATAGTTAATACTTTTGGCTTCACAGACCCACTCGCTATAAACTATCTAGAGTATATTCGGTTTACTATCACAATAAAAATATGCTTTTTATGTTGTAAAGAGATTTCTCAAAATTTGCTAACCTACTGAAGGATAAGAAGTGAACGAAAATATTTGCTATTCTGACATTAGAAGAATATCTTGTTTTTTTCTCTAATCAATTCTGGACAGTCTATACAAATAAACTCCTAATCTTTGCTGTTGTCTAGAGCTCACATTTTCTAATTTCTAAACAAAATAAAAAATAAATTTTCCAACGATCACAATCTTTAAAACACTGTTCTATTTTGCTAACTTAGCACTGTTGTTTTGTTATCAACAAATTTGATTAAAATTAATATTCTTCCTTTTGTACAAAAATATGATGGATTCACTCTATGTTGTGTTACATATGAAATGCATCAACTATTTTATGGTATTGAAGAGTGAATATAACCATTAACAAAATAATTTGGTATAGAGAACAACTCTCTACTAAGTTTCAAGTGTTTTCGTCTTTTTTTCAATTCTTTTGTTGCACTGAATTAGCAGTTTTATTATCTGTTATTACTCTATATCTAATATAAAAGTGAAGGTTATTAATGAGTTCATTAGCATTCATTATGATTTATGAACTCTTTTAGAGATCGACAAACCATCAAATTAACCAATTTGAAATGTAAGTTAATTCTGGAAAAACAGATTCCACGTATGATCAGTGAGAGTTTTCAACTATCATATTAATGATTCCTTTGCAATCCGAGATACACTAAAAATCATTAGAAAAGCCTATTCTTGCCACTATAGTAATAAATTTTGCAAATATACTGGTTCATTTGTGGTCTTAAACTTTGAGATTTGTAAGACGCGATAGAAAAATCTTATGGAAAGAATTTAAAATTTCATAGAAATTAAGCGTTTAAACGAATCTCAATGAAAACAATTTAAAACAAGGTATTTATGAAAATTTGTTTACATAAAAGTATCGTATCCAAGAAATTTTACAGCTTAAGAAAAAGTTAGAACTCTATTCCAACGTCGTACCCCTCGAGCTCTAGTATTTTTTGAGAGAAATAATACAATGCTTTTATGCATAAATTTTCTATAAAATGTAAAAAAGGATGAAAAAGTTTTTCTTCAGAACTTTTTATCACACCTTAGAGGTATCAAAGCACTAGCGAACCGAATTATTTTGCATAATTTATGACTAGAGTTGACAAGAATAAGCTTTCTGGTGATTTTTAAAGTTTTTTGAATCGCCAATGTTATGGTGGAACTTTCCTTTAAAGAGTTCGCTCAAATTCATAGAAAAAGTTATTCAAACTCGAAGATTATCGCATCTTGGATCTCCGAACTAATGAATTGGCCGCTATCTGGATTATAATCACAGTTAAACTACTGATTGAGACTCAAATCATAATTAATTGGTTGCTACATAATGCAAGCTTTATTTACCTTAGTAGCTAATACAAACAATTGAAGTAGTGAACTGTATTCCCTGTTGGCTACTAAGACAAATAAGTTTGGATCACGTGACAATCAATTGATTGACTTGAGCCTTAATTAACAATTTAATTGCGATCATAGTTGGAGTGCAGCTAATTTATCTATTCAAAGATTGAGAATGTGCGAATGCAAATAACTTTTTCCATGGATTTCAGTGAACTATTCAAATTTTTACAGAGTTAGTATTGAATGAGATCTTCAGTTGTTTTCATGTTGTCAACTTTGTATTCAATTCGAAGGTCACCAAGTTTTAACCTCTAGATTCAGCTGTTTAAATAGCTGGTGAATCGTGATCAAAAGTTTTGTTGATTCATTAGACTTCATATTCAGTGTTAGCTTTTTGATTATTCAACTAAAAAGTGATTACTAAATCTCAATAGGAATGAAAAGTATTAGGTAATTTTGTTTAAAACACAAAATCTAACACTTTGTCAATGCTCCATCTTATAAGTAGAAGTCAGATGAAAACCATAAAAGTTTAGCAATTTTGTACAAACAGATTCACTTCACACCAAGTGGTTCAATGCTTTATTCCTTATAATATTCCTTATAATATCTCGTTTAAAATAATTGTTCTATGTCCAAAACGGTACAATTATTTGAAAAGTTGCATGACTGACAGAACATTCTAAATTTTTTAAGAAACGAGACAATAAATTGGGTTTCAAACAAAATAATTAGGACTTAGATTTGAAAATAATGACTTCTAAAATGATTGCAAAATAGAATATAAATCCATGTCGGTCTCTAAAACATATGTTTATCTATTTTCCCTTTCAATGCCATAACATAATCCAAGCGTTATCTAAACTAATTGCAACTTGGCATTATTATGCTAGTTACGCAAAACTGTTTTCATGTGATTAAAAACAAGTATTACTACTAAGGTGGCCACATTTTGTTTAAACCTAAGCTAGAAAAATTGTCAATGGGTCATCCCTTCTAGTTTTCATACTAAAAAATTAATTTCAGTCTTTCGAAGTCCTAGCACTGTTAACGAGTGTATATGTATTTTTTATTGTACAATTATTGCACTGAAAATTCTTTATATCAATAATTATCGCACTTAAATTGAAAATTTATGTCAATTTAAAATTTGCAGCAAACGTCTAAATTTTTTTACATCAAATTGTCACAAACTGTAACATAAACCATAACTTTTTCAAAATTAATTTTATATATAAATGTGACACTTATTTAACAAAATGATATTCGTCAACAGTACTTTCACAAAACTAACGGAGGCAAATTAAAAATTTAAGTTTATACTAAACTTTAATAGACGATATTTTGTAAATCAACTCAAGAATTTGTGCAAAGACTTCAGAAAATTGAATTTTGACCCTTACGCTCATAAGATATCAATTTAATCTGCCACAAATTTGATAAAATCTTTTGACTTTCAGTGAATTTCGATTCTTTAAACTTGAAAGTTAACAAAATTAAAACTACATTAAAAAAGTTAGTTGACCGATAACTGGACCTGTTCCGCCCAAGTTAGGTCTCAATTCGGACTCTAGACACAAATACCTCAAACCAAGATTGTCCAGGTCAAAACTGGACATAAGGTCACCCTAATTTCAACAAAACCTAAAGATCACGTATTGTTCACAGTTTATTGACTTGTACTCTGTTAACTATGAGATTGATGACCATGAATTTTGAATCGCGGAGCAATAAGAGTTCATCAGCCTATTCAATGGCAGCTAATTATCTATAATTAGCTGAGCTTCAATGCCAATGGGTTTTACTTTTATCAGGTTGAAGACTTCGTTAAAAAATACTTATTTCAAATAATTTCATTTCATTCTGTGAATAAAATCACGTATTCACGAGAGATAGAGTATTTGAGTAAATTTGTTGCTAAGTTAAGAATATTCCATCTTCAGGTTTCTCACTAAACAAACTTGCACCGAGTCAATAATGTTTTCACTAGAGTTGAGTTTACTAATTTTATGCTTAAAAATAGGATTTCAATCAGAATGAATGACATTTTTCAAGCCTAGCTTTCGAAATATGAATAATGTATGATGACAATGTAAGAAAATGAAACAGATGTTATCGGAAAACTTTCATTTTACTTCTGGCTTACGGGTTTTGATCACAAGAAATCCAGTAAATTAATAATTGATATTCTATCGAGTTAGATCAATGTTGTGTAATTAAGAACTTGAATATAAAGTTTCTAACTTGCATTCAACACATTATCTTTTTATTTTGAATATTTCAACATTTATCGATCTATATTCAAACTTATGGTCCATAAGTTTGTTAACAATTCATTATCAATACTTAAGATTCTAAATGACTTTTCACTCTTAGCAATGATATTGAAATATATGAAGAACCGTTACTGTTTTAATAGGTCCTATTTATTAGTGTCATCGAGACGTTTAATAAAATATATGAATCATAAAATTAAGATGTGCATTTGGGAATAGATTAAGTTGGAAACAATTGTTAAAATGTTGTGCATTTCTAATAATCATGTCTCAACTCTTTGATTGGATAATGTAGACCTACTAAAAAGCGCAAATCACTTCCAGTTTCATTACCAGTAGATTTTAATCACAAAACTAATTTAAAATTATAAGTTAAATGTTCAACAGAATTGAATCATCAGATTTTTAACAGGAGTTAAAGACTTAAGCTGACACTCAATGATAAATTGTATGAAATGCATTGGAGGCAATTCTAAAAAGCTGAACAAACGAAAGCATTTTGCATAAACTATGCACAAATTTGACTGTGATCATTTGTTCAGTGGCTGATAATCTAAAAAAGTTGAATATCTCAATGGAGTAGAATGGAAAATTTTTGTATTGAACACAGCAGCATTTCTGTATGAGCAGGCTAGTTTTACTGCATCGAACCACTTGGTGAAGCATTAGTTATTTTTTTATCGTACTATCACATATTAAAGCGAAAGTAAAATTAGGCTAAATTCCATTCTATTAAATGACTGATAATAAAAGGGGTTCAATGAGAAAGCAGAGAATTAGAGTTATCAGTAATTTGAACTGCAAGTACAGTACTCCTAATAATACCTCGTCGTGACGTTAAGAAATGCTAATATAGCAAAATATATGATAATAAAAACGCAATAGAAGTTAGTATTGTTTAGTGTGTTATCTAATCATTAGACTTTTCTCTCTCGTAAATATCATTCACTGTTTATATATAAAGGGGTTAGTGTAACATCTCTTCGATCATTCAATCTTTGTTAATTGCCGGCCTTTTTCATTAGCTTTCCAGTTATGAACTTCACTTCCAATCATTTTTTACTTCTAGTTATTCTCTTCCTTTTGTTGCTTCTGAAGACTTGTCAGTCGCTTTATGATGACAGAAATCCTGTTTATATCAATCACTATTTTGCGCGACAATTGTTCAAGTATTTTAATGAGTCTAATATTAGTCACGAATGTAAAATAGTAGCTGATTATGTCAAAAACCATGAGGACGAAGACTGGGCTCTCAAATGTAAGTTTGCTTTTATTTATTCATAAATTACTGTTTATTACTGTTTATTGTTGTTTTGAAAATTCAATATTGAACACAAATAACAATAGCAACTTTTGCCCACTTACAATTAATTTTCCGATAGATTTTCCATTAGTTCTACATCTAAACAAACATTTTCTTATCACTGTTTGAAGCTTAATAAACATTTGATGAGCTTTTGATAATTAGTAACTGTGTCTAAATACTCTCGATTTCAATGAATTTATTTGCGATAATCGCAAAAATTCAACTTTTTTTTAGATTTGTTTATTCAGAATTTTACTACATATAACTGAAACCTTTTAATATTTAGTGTATTTACAATCAAATCAGTTGAGTGTATAATGGAGCTGATCAGTCTCGTGACCTCAAAAACTTTCGCTTTAAACAATTTCATTTTATATCACTACGAGTCTTAGCTAAATGTTAGTGATCTAAAGCTAAACAAATTACTGTCTTTCATTAGCAATTTATCAGTTCTCTAAAAAGTATATTTATTTTTGAGTTTTGGTATGGTTGATTTGGTGTAGACAGTCCGGAACTAAAAACATTTTTCCTTCTATTTGAAGACTCAGTATTTCTAAACTTATTAAATTGAGATGTGAGCGCATCTTAACTTGAAAAGTTTGGAAAAATCTCACAAAACTGCTTAGTTTTATCGCAATAATTATCGGATTTCTGCTCAATTTTTAGTGATCGATGCGAGCGGTACTATTCCTGCGGGCTTAGCGAAAGGCAACTTTCAATTTTTGGGTGACTTTGACGAATGTCTTGATATCTCTGTCAGTCTTGATATTGATTCAAATATAAACCTGAATGGATTTCACGGTCAATATTGTCTCCTAGACTTGCCGATTGAGCTGGTTTTTGTTGGAAAAAGTTTTGCTGTAATTATATAGAAATTTAAAATTCAAAAGCATTGAAAAATTTCTAAAATGAAACTTTAATTATGATTAAAAAGGCATTAAACGTATCAGAACTACATTTGAATCCAACACTGGGTGTTTGTCTGCCGTCAGCGTGTAGTGAACAGGATCTCACTCAAATACTAAAGACTTGTAAATATTTTCTTTGCTCTTACTTATAGACACGTATTTACCTTAAAATTCCCAAAAGATCACAATAAAACAGGACTGGGTGTTACAGTTAGCCATTGCACTGATTCCAAGAACCATCAAATACAATGGTATCATATTTTGATAATGTAAGTTATCTTTGGCTGCAAGTCAAAACATTTTTTAAGCTTTATTTGCAAACATTCGAATAAAATGAGCATTTTTTCTGTGAATTCAAGTTCTGGTTTTGTTGCTCTGATTTTATTGGCATCTGTTGGAACTGCTATTGACATTAGATTTATATTTACTCAATTAGGTTAGTCACTTGTTTTGTAGATGTTTCAAATTATTGCGTAGTTTTCAATGTATTTTAATTATGAAAATTTGTATTTCGCAGAATTATCATCAAAACTAACAAAATTATTGGTGTCGTTCTCATTATATAGTAATACAATAAAACTTTTCAAAGTTGATAACCAAAAAGAAACGATTGGTTGTTTTCATGGTTTCAGATTAATTAGTATCTTATTTATAATATTATATCATATCTACACTGAAGCACAAATACCAAGCGGTAAATTTGAAAACTAATGTTCATTAATATTATTAATACTTATAGTATAAAATCAATAGAAAATTAGCAAATAAGCGTATCAATAACTGTCAACTTCTATTAAAGTTTTTAAGATCTAGATTTGAATAATCCAATTACTGTTTAACAGGCTTACCACCTCTTGCCTGAGCCAAAACCGTGCTATAAACCTGTAAGAGTCCCCCTTATGATATTTTCAAAAAGTTTTAATTCAATTTTTAGATACAAAACAATCATTTACTCAATTTAAAGGTGTATTTAGTGTTAGGTTTTGCAGCTTTTAGTATTTTATCACTATTTTTCACAAAGTCGTGAAATTGAGAACATTTTAAATCAAAATTAAATTTTACACGAATTTCTGCCTTAAGATTTCGTGTCAGTGATTTATTCCTATCTTTTGATCACAAATTATTTATAATACTGAACACGTGTTTAATATAATATGGCTTTGATTAATCATTTGAGACAAAACTGGACATCGTATAGTCCGGTTGAGGTCTCGTCTGTCAACCGGACAGTATATCTCAAAATCGGACTGTCCGGGTTAAACCGGACAGGTGGTAAGCCTGCTGTTAAGGAAAAGGAAAGAACTATTGCTAAAGATTTTTATTAGTTAACTTTGCGTAGACTTTAGACACTGGCAAGTCAGCTATCTGTCAAATTTTATGCTATAAGCAACAATTAAACTTTCAGATTTTAATTAATACTCATAATTATTAATTATTCTGTAGCGAACCTATTCGAAATACTCGAAAGCGAAAAGAACTTTCTGTTACAAATCGTAACAAATGCTGGATTATGGGTTGAGGCATTTTTTCTATTAAGTGGATTCTTATGTGCTTATGGAGTGATCCGTGACTTGAGAAAAACATCGATCAAAGATTATAAGCCATTGGAAAGTGTAATTCACCGCTATCTACGATTGACGCCTTCGCTCATAGGAATTATAGCATTCTCTATATTGCAAGAAATCATGGGTTCAGGCCCGCAGTGGTTCAGATATGTCGAGAACTCAGAATACACTTGTCATAAGTATTGGTGGACTAACTTGTTATACATCAATAATATTGTTGGTCTCAATCAATTGGGACAAAATCCAACCGAATGCTTAGCATTCACGTGGTACTTAGCGGTTGACATGCAGTTATTTCTGATATCACCGATTCTTATATTACTTCTCGCGAGCAATGATTTGAAGTATGTTTCGAATTGAATCCCTAAGTTTAGTAAACTTATATTGATTTTTTGTGAATATAGAAAACAATATATTGGAATAGGCATTAATGTTTGTGTTATCCTAATAAGTTGGATAATAACTGCTGTTTTAATAGTAAACAATGGACTCACGCCTACAGTCCTGATGAATGTTTAGTAAGTTTGCGAACTATGTTATCCTTATGTTTACTTTGACAAGATTAAAAGTTGAACAGTCTAAGCATTTTTGCATTCGTAGTTAAAATAAAGAGTAAATTGAAGCTAAGTAAATGAATTTCTCTAAAAAATAATTATTTAATGCTCTACAAATCGAAGTCTCACAGGTGTTGTCTTTTTAAACATTAAGCTAGATTGATTTCAGTTCAAACTTGAAAGTTAAAAAAACATTAGATTTGATTACATATTTTCTTAATTCTAGTGACTTGGATTACATAAACAAAGTATACAAACAATCCTATTGTAGAGTTGGTCCATATTCTGTTGGCATATTAATGGCTTACTTCTATCTTAAATACAAAGGGAATATCACGATTAAACCTGTGAGTAATTTGTAGAAAATTTCTTTTTACAATACTAATTGAATGACCTGGCTGTTCAAATTTAAGATAGTTATTTAAAACCTTCCATAGTTTATAATTAGATTGTTGATAGACTTATAAAAAAGTTTGCTAACATAATCTCACTTCAATACTGCATAAGAAACATGACCAGTAAACAACATTTCTGAGAGTCTAATTTAAGGCCTTTGAAATTTAATATCATTTGCTATATTTCAGGTCAAAAATATAATTTTATGGATAGTATCATTAGCACTGAATCTAAGCATAACATTCCTGACTTGGCCGTGGCTTATGGGCAACAGTTATCACAACTTCGGAAGTGTTTTATACGGAACAACACATAGAACTTTATGGGCTATTAGCTGGGCATATGTTCTGTTCGCGTGTGCCACGGGTCACGGAGGAATTATCAATAAAATACTTTCATGGCAAGCATTGGTGCCATTAAGCAGATTATCGTTCCAGGCATATCTTATTCATTCGGTTCTAGTTTCAAGATTTGTTAATGAGTCGCGACAACCCATCTATTCGTCTAAACTTAATTTGGTAAGATTTTTGCTCTTATTGGCAAATTATTTCGAGTAGATCACGAAATGCTCAACTCTCTCGATCCACAAACTTTATTGACAGATGTTTTGCATAGCTTTTCACACCTTCCATTTCTGTTTATTTTTTATTTATTTATTGGTAGAAGTCGTGCTTTAGGTGAAATCTGATTCAAAAATATATAGAGATGTATGAGATGAATAAGGATGCCTTATTTATGCTTGAGTTGCTCAAACTATCAGAAAGTCCATTGAAAAATGTTTTATATCGATATAAATTTATAATACAACGAAAGGATTTAACTTTGAAACTTTGAGTCACGTTTGTGAACATTGAGTGAAATTCATATGAAAGCTTACCATTATCCAATTGAAACTTTATTCTCAACAAATTCTAAGCTACGACTTTCATTCAAACAAATATGTAGACATTTATGATCGAAAAAAAACAAATACAATTTTCTTGAATGCTTTCAAAGTTTAACAGTTAAACAAGTATTACTAGTATTTATAGCGATTCATAAAATTGATTTTCTTCTCTACTAAATAAGAAAAAAATATAGTAAGAAGTTTGAGAATTTATGCGACAATTGCATCAATATGTTAAGAGTATTCTATAATCGTGTCACGTAAGTTCAAATTTAAATGCGACGATGGTTGTCTTCAGTAAAATAGTAAAGTTTTATTCGTATATTTTCAAATAGCATTGAAAAATGTTAGAAGGATTCAAATGTATTTAAAGAAGTTTAGATTTTCAACTACAAGTTCTTCGAGTTTAATATGAAGTTATTATACAATACTATAACTTGTTGTGACAGAATAAAAGCCATTTATAGTATAGAATAAATAATATAAGAAACCGAACAAAATCTAATCACCTTGATCCAGGCTCCAAATCGTTGTTGAACTTATTAATATTAATTATATCTAACGTGATCTAGAAATAGATGAATAAATCTGATTAACTTAAACCTAGCTAATTAGCTCTCATACAGAATGATAGTACTTGTTAGATTAGGCGCTACATCAGAATTAGCTCAACGTTTCAATAATCTAAGTAAACAGTTATATGTTTGGGCATCTCTTCAATTAGATATTCAGTATTTTAGCAAGAAATCTAATGTAGTAAATATAAGATTAGAGATATGGAGCTTGTTTGGCTACCGTACGATGACTCCACTTTAGTTAGAATTTCAAAATCTCCTTGATACAGTTGAGCATTGTATCCACTTGATTAGTTATGCTGACATGTATTTGTTTTAAGGAATAACATGTAAGCATAGTTCGTGTCGAGAGAGTACTTAATTAACTGAATGTCTGGCAATCGTCTCTAATAACTCCTATATCTAAATAAACTTATCTGTCAATAACAGAAACTAATCAATCATTTAGTGACGATATATCCTAGTCTACCCTTCGTATCCTTAATCAATTTATTATATTAGTATTTCTACTGAATAATAAGGATATTCCTCTCATTCATGTTTCGTTCTATTTATATCATAAGTTTTCTCTGTTGTGACAGGCGGCCGAAAGCATTATATATTGACTGCAGGCTAAACAATCACATCGATACACGTGTATTTTTATATTGATTTTTCTGCCTATTGCGATCATTGATCAAAACTATATGATAACTATATGACCTTTAGTTGTTTAAATGACAACATTTTTAGAGAAAATCTACTTCAAACTTATTCTTCAATCAAGTTTGCTTTCAATCATTAATAGGAAGATTATTTTTAAGTTTTCATTTTATATCCTGATTTAATACTTTGATAATTCTCTTTGATGTCCTACAGTGTGTTAAGATATCTTTTATGCTATTTAAAATTTAAAATATAGAAAACTTCGACCAATTTATTCTTTGAACTAGGTTAGGATTAGGAACAGAATTTTTCCTTAAAATTTTTAAAAATTGAAAAGCTTTAAAAGCTTTTTGAGAGCTTTCTTTGAATATTAATGACAGTTACGATATCCGTCAACTAGAAATCTAACTGAACCAAAAGCTCAATCGTAAGCTGAATCGAGAATTGTAGGTTTAGATTATACTTTTGAGAATATATTACCTGTAATTTCTCATAAGATTAATGTTATACAATGCTTTCCAATACTTACTCTAAAATTTAGTTTTTTTAACTTTTATCCGAATGACATACTAGAGAAACGATTTTATTGGTTGAGTACATATACTTTATATAAAAATGATACAAACTATTTACTCCATTTCTAAATCAGTCTCATGTCTTGTAAATGTAATAACTTTATCTCGATCTTTAGCTCAAAGCAATCGAACTTGAAATGAGACAAATGTATAAAAATTGATTGACCGTAGAAGTAGAAGTATAAACTGCTTTTAGTCAACTTAATAAAAACTGTTTTACTTGTTCTCTTGAGTCAAAGCTAAAACGTAATTATAACCCTTTCAGATTACAGAAACGCAGTATTGCCATCACTTTATGCGTAAACACTTCAAACCCTTTCAATTTATTAGATCATAGGATAGAATCGATATCAGCTCTAGGCTAAGACTTCTTAAGTCTTATGAGTATATCGATTATTAGTTAACCATTATTTGCCGTGTAAAGAAAACAAAAAGCTTTGTGTATTGTTTATCAAAGGTTTTGCTCTGTTGGAGATCTTACTTCCGCAACTCTTTATTTAGCTCATAATCGAGCCTGCAAATTTTCGGAAGTTCCTCATTCTCAAACCAGAGATTCGGGAAATTAGGAACAGAGCACATTTCATAAATTGAGCTTTTGACGGGCAAAATTTAAAATTCGCGAAAAAAACACCGATTGTGAAATTTCTGACTGAATTTTAACAATCTGATTACTCTTCTCGAAACCTCCCGATTCTAGAAATTTTAGCTAAAGAATGATTATATATAATGTATTTTTAGTCAGGTAATGTTAAAATCCTGGGGAATAATTATTTTGAACTTTCAAAATTTCTCACTGATTGCAGTCTCGACTCAGATTTAGAAAATATTTGCTTTTTTCAAATCAAATATTTGTATAGAATGTTTGAAGTATGAAGAACTTGGTCAAATTTAGATTAAATTTTTTGGAGATCATATGCACCCAAAAAAGTATTTCACTGAAAATTGGGTTTTCGAGGAAGTTCCTCCATAATAATACTGGTGAGTTTTTTGTTTCTGAAAAGCTGCCTATACTCGACCGATTTTCAGTTTTGAACATACCGAAAAATCCGAGGTTTGCTCCTAACACAGCTGAAGTCAATCAAAATTTATAACTTCCTCATAAAAAAGGACAATTATCATTAACTAACACTTATCCTGAATGAAAAGAATATTTACCGAAAATATAATCAAAATCTCGAGCTACTTCAAAGACCTTTTCCGGGAAAGATTTTCCACAACTTTTATAAAAGTATATAAACTGTTTGATTTGATTTGCTATCATTTTGATTTGATTACTACTTTCAACTACTTATCATTTAATAGGATTATGATCTTTATTTATAAATATGATTTCCTTTCAGTTAACAATCTATATATAAATAACTATTTTATCTGTTTTTTAGATAATGATGTTTTTTCAGTACACACTTCTAACGTTTATTGTCAGTTGTATCGCGTTTCTTATGTTTGAAATACCTTTTTCAAACATAGAAAGAATATTCTGGCGAAGGCAAGTTAGTAAACATCCTAAAATGGAAGCAACTAGCATCAACAATAACACTCATAATGATTATGGTTCCAACGAGAGTCGAATGGATAACACTCCATGTTCTTCTAAGTTATAGAAATTTCTTTATTCTCTTCTTCTTTAATTCATTTCACTTTTTGGGGATTACATTAATGTTAAGTTTTTGTTGAGTTATTCATAGTTTATTTTGTTTTATTTTAAGTTTGGATGAATCAAATAAAAAATTTATTAATTGTTTTGATGAAAACTTGTCAAACTAAAAGTGTAAAATCATACAATTTGAAGAGCTAATAACTTTTTGTTTATCAGCTTATAAATCGCAGCTAGATCGCAGATAGACAATCAAATTTTCAATATATATGATAAGTTCAGATATGGAACACTTTAAATTTAGTCACCGACGAGCTATGATGTAATAGATCATTGAAAACTTGTTAGTTGAACACAATTTTAACTCAATTCATGGATTTATTTGTGGATACATCGTCTTACTTGATCTTCTAAAATAAGGTTTAGTCTTAAGCTACGACAGTGCGAGAATTGCAACATTCAATTCCTCGCCCTGTCTGTGATCAAATTGAAAGAGTGTTGGATATCAGGAAATATAATGAAAATTTACTGTTTATGTTATATTTAGAGAATCGTTTACTGAATATAAGCTGAGAAAATAAAAGTTATTACCTCTGAAAGTGGTTGTATGACGATTCTGCACTCTATACAATAATCACTTATGAACTAAAATAAACAAACTGGATACATGTCGACTAATCGTACAATAAGTTGTACAAATTATTGGTTCAGAAGTACAAACTCTTTGGTAAATTATAAGACGAAGATACCAAATCGTAAAATCAATAACAAAGATAATAACTCTAATCACTACTGTTCTAACTTGTATGAAGATATGTTTTAGCTACAACCATTCGATAACAAGAAAAGCGTGTCATTTTATCAATTGAATACTGTTCATATTTGAAAATAAAATAATACTGATGAACAAGGTAGCTGTACTATTGCTATAATTACAAACTGAGAATGTAATGTAGACTTTCCTGTAGAACACATCTGATTAGTTGACTGTATATCAAATTAAATTAAGTATTAAGTCTAAAATTTATTGATAAAATAGTCAATTATCACCTAATAGGTCGTTAAGTCTCAGTGTTTACTAAAATTAAAACGTTTGACGAGTTATGCGTCAAAGTATATATTTCTAAGCTCCCAGTATCTAATTATAGTAATTGTAAATAAATAATAATTAGTTTTATTGTTTCAATTGAACTTCAAGCACAGCCATTGTTAGGGGTGGGCAGAAATGATCAGTCCCCCAAAGATTTTTTTGAACATTTAAGTGTAGATCTGTAGGCATTAAGATTTTTTATATTGAAAATATCAAAAACTTATTTGAGAAATTGAATGGTTTAGCTATGAAGTATTTTTTCAAAAAGGTAGGTAGGAGTAGTCTTGTTAGTAGTGCTGAGTACTGTCCCTGTCATTTTATATCTAATAAAACAGATACTTGGCTATCACTAAGAACAAATTACCTTTTAAAATTAACACTTTGGTAACATTAAAGTAATGTCAAGTGGCTCTTTATTAACAATTTTTAGATTGCAATTTATGTATTCGTATTATAGCCTATACCTATATCTACCCACCGTTTTAGAAAAAACTTCAGAGCCCTTATATCAATTGAAACATAAATCACTTTGTCTCTAGATTTAGATATTTTTGTCATTAAATTTGCCAAAATCATTGTAATAAAAAAATTGTATTTGCAATAAAGAACCAAATTTATTGAAAATTTGTAGCCTCTCTCAGATTGAAAATTCTGTTGCGGAAGTGTCCTCAAGCCTTTGGTTATTGGTCAGTTGAGCCTCAAGATCAATTTAATTGAAATTAGAACATAACAATCGATCCCTAAGGCTTAACAATACAAATGAAGAATGCCTTTTGTAAATCAGATTTATTTTAGTGGCCAGAGAGCGAGAAAGTGTTAAACGATCAGTAAACACTTGTATTTAACTATGTTGAAAATTGAAAACCTTGTTCGAGTGTAAGCGCATCTTTAGAAATATAGTTGACTGAAGCCATTGACTTGTTGTTATGCTTTTCATTCTCAAAGACAATAACGCAATATATTGACCAGAAGTGACTCTCCGGCCTTTTAGTAGTCCAACAATTATCACAAGTGATAACATGTTTTTTAGGGTCAAGTAAGGGTCTTCCGCATTGAATATTCACATTAAATTTCCTTCTGTAATAAATACAACAATGAACGTTTGACAATAAATAAAATTATTAAATATTGCTATAACTCTACGCCTACTCTGTCTACAAGACTAACATTTGGTTCATTCGCCATAAATAGCTGATTTAATTCAAAGTATATGTTATCTTGTAATATGAGTTGAGGTAAATGTCACTTAATTCAGCGCTATCTAAATGAAGACAGAAAGAGAAGAAATGAACTAACGATTCGACCAGAGAATGAGCAGACAATTTATATAAAATTTAAGTTCATTATGACTTAGGCGGTAAACCTTGAGAACAAATTTGATTTAGAAAAGTTTGGCATCTCTTATTAGTGTTTGAAAAAATGTAACTTATTTGATACTCGTAAACAGTGGATATCTAAATCAAATTTGTTGTCAAAGTTGATCACATAAGTCACAGTGAACTTAAATTTTATACAAATTGTCTGCTTATTATCTTGTCGAATCGTTGGTTCGTCTCTCTCTCTCTCTCTCTCTCTCTCTCTCTCTCTCTCTCTCTCTCTGTCTTTAAATATCTAAAGTCACTATACTTTAAATTGATGTTTGTTTTTCAAATCAATAGTTGTTTATAATTATGTTTGTACTAAAAATCAATTATTGCTTTAGCTTATATAAGATTTCATATAAGGTAAAAGTAAGTTCAGCAAATATTCTGACCATAAAAGAAAGGAACGAAATACTAGTCTAAACTTTTGAGTCAATAATTTTCTAATTCTCTTAAAAACATTCAAATTATTCGAGTGGCAGTAATAAAAGGTATAAATTGAATTGCACTTGGTATAATTGAAGTGAATCAAACTATAATACTTAGGCTATAGATTACTGACAATCAAAACAAATTTATACGAAAAACTTGGATTTGTTTGCAATTTTGAAGAATCTTAAGAATGCATAAGTTTGTTCTGATATTTGATTAGATTTTTTCCAATTAAGACATGGAATTGACGAATGGAGTTAGCAAATATTCGCTGACAATAACTATCTTTTTTCTGAATATAAATTATTTAATTGTGCTCACAATAGGATAGATGCTAAACAAACTGTTCTGACAAAACACAACTTGAGCTAAAGATTCTGTGCGATTATTGCTGTAGAGAAGGCATAACAAAAGTAGATAGAGATAAATAGAGAAAGAGAGTGCTACAAATTGATTACAACTACTTGATAGCATTTAGAATAAATGATTGCCAGTCAGTCATTAACTATTGATTCAAATTAAATATAACATTTAGAGAAAACTTCAAAGTACTCTTAATCTAATTGACGACTTATCAAATGCTCGTTAATTTACCTCAATCTTAATCTTATTCGTTGGGTAGTTAGAAGTGATGAAAATCTTTTAAGAGTCAATCGATTTATCTAATAGCTTATATGACTCATTTGTCTCAAAATTAGCTGAAGACGTGGTTTTAGAATGAGTAAGAAATTGACGAGAATTAACACGAAATATTAATCTTATAATTATATTATGTTAGAGAATATTTGGCGTAAACAGATACGGTCGATTGGAAAATTAGGGAGACAAATCAAATTTACTCTTTGAACGGACAACAGGCAATATCTTTACTTTAACTAGAAAATCATTAACTTTAATGAGACTCTCAAAACTAAGTCACATCCAATCATTTTAAAAAACAAAATACTTTTAGGTTGAGTCGTATTTCAGTTTTGAAATTGATATGAGTTTGCGTTGTTTTTTGGTCTATCAAATTTTTTGTTCATTCTATTTATAGAATTAATCAAACCTTACTGAAAGATCAAATTTGTGGTCTGTAAAGTATAGAATAATGCTCAAAATAGTATAGAATAATGCTCAAAATAGTATAGAATAATGCTGAAAATAGTATTCCTTATTTCATGAATCTACTGTAATCTTAGTATAAGCCAACAGATATTAGATGTTTATACTAAAATTTAGTGTTATATTCGTTGCTACAGCATACATGGAATCTTAAGAACAGATATATTTAATATAATCTTCGATTGATTTGGCGTTAGTTTCGATTCGTTGAGTTTTGCATAACAGACAAAGTAAAAGTAAACCATACATTCATACTAAATACACAGCAGCACTCAATGTAAATAAAGCACTATTATAGGAACATTAAGAAATACTTATAGAAAAAATTCAATCATAGATAACATATGGCAACAATTTTATAGTAAAGGCGTTGTTTTCTCGTTAATTGACTAGCACATTGAAAACTAAATTCTCGATAATTTAATCATAGATTTAGTGCTTATTCGTTAATTCGAAATTCTTAGGCGGAATCAAACCTGAAGTGATTGCGAAAACATTTAGATAATTAGGTCTTATGTGATTCTTGTAATCGGAATGATAAATTATTTGTGATGCTAGAACTAGAAGTACAGAAAGCCCAGTTGCGATGTTGTCATATGTTCGTATTCCTAGAAATGAAGAATCTCCAACGAATACCAATAAGTACTCGTTCTTAAATATAGGCAATAAAAGTCTATTTTTCAATATAGGAACTAAGTTATGATGAATACGTCTAGAGGATTACAGATTATTCTCTAGAGTGTTCACACATTTATTTGATATAACATATAAACCAACTCAATACGAATTAGTTTGAGCGGAATCAAGAATTACTATCTGTGGCAAAAGTTTATTTGCGTTGAATGCTTGCATTTCTCATATTTTACTAACTATTAATATGAAGCTTCACATTAAATAATGAAAATAGCGTATATTCACCATTAAATTTATTTATATTAATCTACTTTTGATATGCTTTTTAATTTAGTTTTTCAGCTAAAATGTTAAGGATTACTTTCACAATAAAGGTGTTTTTCAACTAAAATCATATAAGATGTGTTGAAAATGTAATTTACTCAACAAGTTAGACTTAATTAGTTTGTCTATTTCACAATCAATTGGCTATTCCTTTATTTTAGAATTTCTCAAATGATACTTCATCTTTAAATTTTTATCAATATTACTAAAAGTTCAATAAGATTGTTTAATTTGACCAATAAACTATTAAGCAATGAACTTATCACTGAGTTATTTCTATGAAATTAAAGTTTGAAATACAGTTTCTAAGGGGAGAAATTAAAATGAAAAGGAAAACTCAATTCTAACAAAAATACCTGAAATAAATTTCTGTGATTAATCTATCTTTTCAAAATAAAGTTTATAATGAGCTCATGGTGTATATAAAGTTCTAAGTTGATCATTGAGTTTCTGGGGAAATATGTTCATTTAATAACTGTGAGTGTGAGCAATTTTCTAAAAACTGATAAAAAACATTAGATGAATGAAAAAAGCGGCCACAAACATAAAACGTCATTGTTTTCAAGCTCTTTAATCATAAAACAAATAATCGATCATGATATTTATTTCGTTATTGTTTTAAAAAGAATTTTGAAAAATGGCTAAAATTTGATATTTTTTAGGTTTGGTTATTTATAGTGAGCTCATAAGTCTCTTAGTTTTTATATGAAGAGAAAACAATTATTGAAGTATTTTTGAAAGATGTTCTCATTGATTTGCAGAGCTCAATATTGAATTATAGTAAAATGACTGTTGCTTTATTACTCAACTAATGAAGTACGATCAACTGCATTTAGAAAACTTAATTTAATTTTAGTCTCATCTAATTGAGCCTAATTTTACGAACCAGAAATTGTAGTTTCATTTTCTATTATTTAATCTAATCTAATTTAATTAAATGCTTTTCGTAAAGACAAGTATTTGCTGCAAATACCAAATCGAATCCAAAGTTTTTATTCATAATTGAATAGGAAATTAATTTCATTAATCTGTGATATAGATTCGGAGTAAAAACGTTTTCAACCTCTCAAATAACGAGTTAAAAAATAAACCTTTCCACGCATTTAATGCAAAATTACAAAATGATTTACCTGTAAATAATAAAATATGTAATACAACACTAAGTATTCAATTCATATTTTCATTTGATCTTAATGAATTATTTCAAAAACTCCTTTATTGCCAGAAGTTGCAAGTGAACATTAGACTTAACATCAGACATGAACTTCTGTACAAAATTCAATTCATTTATTTAATCATTGTAATTTATTTTTCGAAATAGTTGTCGGGTGTTTTCTACTGTCCAGCTTCTAGCATAAACAAGTGAACTTAGGTAACCTAACAGGTGTTCAATAGGGCGATTTTGAGAAACTTTTTTTAGATTTTAGTGCTTCCTACAGAGTTTACTTTATCAAATCTATGTAGGCTCAGAGCCATTTCGAGCTAAGATTCTACAATACCACTTTGAAACTATTATTTTTCTAATCGTATAAGTGTTTCTTATTGTTATTAAAACTAATAAACAACACGCGTACTAGAAGAAGGAGATTATAAATATTAAGGGCACGTGTAGTTTTTGTGATTCAGGTTAATGTGTGAGTCATAATAGGTGAACAGATGCGCGAAACAATTATAATACTTTGTAATCCGTTACAAAAGTAACATATTATGGCGGCACTATTTATAAACACCAATTATTTTTGAAACTTGATTCGCTTTAATTCCCATGACTACTGATTATACAAACTTAAAACAAGATTCCAGTGTTGTATTCAGTGTTGATTCGCTTGAAGAAAAGTTTACAGAAATGATAGACCTTTGGTTGATGCTTGTAAAATTCATTTAAATTTCCAACAGATTCATCTTCAAAACACTCATAATCACGAATTATTCGAGTGCTTAGCATTTTTAGATGCCTTAAAGCTTTATAAGTTTTCTTGTTGGATTTAAACTTCGAATGAGTTTTATTAAAACTTTTCTTTCTGCTTATTGTTAATTCTTATTTACAGCAGGCAGCTTTTCAGCTCATATTTCTACTTAATGGTAATTTTGATAAGACTTACAAACTTTATACAAAGTCCTTTTCACAGATGGAAATCTCACAAACTTATTAATTATAGGAAATTATTTTGCGTTATCATTAGTCAGTCATTGTTTTTTCTTTGAAAGCATCGCCTTAATTCTTCAGTTAGTCGTAAATTCTAAATAAAAATTTTCACAAAACTATATTTAAGATCAACAATAGTTTGAAGAATTTATCATATTTTATGACCGAATTAGTCATCCTTTCAGAGAGAAAAGCAATAACTGACTAATGGTATCATAAAATTAGTTTCTATAATTAGTAAGCTTACGAGATTTCATTTGTCAAACCTAGTATTAAGTTGAAATGCAAGTTGAATGGCTCTCAATTGTACAAGTTTGCATAATTTTCTCATACGAAAGTAACTCATTCGGAAGGTTTTCAAACATTTCAGAATACCATGAGATCATTTGTCAGAATAAAATTATGTAGGAGTCCGTTATGATTCAGCTTTACTGAAATTATATTGAGTTTTGTTTATAAAATTTTGATGAATTCCAAAAATATGGTTTTAATTGTTTAAGTTATTAAACATCTCATACATATTAAACAAAATAAGCGGTACATTTGTACTCGATTTAGCATAAAACGTGTATATTTGACGAATTAGTCATAATTCAACTTATTTAGCTTGCGAGTCACTCAAAACAAGGTTGTTCCTAGTTCGTTTAATGCAAAATTAGTGCCTTTGGAAGTCCAAAAAGAGTTAACAGACCATATCTGAAGGACATGAATGTAAAGCAAATGAAGTTATTATTCAGTACCTAAAACCACTTAAAATATAAAATTTGCACTAACAACACTAATTCGATTAAGTGCTTGAGCACAACCAATTAGCAAAATGCATTCCTACTCAACAGCAGAGTTTGGCTAGACACTCAGAAGATAGTCATATCAAATCAATTGGATTTGTTCTCGTAAATCAAATTTAATATTTGATTATTCTGCAAAAATAATTTCCTAAAAATTGTTGTCTTCATTTATATTTGATAACGAATTTCTCTGAAAATGCTTTGATAATAAATTTGAGCATAGGTTTCAGACACATTCCGATAATATTCTGGATTCTGGAACGTTTCACAAAATTAAACTAAATGAAATCATATTTTCAGTTATGACGTGAAGAATAGCATATATTCTGTTATTCGTCTTATTGATTGATTCAATTTTTTCGATGATAGAAACTAATATAAGAAATGAATGAACGAATAGCAAAGAAATTAAACAATTCAATATATCACTAAAGACAAGATCAAATGTGATTAACAAATGGTTATATTTATTATATCATCGAAAGAAGTATACTATCGGTAGAGAGAAGTTATATTTGTTCTTATATGAAGTCACGATATGGTATATGGTTTATATCCGATTAATTTAATATACAATTTGATTAATAGATATTATTTTTCATTGTTATAATTTCCATAATAAGCCATTTTGAGGAATGAGTGCAAAACTTATTTGTTTAGTAATCTATGGAAACCTATTTTCTTGACAGCAATCTCTCGCTAAATATTTACAGTATATCAAATAAATTCACTCATTTCATAGTCTATTTTGTCGTATAAAAACTTCTTAGCTCATTCTTTACCATCAATTTTCCACTGATTAAAGCTTTGACATGTATTTTAGAAGTTATGGCTTTCATTAACGATTATGATCGATACTTGGTTTCAGATGAACGCGAAATCATTTTTGACTAAAAAACTTTTCTTAATAAGGATTTATTACTTTGTCATTAAAAATGTGAAATATAAGACTAAAAAACTAACCCAGTTTTAAGAAATGAGGGACTGTATCGCCTTCAATAGACATCGTTTGACAGTAAAGTATTTGTTTGTTATCTTAAGAGTCTTAAAAAATAACAAATAATTCCTCAAATTGAGAAAATATTGAAAAAATCATCTTTCATTTTATTAAAATTTAGAATAGAATTATAGAAACTATTATTTATTGAAGAATTGTTTAATAATTGATAGGTATTTAAAAATGAATGAGATTTATTAAATTAATTAAATTATTTGTTCATCATTGTTTTGAGTAACTAAAGAACATTCTACTGATATTCTGTATAAATAATTAATATGTTGTATGAGTGCCCAAAGTAGAGGTATTTATCTCTCGTGTAAAACTTACGTCACACCATTCACTGTCAAAAGCACTCTTTTGAAAGAAGTTGGTCTTTGTCAACAATAATAAGCAATAAGAAATTGTGGAATATTCCTAATAATAGAACTCCATATGAGCCCAATTCATGTTTATGTACTGCATCAAGTGTTTAATACAATTATATTCTCAACATTCATACTGTTTATTCAATATGAACATTAAGTTTGTTAATCATATTATTTCTCACTATAATTGTTAGTATCTCTTCGAAGCTAAGAAAACTTAAAGACTTACATCAGAATAGATTGTATCAGCGAGCAATTAGTTTAAAAATACTTTATGACAAGTATTAATAATGAATCTCTGATTATATTACTAAAGATTTTCATTATCAATCATAAGGAAAGCTTCATAATGGTTAAGCCCTTTATGAACTTTAGTAGAGAAATGCATTCAATTCAATCAACTATTTAAGAACAGAGAAAAGTCCATTTACCAAAATGAATAACTTTTATTTAGAATATCGGACTAATTACATTACGGAGCAAGTGGGGTGTAGGTAGGGCATGCAGCACATGGAGATCCCGCAAAAATCAGTGTCCCTTTAGGATTTTGGGCAAAAGTAACTAGATAATTTAAAAATTGAATAATCTAGTCAAATTCTAAAAATTCTGGTAAAATGACTCTAAAGACACCAAGTTTAGGTGAAGATAACTCAAAGTGGCAGTATTTGATGGTATGAAGCAAACAAAATATGAGAATTGGATGACTTGCTTTTGATTAATAATTTGCAGAATTGGAGAAACTTTTTTTTAACTAGGGAAGAGCTTTACGAAGGTTTCTCAAAGTCGCGAAAAGTTGTCGCTTAAACCTCGTGAGTTTTGATACTTTCCTCCCCAAAAATACTTAGAGATTTTTCGAAGGCTCAGCCGCTGGACCATCAGACCTTGTTCCGTACTGGACTAACTAACTATAGGGCTTAATCAGAAACATAGACATCTGGCCAAATTGTCCACCAACCCAATATTGGTATCAAATTAAAACTTATGAAACATAGAATCGAAAGTAGAAACGATTTTTCAAAAATACGATGGCTGAGAGAGAGAGAGAGAGTATCAATTTTTTATAGATTAACATCTAAAAAATCAAAAAATCAACGTTTTGATCACTTTTTTAAACAAAAATCTTATTGATAGGCACTATAGATTATTTTGATCACTTTTGAAAAATGAATACCGAAAAATTTTTCCTTTTAATAATGCCTACGTTATCATCGCGGGAGTCTCAAGCGGTATCCTATCAAATAAAGCCCTCTCTAGAGACTTGGGCAGAAGTCTCCATTAACAAGTAAGCTATATTTTGCCTCCCAATTAACGCCCATAGCTGAGGTTCCCGCCGGGAAAACCCAATGCTGATCCATGAGGGGATTCAGTCTCGGCACTGGAATAGCATCTCGACGTGATGTTCTCTGAGTAATACTAACGAACCTTCTGAATGTAATTAATAACTCTTAATATCAAATACATTTAAGAATTGATATTTCCTCTCAGTCATTGTACCTTTGAAAAATTCTTCCTGCTTTCGATTTGACTTGACATAAGTTTTAAATTCGATACTCATTGGCTTCGTGGCCAATTAGGCCAAATCTGACTAAGTCCTTTAAGCTATCGTTAAAATAGCTGCGAGAATGTTTAAGTTTCTATTATGAGATTTTGTCTATCTATCATATGCACAGATAATTTTATCCTGAAATAAAGAGCTGATTTATTTTTCACTTGATGTTATTTAATATTTTCCAGAACTTTTCTGTAGAAGTTCCGTGAAATGTCAGAAAACACATGGTAAGCTTATTAGAGAAAATCCTAAGCAGAATAAAGACCTTAAAATCCTTTCAAATCATCATAACTGTATACATCTTTAACTGATTAAAAGATTAGAAATGTCTGGAAATTAGATGAAATCAATCTTTTAGTCTAATCAGTTATTTATAAAGCTTTCAGAAAATAAACTTTCCTTGTTCATCAATCTGAGACATACTTATTCTGATCAAAGTAATGTAGGATAAAGTAAACACTAATTTTATAGTGTAATGGATAGAAACGAATGCCTTTCAAGTCATGTGTCAGCACGTAATAGGAAAACGCTTAAATCGATTTTTAATAATATGCTAATTTTGCATATGCTTCTATATGCTAATTTCTTCGCAATAGATTAAGGTTTTAGTTAGTCGAATCTTGACTCAATACTGGTTTATGCTTTACCTTATTTAAACCTTCGCTTTACAATTAACGAAATATTATTAATCAAGGGATTCTCTGAATCTGACAACGAATTCATGCTTCAGTTAAACACGAGTAACCTTTAGAGATAGGATTCATCTGAAAACAACTGTTGATAAATCCTGGTAATTATTTGGAAGATTAATATTCGTGGCTATAGAGTTACAGAAAATATGACCAAAATTTTCAGTTGAAATTTTTATTTCATTAATAGATAAGAGAATATCTAAAAATAAAGTGCAAGCTCACAGTTTAATCAACTTTCTAAATAATTTTGGGGGCTTCAATCTTATTCTTGTGCTAAAGTTACAGTATTGAGTGAAAAGCAGAATATTCTAAATTTATCAAAGTTTATAAATTTATATTCCTAACAATGATAATCGGAAAGAGCCATTATTCTGATGCTCTCCTCTAAATCTTATTTTTATTAATATAGAACATACAGTACACTTGTGTTATAATAGAATTGTGTTTAAGTACTGAGTGACTTAAAGTATAATCAAGTATAATAAATATATCTTTGAAAATCATTTATCAAGAGTTCATTTACATGCCAGAAGGAAAGCAGAAATAAATTTATACTTAAGGAATAGTTTTGTACTTTTCTTTACAATGCTTTGTGGCAAATGTGTGATTGTAGACTGTTTCACATTAGATATCGAACTTCATTCTTGAAATTTGATTAGTATTTATTTTAGAAACAATGTATAGATTGACAATTTTTTCATACTTTACTGAAGGTTGACGTGGGTCGCTCTGCGTTTTCCAAATCAAACATCGTTTTGTACATATGAAAATGAAAATTTAACATGAAGAATATCCAAAATATTTCAATTTTTTTATATTTCTCAGACATGTCGTTCTATAAGATTTTCACGAAATTGCTTTTAAAATGTAATTTTTGTCGGCTATGGCATACGTACAAGTGATTCTAAATTTACTCGAAAACACTTGAAGATCGAGATTGCCTTCGAACAGAAATACTCAACGAAATATCAAATCTGATGTCATGAGTATTTCGATTTCATGTTAAGGAATGAGTTGTGAGCTTTAACAAAATCAGACTGAATCGAAACTTGTTCCCATAAGAACAAATCTATTAAATACTAGTATTCATTTTTTGCCATCAAACAAGTATCTTGTAAGTTTCACTATTATAACGAACTAAAGTATTAGACTAAGTTGAAAAGTATTAGTTACTTTAGTTCGCATTACACTTGCATTCAGATAATGACCTACGGTTGATCGCTACTAATAACATATTATTGACGTCCAAACATATGATACATATTTTTTAAATTGCAATCAGACTGATGACATTCAGGAATCAAGAATCGGTTATTATCTCTAAATTCGATGGATTTTGTAAAAAGGATTTCGAAAAAGGTTACCTTGACAAACCTATTCAAACCTAAACAACGATCGTATGGTATGCTCATATACTTTAATTCGTTCTGCTATGCATTCTACTAAAAGTTGAAGATTTGATTGCTTTTACGTTCAATCTTTATTCGAATCCATATAAGTATGCACTGATTTGCTCTATATTCCTAAATTGAATAAGAAGTGTTAAAATGAACTCTTAGACAGATAGTTTTTCGAGTCTATTTGTAAGATTGCCTACTTAAAGTAATACTTGTCGATTGACTGTCAAAAGGTTGTGATTTTCCTCGACAGTGTATTACCCAAATAAAAATTGATTTATTGTGACTTCTTACAAGTGTTTGTACTTATCGTAATTTCTGCGTGTCTTTATGCGATCACTTTCATGAATAATATGATTAAAATCGTCTTAAAGGTTAAAGAAATTTTTGGCAACAACTTGAGACTAATTTTAAAAGAGCTGCACAAGTTTGAATCAGTTGACATTTTCAATGATGCTCTAAGATTTCAGAGCAGAGTCAAATTTAAATCTATTCAATAAAGTTGACATATAAACACTGTTTTTATCACTTTTCTTAACAGCAATGTATTCTTGAATAGCAACTATCATTGAACGGAATCGTTTGAGTTTGCTAGAATCTCCATTGTTCTAAACTGATCATACAAAGCTTTAGTACTTTAATTTGTATTGTTTTAGTTGAATCTTAAAGCATGTTTGATCAGTGTAGAAATGACTTCTAAATGAGAGATGCATTCTCAAGTGCATAATCTTTTTTTTTAAAGAAAACTGTAGAAGAAAATACTTTTAACTATCTTATTTTTATGTAAAATCAACTGCATGCACACTCTACTGAAAACAGCATGCTGAAACAGTCAATGCAACAGTAAAGGTGATTGGTTCAATCCAAATCAAATAGCAAACTGACAAAGTTTAAATTATACTTAAGATAAACAAAAGCATTATATTTTTCATTAGTGATTATTGCTGATGATTATTAAAATAAATTTAGGGATTCAGTCCTTAATGGCCTGACTGTTGTGTTCATTATTAGATATTGTGCACGACACTTGTGATAAGAGCGTGAGTTTACACTGAATAGTCAGTTCCGGTAAGACATCAACTTTGCTAATCTTTTAGTTTCACACTTTGAATCTCCAGAAAACTACTTAGTGATCTAAACCACTTATAAATTATGCTTAAAATGGCTAAATACAAAGTCAGTGATTTTCTACTGAATCGAAAACATGTTTTTAATAATATTGAGAATCAAATCTTTAGAAAACAATATAAGCTAATGACAAATATTGCGTAAACGTATTCAACTATTATGTAATTGGATGTGAGCTAAAGCCGTGATTTAAGTGATCTCACAATATTATTAAAACAAAAACATATTTTCCATTCAATTGGAAATTACTGACTTATTTTTAGTCGTTTTAAGTATTACTTATTAGGTTTAGATCGCTAATTAGTTTTCTGGCAATTCTAAATGTGATACTAAGAGATTAACAAAATTGAAGTCTTACCGGAACTGACTATTGAGTGTAAACTCACGCTCTTATCACAAGTGTTGTATATTAGGAATTGCATTGTGGTCACAGAGAGGCAATTTATCTCATAAGTATTTTTTGAGAACAATTTTTAAGTATCTGAGATAAAAAATTGTAAAAATCTTTTGATATATATTTCGTAATTTTTAATATAAAAATGGAAAAAATGATGCTTCAGTTTTTTATTAGTTTTATAGGCTCAGTCAACATTCAATAATGCTTTGAATAATCTGTAATTTCAATTTGATGCATATTTTAAGTCAGGAATTTTTATGCGCTCAATCGATGATCGAATAGTTTAACAAATTTCTAAATTTATAAATCATAGAATAAATGGACAAATCATTTAAATTATTTAAAGTTTAGGTCTATTTTAGTAACTTTTAAGAATTTGTTACTAATAATTTATAGTACTAATGAATCTAACTTTTAGTTGTGATCAATTCTTTCTTGTTGAGTTGATGCAATTCACAAATCATAACTTTGGATATGTGACATTTTTTCTTTCTGTAAATTCATTAAATTATAAAGTTTCCTCTAAAATGTTTATTTCGTTTTTCTTCATTAATTAGCATACTTTAGTATTTTTATCGTGAGTTTTAGATTTAACTTTGAAAAAGCGCTTTAAGAGTTCTTTTGACGTAAATTAACGCCAAAAGAGCTTTAGCTAAAAATAGTTTATTAATATAACTGTAAATAAGTCTTCTTCGAGTTGTATTAAGGCTTTTACTGATTTTTTCAAACTTTGCTTCACAGTTTCTTATTATAATATGAATTGTGTATTAAAAGTGAATTTTTGACAATAAATTGAATACTAGAATTAATTTTGCAATTATATTAGACTATTTTTTCAACTATTCTGTTTATGTGATGATAATATAAACATTGTGACAACAAAAACTAATATTGCTATTTGGTCTAACAGTTGATTCATATTTGGATTTTTTAGTAGGTGGACAAATTTCCATCAATAAAAATAGACTCAATTGTTCAGTTGGTCATTAATGAAGCATTGAGAAAAGTCGATAAAACAAATTGATAATATTCGACCAAAAGAGTCGTTTAAAATGTCGAAAAAGTCTACTAAATAAAGTGAAGTAATAAATGGTTGAGCAAAGTTGCTAGATAGAATATCTACTCATACATTTACATTTACTAGACTTAGTAGTGAAAAAATTCAAAAATAAGTAAAACCTTGTTTTTAGTCATTTTTGCCTCTTCAACCATTTCCAACTCTTTACATTTTAAGTCAAAAATAATTATACGCAATGATTTAGTCATTAATATTTATGGCCTCTCTTATTTGGTCTAAATTTCTATGGAAGCTTTATAGAAACAGAAAGTTAAGCAGTTGAAGATAGGGTAGTAATGCGTTATCAATTATTTGCTGGTCAGTTAGTGGCCAGGATACATTTCTTCAAATTACCAATTGGAACATAAACAACTTTCTCGGACTATACAGTCCTGAAGAGTACCTCACTATTCACTTCTCGAATACTTGTTGAAGTGTTAGATTTAAAAAATAGTTGTGCAGACTAACTCTTATAAATACTTCGAAAATATTGATGTACAAAAACTTGATGTCCTCTCAAATAAAATTATATATCGTGCAAATAGTGTTTTGAAACTTTGTCAAATAATAGGCAGAGACTAAACCGAGCAAAGCCCTGTAATTTTAATGTATTTATAACTCGCGAATCTTATTTTCAAGAAGTTTGAACAAAACTTCTCTTTACGTTTAGATTAGGTGGTTTGCTATTGAATTAGACCCAATAACATGAGAGTATTGACACTCATATTATCTTTGATTTGAGTTGAGACCCACGCGTTTTAAAATTATATACACCCTCTAAAATAATCTTTAATGTTTCAAATTCTAAACGTAATCATCTTAATGAGTGACTCTTTTATGAATGAATAGGCGCTCGTTTGTAATTAAACTCTAAAAAATATGAAAATTGAAGTTCAATGTTCTAAGTCTTGATAACAAATTCTGTTATTTTGATGAAAAACTTGAAAGCACGTCGAAAATCATTTTGATAAATAGTGAAGAGCATTGGCCTAGAATCTTGAGCTTCTATAAGCGCAGCTCAAAATTGTTGAGCTTTGAGCTGCGCTTGTACTTAGAAGCTCGGGCCCAAACTTCGAGCTGCACTGCTGAGCTTATATTAAAAATTTTAAATAATGAGTAATGATCTCTATAACAAGTATTTATCTTAAGTTATAATGAAGTATTTGTGCAAAAATTCATTAATTTTGACCATAAAGTTCGACATCGGTGACATTTAGCAATAACTGTGAGTCTTCTGGCTGTATTTCACCTTCTTGTCAAATCGTCTTGATAACAGTTTCAAACAACAATTTTCTCTTATTTTGAATAATTTTCAAAAGTTATTTGAGAATATAAAGAGATTTAATCAATGAATAGAAATAACATTATTTTTAAGGCCTAAGGCATCGCTAATTCTCTCTTTAAATAGTTATTGCATTAAATTTCAGTTTAAAGTGGAATTTATTTTGAAAACAATGACAATCACAAATGTATCTCATCATTGAATTCGATAGATATAATTTAATGTCTATTTTGCTAACATATGAGAAGCAGTTCAATATTCATTACCATGAAACTATAGATGCACATAAGCTAGCTTTGAGCTGCGCTACGCTTCAAGTTCAATTTTGAACTTTTGTGAGCTTTAAGCTCGAGCTTCAGGCTCAATATATAGAACAGAAGCGCAACTCAAGCTCAAGCTCAAGCTCAAAGCTCGCATTTAAAGCTTCAGGTTCAGCTCGTCGTCTGTTTAAGCTCCAGAAAGTATTTCGTTTTATCCAAAGTTTAGAATACAAACGTAGTGTCAATTTACAATTAACATTAGGTAGAGAAAATTTGATACGTTTATGAATCATAAATATGAATATGCATTTGTTAGAATATTCGAGCTTAAAGATCAGCAGCTCGAAACTCGTCTGAGCTGAGCTGCAGTTGTTTTCAAAATTCTGAAATTTTCAAAATGTATAAAAATAAATATTCAATTCTTTCAAAATTAGCTATTGACACTCTGTACACCCACCACAGGTGTTCCGAGTGAACAGATATTCTCGAAAGCCGGAGATATTGTTATAAAGAAAAGAAGCAGATTATCTGATATTTCATTGCAATGTTTGATGTGTTTGAATACTTTTTATAATTTATTTGATTAAATGAGTCAAATTAGTATATAATAATTTCTATGATATTTAAAATAAATTCATATCGGAATTGAGATCTGTATTGTTCGATAATTTTTGTAAACTCAGAAGCGCAGCTCAGTTCAGGCGAGTTCCGAGCTGCTGAACTTTAAGCTCGAGCTTAAAGCTCAGATTTTTAGCAAATGTGCATCCATACCATGAAACAGTTAGTACTGTTTTTGCTCTATTAAATAAATCAGCTTTAAATGAGTTGAGTTTGAAGCTCAACAACTTGAGCTTGAGTTTGAGCTTGAGCTGAGCTTCTTCATCATAGCCTGACCTTGAAGCTCGAGCTTATAAGCTCAAAGGTAACTAAAATTGAGCTTCAAGCCCAACTCAGTTCACAGCTAGCTTATGCTCTTCACTAATCATTGATAATAAACTTTGAGAAAAATCTAAAAATAGTTCATGTCATTAAGAGTCTTGTTGTGTATCGTTTGTGATCGATAATATAATCCGTTGTAAGGATTTCGTTCAGTCCCTTATTTTTGTTTAGGCTCAAAAACGCCAGAAACAGAAAAAACTGATATAAGTTTTCATGTTTCTAAGTAAAAGAATCAGTATTTAAGAAGTTCATTAATTCTAAGGGAAATTCACGTTACATCCCTAGAGAAGGAAAAGATGATTTTCACTAGGTTTCTTGAACCGTTGCTCGAACTCATAACTTTTCCTAACATGTGATAAGAAATGTTTTCAAGCTCATACTGTCAGCAAATAAATACATTTTACATAAATCATACAGTATTCAACTCCTATCAGAAAATATATGCTTCTCATTCATATTGAAAATTATTGATACATAAATCTTTACAAATTATATATATTCTTAGAAATCATTGTTTACAACTCTTGAAAAATTGCTACTTTTATCTCAAGTATGGATTCATGTTTTATGCATTGAAATTCTACTATTATTATACTCTTTCTTATTTTCAATGAGATATCTTTATATAACTTTGTTCACGTCAGAACTTTTACCACTTTAATAAATTACTCAACTTTAAGGTTATTAATATTAAGCTCAACAATAAAAAGATGTTTACTAGTTTATTGAGTCGAAAGAAGAGTTTTTTAATGTTCACATTCTTAATTTCAGGTATTTTCGAAATAGAAAGAAAAGTCAAAACTTTTTTTGATCTACCATCTAATAAAATATATATTCTTACGGCTGTGGGCACTACATTCTCATAACATGGATCGGATTCAAAATTGATTTATATTTTGGTGTTATATAATAAGACTTTTACGAAATCTCGTCATTTATGACATGATTGATGGCAATCTATATACAAGTGTCACAGATTGAAAAAAATATCTCTCAAATCGATTACAGCTTCGCTTTGAGTAATTTTGAATAAACTTGAAGTACTGTGAAAGTTGTTACAGGAGAAATGTATGAATGACTAATACGTAATAGAAGACATTTTCCTATTGTTTACAATAAGTATACATGAAATGATAATCTTATTTGACGAGATTGTGCTGAAATGTTGGTTTTAAGAGCGTGTGTGTCTGACATTTTTCTTATCCCTAGCGCTAGTAAACTAATAAATTAAAGTATATCCAAATAGAGACCTGATGTCGAAATGAGGGATAATTCAATTTGAATGCTGCCCTACTAAAGGACACTGTAGTCGTCAAATTAATGTCTTTTGCACATTTTTAATGAATTAATTGACGTGTGATAAGAGCTCATAGATAGATATTTTTGGAAATATGTTAATTTTGTAAATATTAATGAATGTCTCTCATGAACTGCTTATTAACTTAATGAACACTTTGATTGTCTTTTTATTACCTAAAGAAATATATTATTCTTTAATGAGATTTTAATATTTTCAAGTCCAGCATAACATGATCTGATATAAAAGTTTTAGCTTCAACTTGGATAACTTGATTTTAAAATTAGAATTTATGGTTTGTAAGCTTTTGTTCGTGCAACTAAGAAGGCTCTACAAGACAAATTTAGTTGACGGCAAATATTCGACTCAGTATTATTACATAATTCACATATAATTTGATTCAACATTACATAATTTGATTCCAAGTCGATGCGATTGCACGAGAAGTAACATATTTATAAACACCATCAGATATTAAATTTTGTCCTTATTACGTAACATTATGAAAACAAACTAATTTATATTCGGAAAGTATATCGCTATAAAAGAACTTATTAGTACTCTATTTGTAAACATTAATCTTCAAATATAGAAACTAGAGATACTTTCTCTAACCAATTGATAATGTAGGGACCGAATTTCATATAAGACTTTTTTGATATTATCCAACCAAATCTCAATTTTTATATCATTTTTAAAACAATAGTGTGAACAGAAAACACTCACAATTTGATTTAATCTTCTCAATAATCAAAACAAAGCAAGAATTCCAGAAAAGCGATCCTTCTACTCAAACTTTTTATCATGAAAATTGATTTGGTTGAACAAATTATAAGTTAGGTGTTGAGCGTTTTCTCCACAATTTTGATTCTTATATTTGCTTAGGTATGATTTTCTGATTTCAAATTTGATGTTGAATTACCGAGTTTTAAATCAAATGTGAAATGAGATCAATTTATCGATTGGTTTACTGTTATTTACTGAACTTGAGAACTCTATTTATTTGATACAATATTGTCAGTATTGTTTATGATTACAGATCCTCTTAAATAAGATTCTTACTACGTCTTTCAAATTCTAATCTAAGTATAAGATTTCTATGAAGAGATAGGTATATCGTATGACTAACTGGGTGGGTAACCTTCAATTTTTTTGTCATTCATTGTTTATGATGACTCAAAGGATTTAATAGACTCTCTCCCAGAAATTGTCACTCTATTAGGTTTTTATTAGGTTTTATTGATTTATATGTTCGAACGTGCGTCTGGTAATGCGCATATTTTTCAATTAATTATTACTCAATTTTTGATGACATGGACAATTTGACATATCTAGGTACTAATTAGATGCAAAAATCGTTGTAGCTTTCAATTAAATTGAAAAGATTTTCCTATGTAATTTCACACTTTATCCACAGAGTGCGTCAATCATTCAATGCTTTGTGAATGAGTTGTGAGTCACAAAAAAATTGTTTTCAGTATGAAGTTTATAGCGAATTTTGTATTTAATTAATGACTAACATTGTCTATGTCATCAACAATTGAGCAATAATTAATTGAAAAACATGCGCATTACTGGGCACACGTTTCATGAACCTTTCACTCACATGTTTCTTAAGTCAAAAATACTATTCATTACTATCAGACGAGAGAGTTATTACGGGCTGTCTTCTTAACTATTCAACTAATAATCAGAGACGCTACATCTTAAGACTTGAGACTAGCAAAAATAGGTAAGATTATACAACCTAAAATACAACTTTAAAATTAAGTTTGGAAAAGTTTTATTCAAAGAGTATGAATATTCAATGTTTGAAATTCCATTCATAGCATCTAAAAGTTTAAAATCCTTAATAAACATGAGCACGTAAATAAAAATAAAAGAATTTAAAAAATGGTCACATTGGAAAGAAGCATTTTTTCAATCAAGAACATTAATCTAAGGTACATAAATATATGCATCTAATAAACCAAATTTTCAATTTCAAAGTTTTGATCAAATTTTTTCAGTTTTATTCTGAAATTTAAATTTCTAAAAGATTAAAATCCAAGTAAAATAAAGCTTAATTCGAGAAGGTTTATTATTTTTAAGACAAGATCGGTATTTGTGGGAGAATATTTGTGAAAAAATAGAATTGATTGGGACATAGATACGGGCTCATTTTGGTTGTTATTTGATGATTAGTGAAAATTTGTTGAAATACTGTTTCTGACTACTAGAAAAAATAGGGTTATCTTATAAAACAATAATTCTATTCATAAGTGTTGAAACAATCAAATCATTGATCTCTGCTCATGATCACTTGCTTATTTAATAGAAGACAGAAAGTCATTCACTTATTATTTCAGTTGAGTAGACAGCGAGAGATTTAGTTCCTCTTATTTTGCAATTCTTGGAGAAAACGTGAAAATAAGAAAGGTCTTGTTCGTTATCAAAAGTTTTATTCAGATTTGTTTTTTTTCTTTTGATATATCTATCGTTCCTTAAAATGATATCAAGTTTTTTCTGTTTAGTACAAATTATTTAAAATTTGAATAACCCATTTACTGGGCAACCGTAATCCAGATTGTGATTGAATTTAAAGTAAGATCTAGTTTGTTCATTAGTAATGGTTTATAGTAATGCAAAAATGATGTTTTATCATTTTCGGTTAAATAGCACAATCATCATTTAAGGGGTTTATGATTATTAATGGAATGTATTATATTATATAATATATTTTTTTAAACAAAAGTTTAGTTAAAATCAAGAATTTTAATACTTTGAAAATTTAGCAAAACATGCTCTAAAATTAATAGAAAATGCTTCATAAGTGGAAAATAATTTATAGAAAATGACTAACACAGCAAGTTAGCAGTAAAATGAGCCTCGATCTTCTCTCAAACTAAAGGTGGATTATAAATGAAATATGGCTTTAAAGCTAACGGTTTGATGTCAGTTTGGCAGAAGTCAGTTGAGCGGAATGAGATTTTAAGTGGTCAATTTAGTCAGAACAAGTCAAAATCAATTTTACAGCTGATTCTCCTATCTCTAAACTCCAGGATTTACTCGTTGATTCTTATTTACCAAAGTAAAATTTAAAATTTAATATTAATCAACAGATTTAGATACAAGCCTAAGCATCAATAGTCAACAGAAAATAAGACAAAAGAATGTGACTAAGTACTATATAGACTCTGTAGATTAATTTCCATAAACATATAAGCTTAGCTAAGCTATTTGAAAAATGTGACTTTTAACATATTAGTAGAGTTATGAAAAATATTTACTTATACTTTTAGGATGATTTAATAAAAATTTTTGTTTTTATATTTACTAATTTGGCTCAACAATTTCTATTTACAGTATATGATTGTTTGATAAACTTTTAGAATTTATTATATCCATAATGAAATACTTGATTTGCAAGATCAAGTGTGTACTCAAAACTTATTATTTCAAAACTCGAGTTCTTTATGATGACCTTGAAAAATAAAGAGGCTTTTCTAAAATCTAAACTGAGAATAGGAAAACAGAGCATTTTTTATTTTGGGCTAAATTGATTGATTAAGACGGTATTCTGCTAAACTGACTTGCCAAATCGACTACTAACAAATAATGCTCTGTAGAATAAATCTTAAAGTTTGTCTACTCTTTGGAGTCTACCGCATAATTATTGGAGCGCAAGCTTCAGATAACGCTTTATGAATTAGATCTGATACCTGCAATGGCAGCACTTTCACAGAACATGCATTTTAAAAGACATGCTTTTTGTTTGCAATAAGTAGCGAGTCCGCAGAAAATCTTGAAATTTGATTTCTAAAAAGTAACTAACTGAACTTCCATTAAACGCTTAATGTCATGAAAATTTTCCATTCTTTTATACATTTTAAAGTGAGACGTAAGCTTTCGAATCGATCTGATACTTTTTTAGTTAAAGCTATTTCAGTGCTTAATGAATTGGGTTAAAAGAAAAGCTTAGAATGAGACTTACGTGCTAGTATAAATATACTTACAAGCAACAGAGCTTAAGTGTTATCCGGATCTTCAGAAGTATAATATGCCATTAAAAAGATTAATACTTAATGTATAGAGAGATTGACTGCTAATTCGGTTGCTAGTATGCGGAGGTAAATCTTTTCGGTAATACACCAACTCTTCATATAATTTTATTAAAGCGATAGCTCTAATAATATGGAAATTCAGATTGAAAACTCATAATTGAATATTAATTTTTAATTAATGAGTCGTTAAAATATTAGCAACTTTTAGTGAAATTAGAAAATATTCGTCAATTTTATTAGAGTTTATCCCAATTTCATTAAATTAATAACTATTGAAAACTAAAGAGCCTTTCTTATAATCTGCCGCATATAAAAGATCCAATAAAAGCTTTGAAATAGCAAACTTTATAAATAGCGGTAATTATAATGTTGACTGCTGCACGTGTGTTTGTCTTTTATTATGGGCTTTACTCCCATTATAAAAGCTTACTTGTACTTTTAATTGAAGGAACACGACCAATCAGAAAGATTGAAGTAGCTAATAATGCGGTGTATAATAAGAAGGACTTTGTGTATAAGCATTATTGTTCTTAAATAAAACTGAAAGTATCAAGATCTTACAGAAATTTATCTTACAATAAGCGGAAATGATTGTTATTGCAATTGTATAGGTATTGTAATAATCTTATTTTAATCAAATGCAGTTTTTTTGCAACATCTTTGTTTGGGTAATTTTTCAATAATTACTATTACCATGATATCTAATGGATTCATTAATTTCATTGATTAACAATGCATAAAACATTAAACATGGTTTTGAATTAAACTGTCTTAGTAAATATAACTTATTACAAGTGTAGATGAATGTTGGAATTTGTAGCTCAAAAATGATTTTATTAAAATATTTAATATGCATGTTAAAACAAATAAACAGGGAAATCAGAATATTTTTGATCACATATTTCTTGAAGGGATACACGTGTTAGCAAGGAGTTTTGTTATGGATCAATTTGATCTATAATACCTTATTAATATCTGGTACCTTTTAGTAGAAAACTCAAGTTCTACTGTTCGCTGGTATACTTAGTATCAATTTTATGACATGTGTGGGAAGTTTCTGCCAATTTATTGGTTGAGTTTAATGTGCATTAGAATAAGTATAAATTTACTCTAAAAAATTGTGCGCCTCCGGCAACTATGAGATATCCAGCAAAGCTAGACATGCAATTCCAAACTAAAAATATCTTACAGATTTAAATCGAATTCGTACGGATTTTCACTAACTCCGAGTATTTAGTTTTCTCAAGTTTTCTCAAAAATCTAGTAATGCTTTTGTCAGAAAAGTTCAAGTTGAAGCAAACTTTTTCAAAGTGATCTCTTCAATCAACTGGAAAATAAGGTTAAATTTGAATTGAACTAAAAGCTGGCAAAAGTTTAGGCACTTGTAACCCTTTAGATTGCTCCAATCTAAGTGATGCATCGAATTTAAACGTTATAAGGAAACACTTAAAAGTGTCCAACACAATAGAAAATTGATGGCAAAATGTAGGTCATCCGCAAAACGATTAGAGAAAGTAAGAACTCGACACATCTCGGGAGACATGAAACTAATACTTTGAACACATCGACTGATGTGTTACAGTCAAAAATTTTTACCTTTTTCCTTTAAAAGTAGAAAAGCCACGGAAAATTGAATTCGATTTTAAATGCTCAAAGTTAATGAAAATTTGAACCAACTGGAGATAACTTTTAAGTTGGTTGTAGTTTAAAACTAACTTCTTGGAATACCTCATTGTTGCTGGAAGGACACTATTTCTTAGAATGCATTTCTACGTGGTGTTTTCTTCCATCTAACAATTTGGCAGTTAAATCACATCATTTTTGAGCATTACCTGATTTATAGACAGAAATTTCTACAGATAAGTAATTTCTAGAATATCTGAGAATTTTTGAGTAACATACACTATTGTTTCATTTATTTCATATAGCTCAGATAACATTATTTTGTGACGATCACATTCTAAAAATAGCATATCTTATAATTTATAACAAAATCGAAGTATAAAAGAAAAACAAAAATGAACTGAGAACATTGACTTATTATCCTATGATAGTTGCAGACAAGTTAGAATGAAATGAATAGGAAATACTACTAATACAGGTATTATACTAAGCGTCATATAATACAATGCTATTGCCCAATACTACTTCTCAATATCTGTTGCGGATAATCGTGTGAGGTTCCTTTCAATCCCAACATATTATTAGTTGATATAAATAGAGATAACCACGTCTAGACTTTTAATAAGAATCTGTTAGGCAGGTCAAAATATCAATCGATTAACTCGTTGATTGCACTGAAGTTTCATCTGAAACAATTGTAACAAAATGTTGAAAATTCCAACCCGTTGTCAGATCACTTAACCATTTCAGCTTTATTAGTTCGCAAATCAAGACAAAATCAACAATTTAGAGACTGGTTTGTATTGACTTTATTAGCACTGAAAGTTACGTTTGTGAAGAAAATTTTTTTTATTTCGGTCTTCATGACTTATTCTTCAACTTCAAACTCAAATTAATTGATAGAATTGAAACGTTTTTGATGGAGATTATTCTCTGTTGTTTATCTCTACAAAAATACTTCAACACTTGAGGCTTAGAATATTAATTAAACTGTAACTGAGTGTGATCGCTAACATTATGAGTGAACAAACGCTTTAGTATCCAAAATGTTTTATTGATTTAGTAAAATTGATTATGCAACTCTAATTTTAATATCAAAAACTGGACATAACTCAAACACGACAAAAGGTTTGCTCAAACAAATACAAAATTGGTTTGTTCATAGATATTGAAAAGATGATTCAATTTATATTAGTATTAAATTTAGCGAGAAATTAGTCCAAATACGTACGGACACAAATAATAGAACGCCTTTCTCATTGACCTGAAAGTTTCAATAATATAAGCATTTTCTCATTCCGTTCATTAATAATTGATGGATGAGCAAAAATTAATTTAGACATATTAAGAAAAACATATTTGACTTGTTCTTATTAATCCCCAAATCGAAACAACTAAAGTGATTTGAGTCGAAAGTATTCGAAAAATTGGCTAAAATACTGAAAATTGTGATGATGACTGAACAACAAAAAAAACTTTAGGATCAAACATAACAAACTTAAACTAAAATACAGAGGATCGAAGTATAAACGTAGTAAAGCTTCGCGGATATAATGAGAAGCTGAACAGAGTTTTGATGCTCATATATAAAGTAAAGTTTATGGACATATAACTTATATACAGTATACATCGGTAAATACAACAGTTTCTGATAGACTAGTGCTCAACACATGTCGCTCTCCTTCCAAGTTTGCAACAATAAAAATACGTATAAGTTATAAGTTATATATTGACGTATAATATATATATTATAGTTGCTTTTGGTTAATTAACTTCACTTTCATTCATATGAAACATTCTTATTAATAAAGAAAGCTGTCAACACGTTTCGTTGTCATTTATTTGCTGTTTTCGCCAATTTAATCATAATTTTGTTTAAGAACTCTTGAGAAGAGTCGAAACTTTTCCATACGAATTGTTTAATTATTGACTTATAAACTGTATAAATAACTTGTGTCATATTTTACAACATAAGGTAAGCGAAATTCAACTTCAACTATATCAAAGTTCTTTCAAACATTTTTCTCAACTCAAGTCTATATAACTGTTTTGAACTTTTATTGAGATGTAAAAAACTTTCATAACTTTATTCAAAATAAATATTTAAACTTGAGAAATGGTTTTTAGTATAAATTTGAAATATTGAATATATGGCCATTTTATGGACTCATGAATAACATAATAGTTAACGAAATGTATACAGCATTCTATTATCGACATAATATCTTAACATAAAAATACCATTTAATGTCTATCTGACTGAGAAAATGTAAGTAAACTTCCCTTAGCTTACTATTTATGAAAGCAGTTGAATTAATTTCTGCTTTTATCAGCTTATTATATGAAAACACTATTAGTTTGAAATATTGCTCAAAAACAATGCTATTCTATGTTTGTCTCAAATCTATGTCAGACTAAATGTTCTAAAGTTTTAGGATTTATTAATATAACTAAATATCAGATGATTAGTATTTTTTCGACTTTGTTCATGAACTTTTGTGATATTTGGTCAAACTAAAAAAGTTTTCTATAAAAACACTTATATTTGATTTATTGAGAATCTGTTTATATGTTTGGCGCGTATCTGTTTGTACTTCTTTTATCAGATTCAGCAAATCATATGAAAATTTACTGTATATCAAATTCTAATATAAACTTGAATTTATTTTTGGAACTTATCTGTTAGAATATTTTCTGAAAATAAATATTAAATTGTTGCACCGCTGCAATATTTTCATTTCAATATAGCTCTCAAAATATTTTATAGAATTTAATATTGGACCTGAAGTTATACTTTTTCTTAAAAAATTTAGTCCTTTTCTCGAATAATTCTAGACCAATATGTCGCGATTTATGCTAGAATAATTTTTACATTATATAAGATTCTTACTGTAAAATTGATGTCTTGGCAACTATGAAATCTAAAAATGAAATTATACTCTTCACTGTATTTGTGAAAGTTCTCGAGTTTAAGTTGAGAAATATGTATCGTTTTTTAAGGTTTGTTCCAATTGTTGGTCAGCGAATGAAAGTTTTAGAGTGTTTAAAATTGTTTCTAATGGACGCTATTTGTCGTTGATTTATAGCAGAATTTGAAAATTCTGATCACTCGATAATCGGAGCTTTGGTCTTAAAAAATGATTCAAAGTACTAAAACTGACACTTTTAGGAGAACTTGATAGAAATCTAAACCGAATACAAAACAAGAATCAAATAAATTAGTTCCAAAAAGGAAACGTACGAATAGAAGTCATATGTAATCTCAAACAAAAACGGGAAAAAATAACAAAATCTCGTCGAGTTAAACGCAATAAATTTCTATCAATGTTAAGGTTGAGCTCAACTCTAACTTCTGAGATATAAACTTTTTCTATTAAGAAAAGACAACAGGAATGCAAGAATAGAATACTTAGGCGCTCAATTGATGGCTTGGTGAGAAATTAATTATTCCTGAAGTTGCGCTGGAATCTCATGAATTTCGCTGCATATAAGTTGCAAAATAGACGTAATTTTCTCAAAAATATTCAACTGATCTCTAACATAAATTGCTAATCTAAATAAGTCAAATAATACAGTGATAAAAGTTGAACCATTTACTGAATGAACAAGCGAAGCAACTAGTTTTATATTATTCATTTATCATGTTCTCCCAGAAAATTGCATGAATGTTGTGAATTTTCGATATCTGAAATTTCTTACTCATCAGACTATCCTTAACCTTATATTTTTAGTAATCAAGCTATAAATATTGCATAGAACAATTCAAATTTATTTTAGTCATGCAAACGAAATGATACTTTGTTTCAATACATGCAGACTCGCTTTTTAGATGAATTCAATATATACAGTTAAACTATTAATATTTCATTATTAAGACAATTTTCAATTTTCAATTATCTTACTTTTACTTATTGTTCAACAATATAACAAAATGAATTTAATAAATAAGTTTAAAGTGTAATGATATGAGTCAGTAATGAATGGCGAATCCGTCATTTTCGAACATGCTTTTCGTGTTGGTCTAAAATGCAAGTTTTCATGTATTCAAACAAAGTATCATTTCGTCTGCATGGCTAAAAGCAGTTGAACCGTTCTTTACGTTGAAAGCGATACAGCGATTCATATTTGAAGTTTGCTTTCCAAAATATTAATCTAAGATTAATAGAAAGGTATATCTAGGTTGTTGTAAGGTTCTAGGTTACATACTAATTTAGAATAAAAGGAGTTCGATACAAAAACCCAAGTGATAAACAACAAAGGCTTACATCTGAGTGTTCAGTTAATTTTTCTTTTTTCAATAACATGTTTACAGTTTAGTTTTGGAAAAAATTGTCACAAAGTGCATTGTAGTTTTCATTTACCATGAATAATGTGAAAAAACTTTTGTAAAATGCATGTTGAGATGGCTTACTCGTTCGTGCTTCTATATAAATAACTAGAGCTGAAACTGCTTTTTAAAATAATTGATTATACAGTCTTTTTTGAACGATGAAAAAATAGGAGACTTTTTTATGTCCCTTTCCAGAGGCACAGATAAGAAATGATAGTTAGAACTGGTTTTAAGATTTTTTTCAACTTTCTTTTAGAAAAACATGAAAAACTGAAAAAACGACATAACTTTGAAATTAAAATTTACACATACGTAAAGGTTGAGAGTTTAGAGTTGATTTTTGATGTTTTGTGTTTGGTCTCTGAGAGCCGACTCCCCGCAAGATAACAAAACTTTTGTTTATTTAAAGTATGGTTTGGTTAACGTGATGTCTTATAATAATACATACATACGCGTCACGTGACAATAAGAAAACAAAAGTGTTTAATAACTTGGCATTAGTTTAAATGTAATTTTAGGTTGCATCACTACGTAGTAATATTTTGTTATCCCAGAAACTAGAAATTCATTTCATTAAATAATAGTTACTATTTTGGTTAATATGAAAGAGTTTAAAATAACGAATAACTGAAGTTTCTATAGATATACCAACTTAAACAGATACCTATTGAAAGATCACTGAGAATTGGAATCTCAAATTAAATAAATCATCGAAACGGAAAGTTCCGGATGCTCAAAAATATTAAATGACTAGGTAGTCAAATATTTAATCATATATTCAATTCGGCAAATATTGACTATGCTTTCAATTTCGAAAGTATTTTTAGATTAAGAATAATAAGCTGAATATTTGCTAAAATAAATATGAAAAAACTAATTTTTCAACTGCAATTTTTCGTGCCCTATTTCAGTAGTTTTCAAACTTTTTGTTACGTAGCCCACTAGTGAGCTATAAAAACAGTTTAGAAATTACCGTCTGTTCTATTCTTTGAAAGTCGATAGCGACTGAAAATGAATGTTGCTTTTAGACGATTCCTATGCTTCAGATTTCAACTATACCAATACAGTACTTGAAATCTTCATTGTGGACTAATTTATGTGTTGTTTACGAAGTATCATTCTAAATCATAAAATAACTTTGTTCTTTTGATATGAACCGCAACCAATGAGGTTTGCGTAATTAGCAAAACTATAATTCAAACACTCTTTTGCTCATTAATAACCATTGTTACACTTATGAAAAATAGCTGATAGGAGCTCATTCATTCATTGATAGCCTTGAATTGAAAGTACATTAAAACTTCTATATGAGAATTAGAAGAAAAACAAATAAAAGCAATGTTGATAATAGTTTGAAATAAGGTTGTATTTTTACATGAACGCTTATTTAAGCAAACTGTACTTTTATAAAAATCCATAAAGCATATCTAATTGAATGTTATTGATATTTTTTGTAAAAGGAACCTAATAAATGAACTTGAACTCGCTAGTATCAACAATTAAAGGATAGGATTCTATGCTTATCTTCTGTATTGACATTTCTCTAAATGATGGCCTTGAATTGGCACACAATCAACATTATCTAGGCTTTCAATATTGAAATATTGATTATATTCTCTGAAAGTCTCTAAAGAAATCAAAGCTAGAGATCTGACAATTTTCCATTAGCATATCTCAAAGTAAAAAATTATTGATTATTTGTCTCATAGGAATCATTATTCCGACACCTCTACAAATGACCATTTCGGTTTTGGTCTAAATTACGCTTTGAGGAAAGAGCTGACTTTTCACATTTTGCATTACATGTTTTCATATTATCGAAGGCAATAAAAAAGTTATAAAAACTTCAACTTTTATAATGCTGACCAGAAATAGCCATTTTTAAGTTTCGCTTCATTTAACTCTTCAAACAATTTTTCAATTAAACAACTTTTCTGTAGACTAATTTTATTGAATGTTTTTTAAAAGTTTACCTCATCATAAAAGTTATTCCAATAAATGATTTAAGTTTTTATAAAACTTTTAAGAAGTTTATAATGAATTTATTTTTACTTTCGTGAAGTCCTAGTAACACCTCAAATACATATTGCTAACGAATATTAAAAGTTAAGCCATTTTTATCTTAGTTTTAATGTAAATAATTAGAGTCATGCTACATATTTCATGAAATAAAATTCGTTTAATCTCATGTTTATTACAGGGACTAAAAAACGTTGTATTTCTAATAAAGATCGAGCACATTTTGTAATTCTATAGAAAAAGTATTTCAATATCTTTTCGTTGTCAGCTTAGAAAATATGCTTCCTGTTCAAGTTTTGTCTGAAAAATCTTTAGATTTTTAAACTTTTTTATTTCATTATTATGTTAAATAAATTCTCACTTTTTGTTATAGATCAAAAAGCTTATTTTAAGCCCTATTTTAATTCATATTCTTTGAGTCATATTTTAGAGTTGATAAGACAAAGTTTTTGCATTGATTATGTTGAGCTTCTCGAAAGACGAACCAGAAGCAAAAGCCCTAATTAAGGTTTGCACTGTTTCTCAATATTAGAAGTTTTAGTCTATATCTTAATTTTCTTATATCAGATAGTCGATTCTGATTGTTATTAACTTTATTATAGGGAAGAAAAAATTCAATACGTTCATGAATAATAATTATGTCAAAAAAATTACAAAAGAAATCTTATTTCAATTCAGACGTGTTTGAATAAGAGGAATCATATAAGCTTGAAAACTTCGACAAGAGTATTGAGAACAAAACAATTGCACTGTTTGACTGCTATTCTTTATTTATTTGGAAAGTTTCTTCTTATATTGAAATCCAGATATCTAAAACTTATTTGAATAAGAGTAAGGAAATATAAGTTATGTCAATATTTGAGAGAAAAGAATATTTCCAATAGGAGTTTAAAGTTTTTTTCCAAGTTCCTGCCGCATAGATATGAAATGATATTACTGGAATGATTGAATTTATTCAAATGCTGTATTTTGTCTAAAAATAGAAAATGAAAAAAAATTAGTTTGAAGTTACATTTTTTATGTAATACTTACTCATACAGTGTATGATTCTTTATTCTTTTTATTATGAACATTTAGATATTTCAAAGAAAAAATCTTTCTTATAAGAGATTTTGAACAAATAATTTATTCAAATATTACTTTAATATAACATCTTATATGCAATCATTTCAAAAACTGAATTTTATTCTCAAAGGTCTTAGTTCAAATGCTCTTTTAATTCATAATATTTATAGATTCACTTAAAATTTACTTTTGAGATGGACTCAATTTTATGAAAAATGATAGCAGTCTTATGAAGCTTTGACGTTTGGAGCACAGCAAACTTTATTAGATCTATATAGAAATAGGTGTTGGGCGGCTAATTTCCACTTTATATTGTTTATGGTTAATAAAATGAATCAATTTTTGTGTGTTGTAGAAAATATAGATACTACCTGTTCTTCCAAAAGCTTTGATTGTCAAACAAACCAAATTAGAGAAAAGACTTGACTTCTCAAATTTGAACTACTAGTAAAAAGCAATAGATCAAATTATTTGACATATCATTTGAAAATATGACGCTACAGTAAAACACTTATTTTTAAGAATAACATGCGTTCGATTTATGTTCCAATCATTTAGTGTCCTCTTACTTGTTAACGAAAGTGTATTTGTTTAACTATAGCATGTAAAATACTGTATGTTTTGAAGCCTAACATATAAAGAGATCAAGTACATGCTCTGTATGTTCATAGTAGTATTCTACACCCCACTAGGACATGAACAAAACCCGAATATCACAACATTTGTCCAAATTGTCTTCTCACACAGTTGGATCAACTGGGTTCAATTGGAGAACGGCAAAATTCAACAAATGATGTTGCTTATTTGCTTATAAATTTATAACTAGAAACAATCTAGCTGATATCTTAAATGAAAATCGCAGCTTGATAACTTGTCCATTAAGTAACATGAGTGGTTAATTAATTTAAAATACCATATCTGATTAGTACTCGTTGTAACCTAGTGTATGGTAATAATTTTTAATAATTTAGAAGAATCTTATTTAAAGACAGGTTTTCACAAAACTTTTTCAAAACTGTTAGCAAAGCGTTCTATGGATCTAGGCTTCTACATAGTGTTTAATCTAGTAATGTCTATCCACTTAGTTATGTTCAAATTAAAGCTTGCCTCAAGTAGATCGTGAAGCTCACCTGTAGTGACCTTTAGAGCTATTGTGAAGCTCTCTTAATTTGAAGATCTAAACTTTACCATTTTCTATAAAGTAGAAGCATGTAGGAGTATGTCCGTAATAAGTTTTCTTGAATTTGCCGTAATCAGTGATTCTTACAGAATAAACAACTAATGTCTTTTCACTTCAGAAAACTTTCACTTTTCGGTCTGTTGAACTGGTGCAGCTCAAATTGCGTTCTGATCAACGTTATGATATTTGGTCAGTAGATAAGGGAGATGTCAATAAAAATATTCTGACTGTATCTTGAGCCTTTATATGTTAAGCTTAAATTATTTTTGCAGCCTATACTACTCTTGCGTTATGAATATTTGTCTGTCGTAAAGTTCAAAATTATTTGGAGAATAGGGCAAAATTGTAGGCCATTCTCGGAAACTAACTAAATTACTATTGTTGAAATCTAATCCATGTCAATTTGAGTAGTTTAGATATCACTGAACAGTAAATTAAGGACAAATGGCTCAAATTCTATGTACAGTTCAACTTTCAAATGGTATTTTAGGCTTATATACTATAAATTGAGTTCATTATTTCTGATTTAAACATTGATTGTAAGTTAGAAATGACTATTAATTTTGTTATCAGATATAATTGTCACTCACCAACAGAAACGTTACATTCATCAAATAGAAATAAATTACAAGACACGAGAAACTGTTTTCTAACTTAACATATTTTTGTGAGGCTTTAATCTAGTATTAAAATTAATGGTCTATTCGACTATACAAATTACTTTTACAACATTCCCGACAGATTCTCGAATCTCCAAACAGTCTGAAATTTAACGTCTACAATATTAGCGAAAAGTCCAAACTGTCATCACTTCCATACATCTCATAATAATTCATGACTAAAGAATTTAGATTTAATTGTTGACGCGCTAGTTATGAATAAAAATTGGAGTCAAGTTTTTGGAAACTTATTCTCAATGTCAACTAACTGACACACAAACCAATCAATTAAATAGTTTCCGAAATAGCTTTTGGTTAAAGAATTCAATTTATCAGTTCCTAGTACCAAACTGAGAATGACATGACTCGCATTTATAAATAACTTTCACGCTTCGATTATACTGTTGGCAGATTTTATTGAATCTAATCGCGATTTAATAACATAGCTCAACCATCACTTCATAAATATTAACACGAGATTTCCAGAAAAAACGCCTAGTCATATGTCAACAAATCCTCGTATATGTTTTACTTGAAAAATTTTACACTACTTTAAGCAAATTTTATTGATTTTTCAATCAATAGTCAAAACGAGCACAAAAATAAAAAAATTGTGGCCTTAATTATTGTTGAAATTATGAAATGACGTGAAATATCAGATAAAATAAGTGTTATTATTGAGTTATTTGGTATAAATAGGAAAATTGTCATTATTTCTTAATGATCTGAACCTGCTTCACTTAAGTTAGGTACCTATGGCTTTTAGGGTATACTACAGTGTAATGAAAGCGGTACATTTAATGTGGAATCATTAATTTAGTATGATTTCCAGAATAAAAAGCTACTTAAAGACATAAATCTTATTGCAAGCATTTGATTTATTAACTGCGATTCGCTTATTGAGGTTTTAATACTTACTGTTTATCATTGTTGAGTAATGCTTTTCAATTAAAGTTGTCGATTAAGTTATATAAAAACTGACTGAGAAATACAACACAACAGGTTCTCAATTTAATTATCAGATTAACTTCGAGATCAACACAAGTTTGAAGCGATTCCATTATGTTTGGTATTTGAAGAATTGATTGATAAGTATTGAGTTTCGGGGGTTTCAGCAGCGCATACAATGACTGATATAATAAAATAAATTGAGTTCGATCTTTTGTGAGCATTTAAAACGTTTGACTATACGCTCATTCGGGCAAATACTTGTATCCATTGAGGACATAGCAATACTTCTCACGAAACTTTTGTCAATTATTTGTCTGCTTTTCAATTGTTGCTCTCATATTGAGTTTGAGTAACTTTTTCTTATATTGATTTGATTTTTATACATAATTTATGGCCTAAATCTTACATTTATTATTGAATTATTGAGAGACATATGTATTGTGTAATGAATACTTGAAGTTAAACTAAACTGAACAATCATATTCTCATATGGTCTCTTGACAATAATTGAAAACTGATACATTGCTTATAGCTTTCCTCTAGTTTTGTTTTTCTTTGTCAATTTCCGTTAGTTCAAATGTCACCTATTATTTGACTCAACTTTTCCTAACTATGACATAAAAGAACAAAATCATTGTTGAGTGAGTTTAGTGTATTTTTTGCGATTCGATTCATTTTTTATTGAATTGTCAATTTTGCTCTCCAAACAACTGGTTTTCACTTAACTAGTCATATATTATTTTCTGACGTTTAAAGCTATTTAACGCCTAAGTAAAGTATGTGTGAAAATAAGAATGAGTTTTATTGAAAAACGGTCGGGCGTCAAATCATTTCAACGTTTTATTTCATTGCTATTAACGATCGACAATTCAATAATATTTCGATTTATTTACTCTTTTGTTAAGTATAAATACAAAGAAGTAATTATTTGCCATAAAACAGTTTTTATGTGGCCTTTCAATCAATTTTGTACTTTTTCAATATTACTAAATTATTCGTAATGTATAGAAAACATAATATTGTATTCGTGTCCAATAAATCATTTTCATATCGAATAGATTTTTATATTCAATAATGAGATACAATGTTTTCTACAACAAGTTTATCGAAACGAAAAACATTTTCTGAGAAAACCACTTCAATAAAAGCATTTGATTTCTTATATATTTATTGCACTCGGTGAAATTTGGTGACCTAAACTCTGTTTAGCTTACTTTATTCTCTTTAAGTACACTTGATCTGAGATGTTTTTCAGTCAAAGCCAACTCATTCTTTTAGGCTAACAGTAGGCCCACAGACTAGCGTTTTTTCACAACGGCTTCAATCGAGGTTTATGACACGCATTCATACAATAAGAATGCAGTTCAGTTACCACAAAAAAAACTCAAACAGAAATTAATCAATACTGTTGTCGATCAACTGAAAAATTAATAAAAAATGTGCATCAATCCACTAAAATTGACTTCATTGCCATAGAAGTTTTATCGGCGAAGTTGTATAAAACGATTGCGGTTATACATAAGGATAAGTTCGTAAAGTTTAATGTATTAAAAGTTTTTCAGACAATAATTTGTTATGAGTAAAAGAAAAGTAATGAACTTGTTGTTTATTTATTTGTGTGAAAGGAATAAATTGATGTAGATGTTTCTCAACATATTTTCTTATATCTTAATAGCGTAATTCCTGCAATTCTTAAGAATCATGGATTGCCACTGGGTCAATTGCTTACTCTATTAAAGCGTAGCCCAAACTTTTTATAGCATATACCGGTAATAATAAATATACAATATGTGCAAGACATAATAAAATCAATTTATGGGCCTTAAAAATACAGAACAGATCTTACAGACTAAAGAGACAGCACCTAATCAACAAAGTGTTCAAAGTGTCATAATTAGATGCATAAACTTTAGCTAGAGAATATTCTTTGACTGAGTTTTGAATTTTGAATTGAAGTTTTCTAAATAGCGATTTTTCTCATAATAATAGCTTGTCGTTCTACTAATTAATTATCTTTTGTTTACCATCTTTCAGATGAGCCTTGCAAAATCAATTAATTTAACGCTGAATAGTCTCTTGAGTTGAACATTATGTATTGTTTTTCTTTATTATCTGATTTATGGATTAAAAATTTGACTGACAAATTTTTGTTTAGGATACACAAAAAACTTTATTAACGAAATTTACTTTTTTCATTTTTGATATTAAACTGCTGTCGGGTAACTAACATCAATTTAAGCATCGTAGTTAAAAGCAACTCATTTAAGAATAGGAGCAAACAATTTAATATACTGCAAATTTACTCATCTATTTAATGGATTTGGCCAACTAAATTAAACATTATTTTCGTTTATTACAAGTTCATATGAGTTTAATATTTTTTGACAGAGTGTTTCTGCTCTAATTAAATATTTTTAGAATACAGATCTGAAGTATTCTCTTAAAACACTTGCCTTTCATTTACATCAAACTAAGAATTATTATTTGATATAATTGAAAGTAATTTTTAATCTTGATTGGATTTTATTGAAAGCATAAGCTTGGAGATATCAGTATTTCGTAGACTAAAAAATCAATAAAATGTATCCATGACTGCATTTGATAGCAATATACTAGTAATAAATAGTTATTAAACTTTTATTAATAATGTCATAACAATAAAAATAATAAGTTTTATCGACACAAGTCGTCATAAAATTCAAATACATAACAAATATTATACATATTGTTTGATATGAATAGCAAGTGCTATATTTTCTCATCAATGAATAGTAGTACTCAAAATGTGAATGAATTTTACTATTCATTCACTGATAAAGTAAATTGCGTATTGTTGCTGTTTTTTTTAAATAGAATCGTTGTTCCTTATTTCATTATTCAGTTCTTTTTATGTCAAGCGATGATAGTTCTTGATCAGAATCCTTATGCATGGACTTTGATTTCTGCGAGCTAAAGGTTTTCAAGGCTTAGAAGAGATCATCCCAATCATCTGCTCAGAACGGATTTATAATATTTTTGGTTGTAGTTCCGATAAAGCCAATTTGAACACGAGCAAAATTTTATATGAGTGGCTTTTGATCTTGTAACTATCAACTTGTTTAGTTTCAGAAAGCGTGAAGTTTTATCCGTGTATTTATTATTGACGCTGATCTCAGTTGAAGTGATATTTGATGCAATAGATTAATAGTTTTGTCTTTCAAGTTACGATCTTGTAGAAAACCTTCGCAAAATTTGAAAGGCTAAATTGTTTGAAAAAAATTTATTGTTTGATCAGAAACTGAAGCTAACATCAATTTTTGATGAAAACAATCAAATACTGGAATAAGAGTTTACGATTTAAGGAACTAAATCAAGTAAGCTAGTAATAATAAGTTTCAAGCCATTGGCATGAAATTTATCCATATTGAAATTTACTTTATTGGAACTTTATACTGAAATAGATTAGAGATCGATACTAAGCGGATGATTGGGATATCCCTTCTTAGATGTGTGGATCGAACCCACAGTTCAATTAAGTGATAGCTTTGTCTGTCATAAGGAGGCTGTCAAAAGAAGCTAGAAAATAAAAAAATTCGTGTTTCTTTGACAATTACTTATATAATAGACTGGAGACATTACTCTGTTGATATATTTATATACTTCAAAATCAAATTTTATTCTCAAATATTCTTTCTATTCAGAATTGAGTCAGTATAGTAGAATTTTATTTTACATTGAAGTATTTTCTATTTTCCAGTTTAATATTTGCAGCTTAATCACTTGAAAAGTACATCAAACGGAGAAATAGTTACTTAAAAAGCGAGAAAATGTAGAGAATATTTACTGAAATTCTGCGACAAATATTGTTTAATTCAGCTATAAAACAAACCTTTATATGACATTTATTGCATTCCTTATGAAGATGAATAATGTTTGATTAAATTTAACTCGTCATTAATCAGGTTTATGGCAGAAATTGTCGCATTCAATAGTACAAATTTTGAGACATCAATTTTTAGAATTTCGACTCTTGTACTATTTCGGCTATAAAAATCAAAGGATTCAAATAAATATATGTCGATTTAAACTTGTATTTTTGAATCGATTCAATTGTGGTACCGCAATCAATTGGTTCGGTGTCAATCCAAACAAAACCCGCAATTAAAATCGAAATTTATTCAATAATTGATCAAACTCTTGTCATATCGATTCGATAAGAACAAATATTCAAAAAGCATCTGATCGCACAAATTTTATAATAAGGGACAGTTTGTGCACTTAATTTTAACTTGTATTTTGAATTCTATGTCTCATCACCTCAAAAGTTAGCTCAAGAAAAACAAGTGGATTTAAAATTTGAACTTTTGGAGTTTAAATCTACGATACATTCTCAATTTTATGTTGTGCGTTTCAGATTCCGTGCAATTCACTCCTCTATTAAATTTTTACGTAGAATTGCAAGTTCTTGAAGTTGATTTCCTAAAATTCGAATCATTATATAAGATATAGTAAAATTCATATATCCAGTTATGTTTCTATGGTTAAGATTAAAGCGTATTTTCACGATCGTTTTTCTTATTCTTCAAAGTTTTTCTGCTCAAAAGTCAGTAAAAACAGACACATTACTTATATATAGTTGGAAATATTCTGTTATAAGAACTGAACTCTGCTGGATATGAACATATGTTCCGAAGCAAAGCGTGCTATTCAGCCATAAAAGCATTGTATGAAAGAACAAATTTTGATAACTGTAAACTTTTATGAGATACTAAGTTTATTTAGGGATCAGATTGCATGATAACCTTCAACTAAATTGTCTGGCAATAAACGACTGAATTATCTCCAGGCACTTAATTGAGTGCAATCTCTACTAATATTACTATCTGCCTAAAATTTTATCTGTTTTCCCTTTTATTGAACGATTCGGAGCATTAAAACAGCAACAGCGTTTGAGGACCAATTTATAGCGAAATTTGTTTTTCTAAGTTAACTCCTAAATCCATTAGAAGTTTATTTCTTAAGATCTCATTTTTATAATGTTTTCGAGCCTATTGAGATTATTTACTTAAAGGCTTGTCTTTCAAGCAATAGAAGAATTTTTGAGACAAAAATTGATTCTTGTTTCCTAGATACATCAAAGAGAATTATCTTAAACCTTTTTTAGAGAAATCACATTTTAGTTTATTAAACCTGTACTTTCATTCAATAGTCAAGTTTGACACGAGTTTATTAGCTTAAAAGCAAATGGATTTGAAGTTTTCGGTTCTTTGTACAAAGCATTTTGTTTTCTTTCTTTTATTAGAAATCCAGAGTAAATAAGGTTTGGCTCTTTTAATCTTAATTGTTGAACTTCAAATTTCGCAATATTCTATATTTATACTTAAAAGCAAATTCTTAAAAGATAACAAGAATCGAAAATAAACTTAAGCTGAAAATTTCAATAATTTATTCATTATTTGAATTATATGATTAAAGATGAAGCAATCTCAACTAAATATAGATTTGATTTTCAATCAGAAAGGCTTAGTTGGACACAATTACTTGTTTTTCGATTAATATTCAAGATTTGTAAGGGCCTTTGGCGTGCATGAAAAGTACTTTTCTGCAATTTTAATAAAAATAAGATATATGCTTAACTGCTTAACACAAATCAAATATATAGTTAATACTAGTAAAGTCTGTCCTGTGTAAAGTATATATTGAGTTTGAAGTCCATTATGAAATAATCTATTATTTTAATATAAATGCAGTAAAGTATTTTCCGTGGTGGTACTCCAATATCAAGTATAATTACATTTGCTGTACTTTGGGTTAGTTAAGCTTTGCATTCCTGATAGATTCAAATAACACTTTAAAACACTCCTAAATCAAAGTTTTCATGAATAAAAGATCCACACTAATATTGAAAATGTTAAGTATTTATTCAAGATGACTATATAAGTTCTCTTTTCATATCATTCATCACTATTTCAATGACTTTCTTTTATGTAATTGAATTAATTTTTCCATAATATTCTCTAATTGAAACCAATTCAATGAATAAACACATCTAATGAGCACTCGTTGACTCAAATAATTGGGACTTTTCCACCCATTCAAATAGGATTCAATTGAAAATATTTGCTAAGTTATTTAGGTAAAACCTAGACAAGTGAATCTCTCTGAGTCAGTTCCTAAATTCACTATATCGAAGTTTAATTATGATACAAATAATATCCTAAGTTAGCAAATGATCACTAGAATTTATTAAGAAAATCTTAGTCTTAAACTAAAATAAGATTTTAGTAAAAATGAATTGAAGTCAAACTTGTGTTTATGGAAGCTGTAGGTTAATTTTAGACGTTTTCAAATCGAAATGTAAATCAAATTGAAACTCTACTAAATGATAAATACCTACTATCAAATCTAAAAGTACGTTTTTATCTTAATGTAAAGTGCTTTAGCGTTTTACTTTAGTGTTGCGGATTTGAATTAGTCGACTGTATATACTATGCATGTTATTCAAATAAACAGTTAGAGAATGATTGGCACGTATTCAACGCTTATCCCTATCAATCATATAAAATATCGAAATGTTATAAATAAGCTGAATAGAGCTCCCAATCAAAATTATTTGTTATACAAATCAGTATATATCTTATACCTAAAAGTACTGTACTTTACATTTGAACTTGGTGGTCCTATTTCTAAATGACTGCATCTTCAGTAGGTCTAATAAAGCAAATTATTCAGAATAACATCGAACTACTTCAACTTTCATTTATATCTCAAATAAATGTAATTTATTAATTACACTTTTCGTTTTCCATAGATTCTTAGGCTTTTAAACTTCTTAAAACAGTTATTATGACGAGACTGTATGAATTTTTTGATTATAACAAGGATTCAATATATAACAGTTTAGTCTAAAAAGATGTTACTGTACTAGTATTGAAGTTATATGAAGCAAGTGAACAAATCAACGATAGGATTCATTTTGAAGTATAATCATTCTTAGCAGGATATTCATGTAATTAAATCATAGTGAACATTATGATAATTTTCTGACAAAACAATTTTCTATCATTTAAGGAATTAATTCTGAAATATCATAAATTAGTTATCTAAGTAAATCTAGGTAAAGGTTCAACTTAATTCTCTGCTAAACTTTAGTCTCTATTAAGTAATAGAAGAAGATTAATGCCAAAAATTGGGTCTAGTCTAGCATTAATTCAATTAATATCTCAAATTAATGGATGGGTTGAAAAGCTTTGTTACTTTTATTTGACATACACTTGAGTCTGGATAATAGAAACAATTGCTAAATAAGTTGAATAAGTCACCAAAAGTGCAATCATGTAATGAATTTGTTTTCAATGTTTGCGAACAATTAAATTTGGCGAAAACTTCTGTTCAAATATGATTTTGAAGGTAAAGCAATCAATTTTGAAGACAACACTTACATCACGTACACGACTGAAATATGATTTTTGTGTAAACGAACGTTCTATGTTTTATTGATTCCTAACATTCAAGTCTTTATTGAAAGCTCTATTATTAATTAGCTCTATTTGGAGATAAAATTAATTTGATGTTTGCTTCAATGGTAATGTTATTATTGATCAGGTTAGAGAATCCATAAAAATGTGATTTTGAAAATAATTTATACAAGTTAACAGCTTTAAAAAGTTTTGATTTATAATTAAAGCTAATGTTAAGGTGTATTCAGTTGAAAGAATTGCAACTATATTATTCATGAATATATCTAATAATTAGCTCACAATTTTTATGAACTAATTTCCGCTTTCGTTAATATCAAAGTTTTGCCCAAATCTTAGGCTCATATTAATTGACAGCAAAAATATTAAAAGGCTTTAATATGTAATTAAAAGGGAGGCTTTCATCTCTTCTGACACAACTATATTGTTATCCGCTATTTGTTAGATTTAATGAGAAGGTCATAACTCTTCGGAAGCAATTTTGAAAAGAATTGAGTCTAATATGTCTCTAAAGCAATTTTCTCATCCTGTTTTTCAGATAATATTTTCAAGTCTAATTCAATAAGAATATGATTTATGTGCTTAATGTGATACGAGGATAATTTTATACATAAAGCTTTTAATTGATTTTACGTCATAACTATTGAACAAAGAAGTGAGACTGCAAAATTCATACAAATTTCGTTTTCTTCGGGCACAAGTATTCTCTAAAGGATTTGGTTTAGCATTGGATTAGTTCTTTAATAGCTTATCAAGTTTATAGTTGCACGTTTATTAAGTTATTTTAATTTTGATTTTTTGGTAAACCCACGACAAATCTGCTCATTTTTATACTGTTAATAGGGTTTGAGATTTTTCATCGCAATCGCTATTTTGGACTCTTATGACACGGCAACACTTTTCGACTTTTTGAATAAATACATTGATAACAATTTTCGAAAATAATATTCTCAGCAATTCAATGATAAAAAAGAGTTTGATACTTTCTTTTTTATGCTAATGTTGAGTTTTAACTTTTTGAAACCACTTTCCTCGGTTTGTAGAAATAAAGCTTGTTTTCTGCCTCCAAATCAATTCCATATATATTTGAAGAAAAATTTTCTTAACATCATTTCTTTCTTATAATGGTCATTTCAATTCAAATGACAGAAGTACAAAAATAATCTTTTCAAAATAAAAAATAATTGTATTTCAAAGGTTAAAGTTGTTAAATTTTCTACTACTGGGACCATCGCTAGGAAACTATTTAAACATTTGTTTGATAAGAAACTAATCATAAACTTATTGTTTTTCAGCCTTATTTTCGCAAATTTTTATGATTAATGATAAAACAATTAAAGTCTGCATTTAGTTGTCTTCATTTTTGTTTATTATGAAGGTAACTTTTGTATGGAGACATTTTTTATCAGTGATATTTTCAGGGCGACGTTTTGACGCGAAATAAATAAAATGAATACTTACTTATTTAATGAGGTTTTATATGAAATTTCTAGCCTTAAAAAGCCTTTGGATGTGATTTGCATTTTTCATCGGAAAATAAATTCGAATTGGATTTAATATTATTCTTTCAGTTTTGCTATTACGTAAGTTTTTGTCTTTAAATTTGAAACCATAAGTTTACTTTTTATTGAATCAGACAGATTGAATTGACCGATTCTAAAACTTTTGAATTGATTTGCTGTTTTCAAATATATGTTTTATAAACGAGTTTCTTCTCTACAAACACTTGTATAAATCAGTGCCACTTAAAGTTTACTACAAAGGCTGACTTTGACAAAGTAAAAGTTCCCTATCGTTTCAATCTTTTAAATCAAAATTATTTATTGCTTAATAGTAAATTTGTACTATTTAAATTTATGGGCATTTCATATAAGATTTCGCAGTATTTAAAAGGTTTTGGATTTTTAATACGAAGCTATAATATTGATTAGATTGAAACAAAGAGAACTCACGGGTGCCAGAAAGGTCTTGGGAAGTACATGTATTTTTGAAAGGTGTTTATTGAAAAAAATCTACGCTATATGCCATTCACTTGCCAAGTGAGGCCTTAGATCTCTAGGCTCGACTGTGTCAGCCTAGATTCTAGAGCCCTAAGTATGATTCGTTCAACAACTACTTTGCGATCAACTTATGTTTCATATAGAATAGTCCCCTGAGTTATCTATTTGACCTTGAAAAGAGCCATTGAATGAACGCAAATACCATTTAATGTCGAAGAATCATAATAGATTTCGGGCCTAGAGCCTTAAAGATTCGTTCGAGGAGTGAATGACATATATAGCTGGATCTATCTTCATGAGTATGTCTCAGGTATATATATAGTTCCTAGTACTTTTCTAGCATATCGTGAGTAACCTTGTAATCTAAAATTAACTTTTGACTAAAAAGGCTCAAAAGGGATTGTATCAAAATGTCGGTTCTAAGGCTTGGGCTGATCAAAGTTTGAAAAGCCGGCTTTCGGCTTGAGTGGTTGAAGAGTGACAACTAGATCAAAGAAAATCGAGTCCCATCTCATTCCGTCCCGTTGAAACTCTACCCCGTCCCATTCCGTGTCTAAATTTTTAATTCCACGCAGTCCCGTCCCGCGGGATGGACGGTATATCCCGTCGACGGAATCCCTTTGAACGTCTCTAGTAACAACTCTGGTATAAATATAACTATTCAATCATGTTGTTTATATGCTAAATGATAATTCAAAGTCTCACAGACTTGGCTTTACAAAAAACTTTCAATATAAATACGTTTGCTTGAAAGTCTTAAAATTTTTAATTATTTTGCATACAATTAATGTCATTATTGATTGCAAATCTATAAATAATCAAACGATTTAACCAAAAATAAAATATATTTTATTGAACATTTAAATCAAAGCAAAATAAATAAGAATCAGCGGAGGAGACCTGTTTTTGTCCCTTCTATCAAATGAATCTTAAAATAAAGAGCTGCTTCAAGAGGGGTACCTGTTGGGCTTGACTTATCTCCCTCTCCTAACCTAACCTAACCTTCAATACAAATATGTATTGAAAGGAAGTGTTTTTTAAGGAGTCGAACCTATAAGTCTTTTTACTATCATCTAGCACGCAGTTGGAGGTTAAATTTGAGTCAAGGATATTAGAATGATTCGTACAGATGATAAAGTAGGGAATCAATCAAAATTCGTCTATTACATATGTTAAAGACTTGCAGTTTTCAGTTAGCAATTAGATGAGTGAGCGAACTTTTCAAATCTTGCTCTTTACGCATCTCTACTCTAGAAACTTCTATTCTCAGAATATCAATCATTTTTAAGCAATTTTTGTTTCAAACTATTGCAAATTTTCAATTTATTTTATGCCGTGAAGTGAAAAATTTACAATTAATGAGTACAGTCAAATTCAAAAAAGCATTAAATTGGTCGCTTACTTAAGTCTCATCAGATATGAGTTCATTTTCACTTTCGCCTATCACTCAGAGTACTAGGCTAACAAGATAAGCGTGAAAACCAAAATTTTAGATAACGTTTTGATGATGTGACTTCAGTTTACTTCATTAATCAGTCAATATATGAGTCGAAAAGTATTATTCAAGCATATCTTTGAAATCGATATTTGATAAAGACTATTTTGATAGATATGAAGGTTATCTCCTATTTAGCTCTTTTACTGAGAGATCAATATAAAGCTTTTTGAATTAACCGTACATAGATTGTATCGTATTCACAAGATTGGTAAGCACGTTAATCATTAATACCTGAAAAATGGTGTGAAAAGAGTTCATATAAATCTTATGTCTCGCAAGAATCATGTTATTAACGCTCATTAAGCCATAGCTCGGACAAAACAAATAAGATGACACTTAAAAGTTATCAAAAACATTATAATAGACTTCCTTGGACTCTAAAATTAATAATAGAGATTTTTTTCGCTACATTTCAGATATTGAAGTAGAATGTGATATAGAAGTAGAACTAATCTCGTGATTACAATGCGATCATGGATGAATGGGTCTTTTAATATTTGATTGAAAAAATCAACATCAGTACCATTTCGGAAATTGAAAACTTGCATCATATTATCTTAGAATATCACAGCTTTCCAAACCTTAAGGCCTACACAAATCACAGAGCCGACAAACTATTCAATTATGTTTTCTAAAATCTCTAACACAAAAATTTGAATTCTTCTGTAAAGCTCTTCGATTTATTTGCCAAAATCATAAATAAATTTTCTACAGAGCTGCAGGACTTGAGAAATATGTGAATTTGTACAGTATTCTGCAAATAAATTGAAGAATTCATGAAAGAATTTCTAAATCTAATGGTTGACTCTTCTAATGAAATAATTTCTTTTGTTAATAATAATGAATTGTGGTTTCTCTGAACCTCAATTTTTCTTCAAGCAAATCAATGCTAACTTTGATAAGTGAAATATTTTACAAATAGAAAATTAAGTTGGAATCATAAACTTTTTAAATTTTTAAATTAATTGAACCAGAATAAAGTTTTTGAACTAATACTTGTATCAAATGCTATCCAAGCATTCAATGAAAAAGTGAACTTAATTTTCCTATTTGTCGACCTCTTTCAAAATTATTTTACTGGTGGTAATTGATGCAAAAGAGTTCGTTTTATAATATTTTTGCTTTCTAATGTTTTTGTTTTCAAGCTTTTCAAATTATTTCTTAACTGCTTAAGATTTTGTGATTCTTTCTGAAAGTGCTTTTTCTATATTCAAAGACTAATGAGGATTCAAGTGAGAAATCTCATGAATTTTTATTATTGTGAGTAGGTTAAGTTAGAAAAATTCTAAGAAGAAATTTCAAGGATCTTCTCAAATAAGCTCTATTAGACAATTGTATCGAATATTTTCTGAAACAAGTCATAAAGTTAAATATTATTTTGGAAAATAATTCATTTTAACGAATCTTTTAAAAACTTACTTGAATAAGTAAAAATGAGCAAATAACTTCTGATAAACTTGTGTATCATTTAATTAACAATTCCAAGAATATATTTCTCTAATGAACAACAAGTCTGTGTAACGATCGATAGATAGCGCATATGATTATTCTATTAACATACTTTTGATATCTAGACAAGAAACAACTTTGATTTTCGATCATTTTACTTAACTTTTATATTTTTAAAAATGAAGAATAATTTAATGACTAAGAGGAACAACAATTGAAAGCCGAAATTTTTGTTATTATTGTAATTCTGATAATGACTTTCATTGGCATATATAACCTTCAATTGTTTTATTCATATCATGTTCATAATGCATTATATTTTTCTTATTCATATTAAATCTATTACCCAGTTTTGGCCAGCTGAAAGCACTCTCTTGAAAGTTCTTCCAAGGTCTCAGAAGCTTACGAAATAATCCAATACTTAATTCCAAGCTTCTTAATATCATATATGACAAACATTAAAAAATTAATTTTTTGATTTTAAACTGGGAATCAGTGTTTACAACGTGACCAGTGTGAAACTGTAAATCATATTAGACTCAAGTGCAATACATTATAATCTTATACTTCAATCTGGAGAATAATCAACAGAACTTTCGTCCTTGTACGTATGATATCTACAAAATAATTTAAGAAATCAATGGTTGAAAAAAGATTACGCTTTCCTTGAAGAAGCTTTCGAATTTTAAGCTCATTTTTCAGATAAGGAAAAAGAATGACCCGTAGGTGAAAATTGCTTATACCTTAATAATCTTAAACGAGTATCTTATACTCGAGTTGTGTGACAGAGATGAGTTAAAAGCTTTCGATAAAAATGATGAAATTCAGTTATAATTATGGCAAAAGATTTACTAATTCTGTTTTTGTTTAAATTCCTGTAGAAACTGTTTGTTTTAAAAAGTACTCTTTTTTACAAAACAATTTAGCTTTCGTTCAAACGTGAAAAGGTTTGTAAAAAACTCTTCGAAATCCAATTGTTTCATAATTTTTATTTTATGAACAAAAGACTATTTTCAGCTTCAAGGTAGCAAAATCTTTACACATAGCCACCAAAGATTTGTGGTTTTATATGGTCTAAGTCTGAAGCGATTGATATGTAATGCATTTAGAGAAACAGTTTTAGATCATGTCATCAATATTTCATGACAAAAGAGTTGATGCTCTAGATTGTTCGTTAGGTTTTATTTCCGCTATATGTTCATACCAACAATTGCTTAAATCAATCAAATTATAGTTTCTAAATGTGGTAAAGAATTAAATGACAGTTGTTGACTTCCTAAAGATAAGCATTATCGAATTAATGTCGAATACATCAAATAGAAATCTAATATCAAGTAACGAAGTTATATAATATCTAATATTAGAGTAATGTTTATATATAAAACTTCACATAAGAGATACGATCCACATTTCAGATTTGCTTAACACTAAAACTTTTATTGAACTTGTTTCATTTTTTGTTTTCTGAACTTCAACTAGACTTAATTCAATTGTCAACAATACTGAACAAATTCTTTTGGGTACAAATAAATATTTCGGAGTTCAATTACTATATTCTTTGATCAGATAAGATGCCGTTCAATTTGAAAAGACTTAAATAAAGGATACATTGCTATATTGTTGTCGATTGCCTAACTTTTTAGTGGCATCAAATTTTTCAATTTGTATCTTACAGAATCCATTCATATGATAAAAGCCTACTCAATGTCGGACTATTTTAAGCCTTATTTGCTTTGTCGATATTGATATTGTTCTCGTGTATTCTTTAGTTGACAAAGCTGAAGGTCGAGAATAAAAGCATTTTCAGCTCAAGTCTGTTGTGAACATCTCTCTTGTTATAAAAGCATATCTAAGGAAACGACAGTTTTCGCATCTTATAAATTCTAACGCTTTTCAGATCTTCGGAGCGCCATAAAATAGATGGTACTCAAATAACTTTTATGTTAAGAGAACCTACACTTTGAAAATTAAAACTAGATCTCGAATAATTCCAGAAAACTTTTTGATTCTAGTTAAGACCTTCAGTTTAAAATTGATTTTTTTTCTAATTTATTCTGTTAGGGTACACTTTTTATGTAAAGTTATCGAGCCCAAAATGCTTTCAAAACTCATTCATTGACAATATTTGAGAAATAATTAATTCTCTGTTTATGTTTACTCTTAAAGTGATGTCACTTTACGAGAAATATATTGTCAAATATTGAACTTCACTACTATTATAATAATCTCTTTAATCGAGTATTATGTGGAAAGGGTGTCAATTATGAATTTGAATTAATTCTGAGTATTAGATGTTTCTCAATAGCAGTCAGCTTCGAGTTCACAGTTTTACAGTGATAAGATCAAACTCACCTACGCTTTTTGATATAAAAATAAACTTATTTGGCTTAGAAAGTGGCCGATCAGCGTAAACACACTGATAACATAAATAGAAAAGAATAACAGTTTTTTATTTTCTTACTCGAGAGAAAATCTGATCTCAGATTTTTAGAATAATTATTATGATAAATACCTTAAACTACAGTTTGACCTAGTTATTAGCAACTGCTATTCAATGCAGAGGCCAGCCCTACGGGCCTCTAATGTTAAATAGTTCAGATATCGGTAATTCTGCTGCTGGCAATAATTTACACGCATAGAACACTCAGTAATTGATTATTAGCATCTACTAGTTAAATTCAAATAATTTTGTACCTAATTCATTCAAAAGTTTCAAAAATACCCTGTGACGTCCAAGATCTTTTTAGTGATACTTAGCTCTTATTTGAATAATTTGGGTGTTAATTGCATGGAATAATTAGCTATAAGTAGTGATATTTTTAATGAACTTTTCCACTGTGAGAGTAAGTCTCTATCATATATTGGCAAGCCATAATTATTGGAAACTAATTATTATGCAATTACTGTCTACCAATTGCTAATAACCGGGCCAGACTGTATATGTTTGAAGAGTAGATTTGAAGTTATTTCATTATTTATTTGTTTAGATCTCGTTTCAATGCTCATAGAGTTTGAAAATGAGATTATTTGAAAAGCGTTCGTAATTGAATTATGTGAAGCAAAAGGTGTGAATTCAATATTAATGCGATAGCGTGAAATATGGATAAAGTATTGAAATGTAATTACTCTGAACCTAAAGTGTTTACGCTTTCGAGTTCGGTCATCAATTCAGAGAGGGTCTAAACTAATTTATATCCTCTCAAGACTTAATCTAAATAAGTAAGAGCTTTAATCTAATTAAAGGTTCGTTGACTAAAGCCTCTTTTAATGATAATTCGATAGTTAGGTCGACAAGTTATCAAAAGATTTGTTATTAGGTATCGGCCAAATAATAGAGAATTGAGTGAAACTAATACATAAGTTCTCACAAACAGTAAATACAAATACTATGTAAGCAATTCGTGTCGGTACTAATGCTTAAGAAATATACAGTATATTCTTATCTTTCAAATCAAATCTAATGAATTTTGAAATGCTTCTTTTCATACTTAGATATCGAGTTATAACATAATATTCTTACAAATAATATCGCATAAAAAATGTTTGAATTCATTGAATAATTGAAAGCTTTTAAATGCTTGCACTTTTAAGTTATAAATTATCTTATTACTACGAAAGGAAACCAAATAATCTTATGAGTGAGTAATGTTCAACTCATTAATGGTCAAATTCATGAGATAAATGAAAAGCCAAATATTTTATTTTATCACAAAACATTAATTTGAAACATTTTTCTCTCATACCGGGCTATAGAACGATTTCGAGCAAGCTTTTAAGCCAGAATTAAAATTCTATACCAGATTTCAGTTTTAAAAACTCTCTCAAGAAGTTTGCGGATAAAAATTCAGTTTTGAGAATAAAAGAATTATTTCAGCTTTACTGCTTGTTCTGGCAAATTGATTTTTAATAACGAAAATAATTGTTAAAATTAAAAAAATAAATAAAATATATAATTTAGGTATCCGTAAGGATTTCACTTTCAAAGCATGAAGAGCACATCAACTAGTATGATAATCAAGTAAAAAGTTCATATCTCATATTGAAAATTAAATTTATATACAAAGTGAAGGCTTGAAAAAAACTCTTCTGCCACTCTTCAAACAAAAAGGTTCTCATAATTTATTTATTTTGCATAATTTCTATTCTAATGCTCATGAGAAGTGATATCAAAGGCTGTATTTAGTCCTTCGCGGATGCAATAAGTTGTGAAAATCTACTCACTTTCACTATGATAATATAGATGATGATGCACATAAGCTCGTTTTTTCGAGCTTGAGCTCCGTTTTGAGTTTGTAAACTTGAGCCTTAAGGAATTTTTATTTTATCATCGTTTTGATGTAGGATCATGGACTCGAGTTTTTTGTGTTGAATCCAGTGTGAGCTTAAAGCCAATATGCATGAGTACAGTATTAGCCAGAGTTAGGCTCATAAAGGGTTGGCGCTCCGTAACCTTGAAACCCCCAAAAGCTTTCAGCTCAAACTAGCTTGAGATTTTGTGCGTCACTTCTTATAAAATTCAAATTTGAGCAGAAAGTTATATCCAAAATCTAGTGCCTAAAAGAGTAGTGCGAACACATGCCATGCTCTAATCATTCATAGCTCTGCCAACAGTTTAGTTCAATAAAAAGGCAAACGATGTGCGAATTGAGTAAAAACTGTTATTTGAGATAACGTAACTATAATTTTCTGAATTAGAATTTGATTAAACTCTCAATGAAGAGTAGTTAACGGTATGATCTGGTATTACCAATTATTTATTGTTTAATAGATATGTTTGTCTGAAGTTTGTGAGACTTTTTTGCCTCATTTTGAAGACATCTGAAGACAGAACTGTTTATTAGGAACTACTCGTCTGGCATAATTTAATGTAAGTACTAGTTATTATCATTATTTGTTCCTATTTTTATCTTAATTGTAAACATCTTATAATAAGAATTATATTAATGATAAAAATATTATTTTCGCGAAAAGTTTGTCTCTAATAGAGGAAAATTTGCTCAATTCAAGTATATTGTTCGTGGAAACTTACTTCAATTATGTAACTTTGACTCGATTCAATTTTTTAGCTATGATCTAAAGCCTAAGCACACTTTAGAAAACCAATACTATAGAGGTTTTTTGATACTATTCAATGAGATCTTTATGACTTCTATTGTTGAACATTATGGTTTTGAGTTGCACTTTTCATTTAAAAAATAACTTATCTCTACATATAAACAATAATTTGAAGAGATGAAAAAATGAAAATTTTATTTTTGCTTGCTTTTCAAGTGAAATATTTTGAGACTCTCGTGCATTAACTTGATTCCGATTAAATCACTTTTTGTATGGTATACTTCATCTATTTTGTTCACCATTTATAAAGGTATGCACGACTAAGTTTCATTTGAAATCGTGAATGGATAACTTCGAGTAATCCACTTATGATAATATTTTATTAATATGGCTCAACTTCATTAAATAAAATAAGAACTTTTCAGTCAAAGCCGTTTATTTTCATTTAGTTATTTGCGTTACTTTTTAAGAGGATTAAACAAATTTTTTGTCGCAAACGTGGTGTTAAATTAACCTTAATATTTGTTTGTCGAATGCATTGGTGGGAAAAGACGACTTTTATGACTTAACGTTTTAGTGTAAAAAGATTTGTACTTTGTTCCATAGACCGGATCTCATGTTTTTGGGCTTATTTTCATATTAATCAAACACTACATATGTCCTTCAATCTACAATTTTCAATGTAAAAATAATTATTATATGCTATATCTATAGTTACAAACTCACAATCCTTGAGATCCTTATATCTTATTAAATATTTCTTACATAATATTCACGATAACAGATTATGGAAAAAAAATCTAAGTATTATACAAATCCATTTTGATTGATTGGCAATCGTTTAAAAGATTGGGAAAACGTTATCGTAGAAAATAATCCATAAAAATACAATGCAATAAATTGATTGAAATTTTCTTTTTGAATATAACTGATTAGCCGCTTATTTAAATCTGATTACTGAAAGCCTATCTAGTACTCAAATAAGTACCCTTTAAAATAAAAAATATAATCAATTGACCTAACTCAACGTGATGATTGTCGAATTACTTTTGAATTTTTAAATTTCTAAATCAAATCCTTCAACTAATAAAAGATTAACTAATAATTGAGAATAAATGAAGCAACGCATGAATTGAGTTACATTTGAACCTTTATGCGTTCAATTTACTAGTTTAGAACGATATTCAATAAAATTGATGTGATTCAAAATCACCAAATTCATTAATGGCTATCCTTTTAAGCAGAATCAAAACATGATTTATTTTTTGCGTTCAAATATTTATGAAAGGAAAGTATAATACAAAACAAAAATTGAATTTTTAAGCCATAAATAGGATAAAGTACACAAAACTTATGTAAATGTAAAATTTTTCCTGAATAGAAAATAAGATTATTTTTTTCAAAGCTTGTTATAAGCATTTGTTAAATGCATGGAATATTTTTTCTTGTTTTCTAGTTTGTTGTTTCTGAGCTGTTCTAATGCATTTAAAGAGTTGAAACTTCTGTTCTTCAGACACCCGTTCATAATCTGTCTCGAATTGCGTATACATTTTTTTAAGTATATCGTGCTCTAGAAGTTTATTCTCTTTAAAAGAGAAGTAACACGAAGCTTCAACAAATCTCTATAGTATTTAATCTCATATTAAACTAGCACTCTAAGCACGACTTTTAAAGGATCTTCAATATTGTTAACTGTTTCACAACGTTTTCAAAATTGAATAATAAACTTTAAAAAATAAAAATAATCAAATGAGATTTAGATCAATAGATTTTTACAGTTCAACAAATTTTTTAAAAATCAAACTGAAAATTTTTCACATCTAGGAATCAAATTTGTTTAGAACATTCTGTAGACTATGTATTCAACGATCTAACAACGAAAACCTTAGCGAAGACTTCGAAACTTATTTTTCGGAAGCAAACTCTCAGTAGAGAAAATAACACTTGATATCGAATAAAAAATTCGATTAAAAGTTTATATTTAGGTTTTGATTCAGTATTGAATCTGTATGTGCTGATTAGTTAGTCTAATAGAATATATTGAAAAGTGTTGACAAACAGACGATTGTAAAAATGTTCAGGTGTAAGACAGAGTTCATTGAAAGTCGTTATCTTTTATTTCAAATTTGAATCAATATTAGAAAATGCAATTGTACTGCTCATTATTTTGAAGTATAAAAACCTGTCGACATATAATATAACGCGTCAACTGTACGCTTCAAGTTATTTCAATTAAAGTAACGGTTAGAGTGTGATACGTGCCCTCGCTATTAGTTAACTTGCATTAAATTATTATTGGCACTTACTATCATTCTGTAGTGTGCTCAAAGTCTCTCAATAACAATTTATTTTGCATTATTGAAAGCACGCTTTTCACTAAATATACAAAGTATAGGTAAGAATTTTCAAGTTGTGAGTTCAAATTTGCATAGGTCATTCGAAAACGTTCATCTATAATTTGGATTCTATTGATAAATAAAGCACGCGCCAGAAATGATGCAAAACAAATAACTTTGAGAACATACACTAGAGGTTTAAATTCGAAAGCCATCATCTCTAATCTATTCTAAATTTTATAAATATATAAATTGAAATTTGTTAATTTTGTCGGTTTCTAGTATTCTTTACAGACTAGAGCGCTTGTACTAAGCTCTGTATTTTGAATCGTTTATTGAAATAACTTTTAATCATAGGACCAGCTAGATCCATTGAAAGTATAGTTCGAATAAACAAAGACAAAGTTTGATGTATATATATTTACATATATATATATATATATATGATATATACTGGATATATTAGATATATAATATCATATGAGATATATATTAGAAATTATATTGAGGTGAGTATACTTTGATAGGATGCCATTGATCTAAACAAAATTATAGCTAATAAAGATAAATATGTGGTTATCATTTTTATCTCAACTGCTCTCTCAATTGTTCCATTCTTCTTCATCTTCTCCTCACTTAATTGTTGAGTGAAATGCAATTTTGATGCAATTTCGTCTCTTTTATTCAGCTCAATATTTGTATATAATATGAAAATATTGAACCTCTGTTTTTTTCTGTTAGCGTGTCATAAAACAATTTTGCGCTTGCCGAAGCTTAGCATTAATAGATCCTTAGTATTAGCTGTAAAGGAAAAAAATCTGTTCACTTCAGTGATCGATTAAAAAAATTATTGCTATCAAAAAAATATGTACAAACATAGGAAGCTTTCTTTCATCCACAAGTAATTATGGAAAAGTACCAAAAGAAAAGTCTTAAATCTCCTTTCATACAGATTTTATTTCCTGAGCAGATTGCAAGTTTTAAAAACTCTCAATCAAGTTATTAATTATGAATGCATTTAAGAGACAACTTTTATAAGACTAGTTAAACTTTTTTAGGACGAATGTCTCGAGTTACTATATTTGCGAACAAGATCATTATTATTGAATAAATACTCAATTAATGATGTATTCTATAAATAATGATAGACTCAAATTTTTTAGACATGTCTTTTATATGAAGTACTAATATTTCTTTAGACTTGGGTCTAAATACTAGAATTATGATCATTTTGTTCGAAGTTTGTGTAGGTCTTTATTAATTGAATAGCGTGTGATTTCTTATTCGGACAGTTAATTACAAGGGCAGTACGTATTTGAAGTAAATGAATTTCGTAATCTTCTTAAACGAATATAAATGAATTCCATTATATAAATGTAGTATTCAGCTTATTTGAGGAAATAAAAAACATTTTTATTTTAAAGATTAAACATATCTAAAATTGGAAATTTCTATAACTAATAGATGGTTTTTTATCCGACGTAAATCTACAGATTCTCTCAATTCTGTTTAAATGCATGAAAAACTTAATTATCTTAAATTCATAGAATATTGATCAATGCTAGAAAAATAGTAATGGATTCACGTCAAGATCATAGAACGAAAGCAACAGTTGTCTCATTTTTCCACTGAGAATGAGGTTAAGTAATGTTCATACTATCGTTTTTAGGAGTTTTCTCTATATTTAACCGTAATTTCTCACGAAATTCAATTCCATTCCGGATTTCGTCTTGTTTTTCAAAATACTTTTACATGAAATAACTAGCAAAATTAAGTTATGCATTCTGCGAATTTTATGTATTGATTCTTCGAAAAACCTGAAAGTTTTATTAAATTTTGTTAGAAAATTGATGTCAATTATTGTTTGGAACAATTTCAGATGAACTTTGAAAATAGGATTTTTTGAATAATCAATCTATAGAATAAAAGTAGTTTCGATTTGAAAACAAGTTTTTATGTTTCAAGTAGTGATCGTTACGAGAGTTGAGTTAGGGCAACCAGGTGTCCAGATTTGAGCTGAATAAATAGACACCTCTATTACAAATATCTTCTATCTTAGTAGTAAATCAGAGTATATTGATTCTAGGCTAACGTATTTTAATCTATTGAAATTGCTCGTCTTTAATTTATTGTTCAGAACTTTACAATTATGTGAAAGACAACTTAAGCTACTCGATGCTGCAAAATCACAGAAGAAATATAACTAATTTCACATTTGAAATTTTGTGGTTTTTTATATTCATCGAGTACTGTAAATAAATTTTAAAACTTTAGAGAATCTCAAAGGTGGACCCTTAATATTTTTTGTTCAGATTTGAGTTCTACAAGACTTAGTCACCCTAGTTGAGACTCTCGCGAGACTTCTGAAAGTATAAATTTTGAGATAAAATTATTATGTTTGAGCTTATCAAAATTCGTGTTCAACTTCCATACCAATATGAATAGAAAAATAATATAGTAAACCGCACGATATATTGAAAATAGAATTTTATTCTTATATTTTTCTCTTTTAGTTTTTTGTTTCTTTTCGTGAAATATAGTTTTAGAAAATGTATTTTGTTTATTTTTACCTTAAATATTGGGAAGTATTGAGATAACAAAGTGTTACTTATTAGTATTGTGTATATTTATATTTCATTTTGTACACAATATCTAATGAAAAAACCGTTGATTATTGCATTCAAATTTTGAGAGTTCAGACTCTCATCAAAACTCTTGAGTCTTGATCGAGTGTTTCAGTTCAAGATTCGAGAGTCACAATTCTCGAGAACAAAGACTAGTTTCAAGTCTTGGATACATAGAATAATATTGAAATAACAGATGCTTTACCTTGCTAGTTTTCTACGCGTGTTCAATGCCGCAATAAAATCTAAATTCTAAGGAATTATAAAATTTATTAAAGATAATTTCATGTCAAAAACGCTTTTGCAGAAAAATCTTGAAATCGTTGAGAGATAGTGTGCATTTGCATAATCTGAGCAATTAGCTCTACTTTCAAAGTGCAATTTGGTTGTTGACAAAATTAACTGTTTAAATGTCTTAAAGTTCTAGGTAATTGATTAATGAAAAACAATTTAGCATTTGCAAAACTTGATAATGTGATTATAAAAGTCAGAGTTATTGCAGCATGAAAATGGAACCAAAGGCCAAAAAGTAAAGAACTTATATCTGATTATTTATTGCGCTAACCATAAAAATACGTAGACGTTTCATACCAACGAATATGCACTAAAAGTTTTTACGGTCTTTTCTTTGCGATAAGTTAACTCTTTGTAATTTATCGTGTGGTACCGTTCTCTACGATGCACTTGAAGCTCAAAAGAGCACTCTTTATAACAATTACTGATAATAAGACATTCATTTAACACATTTATGAACAGCGAAAATATTGTCCATTTATGATAATATCTTATGAAAGGTATAGCACGCAATAAAAATAGGTATTAAAACGCGTGATCTCTAGTTCAACATTAACTTTAATTAAATACTTTCTACTATCGATCTTATGAATCTTGAGTCTACTCTTTGTTTTTTGTTTTATTCCTCATTATTCCCATTAAAGCTAATTATAATGCATTTTGCATTTAAAAAGTTAACGCTTTAATAATAAAAAACTTTCTGTCGAGTTATTTGCTTTGAAAAAACTACAATCAATTATCTAATAGAATTCTTTATATCAAGATAAGTGAACACATAAAAGCAGTTTCTTATCTCGTTCATCAAGCAAATGATTTAATTATAAACTTAGAAACGTATCTTTTTATAATGCCTTTTCAAATAATAAAAAAATTATTCTTAATAATGATAGAGTGCTTGAATTCATTTTTAGAAAACATTGTTCACTCTATTCGTAAAATTGGTATTCATTCAAGCTTCAAAATAAAAGATATGATTTTTTCCGATAGATCTAAAGAAGCAAAACTTGTGATAATTGTTTTCATTAACTTTTAATGACTAGTTTCTCATTTTTCCTGTACATTAATTTGTTTTGATAGTTTACTTTTTGTTTCAAACTAAAAGAATATATCTCTCACAGCAAACAGGATCATTTTTGAGATTTTGAAAAGACTCAAGAATCGATTTTTAGTATCCATGACTTCATTCAGTAACAATATAATAAAACTTTATATCAAAGTTTTGTTTTGCAAAAGAAAAATAGTAGTTTTCTTAATAGTCATAAACATTGAAACAACTGGAGTCCAAGAGCTTAGATAATCATAAATAGTATGTAACAATTTTTTTATTTTTCTCGATGAATTCATATTATCCAGAATGATAAATAGTAGCTTTTTATCAGACACTTTGTGCTATTAATCCTTACATTGAGCGTTTCAATAAATATTGAGTATTAGAATAGATCAGCAGTACTTGAGAATGGCATCCATAAATATATTGATATCCTTTAATAATATTCTTAAAGGGACTAGAATATAAAAAGTTTTCGTCACATGCGAAAATTTTTCAAATTTTTTCAACATTCCAAAAACTGAGCAATCTTAAGATAGTATATAATTTAATCTATAAAATATTTCATTTAAATTGCTTTCTCTTTAATATTGTTTTTTGTACAGGGTGTAAATAAAAGGACTTCATTAAAGTAAAAATTTATTTCTCAAAAACTATTGAATATTTTTGCATGAAAATTTTAAGAATTATAAATGAATAATGGGAGATTGTAGTAGAATATTTTCGATATGCCAACCATTCTCATTGTGGATATGACGCAACTAAACTTGAAAATTATCAATAACTTCATCTAAAGCATTATTGGAAATATTGAAAATCTCAGCTTGAATGATGTTTTTTTGATTAAATTCGATATCATGTGATCAGAGCGTCGCGACAATTGGATTCTTTCCTAAATTTCCTTTGCACAAGAATAGGGTCCACTTGATTTAAATAATTTTGTTTAACGATAAATATTCGCATTTCGGTTATGTAGGTCGCCATTTTTAAAGTAGAATAAACAGAATTCGAATTACATGAAAAAAATTTCCCATTATTCTAGAAGAGTATCGCAAAGTTTGAGCCTTTATTGTTTTTCTAAAAGTTATAATTTTATGAAGTACTTTTATGAAGTCCTTTAATTTAACCCTGTAGATTGATTTGGAATAACCTGTTTTGAAGCATCAAAATCATTAGTTTGAAAGCTTCAAGGACTACTTATTGCAAAAAGAATCTCAAATTTTTAATTTCTTATGATGATCTGAATGATTTTTTTGAGGCCATCATTTGTATAGCAGATTGAGTGTAATACTTGGGAATCTTACGTTTCTATTTGAGCAAGGCTTATATTTCAATATTTGGATGAATTATGGGCTTTGATTTCAGGAATTGATTGTAATAAATAAATCAGAGAGAATGCAACTTAGCTGTAAACGAACGTTGAAGTAAAACTTCTACTCGAATCAACTTATAAGACATAAATCAGACTCTAATTTCAGTAATAAAATATACTTTTATATTAATATATATACGAGAATTAACTGAGCCATTATAATTATAAGTGAACAGATCAGAACTCGAGCCATATTAGAATAAGGAATAATAGCTTTTTATTATGCAAAATGTGTACCAAATTGAAACAAATGATCAAAATATTATTCAAATCAATACGAATTATACACAATAGAAATCTAATGCTATTCTCATAAATCCTCGGAAAGTTTACAGACTTTTTAAACTAATAGCGGAAAAACTTTTCGAAAAAGCCATTTTTCGTATCCAATTATCTGTAGATTCGTTTGCATTAATTAACTATTAGGATAAGAAGAGTTTCGCTCTAATTAAAGTTTTATGGTTTCTATCATGTCATAATTGCTCGAAGCTTCAACAAATGCAAGAAAATACAATGCAGTCGAAAAAGAAGAGCAGAATCTTATTTTGAGACATCCCATTATAGTGAATGTCTCACAACTTATCAATAAATGAGCCCAAAATGGGAATTATTTTTCATTTCGTCAATAAAATAGTCCAGAATGAGCGTTATTTTTGTGTGACTGTATCAGTTCACCAGGGAATTTTAAGATGGAAACAGTGTATAGGGAAGTGCGTCAGAGATACACCCGTAATATTGATGATTACACCATTAGATACGAAACACTGACACAAATATGTTATTGCATTAAGAGCTTTGTTATGGAAGATAGTTCTGTTTCCCAATGAAAACCGCACGTCAATTGATTCTCAGATTGTATTAACCAATGTTTCTCACGGAGGGATGTGGGCAGGCTATTAGACCATTTCCGGCAAAATAGTAGCCTCCTTTGATTTTTTGTCAGCTTTAAGCGGAACTAATTTTTCTTAAAACATTCAGTGTGAAGAAGAAATCATTGTTTCCTGTGTTTGCTTAACTCAGAAAATGACAAAACTTCGATGGATTTTGTCATTACCTTATTACTTATGGCAAATTTTTAAAATTTCGTCTTTTGGCAATATCGTTTTTAAAATGTCCAATAAGTTTTGTCTGGATCGACCCTCTAAATTCGAGATTTTCTGAAGACAGCCTCCCCCTAGAGCATCAGACCCTGGACTGCACAGGTACTTGCCATTGATTATTAGTTTTGAGCATTTCATTAATCAAAAACTTTCATATTGTAGTTTTTAGACCGTTCCCAGTAGAATATTACAAACATTTCTGATAATCAAGTACAAAAATGAGTGGAGCTCATCAGAATCTTCTTTTATTTTATTGAAATTAGACTTTGTTGACCTTCTGTTCCGAAGTTCAGTGTAATTTCGATTCAAGACTAAATTGTTACTTCAGTGTTACTAAGTTTCTATTGAAGAAAGTATAATAGAAATTGAGTAGTCGTTTGGTGAGAACAAAGTGAATCTTGAGATACTCGACAAGAATATTAAAAATAAATTACTTTCATTTGCCGCAGTAATGCTCTCCTGTCAGTACACTATTTTTGGGTTAATGATTGATAAAAAAAAACTTGAAGGACATATAAATTAAGATCAGAGCTCATCTAGACAAATAGATAACAGAAAAATAATGAGCAATAATAATGATATCTGTATTTCCTGTTTTTACCACAGAATTTTAGTCCAATTATCACACTTTCATAAATTATTAGAGATCTGAAATAAGACAAGATATAACGTCACGTAACTATTTTCTTCTCCATTTACAATAAAACTTTGTAGATTTCACCAATCGGTCATTATTCAAAATTAAAAACTACATAACTTTTGAGCATTTTCTTGTAAACATTAATTTATTCAAGTTAAAGAATCTTCTTTTATATGAATAGACTATCGATACGGTAGCGACAGTGATAATTGAAAGATACAAAATTTGAACTAGCTCAATTTCTACATAAAATCTATGAAACTCACTTTGTATTTCACACTGAAGATTTTCAAGCTTCTCCACTGTATCTCTTGTCGAAAGCTGGCCAACGAGTTGACAGATCAACGCATTTCCATTGAAGCCAAGAATGATTAATAGATCACATCTCACTCAAGTTTTTGAATGATTGGTCGACACATAACGAACCATAATTAAGGGAATCAATAAAACCGATTGAGTGATTGTGACACATCTATTGAATTCTCTAAAGAATAACAGTAACTGCTCTAAGCAATTATTTTTATGCAATCTTTTTGTTTCGATAAATCGCTCACAAATTCGTCATTCTATTATATTTGTTTTATTGATTTCTGTATTTAATTAAGAGTCTTCTCAACATTTTCAATTATATCACTTGGAGAATAAACCCAAAAATAGTACTTAAGTAATATTAGTTTCTATCCTGATTGAAAAGCTAAAAGTTTGAAAGACTTTTTTAAATGCTTTGCTCAGGTTCAGCAAAAATGATATGAAGCCTTGGATAGTATAGAACATTTGATTTTTTCCTGTTTTGATCAATTCACGCAATTGATATTGGATTTATGGAATGACTAATCTTTTTTCGTAAATCGCGTTCAAGTGTTCACAGAAGTAGCGGAACTAATATTCAAAACACATTATCTTCTCATTCAAAGAAATGTGATCATATGAAATGACGTTTTATTTCTTAAGCAGTTTGGAGACTTAATGATATGAAATGCAATTTATTTATGGTAATCACTTTCGAGTAGTCTTAATAGAAGAAAAACATTTCTGCTCCGAAGTACTTAATATCTGGTTATTCTCTTAACGTGTTTGCATTATAAGAGATAATTTTTTGCTATTTTGCTTAACTATAATCTCGATTCAATTCGTGACCTGCCATAATGTTAACTGCTAAAACGTTTGCTTTTATTACACCAAATTAAAAGAGTTTTTAGTACTTAAGAAAAGTGTAATTATAAGTAAAACATAAATGACTTACTAACTGAAAATTAGTTTTCAGAACATTTTGCTATACCTGGATTAGTTGCCTGTAATGCTCGGTCTCCTGGTAACAGTTAAGAGTAGTCTAGAATTTTTGATTTTCTAAAAGTAAAAATATTTAATACTTCAATTTTTTCACTCAAGAGGCAAAAGTATGCCACATTGAGTCAAATAGACTAAACTTAAATTCAAATTAATAAGAAAGAATACTATGTACTGCATCACTTTCTATGCGTAAACTTTTATTTAAGATAACACTAACAGAAGCTCTTTAATCTAAATTCCATTCTAAATAAACAGAATCATTAATTTTTATCAGACATATAAATGTTTAAGAATCTTCTATTACAACTGAAATCTTAGAAATAAACTTATTACTAATCTTAGTAACTAACAAATCGTTATTTAATTCACTATAAATACTATTCTTAATTTCTCTTTCAATGAAAGCACATATTTTTATTTCAATCAATTTTGTGAGATATTAATCAAATAATTTAGATTTAAATAACATTTAATTGTGACAATTATTAGTGAAGTTTTAGTGAAAAAGTGAGGTATCAATTTGAAATATTTACACGATTTCGTTGGATAAGATTTATTGAGACAAAAGCATGTTTTCGTTCAAATACAAGTGAAAGAATAATATTTATATTGAATTATATGATCATTTATTAGCTATTAAAATTGCTAATGTCTTGTTCAGATACAAATTGTCATCAAATATGTTTCAAACATTCATAAGTCTGATAAGGACTGACTATTCTGTTCATTTAGAATGCTATTTACAGAGCTATTGTATAACATGAAAAATGATGTCAAACCAATTAGAATGAAATCGCATTTTTCATTAAGACTTAATCTAATTAAAGCTCACCAAATTTATACTAATAGATGTAAGAGCAGATATATTTATAAAAAATACAAATTGTGATAGATCATTAATTTTTCTTGAGATTTAAACTAAATTTGAAAACCAAGTCCTGGGCCATATAATTAAGAATGTTATGTAAGCCTAACATTTTTCAAGAAATGATCAACTGGATAAGAACTTGTGACATCACATCTAACTACTGAATGCACACTCATCCTATCACTTTTAGCGTGTTCGACAATAAACGTTCTTAAAATTTGATAGTTCCGCCTTTGACTTAGTGACTTTAGTTAAACCTAATTCCATTACCAATATTGTTAAGAATATTAGTTACAATACAATAATTCCAAATCACAAATGCAATTTTGGCGATTGAGTACTAATTTGGATCAATTTATAGTGGAATATCATTCAAATAAATGTGAAGTATCGGTTCTCAAAGGTTCACTACATCGAGATTTCACTTTAATTTTTTGAAGTAAAGAAGTTTAACCTGATGGTTATTTCAGATCTCGAGATTAAACTTATAATGACTCAATCTTTTGATCTCCTTTTGTTGATTGAAATCTTGAAAATATCAAATGATTTACAATATTTATTATTAACGAAGTGAAGGCAACAGATTAACATAATAGAATCTGGTAATGGTTATAATTTTTTTGAGAGTTGAAACTACCATTACTATGCTGTGATTATCTTAACAACACTTTTATTACCAGCATCTATTCTAAAGCTGATAGATATTTATTAGTTGCTTCGTGATTGCCTAACCTTAACATCAATAAAGTCGTTATCTTAGATACCAGTCATCTAATTAACTAAAGAATAAACATCATTGTTTTCACTTCTAATAAAATTTGTCATTTCAAACTTTGCTTGTATAGAAAATGTTTGTCTAATTGGGTCATCAAATTAAATATACAGAAAATAAATAAATCATGAATATAAATATGTTGATGTTGTAGAAGATGATTTTTTGCTATTTATTTAGAATGACTACTTCGACAAACTGTAAACAACGGAAAATTTTCAAATCACACTTTAATTAAGTTAATGCATAGGAAGATTAACCTTTATTATACTTGTAAATTGTCTTATTAATTGTATGTGATAGAGATGGATGAGCTTCAGAACCTAACTGATTTTCGGGTCATTTCACATTTTTCTACGAGCAACTGAAAACAAGTCGAGTTTGTGATTAGAGTTATGAGTCCCAGGTCAAAGTGCGTTCATACATTTTTGCTGCAATCCATCTTCTATTTAGTCCGATTTCGTACAATTGTTTCTGTAGTTGACTCAGATTCAAGTTCAGTTGAGTCACATTGATTGAGTGCAGTGAGCGCTTAAAAAAGTAAATAATATTAATATTATTAGTGAGTATCTCTACAAATGCTTAAGGAACCGAATTTTAAGAGTTTTAATGTTTTAGCTAAAGTACAGAAAATAAGGTTCAATTTACAGTTTATTGAAAAGGTTCTCATGTTTTTGAAGTGCTTGCACTCATCTTCAAACTACATTTTCTTTGACATCTAAATTGATTTTTTCTTTCTTTCATTGTTCATAATTAAATTGTTGGATGGAATACCTATATAAAAATCAATAAACACTACAAACAAGTTTAAACTAAATACAGAATTCTATTATTGCTTGTTATATGACATTTTTTAATATAAAAATAAAAAATCAAATTAAATCCAAACAGTGAAAAAAGATCTTTTCGTTTGAATAGTAACCTTAAAAGAATCGGATCTTCACTCGAAAAAATACATATTGAATATGTGATAAGACCAGTGTCTGCATTTACATCTTTATATTTTAGAGCGTACAGGGCGTTTAGCTGGTTTATGTAATACGTGCAAGGATATACACAAACTCCCCTTCTTAAAACCACTGCGCTCTGCAAAAGTGTCACATAAACTCAGTTACTGAACAAGATTTTGAATAAAAAATGGATAAACCTGAAGGTTCTATCAAACTTTTTTATCACATTACAGCCTTATTCTAAGAGCACACTCGAAGGGCAAATGATATATAAGGCACACTTAAGTGGCAACTAGGTATTCAAAAAACCACTCAAAAGTAAGCCCTTACTAGCCCCTACATCTGAGAACGTCTGAGGACTTGAACGAGTACTCTCGCAGCTGTTAAGTTAGCTTTATTGCAACATTTCTAAAATTGAAAGTGTAGCAGCTCATTGCGCAAATGTGAAGTATTTAGATTGGACTCCAATTGGAGTATCGTTAAAGAGATAACTTAAAGTACTACTAAAATCATTTGTTACTCTTAAAGTCAGGATTGAATTTCAAAAAGTTAGCACTTTAGGATTTACTCAACACATTGTCTTAGAATACAGGAGTTAATCACAGTTTATTGATAAGAAATAGCTTATTAATTAAAACAAATATGTTGCTCAGATGTTTTATTGTTGTTTGTTTGAGAGTAAAATACTTTGAACCGGGTTTTTCAATGATTATTGGTCAGATATGAGGATCAAGAACTTAAAGATTTAATGAGCAATATTCTGTACTTTTTAGTTATAGAATCTTAAAATTTTGAAATTTTGAGACTTGCAAAGTGTATTTTTCGAGTAATGATGCCATTTATACCTATACAGATACAGTATACAGACTAACTTATAATCTGTTTCTCAATTTTTCTCAGTTAATTGATTGAAGACTAAGTTCAAGCTTCTGCTTATATCACATTTTTGCATTTTGACAAATATCGTGTTTACACACACGAATAAATACATTAAGAGAATGACTTAGATTGATTCGGTAACAATTGTTTATACGATAAAATCAAAATAATTAATTTCTATTCAAAAAATTCTCTGAGCCTTACTTTTCAAACAAGTGTTGCTTCACTCCATATCAATCTATAGTTCTTGAAAATTTAGTAAAAGACTCGTTAAGTTATTTTCCAGACTAAATCAACATTACTTATCCCCACCACCGTAGCCACACAGGGTGGCACGTGCCTCATCTAAAGTTCTCTTTGCATTGGTTATTCTAGTGTAAATTGAAGAGAGTTTAAATATTTCAATATGAATTAAGTCGATCCAGTTATATATCTGATTATTTAGCTGTAATAACAATAAAAACGTATTTATACTTCATTCAGTGATTATTTCATTCAAATCTTCGATTGGTACCCCACTGGTTAATTTCTGGTTACGGCACTGCTTATCCTTGAAAGTTTTGTCTCCATTCTAAGCCTACTCAATTCAGATTAGTTCGACAATTTCCGCTATTACTTCATGTAAGGCTATCTATTGATTCTTTCATAAAAAAATTTGTATTAGTTATCCGTTAGTGTCAAAAAAATGAATAGAATTTCAATTTTTATATGTATGCATAGTAACATACATATGTTTAATATTAATGGAAAATAATTGCTTGCAGGAATTTTCATTTTGATCGAGATTTTTTTACTTGGAATATTCAGTTATTAAAATGAAACTGTTATTCTTAAGAGCTTCATATATGACTGCATTAATTATTAGCGTGTGGTACAAAAATATAACAATTACTTCATATTTTGTTTTCTATTTACACATGAATTCCGGTGAAATAAAAATCCAACTCCGGTTAAAATATTACGAAACAGACTTGTATTTCTTATGCTTTATTGTGAAATATGTTTTCGCCAATAATTGTAGTATTACATGTATTAATTGCATAATTATTCAAATTAAACAGAATTGTTTACAATTGAACTCATGTTACATAAAAGAGTCAGACTTCACACACTACAAGTGAAAGCAGTTATTATTCTTTATTGAGCAATACTTCAAACTAAATCTATGAATAGCAATAGTAGACTTTATTTTCTTAATGTTGTAAACAACTGTTAGATCGGACTCTTCGTAAAATAACATCAAATATGCTAAAATTACAGAACTGAATAATATTTTAAGGTCATTTTTATCTCATTACACATCATTCTTAGGTTATAGTGAAATATAAGGAAAGATTGTTGAGATTTGCTTTTGTTTAGAAACAGTGTTTAAATAAGAGGTAAAGTTAGAAGTATAAACTGCATCTGAAACAAAATCAGACTAAACTGAAATGTCAGTAACTGCCTTACCACTAGACGATGGCTGTCCACAAATAACAATTCTCTCGACTTCAGTTTCACTTTCTTCATTTTGCGATGAATTTAATTGTTCACGCCTGATATGAAATTTCTGGCATACGGCCACGTTATAGACATAGGTTGAGCCAACGCCCAGAAGGATACACCATTGCGCCCAACTATAGAGGAAGGCCTCAACCTCAAAGTAAATTGTCTGGTTCTGGTATAAATCAAAGAACCAAGTCGACGCCAAAACATAAGACGCGTAATGAGCTACACGATATTCATCCCTCAAATTACCAGCCAGCCCGATTCCACTGAATGCCGCAATCACTAGGATCTGATATATCAGAGGCCAAATACGCTTCGTACGCATCACTTCTGGTAGAATCTCTCTGTTATCCTTAACTCTTTGGCATTCGACCTCCATGTTCATGACCCTTGCTGATATCTTATGCATTGGTAGTGCACATAGATTCCATTTTCTGCTATACAAAAAGCAGTTTACGCACAGAAATAGTAGTGCTAGGCCTAACCACAGAAACATGAATGATTTCCACGAGGCCCAAAACAATCGCGGGACATCACGAATACAGCGACACCGAATCCGGTATAAGTACACCAAGTCTGGGAATATTAATTCCTGCCAAGTAGTGGGTCCTGTTTGTGAATGGGGAATCATTCTTGAGCTTGGTCCGGAGTCATATCTGTTAGGAGTGACAAATATTTTGTTGAAAACTTGACTTATTACCTGTTTCGATCGAATGACGGCACAACTGTTGCCAGGTTGAACAGACTGGTACTTTCTGTTATTGGTATTGACTTATTTTTCAGTGACCCTTATTTATGACTCAGTGTTGTAAAAATAAAAATTAATCATTATTCTAATGTAATTTTGAGCTGTCTAGAACTGCGTTATTCGCTTTGCTTCATGACGAAGTCGTATAATTTTGGAGATTTGAGTTCATATCGAGATTCTGTCATTTATAACTCTCGTCATACAGTGAAAGCTTAGGTCTAAATAATGAAAACCCCAATTTCGATGCCTGACTTCGTTGAAAGTTTCATGAATTTGATGAAAATTATAAGTTAGAAATTCTCTATCGAAGCATTTATTTTTCATGAATGTACTCTGATATCAGTATTAGGAAGAGCTTTGAAGATTATTTCATATTGTTTAGAGTTAAAAACAAACTGATAATTTATACGAAATATTAATCGCTATTATCAATCTTTGAATAAGTTATAACAAGATAGGAGTGTCTTCAACCCACTAACCCTTCACGAAACTATCTTTCAAATATAGATATGTTATAAGAATTTCTCGTTTAAAGTTCTTTCATTTGAAAATAATTGCACAATTCAAAAGTTGCAGTTCATTACGACTATTTGTTGAAGCTCAATACTTTATTTTCAGTTTTCATTAAAGGTTTATTTATGTGTATAAAAAATCAATATGAATAAAGTTTATAACTAGAAAGTACTAGATTTCAAATTATTATATGATAATAATGAAATAAATTTTCTCTTATTCGATTCGAGTGGTATCAAATCAATTTTTTTACTACTTAAGTGACTTGAGAAATAATCCTGAAAATTTTCCACGTCTTTTTTCAGAATGAATAGTATTATAATAAATATTTATAGAACTGAAAACTGCAATGTATTTTGTCTATTTGAGGATTTTCATGCGTTATTATTATTTTTATTGGCTCAAACAACAAGTAAATAGAAATGCCTGTAGTAGGAAAATATATTCTTGAATTGGTGAATGTAAGCTAAAAATTTGAAAACAAATAATTAAACCTTGAAGTAAGTTCTTAATTGAAATTATCGTATTAAACGGGGAAAAGTATAAGAAGCTATGGGGCAAACATTGAAGAAAGAATAAAATCGATTTTGTCAGTATAAACTTTCGAACGTTGTTGATTAGGTTTCGCAAGATTTTATTGGCAATTTGACTTTAGTGCAAAATCTTTATAAATGGGCTCAACTCTAAGTTAAAGATCTTATTGAGCAAAAGCAAGATTTTCCGTTGTTATGTAGCGCTCAGTCAGGAAGGAATAAATTTGATTCGAGCTCTAACGTAATCAACAAAACTTTAGTTCCAATTTGTGTTTCAGATGTTGTGCAATATAAAAATGATTGTTATATTGATATAAGGGCGAAAAATTGTTTGATAAAATACTAAAAGATAAGTATCATTAATGCTCGCAAATGTATGGCAGTTATGCTGTGCCAAAGTGAAAGTCGAACTACTATCTAATTGAATTGAGTCTCAAATATGCCTTTTTTGCTACTGGACAAATGTTTTGAACTAGTTTTGTAATAAACAAATGATAACCTATATTATTAATCTTTTGTGTAATAAATTTTCACTGAAGAGAACTCGAAGACAAAACAAAATAGAATGTGATTAAGCGCATGAATCTTTACGAAGTATTTCTCACATTTGTATTTCTCTACTGTTCAATACTTCCTCTTTTCACATTGGACGAGACGTCATAAGAGGTTTAAGCTTTATTAGGAAAAAAGGAAACATTTTTAGTGTAAATATGTTAAAATAAATGTGAATTCTGTTCGGTTTGTCTATGGGTGTCCTGACATGTTCGACGTGTCGTAAGCAAATTGTCGATTGCTGGCAGCAAACAAATCATATTATTGTGGAATATTGCATACAGCTAGATGCAACGCAACTTTTCACAATCAGTTATTAACGTATATTCTAAACAGATTCTGTGTTTCTATGGTTTTTGGCTGTACAGCTTGTATGTAATTTATAGCTTTATGACTATCGAAAATATTGTGTATAACAAACTAATTTGCATCATAAAACAACCTCATTTATAAAGTAAAAGAAAACTTTATAAAAAGTGACAAACTTTTAAGAGGTGTTCAAAACTTTCGAAAAGTACATTTAAGAAATAAACAATTGTTTTTCAACTTAAGAGTAATAATAGTTTTGTTTAGACCTGAAAATGTGTACTCACTCGCATCTCAGTAGGTTTGTAAATGAATTTTAAATTTAGAAACAATTTATATTTAGTTTACGCGTTAGTTATAAAACTTTTCAAGTAATCAATGACTGAATGTTTATTTTGTTTTATCTATTTTAGAGAGTATTAAAATATGGTTCATAAGGTTCTTATTGTTTTCGTACTGTTATTATTGGTCTATTGAGAAGCCTTTATGTGTGAAAGACTTAATACCATGAATACGATTGTCTTTAACACTACCAATTCCGGAATCGAAGGTATTTATAGTGATTCACTATCTTCTTTTTATCAGTTTTGCATTTTTATTTATCAAACGCATTATTGCTTTACATTTAAATTTCATACAGAAATCAGATTTGTTCTCATACTTATTGATTTATTAAAAGTTTTTTCTAAGAATTGTTCACTTTTCAAAAAAGTTTAATGGATTTCCGTTTTTCTGTTATTTATTGTTTAAGATGAGGCACAGCTATCAAAAATGATGGAAAAATTAGAGCAATATATCAACAACAGAGCTCTCGACAAAACAAGTTTGATATTACTAGTGATCGCGTACGCAATATTAATATTTATCGGGACATTAGGCAATGGACTCGTTTGTGTAGTGGTTGCCCGAAAGCCCAAAATGCGCACATCACGCAATCTGTTCATCATCAACTTGGCCATTTCTGATCTACTATTATGTTTCTTCACTATTCCATTCTCATTAGTTGAGATTTCAGTCAAGTTTTGGCCATTCGGTAAATAAAACTTATTCTGAATTTTTTTCTTATACTTGTTCCGTGATTAACACCAAAACATGTGAAGCAGCCTAAAATGATATTAAGCCTGATATAACTTGAACGATAACACGTGGCAGCAGTATTATCATAGAAACTTATCTATTTTCTGTTCTGACACCATTTGAACAATAATTAATCTTAATTAAACATTATTTGACTAAATTTCGCATGTGTAATTAAATTAGTCTTTTCTATATTAACTGGATTCTTGTCGATAATCACTGTTGTGCTATCAGAGTTTGCTTTAATTATATATTTTATGATTGAATTTTGATGTCTGTCCTGTCTGTGACTCATAATCGCATGTATTTGAGTGTTTAATCGAAAACCATTATATAATCCATAAAACTTCAGCTCAAACACATTCAATCATTTGATATTAGCCTAAATTATAATCTAAACTCATTCACCTTTAGCCTTATATTTGTTCTGCAAAGATCTATAATTTGCATTCAGAAAGTTAATCCGATTAGCTTTGGTTTGAAGTACAGAGACAAATATATCAAAAGCAAATATTTCCAGTTTTTTCGTAACTTATTTCAAGTTAACTGATATCTCGACTAATATAATACTCGTAGAATATATCTAATAACCAATATGGTTTTTAAGAATAGGAATATGTGAGTCTTAGATTCTATGATATTAAGGCTCAAATCAAAATAATACATTTATTTGAATCGTAATTATTGCTGTAGGCCTTTGATTTTATTCTTGTAACATAAATCTTATCTTTAAAAAATTTACAAGTTATGAAATTTATTCAGCAAATCTTTCCATTTTCAAATTGAACTAAGTCAGATTTATCTACTTTCAATTCAGAATGACTTTTCTGTAAGACAACTATATATTTGTAATTAAAATGTCAGCTAAAGCTTTACTTTTACTAACACAAATCTTCTGAACTTGACATTCAGCTAAAATTTGCATCAATTCCCTTTACGGATACGCTGAGAAACAATTGGAAAAAATGTTCAACTAAGCGATTGTCACAATTGAAACCATTAGAGAATTTGTTTTTTAGAATTGCGAAACATTGCAGAAAACTAGAACTTGTAGCTGTGGCACAATACAATATCGTTCACGAGTAAAGTTTAATCTCAAAAGTCAGTTACTCTCCTCAACTTATCTAAGATTTATGTTACATCAATAAGACATTGATGTCGTAGAATAACTTTCGTCCCACTCATGCAATCACAACAGAAAATCTAAGTATCAGATTCAAATGCAACATAAGAATAATCTCATTCTTTACTGTTGTCGCTAATCAGATTGACTTTGACTGAGTCCAGAATTTCATTTAGTAAAAGATTGTCAGTTATGATACATATGATAAATATTTAGTCTGATTGGGAATATGGTTCAAAGATCTAACTTTTGTGATACCAAAAGGGATGTTATTCTAGCCCGTTATTTTGCTTATTGACTAGAAAACAACTTTTAGCTCACATTTATCTTACTATCATTTATGAAACCAAATAAATATATGTTATCCTATCGGATCATAGTTTATGTCCGAGTCAAGGTTAAGTTCATTTCTATTTTATGTTTATTTCAAGTTTTCATAGATTTAGAGCAAACTCAAGCAGAAATATCATTTGAGACAATTGTCAGCCAACGCTTCATTATTATGTTTAGTGATTAACTATATGACCACTAATTTAGGCACCAGATCATTCTATTTGTTTGAGTTTCCGTAAACGCATTATATCAAATTACTTCAATCTGATAGAAAAATCTCGAAAATGCTAGTCTTTTCGTATCTTTTGTTTGGGTATAAGGGATAGCAATCAGTCAATTTAAAGACTAAGTCATATATCGTAGGAAAAAGTTGACTAATATATAACAAATTTTAACCGAGTATGATACTTACGTTTAACATAAATTATTGACTTAGACTAACAAGCAACTGTTTCCTCTTTAATTTTATTTTATTAGAAACATCTCATTAGAATACTTTGACCATTTCTGAATCTTTTAGAATGAGACAATAATGAAAATTGAATTTACTCAGCTTCACTAAAAATAGAAAGCAATTCAATTTTTAATTCTTATATTCAATTCAAAAGTTACTTTCAATGCGAAGTTTAATCAATTTCTAAACTAATTTCAATTTTGTGTTCGAAATTTATTTTGACTCTCATTATTGAAAAGACTCTTACAATAACTATACTCTATATATTCTCTATTTTTTGTTTCCGCTTCAACCTTTACAGTATGTTTGAAAACTTGTTAAGTAGATTCAGTGAATCAGAAATGACTGGAAACATACTGAATATGCAATTATTTTATGAATTATCAAAGAACAAGACTAGCATAACTGATCTAAAGTGAATTGAAAATTCAAGGCTTTTATTAGAAATTTATTCTCTCAGGTCAGATTAGATATAACTTTTATATTAAAACTTTCAAATTTTGCTTAAAAAATGACTTTTTAATCCGAAGATTAAAAAAGTTTAGCCGATAAACAAAGTTTTCGAAGTACTAGCTTTGAAAAATCATAAATAACAAAGGATTTAGTGATTAAATAGTGTAGGTTTCAAACTTGCTTGTTCTGCAACTAATCACTAGCAAGAAAAATTCAAATTATAGTATCTCTACATTAGTGAGATTTTCAAATATTGCCATGTATGAAATAATACTATTAATTTAACAATTATTTTTAGGTGTGACAATGTGTAAGCTGGTGTTGGCGCTGGAGGCAACTTCAATATTCGTCTCAACAATCAGTATAACTGCGATTGCATTAGATAGATATCAAGTGATACTTCATTCCGGTGGTGAAAACAACACATTAAGTTCTATATTGAAATTAGTTTGCATTTGGATAACAGCCATAATGCTTGCATTGCCTCTATTTCTATTCCGAACTGTAGAAACACATCAATTAAGTAAATAAAATGTTTTACTTTCAGAAAAACAATGTAATTACAGTTAGTCCCTGTTTAACAAACTTTTATATATTAGAAAAGTTAATACTCAGTCCCTTGAAAGTCGGGGGTAATTGTAATTACATAAAAGTTTAGAATTTCAAACTGCTTAAAAACTTTTTCATAAACTTTTCTCTATTAAAATTTCCCAAAACTCTCTTCTTAAAGACATACCATGGCTCGAATCAGTCAACTATTGCGTCGAGAATTGGCCAATACCTCACGGACGTGGCTATTACTCAGTCTTCTCAATGCTATTCCAATACGTATTACCGATCATAATAGTATCAGTTGTGTACACAAGACTTTGCATTAAGTTGCGAACGCGAGCCATTCGTCGCACGTCCACGACTCAATTGCCAAAGCTTAAGAACCGACTCAAAAAAAGGACTCGCAAAACAAACTCATTGTTGATATCAATCGCTCTAATATTTTGCATTTCATGGTTACCATTGAACGTAATCAATATTGTCGCTGATTTCTGTTTTCCATTCAAATCAAACGAAACATTCAGAATCGTGTTCGCCATTTGTCATATGGCAGGTAATTATATGACAACAAAATTTGAATAATACAGTCTGACTCAGTTACTAGCAACTCGGTTATAAGCAAAGCCATATGTTAGCAAATGATTTTTAAGCATCAACCAATCTAATAAGCTGAAGAGTTAAAATATAGGCAAACCTGGTTATAGGCAATTAATATCCTACGCACCGACCAGTTGCTTACAAACGAATCAGACTGTACTAAAGTCAAGCTTACTTCAAGTTTGTTTTCTGTTACTATTTAACTTGATATTTAAGTGAAAAATATTCAGTTGCTATTGAATTCCATGAGAAACTTAAATAGTTATGCATGTAGAGAATTTGAGCATCAAATTTCTTTAAAAACATCCCGTTTATACAGGTATTTAAAATCTGATGCCGACCAAAGTTACTTGAGTATTGTGTAACTAAGTTTTTTCCTGAATTATTATTAGTAGTATCTATTCCCCATGGTTGTAACTCCCAAGTCTCAGACTGGAACACTTGATCGAGACTCGAGATTCGAAGCTCTCAAAATTTGAATATCTCGAGTACTAAGAATATAACAATTGTAGACTTTTCATTAGAGACTGCATACAAAATGATATATAACTAGAGACTGACACTGAGCATCACTGGAGCTGAGCTAAAGTTCAAAAATTTTCAACTGAGAGTGTATATACACTTATTTTTCGTCAAAAAAATTATTAATTACTCCCCTACTCATTTATATCAATACTCATCAAAGCAGTAACATTATAATTATAAATAAATATTATTATTTAATCATTTATTAACAATATAATAAATTTTAATAAATGAAGTATTTCTAATGTACTTTAACTTTATCATCAGCTCAGCTCACGGTTAATGTATTTGTTTTCTGCTCAGCTCGCAGCTCGTACTGAGCTGAGCGCTACGTATAACTATACACAATACTATACAATACTTTATTATCTCAGTATTTTCAACATTTAAGGAGAAAATAAACAAATTGTCTTTTTAAAACTAAATTTCACTCAAAGAGACAAAAAGTTAAAAAGAGAAATATTTATATTTTCAGTATATCTTGCGTTTTAGTAGTTTTCTATACTCATCAGTAAAGTTAGAAATATGTAAGATTTTTATATAATGTTTGGGACATACGAGGTACATTTTTTATTGATTAGTGTAAACAATATGATTAAACAAATGTTTATCTTTACTCGTATGATAAAGACGGGGAATATCTTATAGTTTATAACAAAAGAACTTTACATTTTCCAAACTATGCCATCAGTGTGAAAACAGAACATGAATTTTTACGAATTTTACTAAATTTCATATTTTACAACAATTCTAAGTCAAATTTGTAAGTTTAAGTGCACTCGATTGAGATCAAAAGCCACAACTCTCGTACAGACCTCTAATAATTATACGTTCAACTTATTCATGAACTTATTTCTGAAATTTTATCTAAATTTTCGCATTTTTCTTAATTTTTTTGACAGAAAATTAGACGGTAATTAAAATTGTAGAATACTTTGAGCTTTACCAAAATCTCTGAACACTTAATAAAAATTTATAAATAGGGGGTTTCAAGTAAGAATCTGAATATTGATTTTTAGTGCAAGTTCATCACAAAAATTACTCTATTTTACTGTCGATAAGTCACCTCTTTAAAAAGACAAAATGTAGATTTTATTGAAAAACTAGTGAACCACTTACAAGCTGAAGCGACGAATAAGTTTAAAAGATATTCCGGAGTTTAAAATTTTATCTCTAAATCTATTCGATTTCGTCAATCTTTCCCACTGTTCGAACACTTTGATAATTTTAAGACTTATTTATGAAGAGCTATAAGAACTATAAAATATATGATCAGAAGTCAACTCTTGTTATTAATCAAAACTAAATTTGATTTTTCATTAGGTATGTCGAGTGCCTGCTCTAATCCCTTACTCTACGGATGGCTTAATCATAACTTTAGAAATGAATTTAAAGAAATTTTTGGAGTATTTCAATCATTTTTGACTAAATGTTTTACTGGTAAAAGTACTATAAATAACAATATCATCGGTAAGTCACACGCCGATCGGAGGCCATCGCATATATATTGCGGTCCCAATACACAATTGGGCGAAGACGATAATCACGATATCCTCATCAATGGTAGGACTAGAGAGACGTTAATCGTGGCCACTTCTATCAATGATATACCACTCGCCGTTTCGTGTGAATATTGAGATGTCAATCACTATAACATTTATCTGTAATAAATGTCAATCATTTCCATATGTTGGAGATCTTCATCATTTAATGGAGATGATTGAAGATGTTTATCCTTAAATTTTCAAAAACGTTCTCACAACAACATCAATCATAAAACATAGTCTAATATTAACATTCAGTCACTTATGTTTCCATTACTTAATGATATGACATGTAAATTAAGGTATAATTCAATTCATTAGATTTTAACTTTCATCCATTCAAGGCTTAAGGCTTGGAAAAATCCTATAATTCTGTCAAATATTTCAAGCACGGATTTTAAGTCAGAATCAAGTTTAAAATTCGTCATCTTCTTATGAATGAAATGAGCAAATTTTATTATCCATTTGATAATAGATCATTTGAAAGATTAAGGGAAATAAGACTCATAATGTCGCTTTTTGTTTAATTACTCTCTGAAAATGAAAAATGCATTATTAGCTTGTCGAAGGTGCTTAAAGGTTTTTACTTTAAATTAACAAAACTATTTTTGTTGAAGTTTCCCAGACTTTCGTTGAAAGTTACCAAAAAAGATTCACATTTGAGATAAAATTTTTCGTTAAAGTACATCAAAATTATATAGTATTAATATAAAATTCGTGTTCAAGTCTAGGCTAATAAGTTTTTTGTATGACATCAAATTCACATTCTTAACTATAAGTATATTGTCAAACTTTTTCGCTTTTTGAGTCTTTTTCTCACATATTCTTTTGTTATATACCGCATTCATGAACGAAAGTTTTTTGCATTTGTTAAAGGGAGAAAATGGATAGGTTTAAGATTTTCAATGTTGATAAGAATGTGATAGAAATTGATTTACTTCTATTGTCTGTTTAAACGAAAACTTGCGAAACTATTTTAAATAATAATTGCAAACAAAACTCTCGAAAAACTTAAGAAATATATTGTTCCAGATAAAAATATATTTAACTAAATTTCAAGACAACGCTTAAAAAGTTCTGCCTAACCAGAAACATATTTATACTGGTTATGAATATGTATAAATTGATTGAAAACACCTGTTATTTTGAATGGTTTGAAGTGGATTAGGCGTACCCTTAGTTCATGCCTTAAAGAACTGAAGAACTAACCTAACGGAATATTTTTCTACAAACTTGGGAATTGTCGAAAGTTTTCTATGAATTATAATGAAATAAATATATTTGTTGAGTTCATTCAGTATTTACATAATTTAAAGAATGATTCAGTAAAAAAGGAAAAATTTCGTTTCAACCTTTTATAGAACTTGAATTATTTCTGGTCTATAGGTTAAAGAATATAAGCACAGATTATTCGTGAATAAATCAGCTGTTTAGTTACAATTATTCAATAACATGTTTTTGGATGAATTTTAAATGTTTAGTTCCATGTGGAACATAATATGAGTCATAATCGAAAGTTTTTCTTACTAAATAAAGAACTTTTGCCAGAAAGGTACCGAATTGTAATTAAATGTAGCTTGATAAATAGCACAACAAATATTGCTTCCCAAAAAAGTGTCAGAATATTCTAAGAAATTTGGGCAAAATTTCTTGATATTCAAAATGTACATGTCAACGGAACCATTATAATACGATTTATTTAATTCGTATAATAATGATGAAAAGGAGCTTATCAGATTTTAATCATTAGGATCTATGTAAATGCATATTGGAGATAAGTATACAGTTTTTACTGTATATATGGTATGACTATTGTAAATATTCTCATGATTTCATTGACATATTTAATTTAGACAGAGTAGTTAGTAATTCGATGTATTTTTTAAATTAACCATAAGATTCACATATCATTATCGTTTACTTCATAAATCTATGTATAAATGAAATGAAGTTTATTAAATGCTTTGTTTTTCTCAAAAATAATTTTAGATGATTTACAAAGTGTTAGCATATATACCAATTTTCTGCTTCGTATTCATTACCTTAGGACTAGTTTACTGTCAAAAGCAGTCCTAGAATAACTGATGAGGAGATCATTATCTAGAATAAATGAATTAACAGTAATTTCCAAGAACTGTACGTGGTTAAATTGTTGATCGTACTAATACTGATAGCGTAAGAGGACCTGACTTTGAATTTCCAGAAAATATAGTTGATCATTCAAAATGTAGTATCTTGTTAAGATTGAATTATACCAAAACATTTGGTTAAAAATCGTCTTTTTAGGGATAAGTAATGTTTTGCTTTATGTTATAGAGAATCTCTTGAAACATTTTTTTTCAATAAAAGGAGTACGACAAAAATTAATTTAGTTTGATATTATTGAAAAGTAACTCAGACCTAAAACTTTTGAAAAGGGTATATTTAGTTGAACTGATGTTAAATTCATATTATTGGTTTGGATAGCTTAAAAAATTGAAATTTATGTAACACATGTTAACTCAATATAAATGAAGTTGTGTGAAAAGGTACCGTTTGTTTATTTACTGTATATTTATAATGATAGTCATTTTCCTGTGCCTGTTTTAACGTTTTTTATTTTGAAAACCCTTTGTGTTGAATTTCATGATCTTTACTATAGGATTTTGCATTGAAAAGGGCTCAAGTTCTTATCTAATCAAAATAAAATTCGAAAACTGAGCCTTATTTAAAGAGACAACGAAAGTGATGGCATAGAAGTAAACATATTTTAACGAATTTTGAAAATATATAAATGTCAAATTATCAATTCGGCACTATTGAAGTCCTATCATAAATGTCAGTATTGGTACTCATTATAACAAACCTTAGTTAAACAATTCAACTTTTGAAGCGTATTCAGATTTTAAAATAATCCAACTCAACAGATTAAAGTTTTTATTTGGAAGTTACAGATCATATGATATAAAAATTTTATGATTGAAACATGTCATCTTTTATTACTACAACAGTATACTCTGGATTTAAAAGCTTAATAATCTTTGATAGCAAACAGAAGTAATGCGATTCAGAAGATGCTTTCCATTAGACCATAACAGAGTGGATGCTAAGAAACTTCTAGAATATTCAGTATTTGTGATCAAAGAAATTAGAAATCAAATTTAGCAAGAAGTTGAAGAGCATCACCGGCAGATTGACATAGCAACGATCATTTATTGTTGCTATCGAGGATTACTAAGATTTCAACTTTACAATACAGTTCAAGTACAGATCATCACTTTTATAGTTGAAGTTTTATTCACTCAGAAAACATGCATGAAAGCAAGCTATTAAGAATTTATTTAATTCCATACAAGTTTTTCAGAGAAATAAATTATTGAAGTTATTAATAATACTCGTTAAAAATTTTTTTGGATGAATCTTGAATAAAACTTATACTGAAAGCTTAAATGATGATATCTTCTTAAAAGTAGAAAAGGATTCAAAATCACTATTAAGGCTCCCCTCAAATGAGTAAAGAAAGGTTACATGAGTTTTGCAAAAAACAAAATTGTTTGACATACTCTCAACATTACCAAAAACAGAGGAAGTTCGCACATCAATAGAAGTCCAATCGAGATCAATTGCATTAACATCAGAGTTATCGAAAACTATTGTTGTCAATTGGTATTGATTATCATTTAGTTGATTTCGATTGTTTCCAGAAAACGCATCCTCCAAATTAAAGTCAAAGAGTCTCATCAAATGCATTAACAAAATAAACATTACAATCAATAATATAATTAATGGAAAGGAGAAAACAAACAGAACATCAGCATTGAATCGATGCATACTTCTATCTGAAACATCAAATAGATGTCAAATCTAATGCCTCTCTACGTCTTTATAGAAATGAGATTTGCTTAAAATAGCATAATAGAGACGTTGAAATTATTTGATTTTCTCTACTGATGATGTGTTTCCTGTTTTGAAAGAGTGACATTTTCATCAAAAGCTCATTAACCAAAATACATTAAACTATGGCTCGAAAGACTAGGAACAAGTAGAGGGATTTTCAGAATCAAACATATGAATTAGTTTACATCTCCATAAACATATTGATCGCTATTTCATTATTTACTGTCTGAAAGTCCGTCTGTTCTTAGTTCCTATCATTGATCAAGTCTTATACTTGTCATTCTGTTCTTACATCTCATTATTCTGTCGTTCGTATACTCTCTACGATTGCAGAAATTGCTTTGAGAGATAATAGAAAACAACAATCAACTTAGTCTATAATTTATAGTAGTCTTATTTAATGTTGTGTTTTATTGACTTTTTATTAAACATTTCTAATAAAACTGTTGTTTTGTAACTTTTACAAATCAAACTTCATTCTAAAAAGATAAAATAGTATAGATGAGAAGTTTTGCAGAATTGTATGTTATTTTGATTGCACTTCATAATTCAGAATATGTGGTCAATTAATAATTTTTAGAATTGCAACTTAACAATATTGGAGAAAGTGCCGAAAGCAATTGCATAAGAAAACACTAGAAAATATGGTTTCTCAACCATTTCACGAGCGCATTGAAATACATTTTTAAAATTTGATACTGAATTCAACTTTACTCAGAGTTCATAAATTCTACTGAAAACTTGAGATTTTAAAAATTATGTCCGTATCGATACCGAAAATGAGACTTTTGAGTACAGCACAAATTATTTCGGCGATTGTCATGTCATTGATTTGTGTAGCAATCTTTAGTCTTATTTTCATGAGGTCTACAATTGAAACTAATCTATCTGAAAATATCGCGTTTTTCGAACAGTCAGCCAAAGATTTCGAAGAAGATATCAATCATGAGCTAGAAGGAACGCCTAATGAATTAGTAAAAATACCAAAGGAGAGATATTTTTAATATATTTTAAGATATATTGAACTTTCCACTATTGCTGATTGCGGTAATTGCCCAATAATAAGTTTAAAAAATGCTTAACGTGTATAGTAATTTTAAAGGAAGCAATGAAGTCTATATCGAGAGCCTATCTTTCAGCCCGTTGCCTTTAAATGTTAACAATAAGTAGACAATCAATGGAAAACTTAATTTGACCGGAAGTCTCCAAGAAACAACTCAACTACGAATAGATGTCTACAAGTTACTGTTTAGCTTCAAATGGCTCCCAATCAATATTCCATGTTTTATGAAATATTTTGAATCATGTACTTTTAACTTGTGCGAAGTGTTTCGTCTTCATGGGGACGAACAATTCTGCCAATTGATTTCTAATCAATATCATATCACTCGTCAATGCCCTCATATTCTGACTATAGGAGTACTCGAAATGAAAAATTTCACTTACAGTCCAATTGTTGAGAGTATTACTAAAAAAAGGAGTGGTTAACATCAGTATTTTATATTTTATTATGAATTCAATAGCTTTTCTGCTTAATTGAATGCGATTTGAGTTTTATTATATTATTTTTTGGGCTTGTACAACATGAACTTCAAACTGAGTGATAGTGTGTCTAAAAAACAGTTTTTATGTACTCGAACTAACTTTTATATCGAATTTACTAAATAGATGTTTAACTGTGAATGAATGATAATTCTGTGAGAAATTCACAAAAAACTCGCATTAATGAATCTCCAATTCTCCAAGAGTAGATCGAAAATTGGATAAAGTTCTATATGAAATTGAATTTGTTTTCAATATTATGAATCAGTTTATTTGAAGTCCTTCATACTCGGATCACATATAATAATAATACTACAATCAGTAAAGAAGAATGAAAAGCTGGTATCAACTCACAATTGGGTAAAACTTTTGTACCTAAAAGACTCTTATCACTATTCCATTGCAAGCTATACACAGAAATGGATCTGATCCTGTCCACCGACAGCCTGTTAACCGATAGTGTCTTATCATAGAACTCAAATTTTTCTCTAGTTCTTAGTTCTCAGAAATCTTATAGATTTCAACCGTTTTTTAAGTTTCAGCAATTTACTACAGTTTGATACAGTTTGTTACAGTTTTACACATTCGAGTTTAAAATTTTCGTAATTTTAATATAGTGTTTGTGAGAAACAGGATCATTCGTATCAAGTTTGCAAAAATTGCTTTTAGGCTATTATTAAACACGTGTTTTAAGTTTCTGGTTTTTAAATTTTGTTTCAATTGGTTTCACAATTAAAATAAGTCTAAATGGTTTTAGTATTTTTAAGATTTTTGAAAATAACTTTGGCAAAAATGTTTTGATTTTAGTAACAGAGGTTTCAAGCTTTTATTATACAGAGATCAATGTTTCAATTCATTTTTCACTCACATATACAGTATGAATACAAAATACACTAAAAAAGCTACAATATTCTTCATTAATGGATACAAACTTAGAGGCTAGAAGTGGTTACGTTAGGGAGGTAGATGCCTTCAGTCCTGAACAATATTAATAATTTAAAACTCGAAAGTGCGAAACTCTAACTGCTGAAATCTGCAACATGATTGGCGAGTCCCGAAAGAAATTAAGAACTGAGAAAAATTGTTGGTGAATGGGGTGCGATTCGTAGAAATAAAGATTAATTGGTACCAATGGTTGTAAGATAGGCCTGAATAAAAAGTACTCGAGCGATTTGAATGTAATTCTCACGATTTTTATGCTTTATGCTACCTTGAATTCTGTCCTGGGAATCTGAGTACCTAAACGGTTTGTCTTAATAACAAAGAATAAAGAGAAAATAATTACAAATAGAAGTTTAACTTAACTCGATCCCAAAATAGCATTCAACAATCAGAATCATATCTCGCAGTGATTAAAATCTTCCTTTTATGGCAACCTTTTTGGCTTCTTCTTTTGGAAGAGCACGATTAGAGTTGCATTTCAAGTAGAGTAAAACATTTTTTAAACTTCAGTTTAACCAAAACTTATTTAAATAAACGATTACTAAGGCTACTGTATAAAATTTTTAAGACTATATTCTATTCATACATGATAGAAGAATAATCATAAAATTTTACAGTGTTTTTCGGTTGCTTTTAACGGAACGGTAAATAACTTTAACGGCTCGACCGTCGCCCGTAAATAACTTTAACGGTTTGTCAGAACTAAATAACAGCAAATGTTTTTTATATATAACTGTTAAATGTTTACAGAATTTGGAAATTTAACTAAATATGAAAACAAATCAAGTCTGAATTATAAAACTAAAACTGTATTCACATTAATCTCATCCATATCTTAATGGTTTAAAATGTGTTTACAATCTCATAAATGTTTGCAATTAGATGCACTGCTCAAAAGTAGTTGATTGCGTTATTTAGAATGATTTCAGAATTGCTTTAATGACACGAAAATAAATCATTCAAAAATTTCTTCCGTTCGTATATATAGAAAAAATATATGAAATGTTTATTAATAATTTTTTAAGATAATCTCTCAAAAAATGCATTCTGAATGATGACAAAATGAAAATATAACAGAATAATATAATTTATTTTATTCAATGAAGTATAGCCTCACAAAAATTATAATGCATTTGAACTAATAATAATTTTTATAATTTTGATCAAAAAGCTGTTTGAATAGTATTAAACTAAGTCATTTATGTTTTTAAGCATCGCATTAATCCATTAATTATAATGATTGAATTAAACATTCAACTTATTCAAATCCGAAGCTTACTATAGTATGACAGAAAAAAGAATTAATCCAGTACTAAATTATTAAATTGAATCATAATAATTAATGAATCGAAAAGATACTTCAAAAGCAAAAAAATCACTCAATTATATACTACTCAAAAGACTTATTCATCAATAGATCTAACGAATTCTAGTCTTGTTTAGGGTGACCAAGTCGAAAACTGTTAAATGCAAGACAAAAAATTTGGCCCCCTTATAAAATATTTTTTAATATTTTAATCTGATTGAAGTTTGAAATAACAATTATTTGAAATATAAACTAAAGATTTGATTGAGAAATGCGATGATAAGAGTCACACGCCATGTGAATGAAAACAGGGATCTGATAAACGGGTTAAAATTCTTTTTATCGAAAGATTTTCACATATTTTAAGATAAGAAACTCGTTGACAATAAAATTGTATTCTTTACATTAAACAAAATATACAGTGGAAATTTTTTGATAAATCTTAAAATATATGATATTTTCCGTCCCGCAAAAGGTGCATGCGAAATGCGGGACACAACTCTTAAATGCGGGATAATCTCGCACAATGCAGGACACTTGGTCGCCCTAGTCTTGTTATTCATAGATATTCGAAAGATAATGTCCCATTAAAATTATTTGAAGTTCAAATAGATAACAATTTTGCCCTATCGGTACTATCAATCAAATAATTATGTGTCAAATTACGCGCTAAAAAATAGGGATCACAATATCTTTTTTTAAAACTTGTATTTAAACATAAACTCAACAGCAATGAATGCGTTAAAAGGTTCAATAACGAATGTCATGTTATAAAACAATATTAAACTTTTGTTGACTGAATTTTTTAGTATTCCCTGTGATCTATGGATAGAAAATTGCCAGAAAACGCATAACTCAACACAATTATCTGTTCGATAGTACAGTAACGAAATAATATAAGTGGCAGTTGTTATCACTAACACACAGTAAGAAATTCTATTCTCTTACAAAAAATTATGATTTAGAAAAACGAGAAAAATTGGATTATCCGTTCAACTGTTAACTTTGAAAATGATTGAATTCAATTATGTTGAATAGCAGTTATCTTTTTATGAAGTTCTCTTTAAACTGAGATTCTAAAAATGGTCCGTTTTCTTATGAGTTCACTCTGAAACTATTGAAGTATTTTTTTTCATAATGAACGGGTAAATTAGAAAATAAATTACCAAACTGTGAATTCAGTTTTAAATAGAACAATTTTTATTTGAAAAACTACTAATCAATAGGCAAATATTGTTTTTTGAATTGTTTTTCAAACTTTTAGCGTTCAAATTTCAGTCCTATAGAGCGAACTTTGCTTTAACTGCTACTTTTATTATTTGATGTGCAATTAGTCAAAACTAAAACCTAGTAGTGAAGAAGTTCTATAATTTAGAGTTACATTTTTAAAGCATTTAGGGTGATCTTTTATATGAAACATGACGTGCTTTATAGTTGATCAGTGCTATTTATATTAGTCATTTTGTATTTAATTCCACATAAAGAACGATGCCAATAAGTCTATAGGATTCTGCATATAGAGGCACTCAGGATCCGATAATATATTTTAATAGAGGTCATCAGACTGATAAAAATTGCCAATGGGCCCACCTCCGTACAACTTATAGCTTAAGCGTTAGATGGCGTTAAAGTTTTAGAATGGGATAAAATATAGATTTATTCGGTGGATATTAAAGATATCGAAAATGGTTTTCATATTTGTAGTCAGCGTTAAATTCTACATTGAAACCATATATCATATATTCAAAAATCTTAAAATCAAAAAATCAAAAATTCGACACAAAATTCGAATACCTCGAAAACTATTCGATATGAAAAATTTTTGATTTGATATTCGGATTCAGCGTTAAAAATACATATCGACAGTTTTGTGGTATCTCGAGTATGCACGACATCTGCCCGAGATTCCAATTCCCGCAGAATTTCTGAATGATTTTTGCGTGGAATTGGAGAAACAAGAGTAAGCCTCGTCGACGACTAAAATGGGGAGTCCGGTGGGGGCGGAGGGTGGGGTCCTCACCAAAATATTACATTTTACATCGTGATTAAATATGTTATCCATATATTTGAAAATATATGATAGGCAGGGTTCGGCAATGTTCTTTAAGAAATCAACATTTTTATCAATATATTCCCCAAGTTTTACTATACAGTGATATTAATGAATATACGAATTTTTACTATGCTAAAGTAAAATAGTGCTTCGTTTTAGTTTTGATGAATTGTACTTATTTCAGGAACGCTCACTCGTTTTCATGAGTAAAATAATGAAAATTATATGAATACTTTACTTTAATAATTAAGTACAAATTAAAACTAGAAAATGAAACAGCAGACAACTTTATTTGGCAAAAATCTATGCACAATCAATTATATAGATTCATTTTCAAATTTTTTGTTTAGTAAGGTACTAGTTGATCATTGAAGTAAATAAATGGAAGTTTCTCAAAAGTTTTCCGTGAACAAAAGAGAAATACAGTGATTAGAAGTCATTTGCTATGTTTAGATCTTTGATAGTCTCACTCGAAATATTCAGATAAATAGTCCAATAAAACAAATTGAAAACCAGATAAACGGTAGGGAAAATCCAACGTGAATATTTATCTATAATGCTAGGGTCACGAGTCCCGCGAACTGGGCTTATGGCACCGAATAATCCGTTTCTCAGAGATTGAATATAATTTTTATCTTCAATTGATTTCTTAAGGTTTTCTTTAGTCTCAGCTTCGGTTTTATAATTCTCGGGCATCTGTTTAGTTGAAGACTCAAAATAGCCAACAATTGCGTATTCTATGAGAGACGCAAAAACCATAAGGAAACAAACGTTTAAGTAAATGTCAATCGCTTTTATGTATGATATCTTTGGAAGTGCTTCATTTGTGCTCGTAATCAATGTTGTCATTGTTAAGACTGTAGTGACTCCAAGTCCGACCCGAGCGTGTGTGTCATCCCTATCGAGCCAGAAGGGAAGCCATGATATGACCACTATCAGAGTGGCTGGAGTATAAATCTGATTCACATAATAGCCTATCGAACGAGCGAATCGAATTTCGCAAATCAAACGCGTGTAATTGCCTAAAAATGTATTTTTAAATGAAGATTATTAGTTGGTTTTATTCTGAAACTTAATGCTGTTAACAGACTTTGAAACAGAGATTCATCACATACCAGTACTTAATAGCTTAAACATTTTCGTTTGTCTGTATCCTTCTATCTGAAAAGTAGGTAAATAAAGACCACTTCTTAATCCAAATGAATCAAAACCTTTGGCCCAATCGTATAATATGTCTGAAGTTGAATATCCATCTAATATTTATGAGAACAACAGATATAAAGCAATTCAGTTCTAAATAAGTTTATGTATTCTAATTTACGCTATGGTACCAAAGTTTCAAGTAACAGATTCAAACTATTCCCTATACATCTTCAAAAGTATGTCTTAACTCCTTTTTATAACATATAGTCTGTTGCTTATGGCCCTAATTTATCCGCAATTGGGTTTGTAAAATGTCACATTGTATGCAAATCGTCACCTTAATACTATTAGATTCTAAATGAAAAAGTATATTAAAGAGAAAATCCATTTTCAAGTTCGATGTTGTTATACAACAACAATGAGTTGAAGAACAATTTTCTAAAATATGTTACCAAGCAATGTATATGTAGTGCTCATATTTCACTGTTCATTTGGGTCTTACTCTGTTTTTATCATGAATAACTCAGAACTTATTTTTGCATTTAGAACTTCATTGTACTGAAATGAAATCCAAAACTGAATGCTATCAGGTTCTGAATGATCGAAAAGCGATAAATAACTAAATCGAAACAAATTTTTATCAAAGAAATTTTAAAAGGAAAGTAGCAAATCAATTTTGAACATTTTAAGAATGCTTTGACATAATTGAGTCAAAAAAAAATTTCACGTCAAAATTGGACTTGACAATTTTTATGACTCAAATTTTCAAATATTTCGTTACGAAACTATTTGGATAACTGAAAAGTGAAATTTTATAAAGAAATTACGCATTTAATAACAGTTTATTAAAGGATCGAATTTATCGATATAGAAGAAATCGAAGTGACTAAATCAATTTTGAAAAAATGAAATATCAGCAGAATATGATTCTCTTCATCGGACTTCTGTGAGATTTAGTTTTAATAAACCGAAAGATAGTGAAACGCTCATACACAAATTCATTCACATGACAAGATAAGAATTATTAATAACTCATTTCGTCAAAAATAGATTTAGAACCTTATACTCAGGCGACGACATTACTGTAATCTTTCTCATGGAATATGACACTTTGAATACCTAATTACGGACAAGTCAACAGGAATATGACAACCGGAGACATTTTTTGGAGATAAAACAAGAACGGAATCAATTGGTGATCTGACTCAAAAGCATTAACTTGTTCATTTGTTTGAGAGATGCCTATATCTCTAATGCGGAAGAGTTCCATTAAAGAAGGTTTTAGTTTCCTAAAAGGCTTTCATTAACTGAAAGTAAAGGCTAATTAAGAATGAGTTTTTAATGCATCATAACAGTAATTATTAGTACAATATTAAACAAAGTTAGCTTTATTTGAGGAAAAACTTTTATCTCTTATAAAGCTAGCATTAAATCATCCGGAGTTAAATCTATTTCTCTTAAAGGAAAATGTTAGTCTTATTACTCGATTCATTCTTTAGAGTGTGTTTACTTTAAGTGCAAAACAATTTGAATATACATTTTTAAAAATAATGAAGTCATTATTCAAATTATAGCTCGCAAATTTATACTATAGTGAATAAAGTGAGTCTTGAATTATAACAAGAAAATGATACTTACAGCTCGCTATTTCCAATTTACAAAGTTGTCGATCCATTGGGAAATATTTGAGATCCATTGGACAGCTGCCCACTACTGTCAACCTATCACATCAATAATACAATTATACAAAACTTATGTTCAGTCATGGTTTTATAACTTAAGGCGATAAGACTGACATCAAACTAGAATTAGAATAGAAATTCAAATGGAAACTTGAGAATCACATCAATTATATTTTGTTAAGCAACAAATAATAATAATCGAAATACTAAATGTCTCGAGTATTATTGAAGTAGAAAAACTTTTGCTTTGAGTAAATAAAACATGAAAATATTGTTGCAAACCTTATGCTGTATAAAATATCACCATTCGATTTGATTCTTAAAAGAGTGTTTGGTTCGGTTGTAGTTGATATATGAAGCGACACTTGTTTGCCATTAATAAAGAAAGTGTCGGGAACCCAAATCTTTTTAGCAAACTCTGCTCCGACTCTTAGTTCAGTGAGATTTGAGCTATTATTGAATGCCAATCGTTTATCATTCCATAATTGACGAAAATAAAAATCTATAGTATAGTCCTTAAATAAAATATTGGTTATAGACGTTTTTCACTGGATATTATTCTGAAGTGTTTTTAGTTATGGCAATTTGAATATTAAAGCAATTTTACCATTTGAACTTCAGATACAGCACTGATATCATTGATATACATGGTAACGGACACATTGACGGGTGCACCTAAACGTGTCAGTTTAATCATAGTTAGTCCTCAATTATAGTAGACTCACATCATGGCAACATTGTTTTGATGCACTCAGTAGTTACCATAATGAGGGTCTAATTGTATTGCAATTACTTTTCGTGTATTTTTCACTTGAAATCATAGACTTATGAATTCATACCTCCATAATTAGGTCTTATATTCTTGTCGTATCCATTGTCGAAGAATGATTTCAAGACACTGCTAACATCTTTATCTATATCGCTTCTAAATAAGATATGATTTTTCAATTTTGGTATTGATTACAATGTAACGAGACATTTAATATTGTATGATCAAATATTTAATCGTAAACAAAACAAATGTCAAAAGACGATTAGAAAATGTGAGAATACTTGATAGAGAAGTACTCCATAAACATTAACACTAAATCAAAATAAGTTTGAAATGTTATGAAATAAATACTTACTGAGAAGTGCATACTGTAAAACCACTCAAAGCATACAACAGAGTGGATAATATTAAAACTTGCATTTCATAAGTTTGATTAAATCTAAAGTATCACAGAGATAAATATATTATATAAAATCCTTGACTAACTATTAAACAATTCTAAAAATCAATTCTTTCATTGTTTAATTTATGAATTAACATTTCCTCACTTATTGGTAAAACTTGAAGCGCTATCAGAGAATTAATAAATTCAATCAAAATCTTTTTGACAAATATGTGCGACTATAAATAAATTTCGACCTTAGGCTCGAATTTTGATTTTGTAGTTCGTTTTAAATTGAAGCTAGACCGAGTATAACTCTTATTCTTGATTTAAAAACAGGTTTCGCTTGTTTATACTTATATCACATTTACATCATTGAAGTTGAAGCAAAAAACAAATTGTCATAAAACTTATGAGGGGATAACGAAGTTTGAGGCAACAAATTCAAACTATTCTTTATATATATTTAAAAACGTGTCTCAAGTAGTGCGTATCACATAATTTATTTAATAATTGTTGTAAGTGCTGACTTATTAGAAATTGGTTTTGTAAAAAGTCACATTATATGCAAATTAAGCGTTTGAATTACTATAAGCTTTGTCTCATACGAAAGGATATAACACTTTGAATACCTGATTATGAGCAAATTAGCATCAAATTATATGGAATATGACAACTTGGGACATTCCTTTAGAGATGAGACAAGAACGGAATCAATTCATGACCTGACTTGAAAATATTCCTCCATAGTCTAACCAAAGTATTTCAGGGATCCCTTATTTTTTCAAAATTCCGAAGGTTCATTTCTCTTCTATTCGTTTCAAGTTTAAACCATTAATAATTTTAATCTATAATGGCTATAAAATTAAACTCTTCTAAAGATTCTTCATATTTTCTTTACTCATTCAGTCAATATTCAAAATTGTTATTCATAAGCATTCAGAAAATGAAGGAAGATCATCAATGATGTCAGCTTTTATAGGCGTTTCGTATTCATTAAGGAAATATTTTTGCTAAATAAATTTGAGCGCGTACTACAAAATTGATAAAGAATTATCGCAACTTTATATAATAGAAAGTCGTATTTGCGATTATTATTAGACTTACATTAATCGAAATACAAACGTTTAATTTTTCGATTACCTAATACCGATTTATTCGATTAAAAGGAAAATTATTTGTTCGTTAAATATATAAAAAAACATTTAATATTTACTTGATTTGAAGTTTTAAACAAATTTTTATATTTACTTTACTATAAAGTATGCTCTCGTATATTATGAGGAAAGTTTACTTCCATGTTAAAGCATTCGACAGATCATTGAACAATCCAATCATTGAAATGTATTTTTTTGTTGATAATGGATATGGCTTTAAATAAGATGGCAATGCTTGCCAAGTGTTCTCACAATAAGATAGTATAAAACATTCGGCAAATAAATGAAAGTAAAAACAGGTTTATATCTTTTGGGAATTAACAAATACTTGACGATAGAAACTAAAGGAAAAACTTCGAAATGGCTAATTTCAGAATGACTAATTTCTAAATGGCTATTTTATATTGACTAAACCCTGTTCCCTGTATCTATTAGCAGAATTTGCCCTTTTTAATCGGAAGAATCACTAAGTTTAATAAATTGAAGTAATAGCTCTGAAGTTTAGTTAGTAATCATACTGTATACAGTTATACTGCTACAAATTATAATATAGTGCATAAGAGTACACATAAAATAATAAAAGTCATTCTAAGTTCATTGTTTTAAAGTTAAAACTAATCTCATTTAATTAGAATTACAAATTTAATGAGTTAACTGCTTTATCTGAGGAAACTTGAAAAACTGGCAGTGTTGAACACCACTTTAAATTGAAGACTATTCAGATTATTAACAGTTTAGAAACTGATTCAAATTTCCATGTTTATCAAACTTCTAGCTGGACTTCAGTACGATTCGATATGAACGAAAATTAGCACTAAAAATAATTTGTGTAGCGTGTAGATCATTGATATTATATTATTTTTGTTTTCATCCTATCAAAACTTTTCGCAATAAGACTTATTTAAGACTCAACTCTATTATTTTTTCATTAGTTAAAAGTTAAGTAGTTAACTAAAATCAAAACCTATGTGTATATGTGCTTAATTATATAGGTTTTGGTGCATTAATCTCAAAATGTAAAGCTTAAAATAAAAGAATCGTATATTAGTCCTAGGGGAATGCTTTGGTATTTGTAAAATTTCGTTTAGACCTCTCTTTGAAAAGAAAAGTGGGTTTAAAAATGCTGAACACTCTGTTGTTAGCTTAAATTTTCAATATTACTAATTAAAAAGATTTTCTCTAGTTTATTCCAAATTTTGAAAAATGGGACGATCATTCAGGCAACCGGTTACTATGGGATTCAAAATAGGGATTAGCCATTTCGAAGTCTAGCTGTAAGCAAAGAACTTTTAAAATGGATTTTGAAAAGTTAATATACCAATTAAAAAGATATCCCTATCGAATATAAATCAATTTCCGGGTGAATCGGGGCCAATGGGTCTAAAGGGGTTCCTGAGTCCCCACCTCCAAGTGTAATACATAATTGGATTCAGTTCGCCGAACTGAACATTTCGATACCACACTTGACTGCTTCCAACCCGAAACTGGCCACTTCTGGCCACCGAGACCTAACCCCCTCCAAAATGGATAAACCTGCCTTTACCAATTTGTAACCAAGCCAAACCTGATTTAAACTAAGGTATAATAGGTTAGGTCTCTTCGTGACCAAACTTATTCTCCCTTAGTTTATATCAGGTTTGTTTGGGTTACGACTCAAGAATCCAGGTTTATCCATTACGAGGTACTAAACCAAACAATGGATATCTCGAGAACTACTTATGATAATTGATCAAATGAGGTATCAAAATGCTCAGTTCGATGTCCTGAGTGCAATAATATATCACTTGGCGGCGTCAGCCACTCCCGTCGGAAGTTGTCAGATTCGTGTTGGAAGTAGTCGAGTGTAGTATCAAAATGTTCAACTTGACGAACTAAATCCAGTGATATATCAGATTGGGGGCGGAGGGTTAGGAACGCTTCTAGACCCATTAGCCCCGATTCACCCTCCAATTTTATAAACAAAAAACTTTTTCATACATTTGTGACATTTATTTGGAAATCTGGACATTAGTTTTCGTGATTACTTAATGCCGCTATTTTATAAATTAATGAAAAAATGAGGTTTGGGTTACATAAACTAGTGAAATTTCTCGTAAAATATTAATGGATAAACCTGAAAATATTATTAAGCACCGAAATTATTTGAAAGACAAAAGAGAATTAGAAAGAAAATACCCGAATATCCCAACTGTAGCTTTAGATGAAACTTATGCGCTTAAAAATCTAATAATTAATGAGATAATAATATGCGATGAAGAATTACTGAAAATTAAATTACCGGTTGGAAAGGGTCTGCGATTTTCTATTATTGCTGAAATTACTGAAAATGGATTTGTACCTAATGCTGAGTTGATTCTGGTCAACAAAGAACTCTATAGTGAGATATTTGAAAATTGACTGCAAACAAAACTTTTCCCTAGATTGCCCGAAAAATCCATTATTTCATTGAATAATGTACCTACTCATAGCCGTCAATACAGTCATATCCCTAAAACCACCTACAACAGTTCTGCCGCTTCATGAAAAATATAACGTAAGAGGTACCATCGTGAGTGAAAAACCAGTTTTTAAGATTGGCATTCGTGCTATTTTTGGCACACTATTCAGTTTATTGTTTACTTGCCACTATTTATTTAATTTTATTTTATAAAAATATATCAAACTATGAAAATGAGTATTTTAAATGAAATAAACAAAAGTTGTAAAAGCAAAATTTGCAATTTCAATTGTGAAAACAATTTCACATCAAACGATTTAATTAGAATTAAACAACAATTTGATGCACTTTCATCAAGAGATAAACAATTATTTTAATTAAAAAATGTAAAGGAGGAGAAAATTAAAAGTGTGACATTTAAGCAACATAAATTACATTTTAAATTAGACAAAAAAGAAGTTTGTAAACAGTTTTTCTTAAAACTACTTGGATATAAAACAGATTCTTCAATAAGAAAACTACTTAAAAACGATGTATTTAACAAATTACCTAAAACTGAAGAAAAAAGAGGTAAGTGGAAAAGAAAATCTAATGATTTCGATACTGAAATTGAGAAATATATAATGTCCTTTAACCCAAAAAAGTCACATTATAATTTAAATCATTCCCCAAATAGATTATATATTAGTGAGAAATTTAATATGAGCCCATGTAAATTATACAAAAATTCATTGAAACTAAAAGTTCAACTGAAAGCTGCACATTCAATTATTTTAATTCATTTTTTAAAAAAATTGAATATTGGTTTTAGGAGACCCTCCCAGGATATGTGTTTAAAATGTGTTATTTATGAAATACATAATAAGTCTAATATTTGTGATTGTGAAAAATGTAAATTTTATGAGATACATAAAGAAAATTCTAAAGATTCGAAAAATTTGATGCATATAGACGCAAATAAATCTAAAACTAACACAAAATTAGCTGTTGCAGCAGTAGATATGCAAAAATAATTATTATTCCAAGATTACCTCTCAAAGATTCACACTTTAATGATAAAATTTCTGTGTACAATCAGACATTTTGTGGCATAGGGAAAAATAAGAATTCCTTATGTATTGTATCAAATGATACAGAAATTGAAAAAACTTCTTTAGAATTTATCAATTTTACTCTAATTTTTTTAAACTCCGAATTTTGTAAAAATTCTAAAGTTATTCTATGGTCAGACAACTGTACGGGCCAAAATAAAAATAAAAAATATATGCTAATTTAATTTTAATTATTAATGACAAAAGTATTAATTTCGAAACTATTACTTTAAAGTATCTTGAAGTTGGTCATACAGAAATGTCCTATGATGCATTGCATGGAAATATAAGCCAAAATTTTAAAAGAAATGTTTATATTTATAGTCCTAAGCATTGTAATGACTTAATTAAGAATTCACGTAAAAATATTACTGTTCTTCCTATAACTCACAAAGATATATTACTCTTTAATGACTTAACAAAACCTAACTTATCCAATCTATTTCATACAAGTAAAGTTAAAGAATGTCAATTCAGGAAAGGCTTATATAAAATTCATGTTAAGTATAATCATAATGAAGAGACATATCATGATGTTGATATTTTATGTAAAGATGTTAAAAAAAATTTAATTAAAAGCGATGGTAAACTTCTTGTCAATATTCTTAAACAGTCAAAAGCTAGAGGGTTGCATATAAATAAATATAATTCTATGTTAAAATTAATTAATACTCTAGATCAAAAGTATAAAGACGAATACGACGAAATACCAAAAGTTTAAATTTTTAAATTCATTATTTTGTAAAACAATTATATTATTAAAGAAAACTTATTGTTGCAATAAATATAAAAAATTTAACTTGATAAAAGTTATTATATTTATAGTAAAACGAGCTATAGTAAAACTTCTAAGCACTAAGCACGAAAGCCTGCATGATTTTGCTCGTGATTGTACCTCTTGCGTTATGTTTTTCGTGAAACGGCAGAGTTCCTGTTATCAAACAATATCACTTTTCATGAATTTGATAAGAAATTGCAATTATTGGATTAAGTAAAAAATATGCCTGATAAAAACTCACTGTAAATGAAATAATTTTCAACTTTGGACACATACCACTACGTTTGCCCCCATATCGCTGTCATCTCAATCCTATTGAGCTAGTTTGGCATCAAATGAAAAAATTGATTCGCAAACAATTTAATAATAAAGAAGAAATTTTAACCCTAATAAATAAATCTATCAATGAGATAAAACCTGAAACGATGAAGAAAGGTTTAGACATTGAAAGGATATTGAAAATACTTATTGGGAATGTGAGGGGATAGTTGAAGAAAATAGTCAAAGCTTTATGATAAATTTTTGTGAGGAATCTGGAAGTGATACTTACGATGAAGACAACTTTTGAAGAGTATCTATCAGAATATAATAATGATATTATTGCAGCTAAACATAATTATAAAAGAAAGTTATTTTAAAGTTTTGTTATTTATAAAGTTTAATTATATTTACTGATGTTATACTGTATTGTACGATATATTACTTTCAATAAAGATAAATTGGCTGGACTATAGCAAACGTGGACGGCTATGTTCGCGACGTCGTAGACGCATAAATTATACATCGTTGGACTGTCTCGACTATACGAGTCAATTGTGAGACTATACTCGATGTCATCCGAGGTCAACACAAAAATTCGAGTTTATTCAACAAATAGAACATAGAAAACTGAAGACAAATTAAACATATGTGACCTTAAGGTCACCTTCATGGTCACTTCCAGATCATTTTCATCTAATTTCTTCAACGTGAGTATGTTTCAAATGTAGAAACATAAGTTATACATCATTGGAATCTTCCTGGCCATACCAATCGAATGAGCTCACACCTGAGATCATTCGAATTCATTTAGCGTCATTTAATTTTTTCGACATTGAATGTCGAATTTCGAGCTAACTCTAATACAGAGTGTATTTCAATTTGAAATGTATAAGATTAATCGCTTGAGATAATTCTAGACAAATCAAATTCGCATATTTTCACAAAACCATTATAAGGTCAAAATAATCATATGATACACTGATTAGAAATAATCCTCGATTCCTACCCATTTTGATCTTATTAGTCATAACATGTAATACATTTAAAAATTCTAAGTATTAAATTAAGATTGAAGAAAGATTTTAAGCATTTTTTCCCTGTTATTATTTGTCTGAAGTTATTTCAAGCGATTAATCTTATATACTTAAATTGGAATACAATTGAATATGACCTTAAAGTCACATATATTTAATTTGTCTGAAGTTTTCTATGTTCTATTTGTTAAATAAAGCTTGAATCGAAATTCGACTTATTAGATCGAATAAACTCGAATTTTCGTGTTGACCTCGGATGACATCGAGTATAGTCTCAATCGACTCGTATAGTCGAGACGAATCCAACGATATATAATTTATGCGTCTACGACGTCGGGAACATAGCCGTCCACGTTTGCTATAGTCTAGACGAAATTTATGTATTCAAGCACGGAAGTCGAAATGTACTCTTTGCTTGACTTTTGAAATCAAAAAGGCTTATATAAATTCAAAAGTAAGGTAAGACCGAAAACTAGTATTTAATATTTAGTCATCTAGTCTTTTATGAGAACGAACGAATATGTAAGAAAACATTTTCAAAACTCAATCAGAGTTTGCCCTTTTTAGAAATTATATGCTAACCATGCTTCATATCAAACATGAAAGTTGAAAAGTACTGCTTTAGTTACATGAAAAAGCAAAAGGATTTATAATTACACTCTATACTCTGTTCAACATTTGACTCAATGCAAGTTAACCGAATAATTCATTTCATTGTATAAGAGTTAGTAATATTTATCAATTCTATAAGTTTTTATTAATATAATTTTAAAGAAATACTTGACATTCATTGAACCAATCTATAAGTAGGAAATCTATAACACATCAAATTGAATAGAAAATTTTCACTCAATAATTGCAAACCAATGCACCAAACAATTTGACAATTCATTTTCGTATGTACAATTCAGCTTATTTCTCATCTTTCTATTTTTGTCGAGCAATTCGTGCAATCGTCTTCTAGTAATTTTGAAATAGTAAAATTGCTTTTGTCTTCAACTGAATTTGTTTCAAACCAATGCACCTGAAACAATTTGACAATGTCATTTTGTGCGGCTTCGGTAGCATTTGATCATGAAATTCATACAACAATTCTTATGCTTAGTTCTCAGTCATTTTGGACACAATTTATTTAAAGATTATCGAGTTTAGATTCGGATGCAAAACATTTGTAAACAATCGGTTACTGACTCAAAATTGACCTCAAACATAACGTTAAAAAAACCGCATTACATAAACAAAACCCTAATACAATAATTATTGTCCAAACTACACAATGTGTTATAGGATTTTGAATTTACTGACTTAGCAACAGTTAAGGCCGTAGGAGCATGAAAATCAACTGATTATTAATTTTTTGATAAATCTTAAAATTTTGATAACCTAAATTGAAAAATAAAAATGACAAACTTTGAAAGAAATTTTGATCATTGATAAGCGAAGCATGCATTATTATTACAAACAGATTATTAGTAGATATTTTCAGCAACAGTCAGTAGAACATATATTTTGTGTTAATATTTGAAATGGATTTTTAAATAACAATCACTGGAGAAGAGGACAACCTATCATTAAATCCGAGAGAAATTTAATAGTATATTTTCTTGGAGCTGGCTTTAAACCGCAGGATATTTCAAACGCTTTAACATGAGATAAGCGAACGATCGATAAATGGGTAGAAAGATTCAGAAATACTGATGAGTTGAATGAAATTAAACATTCCGCAGCGCTGATGAAGTTGAATTGAAATGCTATCGAAAATCCTAGGCTCGCACAGAGATTAGAGAAAATTAGCCGATATGCACTCGTGCTAAAACTGTTTTAAACATGTTGTGCAGTGAGTCGAAAATCGTAAGTTTTAAGTCGGTTTTAAGACTTAGAACCGTATTAAATATAGTTGTGCATACGGGCCTAAGGCTTGATATTAGCTTAGAAACAATTGGCAAAAGACTTAAAGAAAGTAAACTATTATGTCGTGTCGCGCGAATATTGATATTTTTTCGTTATATTTCTTATTACAAATGATTTAATAGAACTTATATAAGATATCAAAAGTTTGTCATGTTATTATTGATAAAGATATTAAATTTGATCTGAACTTTTTTCAAGATTTAACTGAACTTTTATTAGTTTTTCATGATATAAGATAGATAAATAATATTAAAAATGACTTATCAGTTGATTTACGTGCTCCTAAGGCCCTACCTGAACATATTCAAGAATCTTATAGATATCCAAAAGTTTTTCGCAAAATATAGACTGAGGTTTTTCATACGCAAGATTAATATCATTTTATGAGACGAAATAATGTTTTAAATAAAGAATTTTTTGTGTATTTAGCATTTAATCTCTAAAATGTGCAAACTCTTATTCAGTTTTGAAAAAGGTTTCTTATATAGAAGTTCGTTCCCATATGACTAAATATCAAACATTAGTTTTCGGTCTTACCTTATCTTTTAATTTGTATAAGCCTTTTTGATTTTCAAAGGCCAGATGAGAAGTACATTTGAAATTCTACAAATTTGAATGTTAACAAAATTAGATTGCATTAAAAAATTAATTGACTGAAAACTGGACCAGGTTAGGGTTCGATTTGGACCCTGGAGCCAAGTACCACAAACTTAGAGGTCGAAATCGAACACGTGGTTACACTAATACGGATTATGCGTCAAAGTTATGTATTTTAAACTTTCAGTTTCTAGTTTAGTCTATTTTAAATTCTTATATCAGATCTCTGAAAATAAGTTCACAAATACTTTTAAATCAAATTTCGGACTAGAATACAATGTCACGTAAAGCTTTTTCTGGTACAAAAATTATCAAATGAGTTAAGCTGAGTTTCAATTATTTTATTCTTGTGCCTAATATGAAATCAATATATGTATCTTATAAGAGATTTGATTAGATGCTATCTTAGCAGAAAACCGACCAATCAATGGGATTCAGACTTCAAAATTTTTTATGACATGTTATGACATGTCCGAAAATAATAGTTTTGCATACTGATCGCTTGTTACTTAGAAGTTTTGCCCACTTGCAAATCTTTTCCTGTGTAATCTTAATAGAGTTCAAAACAATTACATATTAGCCATAAAACTTAGCTCTAAACTATTGAGTGCAAAATTGTAATAGAGCGAAAATTTTCTAAAAATTCAGTCAAATCAAAAACCCTCATCATTTTTTTTATAAATTTTTATTCAAAAAACATATGTGGATTATTATTTGCATAAAACGGTAAGATTAATATACTTAGAAAATTTCGTTGTATCAAACTGGCTAAAGTTAACTAGACTTGCACATTGCACATAATGATTTATCAAGATTTCAAATTTCCATTGTTGGTTCAATAATTGTGCAAAAACTATAAAGCTTTAAAATTAACTGATTTTCTATATAAATTTCAATATATTTAACCATAGAGTTTTAGTCTGAGAGATATGGGTAACATATAAATGACGAATATAAATGACGAATACATAGGGAAAGATTTTCAAATGACCATAACTTCTAAAAAACTAGAGGCCAGCATTTTCAACTATCTATAGTAGGTATATTATGACATGAAATTCATGCTGTGAACAATTTTCTGAAACCTGAATCCTAGTTATCGATCGGTTCCTTTTTTAGTCTAATCTTTATACTTAGGAAAAAAACTTATTTTCGAAGTCGAAAATGCACTTTTAGTAAAATTTTCGAAAATCCCTAATGCGAGTTAGAAGTCTTCAAAAAATTCATGATATTAATTGAATTGTTACTGTTCATGTCATTGATAAATAGAATTCTCAGGAACTTCTAGATTACGCGAAAATAGTTAGGCATTGTTAAGTAATGATGGTCAAAGATTATATACAATAGATGCTTCTGGTTTGTGCTAAAAAGAGAAACGAAATAATAAGCGACATCTAATAATCAATTGTGGAATCGAGTAGAAGATTGAAATGCAGACATATATCATTCATTCAGAAAGCATTGACGAGAAAACCTCTAGCTTAAGAGGTCGACGCAATTCGCAAAACTTTTCACAAATTCATAAATGACGACTTTAATACATCTAAAACTAATTAGACCATTTCATCAAAAAAGTGCGGCAGAACATTTTATAATTTTTATAAAAATGGGTTATAAACACGAACACACAAAAAATTATTAGATCTGATTTAATGAGTAACATTAAAATTAAGCGAAGAATTAAATATTTGACGGAAAAGCGAATAATCGAAAAACAATCCCTTAATTAAGAGTTTGTATACATTGACGAAACTTTTGTACACAAAAATTACTAAAGTGCATTAAATATGTTGTAAATATTGAATCTCAATTTTAAATCAATGACAAAATAATTGACAGTGATATATTTAGTTAACATAGCTATTGTGATAATTTTTTTAATGATTAAAATATATTTTATTAACTAAATTTGTTTTATTATTAAGTAAAAATTTGTTTTATATAAATATGTTTAAATGTATCTTTATAAATGCTTAATATGAATTAATGTTTTCTATTGGCTGAAAAGTTTTGTGAATTGCGTCGACCTCTTAAGCTAGAGGTCTTCTCGTCAATGCTTTCTGAATGATTGATGCTTCATATATGCATTAGTAATTTCATTTAATTAAACACCCAGAGCGCATAGCTTCACACAACTTTGAAAAGTTAAGCAGTAGGGGCAGCGGAGCGGTTAGTTCGTAAAGGAGACCTTATTCAATTCCAGATAGCCAATTTTTCTTTTTTGATATTTTCCATTTTGTTTTTGCTAAAACTTATACAGATTTTATTATGTCTTTTGTTTTGCGCACATGCGGCACAACTATTGCTTACTGATGTTGGGTCCTAAAAGTTCGAGATTCTATTTGAGGGCAGCGGTCAATTATTGCGTTTCATATTAAGTCATCAAAGTATACTTTCAAAGTTTCGTTTTATGTCATAAAACCATATCTATCACGCCGAGATCAGTTAAATCAATCGTTTTGTTTACTCAAAACAATTTGAATCATAACTGTTATGATCACTATGACCCCTATGACCATTATGACCTCTGTGACTCAAATTGTTTTGAGTAAACCAAATGATTTGTTTGACTGATCTGAGCGTCATAGAAATCATTTGATGACATAAAAGGCAACTGTAAATATGTTAAACCAATAATTTATTAGATATAGCTTAATTATGCAATAATTGACCGCTGCCCCAAACTTTTAATTACTGAAGTTTCCGTTTTAAGACAGTGTCAGCGCCTCCTGGTTGCCGGAAATCGCCGTAACGTATTTGGCGTGTTTTAAGTGTATGATTGAATATTAGAGGGCTGCAGATGCTCGAAATTTGGTTCGCTTTTCCTCCATTGAATGGATACTCTATTCTCTCACTCTATGATGATGGTTAGATACTCTGAGGAAAACTGTAATCAACATCGTTTCAAATTTAATTAATCAGATGTTTGTTCTTTTGACTTATTGTAACGCAAAATGAATTAACTTAGAAATAAAGAGCCTAAAAACTAATTAGGGTTTTCTTTTATATCTTTAGGTTAGCAGATCAGACACGAAAAGTGAAGCTCAATAAGGATAAAAGAGAAGAATTTTTCAAAAGTACTTATTTCAAATTTTCAAATTAAAAAACTTTTGGCTGACATATAATTCAGGTACAAATATAGTATTAATTTTATGTGATCCTTGTAGTAAATTGAATTACAGAAGATTAGGGTCTATATGAATTATAAAAGAACAAATTATACAAATTAACGTGAATCTGAGCTCACTTAGCCTGATCTAATGAGTATTCAGAATTGAGTTCAAAATAAATACATATAAAATGAAGTGAAACGCTAATTAACTTCCCTAACGAAAAGAGTATTAGTTGAGAGCACAAGACTAGGTATAGATCAGTGATTAACAAATTAGTGCTTACGTTCCAAATTTTCCTATCTATTTACATTGTTTTAAAAGGGTCAATAGCTTTCTCTTACTTGATTAGTGAAAGTTGACTAATTATTATAAATTTTGAAGAAATAATAGGTTATGCAAAAGTTTTTAAACATAATTTTGACGGTCATCACCTTATATATACGTCAAATTCAACACAACTCATTGGTCAGCAAAACACGTGTAGGTTTATTAACAAAAGTGTAAATTAAAATAATGAGTAATTTAAAGCTAAACGTGCCACAGTAATTGAATTGCTATAATTAGGTAAAATTCAAATCAAATTTTTTAGCTCTTGAAAAATACTATGCAAAGAGAAGATTCGTTTATTATACTGTTAAGCGATTCAATGAGACCAAGTCAATTAATGATCGTTGCCGAAGTGGTCGGCTGCGTACTGCTCGTACACCGAAGTTGTAATGGAAGAGGTGCGATCATCGATTACTAAGTGGCGACCGCGTCTTCTCGCTTGCACTCGAGCTAAAGGCAGTTACTTTGTTGATTGACCAAAATGATATCTGTAGACAATACTCCACAATATAATCAAGTTTCATGATTGTAGCATTGATTTTTTGAAAATAAATTATTACAAACGCGTTCAAGGACTTTTGCGTAACCTATTAACTTCTCCCATTCTATACTGCCAATTCAATGGTATGAAAATTTTACATCGTTATCATCCAGCGATGACTTATGGGAATACTAATACATAAAGCACTTCATTGAACTGAATTTTGCTCGTGAGACGCAATGGAAAAGCATTTGAGAGCTGAGACTCAAAAATGAAAGAAATCGACGGTATATATCAGGCACGACACAAAGGTATAATATATAAAAAGCTGTCACAAACTGTATTTCTTTTAACGCTTAAACTTTTTCCATATTTTGTACAAAAATCCTACTTAAAGAACTTGTGAGAATAGTTTTTTAAAATTATTTTTACTGGATAAGAATTTTTAAAATTAAACATCGACTGAATTTAGTTAAACTCTAAGAAATAATCTATTCTTTTCATTTTGTTTCTTATTTGATCTTCATGCTTACTCATTAAATTGTATTGATTTTATCGTTTTATATATGCATATTTACTACAGAATCTAACGTCTAACTAAATCTCAATCAAATCATGAAATTTTTGATAAACCTTAGTCAAAATTAGGTCAAATCGAGATTTAAGTAATTAAAGATGAGAAACATCAGTTAAGTCCTGTACTGAAAATGAGTAGCCTGAAGAGAACAAGATAATGAAATATTCTTCATCAAGTTATGTTAAAATTATACAGAATTTTAAATTAAATGTTCAATAAAATTCTCTAAACTTCAAGTTCTTATCAAGAGGGAAAATCTTTGCACATGTGCCATTTCACTAAAATTTTGAGATACCGAATATTACTTGAGTAAGCCACAACTTTGCTAAAAGATCTTGTTTAAAAAACTTCAAGCTCAAAGCTTATGAAAATGAAATTCCAATTATAATATGGTGATTCAATGACTTCTTAGAAGAAGTAAACAAAGCTTAGCCGTTTTTGTAATCAGAGCTGAAATATGATTATAAAATACACTCCAGTCCAAAAAAGTTGGGAAAATTAAATTCAAACAAACTAGTATTGCGCTTTTTATACTTTATAATTTTTAATGAATTTTCAAACCAAGAAAAGGCTTCTTATGCTGTACTTATATCATTGATTGATAAGTTGTAGTATTCTGCTTAGTTCTAAAATTTGAGTTCGCGCGAGACCAAATGGCAATGCAATTTGATAATCGGAACCGTCTCCTAGTTTTGTATGAATATGGCGTCAAATCAGTTAAAAACTTGACCAATGACTGGAATACTCTTGAGTACAATTTATGATCATCTGAAGTAGTTTTAGTCAGTATCTGACAGATTATCAATTATTTAATTGAGAAATAAAAACTGAAAAATTGGCGATATATAGGATAAGCTATGTATACGATATGGTGACACTTTCGCATCTATGTTGAGCTGAATTCAACTCTGTATTCAAGCTCGAAGAGAGCGAATTAAATACTAGAGTTGTTTATAAAACATTATTTAGAGCTATTTATAGAGTGCTATTTATAGCTCAAGTTTGTTATAACTGAATTTGAATAATTTTAGATTAAAATATGAATAAAAATAATTTCCGACTTTTTGGACTGGTGTCTAGCATGAAACAATTTACTATTGAAAATTTGACAATCTCACATTTATCTATTGCTGTTACTTTGTTGTTATAGAAAAATAGATAAATAAAACTTTTACCTTTTGACAGGAATATTCTAAAAATGCTATGTACTCAGAACACTGTTCGAAACAAATAATACTAAAATCCAGTAGTTTGAAAACGTGCTTCGAAATTAAAAATTTCTTTCAATTTACACTTTCTTTCAAAGTCAAATTTTGATTCAATATCTTGTTTGTTTTCACAGAACAAAAGGTGTTTGTTAAGTTATGCAAATTAATTTCAAAAGAAAATAAAATCATTAAATGCAGGTCTTAGGCGCTAGAAACAATTCTAATTCTCTTCAACTATATTTATTGTTCTGTTGGTGTCAGAACAGTTCCTTAGAAACTAAAAGTCAATATGAGTTTCGAGCTTTTAAAAAATTACATTATATTGCAAAGTTTTAATTATTTATGTTTCAAATATGCGCAGTATCACAACAATTTATCCTTTATAAAAACGATAGAAATAATATATCTCAGATTCTAATGGAATTGAGTTGGATAGCATTTAAATCTCAATTTAACAGAGTTAACCAAAAAATATTAAATAAACTAAGAGAAAATTTTAGATTTTCCTCAAATTTATTTGAGTAAAAATCGATTGAATAGATCATCAAACACGTAAGAATTTATTTTAAAACGGGCATCGAATGAATCAGAATATTTGAATGTTTAATCTTAATTTTTTCAATTCACAAAAAACGATGTAATTTAGTAAACTAAAAATATGAGAAAACTCGAAATCAACTCAATATTTTTATTTATTTGAATTTCGTTGTTTACTCATGTATAAAATAGAGTCAGATAAAATTAGATTCTATAGTATAAATTTAAGGTTATTTAGATTGTACCACATATAGTATGGATTTCTTGTAAAACGTTCCTTGCATCCTAAAGTGTTCTTTCCATGCAGAACACAATGAAAGTGTGAGAACATCTCCTGATTCTATATTACTGCTAAAACCTAATGAAGCCTAAAATCACATTCTATTTTCAACGAAACAAAAATTATTTAAAATTCGAACATACTTTAATGTAAAGATATTTTACTCCATTTTCAAGCACTATATAAAATTTGAAACCAATTATCTCTTTCAAATTGTTTTCTCAAATTGTATATTGCAATTATGCATTCATTCAGAATAAGTATAATCCCTGATCGAAGATGTGCTTTACTTATGGCAATGGTTTAGTTAATCGCAGCACTATTAGCGTCACCACAATTATGGATGACTAAAACGGTGTCGTTCACTTATTGAAATAATACTTATTATAAGTTAAAAGAAATTGCGAGTTCCGCCTATAGCTCAATTTATTCTTTAATCGCATTATATTTTTATTACCATTTTTTACATTTGCCTATGTTTATGGAATTATTAGTGTCAAAATGTTTAAGTGACAAATATCAGTTATTCATTACTAATGGTCACCATTTGGTTAGATATGGTTTAATAAGAACTGCCAAAACTCTTTTCGTGCTAATTAGCTTCAAAAGAGCACTTTAAGCTCTCTTACAGCGCTAAATCTAAAGTTCACAAAAATATGTTGAAAATATGCTAATTAATGAAGAAAAAAACGAAATAAATATATTTTGGGAAAACTTCATAACCTTTATGAATTTGAAATAGGGTAGAATTTTTGACATGTCCAAAGTTATGATTTGAAAATCGTATTAGCTTAATAATAGAGTATTAACGAGAACTACGAAGTTAGATTCATTAGTGCTATAAATTATAATTAATAAAATTTTAAAAATTACTAAAATAAGCCTAAAATATTAAATAATTTTAATGATTAGTCCATTTGTTTCGTAATCTATAAATTTAAATTTTTTAAAACTATTCAATCATATTGATCGTATGCATAAGAATTTATGTTCTAAAATATACATTGTTTCAAATCGCAGATTATTCAAGCATTCTTAAATGTTAAATCAAAAGTCTGGAAAACTATTCAAAAATAGCTTAAACGTTTTTTCCATTTTTTAAGTTAGAAGTTATGAAATATATGTTTAAAATATGATTGGAGTTTTTTTATCGCAAACACTTTTCATTTTTCCTAAAAATGCTTGATTCTTTCTTTCATAAGATAACATAATTATTGCGTTTATTTCATGAAGTTTTGATTGAACGTTAAAAGAGTCAATCTTATTAAAAGAACTGGTGTTTTCGTGTTAATAAAGTGTGTCTTTACTTAACTGAAAGCTTCAATTAATGAAAACCTGACTGAATTGTCTATTTTTAGGTGCATATTTACATTACTCTATTCATAGTATGTATGTGCTACTATTACTATAATTAGAAACTGAGAGTCTAGAAGTATATTATATTTCTGGACTCTCAGTTTCTAATTATAGTAATAGTTATACGTGAAAGTATGTTATACTTTGAAGTATAACTCGTTAAATTTTTATCTTTTAGTAAACCTTAAATTTTGACGACCTATTAGGTGATAATTGACTATTTTTATCAATTTATTTTCGACCTTAATAATTGATTTAGTTTGATATACAGTCAACTAATCAGATGTTTTCTACAGAAAAGGCTACTTTAATAGTAGCTCTCAATCCCCAATTAAAGTAAAAGTACATAATTAACCAACTTTTCATTAGTTCTAAATTCATTTTTCTTATTCTTCTAATTATAGGAAAACTTGAGTAAAGCATATAATATCCAACCTATACAACTTCTAATTAAACTAATAATGAGCTTAGCAATTATCTTACGGATTTGTCTGCAAGAGTCTTGCAAATTGTCTTTCAAAAGCAGTATAAGACGAATTCTCGACTTATAAGAGCTCAGTATTTAATTATAGAGTTTTTACAGTCTAAACCTTTTATCGTAAAATTTTGAAGCATAACTTCATGAAAATGCCTCAAAAATTGTCTTTAAGTTTATGAATGTTCGGTAAAATATTGTCAAATTAATATTAGACGAGCTTCTCAAATGTCCAATTTAAATACAGTAAAGCCCTTTTAATTTCAGCTCCGTTATTATCAAAACCCGCTTATTGTCAACATTTTTCTCTGCACCGATTTAGCGTTCACTACATATATAATACACACCTAATGTCAAGTTATTACAAACTTAAAAAGTAAAATTTAAAATGCAGTATAAAATTGACGTACAAATTAGTTTAAATATCGATTTCATTAAAATGGTTCTCATAAAATTCATGTGTGTTGCTACCTATTTAGAAATTGAACTAAAATCACTTTCTGAAGTTGACACATAATTCTGTGATTGGCCAACAAAGTCAGAAAACTTGGTTTTAGAAAAATATGTTCCCTCTTGGACAATCTTTTACGGATGACTGATTATTTTACTGTATTGTGCATTGAGATAAAAGTGTCCATAGTAAAGGTGTTGGTTTTACTGCAAATAACAAACTCTAAAGTTAGGTGCAAAGCAGGAAACACTTTAGAACTTCATAAACTAGACTATTATTCATAACTCTATTGATAGCAATAAAGCAAGTCTTGCTTTGCACCAAACTTTAAAGTTTGTTATTTGCAGTAAAGCCAACACCTTTACTATAGACATTTTTATCCCAATGTACGATAAATATTTGATAAGTATACTGTCTATCATACTTCCCATATGTAATCGACTTTTACTTCAATAAAAATCAGATATTAAAGGTATTCATCTATTTTCAACTAAATGACAATAAACGTTTATTGTCAAGATCGGCTATTGCCAGCTGCTTTGACTGCACCGACAGATTCACATTAAACGGGTTTCAATCTACTGTTTATGATCATAAATAAAATAAATTTCAGTTTTCACAAAAGTTTAACACTATATTGTATGTTATATAACGTATTGGTATAAGATTTTTTTGTTTGCTTTTAAATATTAGTTTAATGAATGATCCTGTTGTGAAAAAGTTAATACAAATATGATAAGAATGACATTCACATTATCATTGAATTTCGGCCTTCATATAATCTTTTAATGGATATTTTGAGTGACAAGTCTAAACAAATGTGAATTGAGTGGTTTGTAAGACTGTTCAGTCAAGTTTATACACTTGAATAGCTCTCGTTCATAAAATAACTGTTCATAGCACGAGTTTTTCAGTAAACGAAAACATTTTTCAAAGATCTTTGTCGCAGTGAAGTGCCTGGCTTATTCTCCGTTCTCAATTAATAAAGTGTAAGTTTTATTAAATCAATTGTGAATTAATTTTGATAGTACAAAACAAGTTTTAAACCTATGAGTTACTAAACCATCAGATTCAATAGTTTAGGAGAATATGTCCAAAAGTGGGCTAACACTTTTTCCCGGGTTATAAAAGTTGACGCCTTTCAATACTGTAAACTGATCCTACTTTTCATCTGTTTACGACTCCCCCTCATTCAAACTGAGATGTGAAGTTTAGGCTTTAAAATTAAATATAAGAAATTTTTAAGATGTGATAATAGAACATGAGACGAATAATTGTTCTCTTATTTCAAATAATTTTTCAAAATAGCTTTGAGCCACAACTGTATCACAACTCAGTTCAACTGATGATTCGACTAGATTTACCCAGCCATAGGTTTCAAATATGTTATGATGCAAACTGAACACGAATATGAAAGAATTTTTTGTCGTAAATAATTTGTTTTCGAGATATTAGACTTTACATTACCAGTTGAAAAGTATTATGAGCAACAGGCAAAATGAGAGACTTTGTATACTTTGTGCTTCACCAGAGGCTTGGCTCTTAGGAAATGACGCTCTTGTGTCTAGAGCGCCATTCCGTCATCTAATTTAACTAAACTTAATACAGTATTCAACAATAAGACTACTTTAGTTTGTTAATGTTTTCCATTAATATCAGAATTAGTTCAGCAATCTTTGTGTCACTGGTAATTCAATTCCATGTGAACAATTATTTTCTAAAATGGGTCAGATAATAAGTGATCGAGAACAAATTTTGGTGGAAATAAAACTGAAATGATTAGATTTATTTGCTGTAATTTATCAAATTTAATGAAATTATTTCTATACTATTCAAGAACATTCTGTCGAATATTACTATTTCTGTATCTGATTCTAAGAGTTCTTAATTATTATAAATAAGATTAATTCTAAAAAGTTCTGTTAAAATTTATAATCTTTAAGTAATACTCAATTATATCATTTAATTATTTTTGCAGCTTTGGTCTTAATAAATCAATTTCTGAAAAGTAACCGAATAATCGAGTATTTTGAAGTAACAGTAATCGAGTAACCGATTAGTTCATAGTAATCGGGTTCACACAGCTCTACGCATAAGGCATTAGACATAGGAGAACACAGTGAAAGTGAGATCAATTCCCAATACCCAAATCCCTCATCAAGTGTAAGGTAAATAAAGCCAAATGAATTGCTCTATAAAATCTTAAGTATCGACGTAATAATTAACCTAAGTAGGAGTAAATTAGGTTAGTTCGAGGTCTAACATATAATTTGCTTAGGTTTGTTATTTTGGTGCGTGATTAAGACCTTCTTAAACTTATTTGAATGAGACCTAACCTTTGAGACAAAAACATTCTTACATATTTCTGTTCAGCTGTCTTCATACAATATGAATATATTCCAGCTTAATTTGTAGCCTCCAGCTGCGTTAAACCAAATTTAACTAAATCCTCTTTTTTCTAATTAAAAAATTGGATAACGAATCAGCTTTTATCGTGTTGAACTCAGTCCTGCTGTTTGACTGAAGCAAGAAAGATTAATAAAAGAGCTGAGGTCTAAATCAATACTGTTGCGTTTGCATTCGATGCATAATGGATAGACCAAAATATATTATTCGGCATATGCGAGCAGAAGATTTTGAGCAAGTACTAGATATTTGCACAGAAGTTGGTTTCACTATAGCTGTTCATGATCTATCGATTGCCTATCATTTAGATCCGGATGGGTTTTTCGTGGCACAGAATTTAGATTCAGGTAAGTGAGCTGTTTCAAACTATCATGACTTGCATATAATCGGAGTTGCCGTTTTTTGGACCGCTAATTTAAGGTGAGGTGATTGGATCGTGTACTGGAGTCAAACTAATGGAATCACTCGCTTTCATCGGTACTTATGCTGTGAAACCTAATTATCAAAATATGGGAATCGGTTTCAAAATTTGGGATAAAGTTATTGAACATATTGGAAATAAATGTAATATATCACTGGTTACAGCAGAATCGATGTTTGAAAAATATCGCAAGCAGTTTGGGTCAGTTTTGGTCGATAGTAGGTGTTTAGCGCGATTTTACAGCGAACACAATAAGTTAAGACATGATTTGTTGATTGGACATTTAGATGATGTTTCAGTTATTCAAGTTGATTGCAAAAACTTCAAATCTGTTGTACAGTATGACGCAAATGTTTGTGGAATTCAAAGAGAGTTACTAATAAGTGAAGCCATAAAACAATCAGATAATGTTGTATTAGCGGCTGTTAATAGTAACGATAAAAAAGTAGTTGGCTATTGTATATTTAGTATAAGCAATACAGACTGTCTGTTAGCTCAGCCTTTATATGCGAACAATACAGAAATCGCAGAGTTATTGCTATCAAAAGGATACCAGAAAATGTCACAATCCCATTCACATTCTCAAACAAATGGACTCATAGTCTTTTCGTGGGATACAAATGAAAAGATGAAATCAATATGTAATAAAATAGGACTCAATATAATAAGAAAAGCACAGATTATTTTCACAAAAGAGATCGTGACGTGTGATTTCGATAAAATATTTGGCACCAGTTCACTTTATTTTTTCCCATTTTGATTAATTTAACTACAATTTAAAACATTCAAAACAAATTGATTTAATAAAAATATTGTTGATTCAGTGGGCGCTTTTAATGTGAAGTTAAGGTCCTTCTTATATTATTCTAGCTGATATCACAACCAAGAGTAAAGTACATTTTTACTTAAAATATATGCTTCACTGAATTAATAGTGAAGAGCATTGATCTGAAACCTTGAGCTTGAAGCTCGAGCTTATAAGCTCGAAGACAGCTAAAATTGAGCTTCAAACACAGCTCAGCTCACAGCCAGCTTATGCTCTTCACTATGTATCAATATATCGCTTTAATTAATTGACTATATAGACGCAATATTGTCATTATATAGAAATTATGAATAAATAGTTGTGCACTGCAAATTAGGTCAAAGACCTTATTTTCAGCTTAAAAAACTGAACTTGAGGTAAAACTAAAAATGCTTACTTTTCTTACTATAGTTATGATTGTTGTAAACAAGCTCGAACATGATTCACACCCATTCAACGCTTATCCCAGTCAATCATAAAACAAATAAAATGTTATTTAGCTATAAGTACAGCTCCTAATTAAAAATCTTTGTTATACACAAAGTATATATGAATGATAGGATTATCAGTGGTATGCCAGAGATTTTCTAACATTGCAGCAAACTTTTCTCGTAATAGAAGAGCGCATACTCTATAATAGGGTAAACACAACATTCATTTAATAAAACTTTAAGTCAAGTTAAATTAAATCTTTAAAAATGAACAGCAAATAAATGACAGTTTATATATTTAACTCAGAAACAACTTTTGTTTTGATCAAATTAATCAATATGAAGTCATCGAATAGTTAAACATTTGTATACTGTAGACAACTTCTAATATAAATATAATAGTAGCAAAAATGATCTATCATATAAAGTTTCAATAATCAATTACCAATTTTGAAGTACGTACTCAAATATCTTTAATTAAAACATGATACCCTTGTTAACAAGAGATATGTTTAAAAGCTTAGACATATCATTGATGATCCATCCTTCATATTTAAAATGTGTTTTACTTTTGGGTTTTGATAGTATATGTATTCACTCTATTTTAAAGATTCAAAGATTTGAGGGTTCAAGATTCAAAGTTTGAGGTAAGTTTGAGTTAAACATACTTTGTATATTATTAATAAACCAGAAAGAAACCTTAATACTAAAAATTGTAAAATTCAACAATATATATGTTTATTAACATTTTAGAAACAGAAACCTTCTAAAATTGATTTGCTATTACATTAATATTTAAAACTTTCAATAAAAGTTTGTTTCGTAAATTTATCACATGAATTAAAAAACAAGCATTTCATTTATTTAGCTTGATCTTACAGATAATAAAATTGAAAATTACTCAATAGAGTATTATAACTTTATTAAGAAGTAATGGATTGACCAAAATATATTGGAAGATATGTGTAAGTTAATGACTTCAGTGAAATATGAACTCATTCTGACTATACTATAGCTAAAATGATTTGATTATAACTTAAAGTTTGTATCCGAATGGTTCCTTTTGTATTCATGAAAGAAACGTTAACCAATTTTCTCTTAATATAAAAGTAAAAAGAAAGATAGAGTAGCTGTTTTTCACGTGTCGATTTTGCTTTTGAAGGTAGGTTCGTGTACTGAAATCAAACTAACAGAAAATCTCACGTATATTGACAGCAGCTGCTATATTGTCAGAGTTGAGTTCAGGGATTTAGGTATCGATTCATCGATTTGGGATAAAGTTGTTTAACATATTGGGAGTAATTGTAATATATGATTGATCACTAGAGAGGATGTGTTTGGCAAATGTCGTTCAGAACTTGGTTCTGTTCTCATAAATGAAATATGTTTAGTCAGACATTTAGGAGAACATAACCATATAAAATTGTTGAGTATAGATCAGTCACTTCAATGATGCAACTGTTATTGATATTGATTCTAAAATCCTAAAATCTGTTGCTGAATACGACAAGGACACTTGTGGCTTTAATAGGAATCTCTCATAAGAGAGTCCATTACAAAATCGGATACTGTAATGATAGCAATCATGGATAACAGTGAAGAAATCGTTGGGTTTTGCAAGTACTAGAGCGATTGAGAAATAATTACATATTCATATCTTCCACACAATGAATAAAGTAACAAATATGTTTACGAAAAAGTATTACGCACTTGCTAATTTGCTGCTTCGCGATGCAAACCACTTTGATTTTACTGCTCATTATCATTCATATTGCAATCGTTCCAGCTATATAACTAATAATAACTGTGTTTCGGCTCAACCGCTATGTGCAAACAATACTAAAATTGCACAATTATTTCTATCAGAAAGATGTGAAGCGATGTAGCGTATAATAACATTTCGATTGTGTATTGGACTCTAATATTAGGATGAAATCGATTACTGATAGGATTGGTCAGAAAATTACGTATATAGTTAAGAAACTGTTGATTGTTATTAACGATAAAATATTTGATGTCAATTCGCCTTATTTTTCCGTTTGAATTATGTGAAAAAGCTACATCTTGTTAAATCCCAAGATTTAAAATGAATAAAATTTTAGTTCTTTTAAAGATTACATAACAAAACTTTCTTTTAGAAATTTATTATAAAAAATAAATGGAAATCAACTTAAGCTAGAAGTCCTTGAAACCTTAGGTGATTGAAGTCAATATGAATTTAATATTATCGAAAAAACTAAGTCTTTTGATGCAGACTTTTCACAATAGAATTATGAAGAATCAATTTGGTATTTTTAAGTTTGGGATTTTCTACTTATTGACCTTCAAAGAAGCTTTTGTCATCTGAAAAGTTGCGTTAAAATGAAACGGTTTCAAACCCGTTGAAAGCTGTTGTGTAATCAAAATACTCAAGTATTTGAAAAAAATGAATACTTAGAAGTTTCAAAATCTGTGTAACATGTAACCTGTGTTATATGTGATCTCGAGAAAATCCCACTTATACTAATGATCTAATCGTCATTTCTTTCATACTTAAAAGACGAAACAATAGGGATAATGCCTTGTAAATGATGCGGTATTTTTCAGACGTATGTTTGGAAAATAACTCCCACTCTATTATTATCGATAGGAACGATGAGCATTGATTCGCAGAAACGAACAATTTGATTGACTACTCAAAGTAGTCGTACCGCAATTTGATTACTGCTAACTTTTCCATGCATTCTTTAACTTCATTGTAAGAAAAAGTTTCTTATATTCAGTTTTGTATATAAGTATATAAATTTGTATCTTTGTGTTCTTTATCTAATCTCAAATGAAGTTTTGAGATTTACTCTTAGTTTTATATAAAGTGGAAAAAGTGCCTTAACTTTGTTTGCTATTATTTTCTTATACAAGATTTAATAATCTAAAGAAATGGTCAGGATTTTATAGATTTTTTTCGATAACGTATTAAACTAAAAGATTTTTATTTCAACAGAGGGCTATTGTATTGCTCTGTTTCTTATTGACAATAACTATTGTGATAAGCGTTGTGTCTGCTGGTGGATATGGTGGTGGATATGGTGGAGGCGGTTATGGTGGAGGAGGTCATTAATCAACAAACTTTAAAGCTTTTAAAAGATGAAAATTAAATAGTCTTAAAAAATTAAAAGGTGGCGGATGTTTGACTTGTGGCGGAGGATTTGGAAAGCACGGTAAACGCGGACGTTTTCGTGGAGGTTATGGTGGCGGATATGGGGTCACGGAGGCTTTGGAGGAGGCGGTGGATTAGTCGAAGGAGGTTATGGAGGAGGAGGTAACAGCTTAAATGTTTGTTTTAAAGGTATAATTGTCTAGAATTTTTCGACGGTTAGGCGGATGCTTGACTTGTGGCGGTGGAGGCGGTGGACACGGAGGCGGTGGAAGTATTATTATCAAAATTAAGAAGAAGGCAGGAGGTTATGGTAAGTTGTCTAAGACAATCAAAATTTCGCAACAATAGTGTATCAGTTAAATAAGTTAAAAATGAAATAATTTAGTCTTATGTCAGTTCGTGTTTCATAATCGCCATCAAAATGAATTAATTGAGTTTGACGCAATAATTAAAATTTGATTGACTTTGACCTAATTCACAGACTTTCTTCAGTTACACTATTATTTTTGAAATGAGTTCTAACTGAATTTGATCAAACTCTTTACTGGGATTACAACTTATAGGTTGTTGTTGACTGTCATCCTACAGTAACAGCAACAATTATTTCACTCAGTGACATTTTTAAAAATTTTACTGATGTATTAATTATTTTCATAAAAGGTGGTGGTGGATATGGCGGTGGAGGCCATGGTGGTGGTGGATATGGCGGCGGTGGATGTGGCGGCGGTGGATGTGGTGGTGGACATGGCGGTGGTGGACATGGCGGTGGCGGATATAGCGGTAGCTTTGCCTACGCAGGCAGTAGCGCAGGTGTACAAGGCGGTTATGGAGGAGGCGGATGGTAATCATATGTTTAGCGGATAATGAGATAAATGAATCTTTAAATACCTTAGAAAGTTATTATTTGTTAATTGAAAATAAAATAGTTGAGTTGTGTGTATCTCATGTAACTTTATTGAGACTATGATTTGTATTCATTAAAATGATTTAAATATTCAGGTATTTATTGGTCTATAAAATTTTTACAGTTGTTATCATACTATCAAGTAGAATACTTTAAGTTCTGGTTTCAATATTTTTAGAAATTTTTTAAACTTTATGCTTTGGTCTTTAGATTTGTGTACAGATTTCTCGAAAATATCACTACAATCTTTTTTATTCAATAAAGTATAACCTCACAAAAATTATAGTGCATTTGAACTTGATAATAATTTTAGCAGTAACTTTGACCAATAAGTCTCTTGAATGGAATATAATTGAGTGATTTGTGTTTTCAAAGCATCTTTCTAATCCATTAACTATAATGATTTAATTGGAGACTTTAATGATGAACTCACTCATATCTAAAGCTTACTATAGTATGACAGAGAAAGAATTAAATCCAGTATTAAATTGTTCAATTGAACCATTATAATTAATGAGTTGAAAAAATGCTTCCAGAGCAAAAAAATCGCTCAATTATATACTACTCAAAAGGCTTATTCTTCAATAAGTCTAACGAATTCTAGATTTGGTAAAGATTATATCTTATCAAAATTATTTTAATAATCAAATAAATAACAATTTTGCCGCATCGGTAAAATAATGAAAAAATAAAACTAAAAATAGTGGTTATTATCTCTAACACTCATTAGGAAATTCCATTCTCTTACAAAAAAACTGATTAAAAAATCGAGAGAAAATGGAATTTCAACTCAATTGTAAACTTTGAAAGTGATTGAATTAAACTACGCTCAGCAACAGGTGTCTTTTTATAAAGTCTTTTTTCAGACTGAAATTTTTATTGTCAATTTTCTTACTTATGAGTTCACTTTGAACTAATGATGAAGCGTTACTTTCATAATGAACAAACAAGTTAGAGAATGAGTTATTAAATTGTGAACTTAGTTCAAATAAAATGATTTTCTTTGGAGATGCTACTAAAGGTAATAGTTAATAATCAATAGGCAAAATTGTTTTCGAATACTTTTTAAAACTTTTTGAGTTCAAATTTCAGTTCTATAGAACAAACTTTCCTTCAACTGCTACTTTTATTATTTGATGTACCTATTTCTGGAACACTCATTCACTTATTTTCATGAGTAAAATGATCAAAGATATGAGTTTTTTTCTTTTCTTTAATAATTAAGTACGAAGTAAAACTAGAAAATCAAAGAGTTTGTTTGTTTGAGGAAAAATCTATACACAATCAATTATGAAGATTTGTTTTCAAATTTTTTTCAGCAAGGCACGAGTTGATAATCGAAATAAATAAATGAAATTTGAAAGTTTCTCAAAAGTTTTCGATGAACGGAAGAGAAACATAGTGATTAGAAGTCATTTGCTATGATTAGGTCTTTAATAGTCTCACTCGAAATATTCAGATAAATAGTCCAATAAAACAAATTAAAAACCAGATAAACGGTAGGAAAATCCAACGTGAATATTTATCTATAATGCTAGGATCACGAGTCCCGCGAACTGGGCTTATGGCACCGAATAATCCGTTTCTCAGAGATTGAATATAATTTTTATCTTCAATTGATTTCTTAAGGTTTTCTTTAGTCTCAGCTTCGATTTTATAATTCTCGGGCATCTGTTTAGTTGAAGACTCAAAATAGCCAACAATTGCGTATTCTATGAGAGACGCAAAAACCATAAGGAAACAAACGTTCAAGTAAATGTCAATCGCTTTTATGTATGATATCTTTGGAAGTGCTTCATTTGTGCTCGTAATCAATGTTGTCATTGTTAAGACTGTAGTGACTCCGAGTCCGACCCGAGCGTGTGTGTCATCCCTATCGAGCCAGAAGGGAAGCCATGATATGACCACTATCAGAGTAGCTGGAGTATAAATCTGATTCACATAATAGCCTATCGAACGAGCGAATCGAATTTCGCAAATCAAACGCGTGTAATTGCCTAAAAATGTATTTTTAAATGGAGATTATTAGTTGGTTTTATTCTGAGACCTAATGCTGTTAACAGATTTTGAAACAGAGATTCATCACATACCAGTACTCAATAGCTTAAACTTTTTCGTTTGTCTGTATCCTTCTATCTGAAAAGTAGGCAAATAAAGGCCACTTCTTAATCCAAATGAATCAAAACCTTTGGCCCAATCGTATAATATGTCTGAAGTTGAATATCCATCTAATATTTATGAGAACAACATATATAAAGCAATTCAGTTCTAAATAAGTTTATGTATTCTAATTTACGCTATGGTACCAAAGTTTCAAGTAACAGATTCAAACTATTCCCTATACATCTTCAAAAGTATGTCTTAACTCGTTTTTATTACATACAGTTTGTTGCTTATAAGTCCTGATTTATCCGCAATCGGGTTTGTAAAATGTCACATTGTATGCAGATCGTCACCTTAATCCTATTAGATTCTAAATGCAAAAAGTATATTAAAGAGAAAATCCATTTTCAAGTTCGATGTTGTTATACAACAACAATGAGTTGAAGAACAATTTTCTAAAATATGTTACCAAGCAATGTATGTGTAGTGCTCATATTTCACTGTTCATTTGGGTCCTACTCTGTTTTTATCATGAATAACTCAGAACTTATTTTTGCATTTAGAACTTTATTGTACTGAAATGAAATCAAAAACTGAATGCTGTCAGGTTCTGAATGATCGAAAAGCGATAAATAACTAAATCGAAACAAATTTTTATCAAAGAAATTTTAAAAGGAAAGTAGCAAATCAATTTTGAACATTTTAAGAATGCTTTGACATAATTGAGTCAAAAAAAAATTTCACGTCAAAATTGGACTTGACAATTTTTATGACTCAAATTTTCAAATATTTCGTTACGAAATTATTTGGATAACTGAAAAGTGAAATTTTATAAAGAAATTACGCATTTAATAACAGTTTATTAAAGGATCGAATTTATCGATATAGAAGAAATCGAAGTGACTAAATCAATTTTGAAAAAATGAAATATCAGCAGAATATGATTCTCTTCATCGGACTTCTGTGAGATTTAGTTTTAATAAACCGAAAGATAGTGAAAACTCCTGCTGTACAAACATTTTGCTCATCTAATTCGACTAATTCGGTGATAACGACCGAACCATACACAAATTTATAAATTTGAATAATCACCAGCATCAAAACCATGACAAGGTATATGAATTCGTTAATAACTCATTTCGTCAAAAAATAGATTTAGAACCTTATAATACTCAGGCGACGAAATAAAGCTTTACATTACTGTAATCTTTCTCATGGGAATATGACACTTTGAACACCTAATTACGGACAAGTCGGCGCTTATGAACAGAAAGTTACACTGAATATGACAACCGGAGACATTTTTTGGAGATAAAACAAGAACGGAATCAATTGGTGATCTGACTCAAAAGCATTAACTTGTTCATTTGTTTGAGAGATGCCTATATCTCTAATGCGGAAGAGTTCCATTAAAGAAGGTTTTAGTTTCCTAAAAGGCTTTCATTAACTGAAAGTAAAGGCTAATTAAGAATGAGTTTTTAATGCATCATAACAGTAATTATTAGTACAATATTAAACAAAGTTAGCTTTATTTGAGGAAAAACTTTTATCTCTTATAAAGCTAGCATTAAATCATCCGGAGTTAAATCTATTTCTCTTAAAGGAAAATGTTAGTCTTATTACTCGATTCATTCTTTAGAGTGTGTTTACTTTAAGTGCAAAACAATTTGAATATACATTTTTAAAAATAATGAAGTCATTATTCAAATTATAGCTCGCAAATTTATACTATAGTGAAAAAATGAGTCTTGAATTATAACAAGAAATAGATACTTACAGCTCGCTATTTTCAATTTACAAAGTTGTCGATCCATTGGGAAATATTTGAGATCCATTGGACAGCTGCCCACTACTGTCAACCTATCACATCAATAATACAATTATACAAAACTTATTTTCAGTCATTTTTCTATAACTTAAGGCGATAAGACTGACATCAAACTAGAATTAGAATAGAAATTCAAATGGAAACTTGAGAATCACATCAATTATATTTTGTTAAGCAACAAATAATAATAATCGAAATACTAAATATCTCGAGTATTATTGAAGTAGAAAAACTTTTGCTTTGAGTAAATAAAACATGAAAATATTGTTGCAAACCTTATGCTGTATAAAATATCACCATTCGATTTGATTCTTAAAAGAGTGTTTGGTTCGGTTGTAGTTGATATATGAAGCGACACTTGTTTGCCATTAATAAAGAAAGTATCGGGAACCCAAATCTTTTTAGCAAACTCTGCTCCGACTCTTAGTTCAGTGAGATTTGAGCTATTATTGAATGCCAATCGTTTATCATTCCATAATTGACGAAAATAAAAATCTATAGTATAGTCCTTAAATAAAATATTGGTTATAGACGTTTTTCACTGGATATTATCTGAAGGGTTTTTAGCTATGGCAATTTGAATATTAAAGCAATTTTACCATTTGAACTTCAGATACAGCACTGATATCATTGATATACATGGTAACGGACACATTGACGGGTGCACCTAAACGTGTCAGTTTAATCATAGTTAGTCCTCAATTATAGTAGACTCACATCATGGCAACATTGTTTTGATGCACTCAGTAGTTACCATAATGAGGGTCTAATTGTATTGCAATTACTTTTCGTGTATTTTTCACTTGAAATCATAGACTTATGAATTCATACCTCCATAATTAGGTCTTATATTCTTGTCGTATCCATTGTCGAAGAATGATTTCAAGACACTGCTAACATCTTTATCTATATCGCTTCTAAATAAGATATGATTTTTCAATTTTGGTATTGATTACAATGTAACGAGACATTTAATATTGTATGATCAAATATTCAATCGTAAACAAAACAAATGTCAAAAGACGATTAGAAAATGTGAGAATACTTGATAGAGAAGTACTTCATAAACATTAACACTAAATCAAAATAAGTTTGAAATGTTATGAAATAAATACTTACTGAGAAGTGCATACTGTAAAACCACTCAAAGCATACAACAGAGTGGATAATATTAAAACTTGCATTTCATAAGTTTGATTAAATCTAAAGTATCACAGAGATAAATATATTATATAAAATCCTTGACTAACTATTAAACAATTCTAAAAATCAATTCTTTCATTGTTTAATTTATGAATTAACATTTTCTCACTTATTGGTAAAACTTGAAGCGCTATCAGAGAATTAGTAAATTCAATCAAAATCTTTTTGACAAATATGTGCGACTATAAATAAATTTCGACCTTAGGCTCGAATTTTGATTTTGTAGTTCGTTTTAAATTGAAGCTAGACTGAGTATAACTCTTATTCTTGATTTAAAAACAGGTTTCGCTTGTTTATACTCATATCACATTTACATCATTGAAGTTGAAGCAAAAAACGAATAGTCATAAAACTTATGAGGGGATAACGAAGTTTGAGGCAACAAATTCAAACTATTCTTTATATATATTTAAAAACGTGTCTCAAGTAGTGCGTATCACATAATTTAATTGTTGTAAGTGCTGACTTATTAGAAATTGGTTTTGTAAAATGTCACATTATATGCAAATTAAGCGTTTGAATTACTATAAGCTTTGTCTCATACGAAAGGATATAACACTTTGAATACCTGATTATGAGCAAATTAGCATCAAATTATATGGAATATGACAACTTGGGACATTCCTTTAGAGATGAGACAAGAACGGAATCAATTCATGACCTGACTTGAAAATATTCCTCCATAGTCTAACCAAAGTATTTCAGGGAATTCCTTATTTTTTCAAAATTCCGAAGGCTCATTTCTTTTCTTTTCGTTTCAAGTTTAAACCATTAATAATTTTAATCTATAATGGCTATAAAGTTAACTCTTCCAAAGATTCTTCATATTTTCTTTACCCATTCAGTCAATAATCAGAATTGTTATTCATTAGCATTCAGAAAATGCTATTTTTGCTGATAATGGATATGACCTTTAAAAAATTTGTTCTCAGGGTATAATTTGTAGAAATGAGAATTTAACTTCAAGGATAATAACTGCGTAATATTAAAAAGTAAATTGAAAAAGTTCTCAAAAACTTTTTGCTTTGGTCGTTAGAAAAATGTTATTATTAATACAGTATATTAATTTTGATCTAATTAATTAAACAAACAGAAACAAAAACGTATGACAAACTTGAAAAATGGTGCTTAAAATAAATGAAAGGATTTTTATCATTAATAGTTGTTTGAAAACTACATCTTCTGACTTATTTAAACACTATTATTGTAAATTTTAATCATAACCAGTTAAAGAAGAACCGATTTTAAAATAAGAATTAAAATAAAATAAATAAGAACCGGTTAAAATAATAACTGATTAAAGTTTGTCGAACTTTGAAAACTGACTGCCGTTTATCAGTAAACGCAGTTATAGTGTTTTTTTAAAACATGTTTGCTGCCCAATTTAGTTTATAATTTTACGTGGCGTATAATTATAATAGTTTATAGCAATGACTGAGACTTTTTGACTTTAATTCAAAGAAAAATATCTTCAATTTCTAAAATATATCTAATTTGAAACACATTTGCATTTCTTTTACTTGACAACCAACAAATTAGTTAAATAAAATCTCTTATTCGTGTCAAAATTAGTTTTCTGTATATCCAAAAGATAATTAAAAATGAAAGACATCCGTTGAGATAAAATTCAAGTAAATTATTTCCTAATCAACGTGCATGTGTTAATGTCTATATTAATATTTTATTGTTTGAGACTTAACATATAAGAAAAGTGAAGAGATGTGGAAGACGGAAGAAATCATACGCCTTATGAATGAGACACATTTACCAGTTCTTTAATAATGACTTAATGAGAAGAAAAATTAACATTCGATTCAAGTCATATAGTTTTATAAATTAGGGACTGATATCTGAGAAAACTAGAATAAGTCCATGAAATGCTTTCCGTGCTAAAGAACATTAAATTTTATTGATGATTTTGATTGATGCATAAATGGTTGTGCTTAACTTGAACGTGACATTTATGTTAAGTACTATAACCATTATTATGCTTGATTCAAAATGTAATTAAATTTATATCAAAAATTAAGATCTAAAGTACCAAACGAAGTACTGGATAAGAGAATCAGTATTTAATGAGCAAAGACTTTAGTAAAGTAAATAAATTTATTGCAATTGTTTGTAATAATATGCGAAAATTGTTTCTGAAATGGATTCTTTTGATGTATTTCTTTAGCAAAATTGATTGCAGCCATGTCGCAAGCTTTAAAATAATCTACATCTTGACCTGATTGTGATAACATAAAAACCCGAGGTATCTGATAAGAATTCGGGGCTAAATTCAAAATCTGATTGAGGTGAAAACATTTGAAGTTTAATTTTAAAATCTAAGATCAAATTATAACTTTGGTCTTCTCCATGAGATTCTCTGCTACTGGAAGTACTTGATTCTTCAGATTGAAATCACAGGTCCATTACATGAGACTCACAGACATTCCGTATGAGGCGGTAACCCTGTTATCTAAACGTATGTTGAACCAGCTTAATTGAAACTGAACTTTATCCATATTGTCGATGCGAAAGAGAAAGTAATTATTTCAAAGTCATGCAGACTGAGAATTGAGTCAATCATTAAAATTCAAATGATTCCAACGAAAAGTGAGAGCTGTATCCAAAGTTTCAAAAGTGAGTCAAATCAAGAGAATGACAGTAAACCTGTTTTACAATAATAAAATGGATAATAGATTAATGCTTACTCAATGTGTAAAAATCACTCTAAAATTGTCAATTCAATTATTGTTAAAAGCTTTAATTTTGAACTTTATAATCATGAAAATCCCTAATTAAATATTTATATACTGTTTACGACTTATATGTAATTAGACGTTAAAGCTTAGATCGAAGAATACATTGTTATATGAAAGTCATAAAGTCTTGATTGTTATGACACCAAAACTTGATTAAACAAAATGAGCGTTCAAGTAGAACAGTCTTTCGCATATATATGACTTATTATTATTAATAAATGTCAGACAAGCAATTCAATGAGATGATATTTCACAAAAATAGGGATATTTAGTTTTTATGGAAGCAATTACATAAGTTGAGACATTATCCAGTTCAATCATATGACGTGAATAAAAACTGATACTACTGTAGACAGAATTGATTTGTTAGAATCAGACATATTTATTTTTAATGAGAAGTCAAACTAGAAAGAAAGATCAAAAGTTTGTGAAACCTATATGTTAGTAAACAAAGTAAATCAATATTATGATGAAAGGCTTCTCAAGCAATTAGACTGTTTTCGGTGTCGGGTTTTTCGAAGCAAAAAGATTAAATTTGACAATGAACTAAATTGATTGAATGATTTTTTTGAGTCATATATTTGTTTTGTTTGTTTGAATAGTTGTTATGAATGATCATTCTAACAAGTAATTATTTACAGCTTATGGTTCTATTGTTTTTACCTTTATTGTGAATGAAATTCCGAAATCATTCAGACCTGAGACGATCATGGACTTAAACTAATATCAATAGAAACCTATCATACAATCAAATTAAAAATAAATTATTTTTTTCGAGAATATTTATCCAATTTTTCAGATTAAAACAAAATTTATTGCATCCGAATTATTTACATATTTTAATAATTATCCATATCTGCATTTTTGTTAGCTTTTCATCAAAATTATTGATATATGACATTAGTGCTTGGTAGCTTTCGGCATTTCTATTGTCGTTCTATCTTAAGGATGTATAATTGACAAGCCTACTACCCCTTAGTAGGAGTTATATTCCCTCAGCGTCAGTAAAGTTTTGTTCCAGGTCAGACCCGTTTACTGACGTTGAAGAGGTATAACTCATACTAAGGGCAGTGAGTTTACCAACTTCGCATCCATATGATAGACAAATGATGAGCAGTGCTCGAGCATTTGGTGCTCGGTAACGAGCACGAGCATTGAGCACTCGAATTTTGCCGAGCATAAACGCGTACTCGAGCACTAACCCTCGAGCACTGAGTACGAGCACCGAGCACTTAGGTTCAACGTTAAAACTAATTTTCTCAGTTTATGAATTTATTTATAAGGCTCAATAAATATAAGAAGCTACGAAGTATCAACTGTGAAATTAATTAAATTTCATTCTTGATTTTGCAGCATTGAGTAGATTAAGTTATCATTAACATAATTGTAAAGTTCTGAACAAAAAATTAAAGACGAAAAATTTCAATAGATTAAAATATGTTAGCTTAGAATCTATTTACACTGAATTATTAATAAGATAATGCATCTGTGATAGAAATATTTATTAACTCAGCTCAAAACTGGACGCTTGATCACTCTATTTCTGTATCACTGTCGTATATACTATTGCTGTATATCGATTGCTATGTCATCACTTCTATCACTTCGAGAACTCATTCTAAAGTTTAATTAGCATTAAATGACTTGTTTAAATTTGATATTAATATTAAATTTTAGTATTAATATCAAATCTAAACAAACTTAGATTTAATTTTAAAATCAGTATTCAATAATTATTTTCGTTCCTTTTAAAATAACTCACTTATTTTATTGCAAAATGACATCAACTAATTATTATTAAGCATTTACTTGAATGGCAATTGGTATCACTTTTGAGTTTTAAATATATTTCGCATTACATATGTTTAGGTTACAGCTTTAAAATATAATTTTATATAAACATTTCAATAGATAGAAAGTTTGAACGCAGTGCTCAGTTGGTGCTCGGTGCTCGAGCACCTTCAAAAAACGAGCACCGAGCACGCTCATCAATGATGATAGAATGCGAATATTTCACTTTTGCTTTTGTATATGATTTCCGTCTGACTTTGACCTTGATCTTTGCTTTTCCAACTTGTTATTCTAACTCCATAACATAATGTTCTTCACAAAATATTCATGAATTAAATAATATTCTCTGAAAACAGGTCAACAGACCAGTCAAACTACGCTACTATTGAAAGTAGAAATCGGATACTTATTTATTATTAGATATTCAAGTTTAGGATTAAAAGTCGTTTTTCAATTATTTGACTGATTATTGGCCAGTTTCGGTAACCATAATACTCTATCTCTCTGCTACAGGTCATGATGAGTCTAATGATATGAATATCTGGTGCCTAAGACCTCACAGACTGAGCTTTTAAGGTGTTGATAAACATAAAAATATGGATATTATATATAGATGCAGGTAGAAAACAGAGATAACAGAATATAATTTACAATGAAATTCTATTTAAGAAAATCAAGTTTATTAAAATATTAGTCATAAAAGATAATGCAATACTTTGTCGTATTTGAATATTATATAAAAACAGTTTCTCTAATTATTAACTTGAAAGTCAATTCAATTTGTTTACTGATTTTGGATATTATATATCAGTTCACAATTCTTACTTATTTGACTTTTACATAAATCACTTTACTTTGTTTGACTTGATTTTCATAATTTGAATTGATTTGACTTTATTTTGTTTTGCTAAAGTCAAGTAATTTGATGACTTTTCACTGACTTTTACTTTCACTTTCAAAAGCTTATCCAACACTATGGCATACAACATAATTCAGTAAGAGTGTCACATATATTAAAGAATAAAGAAATCAAAAGTAATGCATGACTGTAGCTAATTATTAATATGATTTCTAGTGTTATTCAATGAGAGAGTAGTTTGAGTAGTACAACAATAAATTTACTTAATTTGAAGCACTACATTAATGAAATTTTGAAATACAGACCATAGGCTGAAGGCGGCACTTGTAGACAATTATTCTACAAAACGATAATTTTGTTCATTTTATGAGTTTAAATTCAACTAAATCATTGAATAGAAAGTAGTTCACCATTAATTATAAACATACAAGTATCAAAGGAATATAATATTATTCTCTATAATAATAAAATTTTGTGCTTTTAAATTAAACTACTCTCATTTTTCTCCTAAGAGTTGGTGAGTAATTCATTTTCGAAAACAAGATTCTAAAAGATATGATATCAAATTTCATATAAATGCAAATTAAAAATCCTTTCTATTTCAACTCTGCTTTCTTTGAGAATGCATTAATGGAAAATTTAATTCTTATTAGAAAAGTTATTGATTTTCTGACTTAAAAGTACAAATACTGCCCTAAGAATTTGATTTGAATAGAAGCTCATTTCAAAATCGTTAAGATATGACCTATAAGTAGATTCATTAATAAAAAAGTGGGTGTAAAGGCTCTCAAGTTAGCTTCAGTTCAATAGAAGATTTGGTCCCATTATTGCCGTAATGCAAGTGTAGGGTGACCAAGCTTCCAGATTTGATCTGAAAAGTCCAGATTTCAGATTAACTAGTCCAGAGTGAATCCAATCTGGACCCATTTTGTCCAGATTTGAACTGAATAAATGGACACCTCTATCGGAAATGCTTTATCTTATTAGTAATTCAGTGTATATTGATTCTAAGCTAACGTATTTTAATCTATTGAAATTACTCGTCTTTAACTTCTTGTTCAGGACTTTACAATTATGTTAATGATAACTTAAGCTACTCAATGCTGTAAAATTACAATGGAAAAATAATTAATTTAACAATTGAAATTTTGTAACTATTTATATTCATTGAGTAATGTAGACAAATTCTAAAACTGTAAGAAAATCTCAAACGGGGCTTTTCGATATTTTCTGTCCAGATTTGAGTTCTACAAGACTGGGTCGCCTATGCAAATGTGATCGAATATGATTCTCTACTTGAAAAGAACTGAGATTATATTTTTAACCTCCTTTTGCTATTGTCCTCGAGTCTATTTTGAGATTGAAACATTTTCTGCAAAATCCACTCAAACCCATTTAGATTACGAACCATTCACCTATTTTATGCTAATAATTTATTTCAACTCTAAGTGCATTGAATAGATTTCTGGACAATAGACAAAAATAGAATAAAAATCCTGCTTCAAATATTCAAATGAAATGCTAAAGTTAAAAGGAATTATCACTCATTGCATTAAAACGAGTGGTACGCGGTCAAAGTTTTTATTTCTATTTAAATCTTAGTTAGTACAGAAATTAATACCTCAGTTAGATCTATAATTTTTAATTTTTCGCCTTAAAGCATATTCTGAAGTTAACACGAACAAATTATAATTTGAATTGAATGATTACAATAAAATCCGTAAAAGTTAGCTCGAGATAAGTCGTTTTAGTTTGCAACCTTGCAAATACTGAACTTCAGACTATTTCGAAATCAGAAATGGAAAATTTCGTGATTACTGAGAAGCTATTGATAAGAAGTTATTCTGAGCATTTATTGCACAGCTTAATACTAATCATGCATTTGCACGTGTAATATATGCACTTAGTAATAATTATTGTGTTATTTATGCGAGCAATTTGTACTAATTCACTATTAGTGCTAATGTATTTTTGGATCATAATCATTGTATCTTAATCTATATTCAAGGGTTTTTGAAATAGAACCTAAATCAATTGAGTAATTAATAAGTTCATTGGGACTTATTTTCTAGGAGAAAAATTAATCAACATTTGAATTTGCAATATTTTGTATCTTATTCGAAATAAGAGTCAAATAATAGTATAGTAAGGTTCTAGCTTATGGTGCATTTTGATTTGTTTGAACTACTTGTGAACTATTTGTGAATCTTTTATGATTTGTGTAAGTAGATATTAGTTTTCTGTGACGAACTGTGAAGTTACCCTGAGGGAAATTCGTTTATTGTATTATCACTGATCTGTTATCATCAAAACAACTTATTAAGATCTGATTGTAATTTCTACAATCAATAAACTTGTATACAACTTAAGAACTACTTTGAAGTTGTATTTGAAATAATATTGATTTTTCTAATTAAATTAGCTTTGTTCTTTAAATCATATAAAGAATATTATTTAGAAATAATCTTAGTTGAAAGATTATTCAGTTTTACAATACTGTGTTCACAATACTGCTCAAACAAAAGTTTTATAATGATTCTACGTTTTTAAGCATAATAAAGTAGATTTCTATTATTCCTATCTTTACCTACTTTATATTAAATTGAGTGTCGCGTTAACAATGATATTACTTCAATAAAGAGACATTATCATTTTGTAAAATTGCAAGTTCTCGAAATTCTTTAAACTTTGATCAATGAGCATAAAACTGAAAAAATGATTCACAGATATCCCTATTATGGATAGGATATGAATAATTTCAATTATGAGCTATTATACATAATAAGCGCTATTCGCTACATTTTGAATAGATCGCGTACAGGCTCAGACTCATCATTTTCTGAACAGAATATAAAGCTTATGGCTATCCTTTTCAAAGAAACCTTAAGTATATGTCATTTGTCCATTAAAGGTGATAAGGAGGGCGAAGATCGAACTAAGCGTTATGGGATTTATCACTAGTTGAAATAAGCTTTCCTTGGTAATGATCAAAATCTCACAAAGTTTTACTGAGTCATATTTTTCCAAAGCTTTTGTATACTTTCTGAAGTCAAGTCTTAAACTAGAAGTGCGCGCAATCGTGATCAACATGAGATCAATAGTTATACAGTGGAACACAATAAATTGCATATCTTCTCACACTTTCGTTTCATTGTGATACTAAAAGATGCCTCAAAAAAGTTCGACTATAAAGCTATTAACTTCGCTATAAAAAATGTTATGAACTCCATAAACTTTATGGAAAAAGTACTGAAAATTGTTCTCAAAAAAGTTGCTTTGACGAAACGTTAGAAAACAAGCAATTGTTTCATATCTATAATTTATTTGAATAAGACATCCAATTTTTAATAGAAAAATGTCTTCTGAATACATATTGCAATTTGCAAATGAAACCATTGTTCAGGATGGAATTTCAAATAAATTCAATTCAAGCGTAAACTACAAGTCACCACCACTTGAAGCATGTGATAGTTGGAAGCAGTTATTACTGACTCTATTATATTTGTTAACATCTTTGATATCATTTACCGGAAATCTTGTATCAATTGTTGTACTGGTTGTTGGTAAACGTTCATCACCTGAATTGAAAAAATATCTAATTAATTTATCCATATCTGACATATTGATGGCATTATTTTCGATACCCTTCACATACACTGATTTCATGTTAGGTCGTTGGGTATTCCCATCAATTCTCTGTCCGTTCGCACAGTTCATAACTATATTCTCATTGTCTGCGTCTGTTGGTACTCTAACTGTTATCGCTGTCGAGAGGTTTGTGAATAAATTTTATGTATGAATAAAATTATTTTTTATGAATGTGTAACTTTTATTTTTGTAAATTAGTTTGAATGAAAAACTTGCAATTATTGTTTCTGAAAGCATTGCACTGAAAAAAGCTGCACGAAATCAAAAAATCTTGCATTCAATCAGATTATCCTAAATTTATGATAAATACAATATAAATGCAAATGTTTTATATGATTCTCATAAAGCCTACTCATATAATTTATCCTTTAACGTAGCAAATCCTTAAAAGCTATGCAGAGGCTTTTGAAAAAAATCTTTGCTTTGAAAAATATGAACAAAATTTTCGCTAAAACTAAGCCTTATTGAGAGAACACGATTCAGTCCTAAAAGGGTCGTAAAGTTAATAGCACAAAAACCATAAACAAGTTTAAAAATAAGAGAAAATCGTATTCCTACGCTTCAAGAATAAAGTTTCAAAATTTCTGGCATAGCTTTAGAGTATAGGACTAAAACAAAAATATTTTCACTTCTTAACCAATTATAGTTGTTTTCCTATTGATTTCCAATATCCTTTCTCATACATTCAGTTTTGTTCTTAATTATATCTGTAGGCCCGAGAGAATTGCTGACAAGTTAGTCATGTCTTTATAATATACAAATACATATAGTATGTGGTCAGTTTTTTCCAGGCTTTAATTCTGAATAAAATCTCTTGAAGGAAAGTGCATTTAATTATTCCAAAAGACGTATCGATCAACTAGATTTTTGTACAGTCTATTCCGTATATAATGAACGTGTCGGTGCAGCCGAAAGCATTCATTATAACTGGGATTTACTATAAGTGTTCTAATTGAAAAAGTTGACTATAGATCTTAACTTCAAAATATTTACTTTCTAATAACTTTATATAGGCTAAAATAGCGGAATTAAGCTAGTTCAAAGAAGTGTAGCCCTATAAACCGATAATTTTTAGAATTTTTATGAAATTCTCGATGATTCGCTACATACTTGAGAGGAGCTTACAGCAGCTTAATACTATTTATTCTGCGTGTATGCAATTTTTTTTTACTATAACAATAATTCTTATAATAGATTTTACTGGATGAGTGTTTGTTCAAAACAACGTATTCACTATAAGTAGGTTTACTATATCCTGGATAAATTGTACCATTGAATGTCAAATTAATGATTCTCAAAGTAATTCTCAAAAGTATGAAATGTAAGAATTCATGGCGAATTTCTTTCTAGTTTTCACTTGAAGCCGGGTATATTTATAAAATTAATAGTAACAAGGGTCATTTATTAATCACTACATAAATTTTGAGAAGTCTTTATCAAAACATCAATCAAACTGAAACTTATTACTCATCAGTCAGTCCATAAAACAGTCTTTGTCTTTGCAACGTTTTCAATATGCTAGCAAAATTAATAAAGTAACTTAATTGATATTCCAAATGTTTAAACGTCAGCTCAACTGCTTAATAATTAGTTTCATAAAAGGTGTCGAACATATAGTTTAATTTTACTAACATAATGAGACATGCTTCAGTTATAGAAACATTGCTAAAACAAGGTTGTATTACAGACTTACTATTTGACTCAATGATGAATGATCAGTTTCATTTTGATTAATATTTTAATTAAGACCTATCTCAAAATTTATCTTATCAGTATTACTATTCAGTTCAAGTACGTCTTAATATTGTACTTTTTGTATATTAGAAAACTCAAATTGCTCATTAAAAGTTTCCAGATATTTATAGTTAAAATATTACCCTTGAAAAAAGCGATGAGTGTCTCAGACAAAAAAGCCTTATTAGTGTTCATGAACCAGCTTTTGATTAGGAGTTGCTACAGTATTCAAACCTCATTCAATTATGATAAAATAGAATCAACTCGTGTTTCTTAATTTTAAAAAGCATTTCATGAGACTTTATTATAACCGCATACGAAATGTCGCTTTTCCGAGATTCGATTCAAACTTCCAAACTAAAAGCTTCGAATAGATAAAAAGTTTTAAGTCTATTCAAAGATTTAGCTATACTTTTCTCGTGTTATTTCGATAATATTGATTTTTATAAAGTTTTTTCCTAATGAAATAATGGAATGTTAATAATACACTAAATGTGTGATGATATTTAGAATTTCCTGAAGTAATTTTCTCATAAAGGTTCAAGTTCTATGAAAGAAGTTTTCATTCATTGACTAACTTTGTTTTGAAATGATATTTGATTTAGCTTTGAGCTAGTCTTGCATCAAGTCCTTTCAAAATCGAATAATTAGTTTATTAAGCGGAAAAATATCGACATAAAGTTATTGTATAGCAGTTTTTCAAAGTTTGTTCGATTGAAACTCCAAACATATTGTTGAAAGCAATTTCAAATAAAATCTCATCAACGATTAGTTCAAACAATAGAAGAAGTAATGAATAGATATAAGAAGATAAGAAGTGTTCATAAAATGATGCCCGGAGTATTGACTCTAACGTTGAGTTTATTGTCCATAATTCTATGCGTTTAGTTCACTGGCGACAAAAGGAAATTTACAAATATTGAACATAAACTAAATGATGATATACGTTGCACAATGTAAAAAAATATAAATTCATATTACTTTTGATATATCCCTAGATCAAAAATAATTATAAAAATCATGCTGAGAATATCTTTTAAACTTGAACTAACTTTGAATTTACTCTTTGATAGATTCCAAAACACTCCGGTTATCTCCTGAAAACATGCCAATCAATATTAATTCTACATTTGAGCTTTTCTTTATAATTAATGAAAAACAGCCTTATATAACACGAATAATTAAAGTTGTTAACTAATTCATTTTTATTATTCTTTATATCAGTTTAAAATAATAATATTTTCTTTGGGGATTACTAAATAATTTCTGTTTGTTCAAAGTTTAGAAAGCAAACTGAAAACAGCTTAAAAGACAGATTATCCATGATTTCTACCTCATATTCATCTTTATTAAGATTGAAAGGAGAACTTTTAGTTTGGCCAAACGTAAATACTAAGCTTTTCATCCGTAAAAGATTTGGATTTTTCACTTGAACTAAGAATTTGAGATCTTACTAAACTTATCTTCTAAAGTAATTTTCTTGCAGTCTTTCTCTCTTGATACATTCGGTAATCTTTATTTAACCATTTTAAGAATAAATGTTTGAAAACATCCATGCTTATTGAGTACTAAATCAGTTTTTTCAAATTTATTGATTTCTCTTTTTCCAAATACTTGTCATTTTAAAAATTTGTTACATAAAATTGTCGAGCACAAGTCCATTTTTGTAAATCACCTGAAAGCTTTTTGAGAGACAAATAATATAGTTATACTTAATTCTGGACAACAGTAAAATTATCTCATATTACTATTGCTGGAGAAATTATTATTCTGTCTCGAAATAGTTATGAATTCCTTACAGGATCTTCCGAGACATGAGACAACACAATATAGATGGAACTTTTTGGGCAAACTAAATTGTTAATAGGTTTCTCATATTTCCTAAGCAATATTTTTGCTTACATTTCGAAAAATCATTTGAATATTAATAAAAAAATTCGAGAAAATTGTTGGAAAGTTTAAAATTAAGGCTTAATCCACTAACACTGACAAAGATAACAGCATTTATTCTAATATATATTTATTGATCGTATTTCTCTTCTAATACTAGGTTATTTTTCTTAATAAATATCGTATCGATCTGAAAAGTAACATGTGCAGACATTCAAAAGATAAAGATTCATCTTAATTTCAAAATTCATTACAAATTTGAGCATCAGCTGATGAAATGGGTGATATCATTAGCTCTACTTGGGATAAACAATATTATGAGATTTGTGACTTTAATTATTAGGATTTAAACTGATTTAAATCTGAATAATAAGTAAACTCCTCTAAATTAATCAGTAATTTTGTGCCAATTAAAATAATGCATAATTATTAAGCAAATCAGAACTTCTCTCATTAGTTTCAGTTTTAGATCTAATTTTATTTCTACTTTCATTAAGCAATTAGTGCACTCGAAGTATTTCTAAAATATATATTGGAAGTAGCTTTTCACAAAATCTAGACTTACATTTTAGTCAAAACCAATTTTAGAGTTCTCAGTGAAGCAGAAAGATAAAATGCGTTGGACTCGTTTTGACAATTCGAGTCGAATGAGACCATATGAAATTTGATAGAAGGTCATCTTGAGTAATCGACTTGATTGATTCAGTATAGACTTATTAAAAGTATATTTTATTGAGACCGAATTATTGGGGTCTGAGCTGACGTGGCCAAATTGTCTGGATCTGAACTGCTGGGCTAAATTGACATGAAATATTTAAGGGTATATCTATTGTCAATTGATGTCTTGTGGAAAATCGTTAGAATCATCATTAGATTGTTTCAAAACAAAAAAATTTAAGCTTATAGTGAACAAGATATAGTATTTGTTGAAATTTTGCAAATGGACTGAAATCTTTCTCTAAATTTATTGATTTTCTAAAGCTGTGTCATGCCATGCACAAGCGGAAGGCTATAGTGTAATCCTAACAATTTACGGATATTATAAATGGTTATACTAATTGTTACATTATAGTCAATATGCATAAAACTATTGGTTACAAAAGTTTCTCGAATATACAACATGATATATAGATTCATGAATTTTCTATTCACAAACTCTTGAATATCTTATTTCATAATTGAAATTTAAGAAGTTATTTAGATTGATTCGAAGATTCTAGAAAAATACTCTTGTTTGCACTAGTGTTATATCGCTTATCGAAAGCCAAATTCAAATTGAAAGCCATCAGGCAATTTCACTAGAGCCAAATTAAGCATAATCACATAAAGCTAAATAGAAGTTTTGAAAGCAAAACAATACTAGTTTATAGGCCAAAATGATATCATTTTTATTGCTTTTGATCAAAGTTAATTGTGTTTCATAACATTCAGCAATTAGACTATAAATGTATTTTTACTGAAAACTTTAAAATAGTAAACATTTTATTGACTTAAATTGAATATGCATTGAGTGTCAGAACAATTAGAAAAATATTAAAAATATAGTCGAATTCAAAAAAGTGTTAAATCAATCGGTCGCTAATATCACATTATATATGAGTACATTTTCAACTGTTTTATTCCGAAATCACTGAAAAGTAATTTGCCGAGATCTTTTATTTCTACGAACTGAAACTTGTGTTCAGTTGTACTCTAGCATATGAATTAGACCACTGGATTGACAAGACTGTAATTCAAAATTTTGATGTCAATAACATTTTAATGATGTCGCTTCTGTCAGCTTTAAAATAGGGTCCAAACATTATTTTAAAGTATCATTGAAATTAATACTTGAAAAGAAACTACTTTCACAGATTTGACATATTGTTTTACAAAGAGATCAATATAGCCTTTTTGACGTTACTTGTACTTATGCTCTGCGAAAATAACAATCAAACTTCACAAACTAAAGGATGTGATGAAAAAATTTATAAAAGAAGAAACAGAAAAGAGTGAATTATTGCTGACATTACAATCATTCCTCATCTCTTATTTAATTTATTCCATTGTCTTGCTCACACAATACAATAAAATGCATTTGTTGTACAGTCGAACAGTAAAGTATACGTCAAACAGCTTTTACAAGCCTAATATACTTAGGGATCACTCTGGTATTAAAGTGGTTAATATGTTGGAAAATTTTATAAAATTAAGTTTGGTCCAACTTATGACAAAACAAGATAATGAACTTTGTTTCTTTAGTCTTTCCCTTATTGGCTTATATTGATTTTTAAGCGCACAGTTGAGGTACACTTTATCGTCCAACTGTACTTATTGAACATGATTGTAAGGCTTTTAACGTAACGCAACTACCAGTATATTGGATGAATTGATATGCAGTTTGGCATACTATGAATAAATCTGATTATTCTTATTTTCATTACGCTCAAGGCTTACAAAATTCTTATATATTGCAACTCTTGTTCGAGCCCAGTATTTCAGGATATCTAGTTTCTAAGTTCTATCAAATTTAATTTTAGAGGGTGTAAATCGTACTCTCTTCTAGAATGTTGAAAATCCAGTAATTCACTAAGTATTAACTGAAAAAGTGATAGAAAATTTATTAGGCTTCAAAGATAGTATCTCTATTAGATGATTTCGCAAAGAGCTTCTAAGCTCTATTAACAACAATGCATAGGAACGTTGATTCTAGAAACAAGGTAAATTTCCATAATTACTTATTTTTATCGTCGACGAAATATTCAAATGACCACATAATTAAATATCCATAAAGCTATGATCAATCTTATGAAGAATAATCACTTCCTGGGTTGAGGATTTTCAAAAAAGTGAGACTAATTGATTTTGCATAAAAACAAAAAGAATGAAATCATGCTCATTAAAGCCACAAGATGAAGTAATGAGTAGAAAATTAAAGGCTCTTCATTAGTGAACAAACATTCCGCACAAAAATTCTATGAAATGAATGTAGTGATACTTGATATAGATTTTGAAATTTAAGTTTACGGTGAAAAGGTGAAACTTAGCAAAGCACTCGTACTCTTAAAGTTGATAGAAACTAATTAATGCCCTTTTGTTGACTGAGAAGAGATTGAATGAACAAATTTGTGTTAACTGTTAATACTTGGCATTAAGCTAGGGTGACCACCTCTGGCTTGTTTCATGACGGGACAAAAATATCAAAGGGGAGACCCTACATTTTTTTGAAGAAAAATATAGTTTTCATTAGTCATTAAAAATATTTGGGTGTCAAACAATGCATTCTAATATTAAAACGTTAAAAATTGTTAATCATGGTTTATTTCAAAGGCATACATCTTGTTAGAAATGGCATCTTTCATAAGTCCTTCAAAAGTAAGAAATACTGGTTTATATAAGATATAATTCAAGTCAGAAAAGATTAATTTAATAACTTTTGGTGTTCAAAACATTAAACTGGTTTTCTTGATCTCTTATTATTTGTAAAATAAATTCAATATTTGAATTTCTAAGAAGTATTTTTCTAAACACATTTTTCAAAGTGAAGGTTGAAAAACGGGACAACCAATTGTCTCGTAGAGAGTTTTTGGTCTGACGGAATTTATGTCTTTTATCTTTAAAAAGACGGGACTGTCCCGTCAAAAACGGGACGGGTGGTCACTCTACATTAAGTTTATGAGAATAGGCTTTAGCTTACGTGCATTTTATATTTAAAAGTTAAATAATATATATATCACATCACTTAAATTAAATTGAGTCATATGTCCATAAGTCGCATTTAGTATGTATTTCAACTTTTCTAAATAATTATTTCAATAATAATCAGTTAAAATAAACAATTTTTTAAATTTGAGTGATACTTTGGGAACGTTTTTCCCAATTGAAGGCTGTCGCTTGTGCACCACTTCTTAGAAGAACTTCACACATACTTTTTACAGTAATTTATGCATGAAAGTACCAATTCGAACTTTAGTGTCTGTTATTTTAGTTTTAAATACGAATCATTGATTTGATTGAAGAAGAACTGACTTAAGATCAATGAGTTTAGAATTCGTTCACCATGAAAGGAGACCAATATTTTCCTATGGACCACTAGGCCCCGTCCGATTGTGATGAGTGACATATCATTTGAAAGGTCTTTTGAGGCTGAACACAAAAGTCTCTAGAGACTTTACCAAAGTCAATAGTTTTCGAGTTATGAGGGAAAAATCACCTTATGTTAAAAATAAATTTTTCGGATTTTTAGCCACAAAAATATAACATTTGTGTTGCCCGCTTCCTACCACGTGAAGGTAAACCCGAAGGAAGCATAAAACTAAAACCAAAACTAAAAACAAACTAAAAAACTATAAAATAATTAATCTGTGTCAGTGCTATCCGGATAGGTAAAATCTTTGAAAAAATCATCAACTCTGTAACTTCCTATAACTCTGTAGAGGCTTCCTCCATGGTACGGATCTAATTTGGCTTTACGAGACCTTTCTAGATATATGAATTTTAAAAGGGTTTTGGCTTTAGTACGCATAAATTGTTAATTGCCGTTCCATTCCGAACCTTTTGAAGCTTATAACTCGGAAACGGAATGAGACAGACTAAAGTTATATATATATTTGAACTCGGCAAAGTAAGATCTATCCAATGATACTAAAATCAGCGGAGCCCAAAAATATTGATATTCTTTGTGTATATTGAATATTGTTTGAATCTAAGCCTTACGTTTAAGACTAAAAACCGGAAGTTATATACATATGAGTTTTGATTTCACTAAATTATTCGACTCATAACTTATGGCATAATAATGTAGAGATAAGTGTTTGATAAAGTTTCCTGGTGAAAAATACAACAAAAAAACATATCCTTTAACTTGCGAACAAATACGTTAAATTCTGAGGCAATTAGTTCAAGAGCAAATAAAATAAAAGATCAAGTCAAGATTTTATTGTTCTCAAATATAGACAAAATTATCGAATATAAAAGATAATATATTTTTAATATGATATTTTTAAATTAATAGAAAATCAAGTTTTTAATTATATGTTTCTACTTTTTAAAATTTTTGGAACAGCTGATTTTTATTTATACAAGAAATGGTTGATTTTATTTGTATGAACAAAGATGATATAACATATGAATGATTTGCATACTATACAAATGATTGCTAGTGTTCAGGTGAGTCTAAAGTCAAATTAAAAGTTTTATAAGAGTATGAAAGGAAGTAGTATAACTCGTAAACTTTTAATAATTGGGATTCCGTTTCAATTTAAAAGTGGTCTTCAATAATTTTCATGCTCACTTTTTATATTATTAAAAGAAAGACTCGGGTTCAGAAAATATTCATATAAGCTCTAACATCAAGTGTGTAGAAATACTCAAGCACTTCAACACTAAGAGGGGTTCAAATTTTCATAAATCATGCGAGCTTTTAATTATTAAAACTTAATCGAGTATAAAAGATTATGACTAACGAGCTTATATTTAACTTTTTATATATCACTTCTAATGATAGCCGTAAAAACTTTTGCATGACTGACAACTAAGTGAATGTACATAATTTTACTCATCATATTTCATAAGTATGAAACTTTATTGCATTTCTATATAAAGAACTCTTCGCCCATTTCGCAATCAAGTACGACTTTGAACTATCGTGCGATTCGTATTATTATAAAAATAGCTCAAACTTCCTCATTAAAAGCATAAGTAACAGTGTTTTACTCTCCGCAGAATAAATTATTTCGCCTGAGAAATTACAGTCTTGATTTAAGAATCTTAAGTGTCTAGGGCTCTTTCCTTAATTTACAATACCATGAAGAATAAGTTAAACTAAGAATTATCTTAAAGTATATCTCATGACGGAAATCAATATATTAAGAGAAAATATAAGATATGAAAACCATACTTTCTTAAATACTCGAAGGGATGTCTTAGGAAAATCTGAAAAACCGAAGCAAGTTTAACTAATCATATTTGTGCGAAAACTTTTCTCGAATTTAAACATTTTTAAGTTTTCAGTCTCTGACTTTAGGAAATGTTGCCCGATTTCTAAGGTCGATGATCAAAAAGTTCTCAAATTCCCAGTTTTAGTTCTATTTTCACCTCATATAACGCTCCTGTTTCACCCTTCGTCTTGGAAAAGTGAGTTTATAAAGTATAATTTTATCTAGTCACATATTTATCTAGGTCAATTTTAGGGAACCCATATCTTTGAGATCGTCTGGAGGATACACCCTGCCTACACCATTGACAAACTCTTCATGAAATTGAATTTTGGCTTGTGTATTATATGTAACCTGGTATTGTCGTGACTCATGCTGATATTTTCTTATGTCTAACAAACGTACTATAATGTACGATAATTCACTTTATAATGATATACAGATACCGAAAACAACTGACTGAGAGAATATTCTTATGTTTAGGTGTAATTTCGATTACGTATACAAAGTTTCTAGAAGGTGTTTAATTCTAATAATAATGATATAATCTAATAATACATCAATTTTCCTTAAGTAAATCTCTACGCATCTCTACTTTACTGTAGTTGCTTCGCATCTTTAATATTAAAGATAAATGGTAATGATAAATGAGTTATATTTTCAATGGTTTAAATTTTTTATTTTGTAAAAAGACTTTCTAGGCATACTATAGAAATAAGTTTAGTTAAAGCTGTGTGGCATTTCATTGCAGTAAACGCCTGGCGATATAAATTTGCCTATTAAAACTTTCATTTGAACTCACTTTTTGAACAAATACGTTAACTAGGGTGACCAAGTGTCCCGCATTGTGCAGGACCGTCCCACATTTAAGAGTTGTATCCCGCATACCGTATGCACCCCTTGCGGGACGGAAAATGTCACATATTTTAAGATTTATCTTAACAGATTTCCACTGTATATTTTTATTTAATGCAAATAATGTTATTTTGTTGTCAACACATTTCCTATCTTAAAATATGTGGAAGTCTTTAGATAAAAAGAGTTTTAATCCGATTATCTGATACCTTGTTTTCATTCACATAGTGCGTGACTCTTATAAAGTGCAGCTCTCAATCAAATCTTTAGTTTATATTTCAAATAACTGTTATTTCAAACTGTGATTAGTAACATCAATCAGATTAAAACTCTTTTAAAAAATTTTATAAGGAGGCCAAAATTTTTTGTCCCGCATTTAACAGTTTTTGACTTGGTCACCCTAGCGTTAATTCATAGGCCTTTTACTACGGATTAAAAATCTTTCTATATTCAATTCAGTAAAGTATTTTTAATCCATAGTGAAAGGCCTATTCGTTAACGCAGTTGTTCTAAAAGTAGGTTCAATTGAAATTTTTAACAGGCAAATTTATACCGCCACAAGTTTATATGCTCTAACAATTGCAGGTAACGTCTGAGAGCTCAATTATTTTTTATATTCTATTCAATGCTATTCAACAAAGTTCGATATGCTTATTAACTTACCAAGAGTTTTAAAAGAGCTTTACACAACACATAAATAAAACCATATTCAGCCACAATATGGTCAAAAGACCACTTAATTTTGAATAGATTTTGAATTTCAAACTTCCAAAACATTGAATTTTAATTTTATTATGATACTTATAATTTCTCAGGAGAAGTTATTCGTGTTCAGTAAGGTTTCCAGCCGCCCTCCTGTGAGGACAACTGTCTTCCAACGGGTTTGGGTAGGACTATAAGATGTTTTCCTTGGAAATAAGTCAGCAGTGTTATGTCGTGCTTCATATGATGTTTCTAAAGTCTATTTTATATCAATACCTTACTTATTGGAACAAAAAAGTTTATTCTAGCTATGCAAATGAATTTCGAAAGAAAGCTAATTAAATCATGAAATGCAAATTTCAAACAGTGAAAACAAATTTATTTCATTTTCTTTAAATACGATTTATTCCACTGATGCCAGTGCCGTAATCAGAAATTAAGTTTGGTGTGGCTAAAATTTAAAATTAATTGAAATGATATTGAAATTTAGCTGGAATAAATACAATCTTATTCCAAACATTTTTCATTTGATTCTTATTAATGAATAGCTGGTTGAATAAAGTTTTGTTTGAAATTTTCTATAGTTTAAGTTAATTATTTAAAATCTCTGGTGGAACTGTAGTTCCCTTGTCCTTGGCGCTTGTTACAACTCTGATTAATATCGGCACAAGTATCTTAAAAAGTGAAATTTAATATTAGAATTTTAAGATTTCTTTTGTTGTTTTGAGACACAATTTCTTACAGTTTTTGATGATTCATGACAATCATAAAACTTGTCGCAAAAAATTATGGAAAACTAGATTTTCGATATAGAATTCACAGATCTTTATTCAACAGCAGATTAAGTTTGAATACTTTCAGTGTCAGTGTATCAAAAAAGATCCAGACTTCTTTTAAATTTGGTATATATTTAAGTTGTGTGAGATATCAAATTTTGTTAATCTAAGTAATTACTTAGTGACCGATACTTTGATTCCTTCACTGTTTTGATGAAAGTTTGCCGTTAACATAAATCATTGAGATGCCAACATTTCATCGAGTGAAATCTAGAGAAAAATTTCAAACAGGGTACTATAAGATGACTTGAGAATTATTTTTAGTGAGTTTCAAATCAAAGGGGAGACCAAAATATTAATCTACAGCTTTAAACTTGTGCTTAAGGCTGAAAATATTGTCTCAAAGCTGAATCACTTCTAAGTTTGAAACGTTTGTTTCCCAACTACGTCTCTGAGAAAGTCCATTATCCTAAATATAGAATAAACTAAATTTTGTAACAAATTATCAAATATTAAATAAATTGAAATTGAACGTGTAATGTAATAAAAAGCTTAATTTCTGAAATAAACTTGTTTCACTTTTATCAAACTCCCAGAGAAGGCTCAATAGACTAGGAAATGAATATTTATGAATTTGGGCATTTTTAAGCTATTGTATTTCTATTGACATGCGATATAAACGGTTTATCATGACCTTTTGCACGAGGGGGGGGGGTACAGCAAAAACTAAAAATGATAGAAACGCGATTCAAATTTTAAAATATTCTTTATTATAAATGAGATTAATACACGTTCAGTCAATAATTTGTATGTCCATCGTTTGCGTGGTGAATAGCCTGAAATCTTTCCGGATAAGATAAAAACAGAGATTCAAATAACAGTATCATTTTCGAGCGGTTGTAAGACTTCAGTTATGTGTCTGGTTAAGGTTTTAATTGGATATTTATTCGGACCAATGTCAGACAGTATCCGGGTTTCGACCTTATCTTTGATGGTCGATCCAATATGTTCAGCTGGATTTAAATTCAGCGGATTACCGGGCCAAATGTCGTGACCCCAAAGTCGATGTTACTCTCCAGAAGCAGCTGTTGAGTGGCTTTAGCTCTCATACAAGGAACTTTATCGTGAACCAAAGTCACATCTTCAACAGAAAGAACATTTTCGCTATTTTGCAAAAAAGGAATGACTTTGTTTTGCAGAATTATTTCTCTGTCTAGTTGTACCAATTATTCTCGTTTAGAAAGTATATTAAAAAACAAGTTTCAAAAAATTTATATCTTTATCGGTTATTGCTGTACTCCCCGTGCAAAAGGTTATGATAAACCCTGTAGAGGCTTTATAGATAATTTCTCGTTAGTTTTACTATTAATTTTACTTTGTTACCATTTTTTTATCGATCTGTCGGTTTCTCAAAGATTTGAAAGTAATATCTTTATGGGAAATGAAATAAATATTATTGTATTATTAGAGTTTCAAAATAGAGCTCCGAACCTTTATTTTCTGAAAATTCGAAGTGTAACCAAGTTAGAGAATTGGCATCCCTAATAAATCATCAAAAATTTGTAGATAATCGTAAAATTTAATATAAGTTTTGAACTCTTAAACTCTACATGAGTATATTGGATTTGCGAAATTCTATTTTCAAATGTGTAATAGTTATAAGCATCGGAAATATTTATCCTTTTCGAGAATCATTGACTTCAGACTCTATTGGATTTGAGTTAGAAAGTAATATGAATCTCAGTTTCTGGGGCTGACAACATAAATTTCAAACAAATTATTTTAGATAATGTGAAACTCGTTTAAGCTGAAATTATTTGAATAAATTACTTAAACATATAAAAAATAATTTTTAAATGTGCATTAAATTAGTCAAAATACTTGAATATTTAATTTCAACCTTGTCAGTTTTCAATAATTTATGTAATTTAGTTAATCAAAAATAGATTTAGAAAACAGAAACTCGAAATCAGCTCAATATCTACTTAATATAACTAATTTCATTTTACATACTTTACGTTCACTCTTTTATTAAATTAAGTCGAGTATTAGAATTTGATCCAATTAAATGGACTAAAATCTAAAGTTGCGTTTACACAATAAAAAATTTTAAAATAAGTATGGTTTCTGAAACAAACTTCTTTAAAGCAAACAAACGGATTAAAAATTGGAAGACCTAGATCAAAAACTGAAACTTAGCGTTTACATAGTGAAATATGTTTAGCAAACTTGGTTTTGCAACAATCAACGAGATATAAATATTGTGATCAGAGATAGATATTCGCCTATTGTTTCTATAATGAAGGCTAAGTTTCTTCAAAGTCTTTTCATTATCATATATTTGAACGAAATTGAGGTGTGAACACGTTGTTATTTTTTCTTTTTTTTAAATATACTTTAAAAACAATTTTACAAAAAGGCGGAAATCAACTATTAGTATTTGGTTTATATTTGCACACTGAATGACAGACAAACAGATGATAGGTTGTGAGAGGTGCACCTATTGACTGATGTGCTTTAAGAAAGTCTATTTCGATTGGAAGTTGCACTGAAACATATTTCAGTAGAAGAACAATGATCAATATCTTTGAAACAAGTATTGCAAATTTATTTCGAGTTTCCAAAACATCTGAAGCATTGCATTTAGACTGCGAAACAGATTTCAGAAACAAAGATTTCGGAAACTTGTTTTACAAATGTTTCGTCGCGTAAACGCACCTTAAAACTTAGTTTTGCAAATTGCACCGTATATACCTTTAATTTCCTGTAAAACGTTTAAATAATTGAATAAACTTAATCTAATACTACTTAACTCTGAAACTTAAGAGCACTTAATTTAGAATCAAATCCTATTATGAGTGAAAAGGAATGATTGAGCGCAATCTTTTTAATACTAACATACCGTAATTTATGGCAAAGTTGCTAACAAAGAATTTTTACTTGATCTTTAGACATTATGCAAAATTTGAAACTAATTGGTTTTTTGTTTCAGTTATACTCTGGAACTCTTAAGGTCTGAATTCTTATAGAAAAATTTTAGGCTTATAATTGATATGCAACTAAACAACTTTTCACTCATCCGAAAAATCAAACCAATTAAAGATTATAATAATTTAGTTATTGGTATTTGTACTTTTAGGTATATTGCAATTGTGCATCCATTCAGAATAAGTTTAATCCTTGAACGGAGATGTGCTTTACTTATGGCAATGGTTTGGATAATCGCGACACTATTGGCATCACCACAATTATGGGTGACTAAAACGGTGTCATTCACTCATGAAAATAATACTTATAATAAATGTAAAGAAGTTGCGAGTCGTACCTATAGTTCAACCTATTCTTTGGTCACTTTCATTATCACATTTTTATTGCCATTCTTTACACTCGTCTATGTTTATGGAAGTATTGGTGTCAAAATGTTTAAAAGACAAATACCAGGTATTAGTCGCTAGTTAGCAATTGTCGGTCAGTATATTCCCGAAGTTGTAAGCCCATAGATTGTGCACTGTTGGGCAAAAATTGAATTTCCAGGGCCCAAGTATTGCTTGCATTGGGATAAGAACCTCCATAGTAAAGGTATTGGCTTTACTGCAAATAACAAACTGTAAAGTGTGATGCAAAGTAGGAAAGTAATAAGTGTTTTGTATTATTGCTATCAATTAGATTATGAATAATAGTTTAGTTTATGAAGTTCTAAAGTCTTTCCTGCTTTGCATCAAATTTTAAAGTAACGGGGTGTAGGCAAATTATTGACACTAAACTTTAAGTGTGTAAAACTATTACGTATTAACGAATTCGAAGAAATTAAATACACTATGGAATTCTATATTAAATACCTGATAAAATAAGTATGAATACGTGGTTTCCAAACAAAGAATATTTATAAAAATAGCATCAAAACAAAGAGTTTCGCGATCGAGTTGTAAATTTTTACATAAATTGTATAAATCGTGACAAAACTGAAAGAGTAAGACACTTCGCACGTGAAAAAAGTACTCCAAAACTACCGAATTATTGAAAAGTTTGAAAATACTAACGAACATAAACGTGGTGCTGGACGTTAAACCTAAAATTTTTAGCTTGTCGATAGCTGATGTTGTTCTTGCGATCAAGCATTTTTCATCACTAATTTTCTTCGAGGTAAACATTTTAGGTTTAATTTCCAGCGCCACGTTAATGTCCCGTTGTAAATGTATTTTCAAACTTTTCAATAATTCGGTAGTTTTGGAGTACTTTTTCACGTGCGAAGTGTCTTACTCTTTCAGTTTTGTCACGATTTATACAATTTATGTAAAAATTTACAACTCGATCGCGAAACTCTTTGTTTTGATGCTATTTTTATAAATATTCTTTGTTTGGAAACCACGTATTCATACTTATTTTATCAGGTATTTAATATAGAATTCCATAGTGTATTTAATTTCTTCGAATTCGTTAATACGTAATAGTTTTACACACTTAAAGTTTAGTGTCAATAATTTGTCTACACCCGTTACTAATATGTTACTTGCAGTAAAGCCAGCACCTTTACTATAGACATATTTATTCCAATGCGCGATACATATGCACATGTACTGGGACCCCAGAAACTCTATTTTTACCCATCGTTGAGCTCGTTTCGATCATAAGAATCAATTGAAAGCTCACTCGAAATCATCTGAGATCAACTCTAAAATTCGACTTCGATTTAAATATCGAGTTTCGATTTAAGCATTATTTAATTTACAGAACAAAGCCAACAGAGGCCCAAAGATTATTTAAGACTTTGAGATCATTTTAAGATAATTTAACTAAAATACTTCATAAACACGAATAATTAGCTCACTCATGGTTGGACTTCCAAAATATTAAACACAAGAATATTTTCAAGAAACGAGAGTTTGCAATAAATAAAATTGTGAGCTATTTAGAGCAAAATTGAAAAGAATGACGAGATCCAAAAGAAAATAATAATTATTTAAATAGAGAACTTGTATTTATCAGTGTACTAAAAAATTAGGTAAGTTAGATTAAAGTATTCATGAGAGTGACGTTAAGATCACAAATAATCTTCGCGACTTATGTTTATTTTGTTCTTTAAGTTAAATAAAGTTTAAATTAAAATTCGACCCATTGAGTGAATCAGAGAGTGAATCTTTGAGCTGAACTCAGATAACTTCAAGTATGACTTTAATCGATTCGTTCGGTCAAGGTGAGTCAAACGATATATAATTTTTGTGTAAACAACGTTGGAAATATACTGATCTACGTTTGCTATGTTCTAGCCTACTAATGAGTATCGTATGAATGTAATTGGTTAAACATTTGAACGTTTTTGTTAAATAAGGCGACAATTCGTGTCAGAATAACAATCAAATCACTCAAAAGTTAAAAGCCATGAAAATCAGTGCAGTTATCGTATTCTTATTCATAATATGTTGGCTTCCCATTCAATTGTTCAATTTGATAATATGGTACAATCCGTTCCTACTAATAAGAATGTTAGGTTTAACGAAGGATACATATATGGCTCTATTCTTTGTCTGTCATTGGATCGCAAGCGCTCACTCTTTCGGTTTGTCAATAATTCTCATTGAAGAGCTCAATAAATGAAAAGGTTTAAACTTAACGAAAATTTTTTCTCTTTACAGTTAATCCAATTATTTACTGCTATATGAGCGCAAATTTTCGAGTAAGTAATTAAGGAATTTTATTTCGGTCATTGAACTATTTTCAACTATTTTCTCACATAATAGGAAGACTTGAATGCATTATTGAGGCGACTGTTGCCTCGATTTTGTAATAATAACTTTTACGAAGAGAGCGCCACCACTATGAGTGAAACAGCTAGAAAAACATCATTCACTAATTGGCGATCAAATTCTATTGAAACTTGTGTTTGAAAACACATTCTTGATAGCTCATTATATATGACTTATGTTTGTAATTAAAATATACCATATCAGTAAGTCCATTGATTAAAATAATATTTTTGTGTTATTTCTTATATTCATGTGATTTTCTCAAATAAAAGTTAAATTCAAGATGATTTCTATTAAGACCTATTTCTCTAATCCTAATAACAACTTATCTGATATTTATGTGGTTAAAGATTATAGAAGCAAATTTAAGAATAAAAATCATATAATTTTGGTAGAGTGAGCAATCTTCTTTCATTCATAACTATTTAATTTCAAAGATAAAATAATTTTCTATAATCTAAAGAAATCTACATTTCGATCAATCTTCTGTAAATTGTTTTATGGATTTTTAAATAAATGTTGAATAAAGTTATATTTTTGTTGAGTAAAGGTCTAAATAAAGTAAATGATCATATCTATAATGTATGTAAAGGTTGAAGTGTATTGAACTTCTAAACTTTTACATTCTTTCTCTATACTCAACATATATTTACTTATTTATTGGTGTTTCAAATAAAATTGTAAGAAGGGTCTGAGTATTTGGATTATTGGAGTTGGGACGACGGATTAAGCTTTTAAAGTCGTCCAAAAGTCTAATCCTTTTGTTGTCAATAGCCCTATCATCTTAATGTTTATTCATCATATACATCTAAAATAAAGTAAGTTTAACAGCATTAGAACAATAGATCTAAAGCAGTCAACAACAAATAAAATTATATTTTCAAACGTAAAACAAAACAAAAAATATATTCTTACATGTAATTAAAAACTCGAGAAATTTTATGGTAAAATATAGTTTTAATGGCATGTCCGACAACAAGCATAGGAGATGCAACTACTAAACCGTCCTCAAAACTTGGGGCAAAAGTTGTAATGACGGCAAGGAATCAGATAAAACCTGACAAGTTGCCTCAGCGGTTCAAAGTCTAGTTGCGATTAAACCATTTTTTATTAAAATTTTGCATTAAAATGTAGATCAAAAAACATATTTTCAATGATTTCTGTTTGAAACTATAGTTCTTATCAAAACAAATGAGAGTGATGGCAATTACATAACTGTTTCAAAAAAATGGGAACAAAATTAAAATGAATATAGAGCGTTTTTTGAAAAATCTATCAAGACTTTTTGAGTATACCTTATGTGAAGCTACCAATCAACTTGAGGTACAAAAAAACTACAGCTGTGAACAAAAGGTCTGAGCCACTGATGCAACCAAATGGCCGAACTCTTACCTTCAAATACCATTTTTAATCATTTACTTCTTACTTAAACTGCAACGAAGATTGTGTCAATTGACATGTTTAATACTCTGTTATTGACCCAAATGATGGATTGAGGCCAATTTTATTATTAGTTGATGGCGAGTAGAGAAGAGAATCTGCAGCGCGTTTCACAAAACGATCTGAGCTAAAGATCCGTCTTAACTCCAACATATTAAGACATTCGCGTTTCAAAAACGAATTTTGTCCTAAGATCGGACGGTCGAGTTAAGACAAATCTTAGGCAAAATCCTAAACTAAAACGTGATCTTAAGTCGATCTTAATACTGTTTTGTTTCACAAAACAAAATAATCATAATTTATATCTTAGAAATTGATAAAATTTTAAGACAAGTGAAGACTAGTCTAAGTAATATTTAAATCAGAAAATGTCTCATATTTTATGGTTATTGATGAGTGAAAGTAATCAAAACTTAAAGAACTAAGAATCTAAGTTAAATAAGTTCGGGACTAATAGTATTAACGACAGCGACTTCGGTCTCATTTAGTGTCACATCAGTCGGCAGTCCGCCGCCGGTCTGACGAGAATGAGAAGCAATGACCGCTGCCTTGGCTTTGGTTTCAGATTTAAATGTTATGTATTTTTTCTTAATTTCATTATCTGATCTCTTGAATCAGCTCTCATTGACTGCATTGACTTGATTTGTAACCTCAATCCAAGCATTTGTATTATCGGTATTTGAATTATTGTTTGAAAACTAATGTTTTGATAAGTATATTATACAGTATTTAAAGTGCTGGATAAAAACCTTGGACTCAATTATTGACTTTTTTCATTATATGCATCGACCAGTACTTTGATCTCTTCTGTAGTAAAATTAGATCTCCTTTTAGTCGTAGATTCTGCTTTGCCGTCTATTGTCGATAAAATCACTTAATTCGCAATTCAATTAATGGCTAATTATTTATTCTATTATTTACCATTATTTCAGTTACTCATACTTTTTAGTCAATCAAAACATAAATTTTTGTAGTTTTAAGCGAAGTTTGTTAAAAACAATTGACTTTTTATTAACTAAACTTATTTATAATTAAATAAAAATGCAATTTAAAGCTTATTAAGGCAAAAAATTACAACATTTGGCGGCCATTTGTCAGAAATGCAATCTTAAATCTGTTTCGATCTTAAGATCGTTTACTGAATTTAAGATTTGTCTTAACTTTTTTATGAAACAGAAAAATTGGGTGAATCCGGGCTAATGGGTCTAAAGGGGTTCCTGACCTCCCATCCCCAAGTGTGATATATCATTGGATTCAGTTCGTCAAGCTGAACGTTTTGATACCACACTTGACCACTTTTGACCGGAACCTAACCATTTCTGGACAAATCCCGACGGGAGTGGCCGACCCCGCCAAGTGATATATCATTGAACTCAGGACATCGAACTGAACATTTCGATACCTCACTTGGTTAATTATCTCAAGTAGTTCTCGAGATATCCATCATTGTTTGGTTAAGTACCTCGTAATGGATAAACCTGGATTCTCGAGTCGTAACCTAAACAAGCCTGATATAAACTAAGGGAGAATAAGTTAGGTCGCGAAGCGACCTAACCTATTATACCTTAGTTTAAATCAGGTTTGGCTTGGGTTACGACTCGAGAATCCAGGTTTACCCATTTTCGAGGGGGTTAGGTCTCGGTGGCCAGAAGTGGTCAGGTTCGGGTTGGAAGTAGTCAAGTGTGGTATCAAAATGTTCAGCTCGACGAACTGAATTCAATGGTGTATTACACTTGGAGGTAGGGGGTCGGGAACCCGCTTAGACCCATTAGCCCGGATTTACCCGAAAAATCTTAACTCTAAGAGCGATCCGATCTTTGCGAAAAATCCGATCTTAAAAATTTTAAGATCCGATTCCTTTCTGAAACGCACTGCTTAATCCCAATCCCATGTTTTATGGGAATGGGAATGGGGATGGAATATGTTTTAAATTAGACGGAAGTCGAATAGGACTTTTAAAATTTTAAACATTCTTATCCAAAAGTAACAAGTTTATTTACAGATATTATCTTTCACTTGACTTCTGATAAATAATAATTATGGATAAATAATAGCGATAGCATAAAGATGTAATGGTAGTGGAAATGGGAATGGGATGGGAGTGGAAACAAATTTTAAGCTTTGGATGGGATTGAGATGGGAATGGGAACAAAATTTATGAGAATTCTCTTCTCTAATGGCGAGGTGATCAGAATCGGACCTTCTAATGTGGTTTCGTGTATCAGAGACATTCTATCAGCTAACGGAGATGTGGCTGTAGATACTGTTAATCTCAGGTGAAAAACTAATTTTGAGACTAATTTCGTTAAACTTCATTTTGTTGAACAGAGACTGCAAAAGTTAATAAATTCAACATGAATTCAGCGGGAGTTCTTACTTTTATAAGCACTCTACTTTACGTAGAATTTTTTAAATATAAAGAACGAAATTTTTCAAATAATTTTTTATTTATCTATAAAGGGATATATTTTTGGGTTTTATGAACTGAAACTGACAACGTACCCTGGAAAATGGCTCTTTGGAATCTTGCACTAGATATCGAATGAATCAAGAATAATATCGAGTATTTTGATAGAGATTCAAATATGGTTGCAATAGTTGGGCAAATTGCAAGTAGTTGGATTTCTAGTTGTCTTGCTATATCCACAATAACAAGGAACTTATTCCAGAGCATAATAATGTTATCGAGTTCTACCATTCATCCGATAGCAATCGATGATGCACAAAATGTTTAAGGTGTGCGGCTAAAAGCAGTTAAACTTCTCGAATGCAACGGCAGTCGAATCACAAGTGATTATTTTACACCTAAAATGGTTGAATGTTTAAGAACTTCTATCATAGAAAAACGTGTAATCAATCATTTTTTTCTAAACTAAAACAAATCTATTCGGCTTGTGGGCTATTATTGCTATGAATGAAAATATTTTACCTGATATATTAGAAATAGTGACTACAAGGAGAATATCAGCCTGTTGATTAAGAGATTGAAGTTGATGGCACCTTCTTACTATCTTTAATATAGGATCAAATTGAATACAGTATAATTAATCCTAAAAATTTAAGCTTACTTCCACTAAAATTACTGATTAATAGAAATGATATATCAAATCTATGTATTTTTGGTTTATCTGAAAAAATTCGATCTATTGACACGTAAACTTGTGGCGGTATAAATTTGCCTATTCAAAATTTCAATTGAACCTACTTTTTGAACAAATGCGTTATTGAATAGGCCTTTCACTATGGATTAAAAATACTTTATTGAATTGAATATAAATAGATTTTTAATCCATAGTAAAAGGTCTATGAGTTAACGCATTTGTTCAAAAAGTGGGTTCAAATGAAAGTTTTAATAGGCAAATTTATATCGCCACGAGTTTACGGTAGGTACAACTATATGTGAATAAGTATTGACGTGTCTTACATTGAATTCGAAAAGATGTTATTTAATGATAACAGAGAGAATAAAAATTTTTCCGTACTATTTCATGAGTAAGTTAGGCAACAGAAAAGTAGCATGATCAAAATGAGTGCGTATCATTCAAATGATATTTGGCTAATATTCGGAATATCCTTCATACTAAATGACAGGCATTTGAATCTACAAAAGATATTTCCGAGCCAATGATTCATTTCGTGTTACGTTCAGCTTGAACTGGCTTATACGGAAAACGATAAACTGATAAGTTTTGAAGTTTATATTTACTTTGATCTTTTCAGTCATCCTCCAGCCCGGAATGGCGCTGAACGATGTAGAATAGCATGAAAATTATACTATTAATGTCAGCACAATTGCTCCTTTATATGAAATAACCAATATTCTAAGACTTCATACTAATTTTGGTAATCGTCTACAGACATCCGAGCTTAATTATTTATAGGAACATTACATCCATTTCAACTGATTTGAGGAATCATGTTAAATCAAATTTTTAGATGATTAATTTGGTTTTAAAATTTGCAGATGTTATAACAATACAATCGATATGAATCTTAGTGAGCATAGCTTCTTCAATATTTTTTTCTTTTATTAATTTTCTACTCATAATTAATTCATTTCTAAATTTAATTTTTATGTTATCACGACTTAAAATAATACATAAAAATTTAAGTTATATTGAACGTTAGGTCATTTTTAAATTTGTCGTAGTTGATCATTAATGTGTCGTCTCCTATATTTATGAAAGATTTTTAAAAAGTTGCTTACTTAATAGAAATAATTTATTTAATAGTAGAGAAATGCTATATTTAATATCTACCGTTTCGATAACTTCAATTACAATATTAGGTTGGTCAATAATTTTTGCGCCTCCATGCACCTACCGGTAATATTTTTGAGTTAAAGACAAAAACCTAAACTACAATCATTTATCAGCTTATGTTTCAAAGAAGGATGGATTGATAAGCCATTGTAATTGGGGACTGAGTTTTGATGGTATGATTCATTAGTATCTACAGTCCCTCAGTCCATACTAGAATAGAAATTGCCAGTTCCACGAATGGACAAAGTTATGAGACTTTTTCGTAAGTTATTTAACATTAGGCCTATGGGCGATCCCTTCGACTATGAGCAATTTTCTAAGTACCGCGCCCCAACGCCAGAGAGATGATATTTTGTATATAGTAAGGCAATGAGCCTAAGAAAATTTTGGATGGGTGTCCCAGAGTGGGACGCCACCTATAACATGGAAAAACGGTGTATCAAAATTTAGACATTTGACATATAACGCAATGTAGGTTTATTTTCGCTCTATCAATTGTTTTCATTGAGACATGAAATTCCTGCCGTTTCTGTTTAATGTTTAGAAATTACTGGTAAGTAATACTTTTAATTATTAAACAGAAACGGCAGGAATTTCATGTCTCAATGAAAACAATATAAAATAAGGACCGCTATATGCTCAAATGAAATAATACGAAATGAATAATTTACGAGTCTCATAACTGACAATTTCTATTCTAGTATGGAAAATCAATAGTTATACTCTCAATAAGCTATTTGTGGTTATATAGAGGAAAATTCGATTAAAAGGAAAAAAAGAAGTTATGAACAATCTAAAACATTTCCTCATTTGCTTATTCTTAAATTGAGGTTTTATTCTCGTCAGGCTTAAGGAGAAAATTTATTTAGTTCTAAGTGGTCTTTGATATTAGAAGTATTTTCAAAATAATTTTCATCAGATATGAGTTTAACAGTATCTTCCAATGAAACAATTTTCTATTACTTCTATCAATATTGGATAGATGTAACTGATCCAAGAGTCAAGAATTACCGATTAGTGAGTAGAGGACCAGAATTGATAGCAACTATTTTGGGCATTTGGCTATTATTTGTTACAGTAATTGATCCAAAAATGATGAAAAATCGAAGACCTTTTGAGTTGAGAAGTATTTTGTTATTATATAATGTATTTATGGTCGTATCGAATGCTTACTTTTTTGTATTGTCCATAAAATGGCTCGATTATGGAGAGAAAATATTTCAATTTGATATTCCTTCCAGAGATGACGTATCAGAACAAACTTTATTTGAAATCGATCAGAAAAGTCATTATCTTTATACGAAATTCATTGATTTACTAGATACTATATTTTTCGTATTACGTAAGAAAGATTCTCAAATAAGCTTTCTTCACTTATATCATCACTTCATGGTGCCCGTTCTTGGATGGATGGTCGCTAAAATCGTACCAACGGCAGCTCCCTTAACAATGTTCTCTTTACTTAACTCGTTTGTATGTATCCAAAAAAAAGATTCAAAGAACTAGGAAGTTTGATAAAAAATTGTTTTTTACTAAGTTTTTTCATAATAACGAACATACTATATTTTATCCAACTTAACGATTCACTTAATCATATATCTGCTTGCCTAACTAATACTTATTTTCTTATCCTTTTAAATTTACAGGTTCATATAATGATGTATTCGTATTATTCTTTGGCAGCCTTGGGTCCAGGAATACAAAAGTATTTGAAGTGGAAAAAGTAAACTCGTGGCGATATAAATTTGCCTATTAAAGCTTTCATTTGAACCCACTTTTTTGAACAAATGCGTTAACTCATAGACCTTTTACTATGGATTAAAAATGTTTCTATATTCAATTCAATAAAGTATTTTTAATCCATAGTGAAAGGCCTATTCAATAACGCATTTGTTCAAAAAGTAGGTTTAATTGAAATTTTGAATAGGCAAATTTATACCGCCACAAGTTTACACATAACACAACATCAATTGGCATAATTTGCTCTATTAATAACGTGGGGAGTTTTTAGCGCATTCTTGAGTAATGGCTATCCATCGGTTTTTTATTGGTTCGGTGAGTTTAGATCTTGATTTAGTAGAATTATTTGCTAAAGAGTGATATTTTTAATTATCTCGACCCTGATCACAATTTAAAGTTTGGGCTCAAAATCCGATATTTTTCTGGCTGTTCTGGGATTTTTATAAATCCTCTTATAAAAATGGAAATGTGAAGAAGTTGAATAAAAATCAATTAGGATGAAGATTCACAATTTTTTCAATAAATAAATGTAGGGATAACTGATAATTATTAATGAAATAATGAAAATTGGTTTTTTATTTCTATAGAATTGTATGAATAAAATTAGATTAAATTTGACTATTGAGTGAATTGATTTTATTTCAATGATGTGTTGTAGTATACAACTTTTATAGAAAACGATTGAACACAATTACTTTTTGTATGCAAAGTTTTTGATGCTTAGTTTATATCACCAATTCTTGCAAATAGTACAAATCACATGAATTATGACTCGCAACATAAAAACTGACAAAAACTTTATATCTATAAACCTTAGTTTTGCTTTAATTTTGCGATATACCTGGATGTTTATAACAACATAATGTAGAAGATTTATTAATTATGATGCGTATTTGAATTTTAAAATTTGAATTGAAAAATTTAGGACTTAGTGCTACGTTTGACGTTAGCTAATAACAAAAATAGAGTGGCCAAGCGTTCAGATTTCAGATTAAATAGTCCATAGTCCAGAGTGAACCACAATCTGAATGCGTTTTGTCAAGATTTTTCTGAATAATTAGATACTTCTGTCACAAATGCTTAAGCTTATTAGTAATTCAGAGTGTATTGATTCTAAGCTAATGTATTTCAACTGGCGCTCGGTACGAGATTTCGAGAGCCTTGACTCACTCGAGAATTCCATCTTACGATCCTGATCGAAAGCAATCAAGACTCTCGAAAGCGCTGAATCAAACATTTAAGCCTAGAAGTCTACAGACATTGATTAAAAAAACTGTAAAGCAGACGACATTTATGCATTCAATCTAAAAGTTGTTTATATTTTCCAAATCAAAGATTTGTTTAAAAGTCTCTGCATATTTTTTAAGGATTTAACACATTAAAGGATAGATTATGTGAGTAAGCTTTATGAGAACCATATAAAACATTATTTGTATTTATATTGTATTTATCATAAGTTTAGAATAATCTGGTTGAATGCAAGATTTCTTTGATTTCGTACAGCTTTATTTTTAGTGCAGTGCAATGCTTTCTGAAGCAATAATTGCAAGTTTTCTTTCATTCAAATTAATTTACAAAAATAAAGTTACACATTTGTAAAAAATAATTCTATTTATACGTAAAATTGATTTACAAACCTCTCGACAGCGATAACAGTTAGAGTACCAACAGACGCAGACAATGAGAATATAGTTATTAATGAAGGACAAAACTTGGCTACCCCGAGCTTTGAGCCTGAGCTTATGCGAGCTGGACTCGAAATAATCGAGAGCCGAGCTTGAGTTTGCATATAAGGGCTCGAAGCTCGAACTTGAGCCTGAAGCTCATACCCCGAGCCTGAGCTGAGCTTCCTAGCTTATGATTTAAGTATAGTCGAAATCATATTTAGATTTTTTAATTATAAGAATTCTAATTGAGACAAAATTAACTTTTATTTTAATTATAATGATTAAAAATGCACACAAAATAAGAATTCTAATTATTTTAAATATTAAAACGCTATGAATAGCAAAGATATTATAAACTGTATTATTATTTCAGATTGTCATAATAGAAATATATTAGAAAAGCTTCAATCAAAATACTTGTACATAGAACTCAAACATATTATACTTTTAATCGAGATATCAGACAATTTATTTCTAGTTTAGTGATCAGATCTCATTATTAATTATGTATCACGTATCTAGTTATTATGTGCCAGTATTGTAATCAAATATTTTAGATGTAATAGACTCATAGATACGTAGAAGTTTCGATCTTTTTATATGCAATCTGAGACTTAATAATTTTAGTCAAACTTCATATTTATTTATATACTAGATGAGTAATCAAATTTTTGGTAAGAAGCTCGAAAGCTCGCCTATCTGAGCTCCGAGCTTGAGCTTATGCGAGTCGGGCTCGTCAGACGCGAGCCTGAAGCTCGGTCGAGCTTTTGTCCTTCATTAACAGTTATGAACTGTGAGAATGGACAGAGAATTGATGGAAATACCCAACCACCTAACATGAAATCAGTGTATGTGAAGAGTATCGAAAATAATGCCATCAACATGTCAGATATCGAATTGAATTTAATGATTTTTCAATTCATGTGATGAACGTTTGCCAACAACGAGTACAACAATTGATACAAGATTTCCGATTAATGATATCAATTTTAACAAATATAACAGAGTCAGTTATGATTTTTTCAACTATCACATGATTCAAGTGGTGGTAACTTGATTTTATTTTCAAAATGCCATCTGGAACAATGGTTTCATTTGCAAATTGCAATATGTATATTTCAGAAGACATTTTTCTATTAAAAACTGGATGTCTTATTCAAATAAATTATAGATGTCAAACAATTGCTTGTTTTCTAATGTTTTGTGAAGAAACCCTTTTTGAGAGTATTTTTCAACTCTTTTTCCATAAAGTTTATGGAGTTTACGTTTTTTTTATAACAAAGTTAATAGTTTTATAGTCAAACTTAATTTAATAATATAATTTCAATTCTTTCCAAGTAAAAATCGTATTTGCATAGGGTGATCAAGCCTTGTAGAGCTCAAGTCTGGACAATATTGAAGGCTCCCCCTTTGAGATTTTCTGAAGGTTTTAAAATTTATTTGCAGTACTCAATGAGTATAGAAAGCTTCAAAATTTCAATTGTGAATTTAATTATATTTCTTCTGTGATTTTGCAGTATCGGATAGCTTAAGTCATCATTAATATAATTGTAAAGTTCTGAACAATAAATTAAGGGAGAGCAATTTTAATAGATTAAAATGCATAGAACGACTTTTGAGCGCAATGACTTTTCCAGTAGTAACTAACTTTTTGATAACTTTTCTTTCAGGGCTATGATTTTTTATGTAATAAAATAGTTTTTACGATAGTAAGGAGAACCCACGTTAAGCCATTGTGCGTGGGCAAGGACTTTTGATCTTGTAGTTAGATGGCAAACATATTCATACATCTTCGATCTAAATATTAAATCCTAGTTAGTTCCGTTTCTAGAGAAAACATTCGAACACTCGCTATCATATAGTTAATTGATTTTTAAAGGATGGTATTTAAAATTTCAAAAGTGAATAACTCTTGAGGTATTTATCTGACACACTTAAGACTTATATTTCTGAAAACTGTGCGAAAATCTTTGAAATAATGTGCATATTATCATCTATTCCAATAAATCCATTGATGAGCATCGGTGATATGGACATCATTTCAAAGGTTTTTGTATCGAGTTTTCAGAAATATAAGTATTAAGCATATCAGATGAGCGCTTCAAGTGTTATTCTCTTTTGAAATTTCGAATACCACTCTTTAAAAATCAATTAGCTATATGATAGCGAGTGTTCGAATTTTCTTCTTCAGAACCGGAAGTAACCAAGATCTGATATTTTGTTCGTAGATGTATTAATATATTTGCCATCTCACTACAAGATCAAATATCCTTGCCCATACTCAATGGCTTAACGTGGGTTCTCTTTACTTTGATAAAAACTATTTTATTACATAAAAATCATAGGCCTGAAAGAAAAGTTAGTTCTTCCTGGAGAAACCATTGCGCTCAAAAGTCGTACTACGACCAGCAACACGTTTCTAGTACTAAGTGACACATTATAGACGCTAATTAAAAAAGTATAAAAGTCGTATAGAAAAAAGTATGAATTAGAGCTAAGAATGATTGAAAGCGCAATATTTTATAAGCAGTATTTTATTGAAATTGAAAACATTCAAGTCCATATTCAGGCATTATTAAAAGCTTACAATTTGTAATTGACTAACAACTAATAATTATCGCTGATCATTATTTTCGTAATTTAATCATGAGTTCGTTTAGGTATATTAATTAATACGTCAAAGTATCAGTTTACTCAATAAGTTCTGAGAATAGAATATCCATGAGCGATAGGGGCAATTTAGTCACTTTTTCTAAAACTAAATTTATCTGAAAGTTTTATAGTTCGAATTATGGTTAACTTTCAGTATTTAAACCGAAATTCTCACAAGACCTAGTTTTTGGCCCTATTTTCTTCTAGATATTGACAAAGTATAGCAAAAATAGTTTCTAACACAATCAATACTTGAGCTTTTATGAAAATCTACTTAAATACTGAATGTAGATAAAAATTTGAACTAACTTGGATATCGAACTTTCAAATAGTTTTAGTTATACCTGAAATCTCCAAATTACTCATAGATTCATAAATTCACAGAACTTGTTGACTGAAGATATATGTTTACAATTAATAAGAAGCCAACTCGATGAAGGTTTTAATCTTTTAAACCTGATACCATCAGGATGTAAAACACTCTCATGAAATCGCATCGCATCAGCCAGTTTTGTTCCCTTCAAGCTTGCCACTTCTTTCAGCTTAGATAAACTATCGACAGGTCCACTAAATGGTGAGTCTATTCAATCATTGAAAATATTTGATAATTGAGTTTTTAATACCAAAAGCTGGGAAGTTTTATCATATTATATGATTTTTTATCATAGGCACTGTCTTCAAATAATTGGAATAATATGTAAATAAATCAATTTAGCAAACCAAAGTTTTTAACGGTTAATTCTAGGAAAGATTAGAATGGTTTTCTTTCAGGCTCAATAGAATTGAGAAACATGTTTAGCATTAATAAGCTAAGCTGTGAAACAATAGAATCAAGGGTCTTAATGACTAATCTGTTTCCTAAACCTGAATAGTACTTTCAAAGCAATAGTTTTTGTGAATATAAAGATTTGCGAAACTTTTAAGGACCACCGAAAATTGAAGTATTGAAAATAATATATTGATATATAGTACATACCTTTGCTAAAGCTTCTATTGATAATTTTTCTGAGCGGATGTGATTCACAAGTAGACTGATCTGTTAAATAATTTCTTCCGCATACAATAGTCTCATCGCTCAAAACTTCAGAGATTGGAAGCGATATTAAAATAATAACTTTAACTAACTGTAGTATCATATCACTCGTTGAAATGATCGCACTTTAATATTAACAAATATGTCTAGTGTATAGTTTGAGTACTTTATTGAGATTAAGACGAATTTTTGAGAAGCTTCATGTTTTATATTAGCCATTAATCTAATTCATATTTTATACTTATTTGTATTAATAGATTTATCAATAATTTATAAGAGAGTTTATCATTTAGGTAACTTAATTCCTTGATTCAAGCATCTAATTCGCTGACTTCTTCAAATATATATTCTCTCAAGATTGCAAATAATCTCTCAAGTCGTCACATACATTATTTATACATCAAATATAGAACTAAAATAATTTATTGCTATCTATTAAGTTTTCTAACTATAAATTCAATATCTTTTGATCTAAAGAAGTATAACATTTTAGAAAGCATTTTCTATAAGTGACGTGCAGAATCGTATAAATAATATTAAGGAACATATTTCAAATTTCACTTAGATTTTAATGATAGTATATTCGATTGACTCAAAAACCCACTATTTTAAAACTCAACTCTATTTTAAAATAGAAAAAATTGAACTCTGTATCCTATAATAATTTTATAGGAATCGGAACAATTGGAGTAATAAAAGAATTTGAACACCAAAAACTTTAATACTTCAAAATAGTCAACAAGAAAGAATTTTTCAATTTATACAGAATTTCTAATAAAATATCTACTGAATTTCTATTGGTTTTTATAACTTTTATTTATCAAGAAATTTGACTTCATTTTTAACAAATCCTATAGAAAATAAGAAATATTTGAGAATCATTTAAGATGACACTATTCTCGGAATCTATAAAGCAATAGTTTTATCACAAAAGTAAATCAAATTCAAGAGTTGAAATATAAAAATCACCTTTATGAAACGTTTATTGAATTTTACCATATTTTCGTTGGAATTTTCCACTGATTTTAAATAATGAATACTGAATATCAACTTTTACCTTATAAAATCTCATAAAATTATAAAAATATACATAATTTAATTTACTACGTTATGAAAAAAATTAATAAATGACTTTTGAACGTCTTAAAACTATGTCAATTTTATAATAATTGTCGATTTCAAAAATTTCTTGAGTCTTATCGGAATGTTTCTATTTTCAAACAATTCAAGATAATGAAAGAAAAGTTATTTCAAAGTAGAGTTCAATGTGAAAGTACAGCTGCAATCAGTTATTGCCAAACAGCCTTTTCTGGGATAGAAGCGTAATTTGGTAGTTCTAACATATGATTTTTTTGTATACTATACAAAATATTCAATATGCTGTGGAATGTGAGCGAATCGTATGCTAAATAAATTTATAGATACGACGTTACTTAACAATAATGTATACAAAGTTTTAAAAGACTTTTTATATAGCAAAAGTTGTTTGTGTAGTGTCAGTATTTTGAAATACGGACAGTTAATCAAAGGAAAATCTTCACTAATCGGTAGTTGTTTCGACATATGCCCCGATATTCAAAAATTAAAGTACACCTGTTGTCAAAAGCATATTACATGATAATATATCCTTGAAATTCGAGTATAAATAGAATTGATTTTGCTTAGAAATCTTGATTCTTAACAATGAAAAGTTTATTTATTTTAATAGGTCTTGTAGTAGTCGGTAAGCTCAAATATTAAATCAATAAACGTTTAAATTTCTAATCTAACCTAACTCACTATTTCTTAGTCTCTTGTCGTGAGCCTTGTGTTCACCGAGACTTCGGAAATGGTGCCACAGTTTGCGTCTGTAATGTCACACATTGTGATGATTTGGAAGCAATCAAAAAGACAGCAAAAGGTATCATAACTTTGATCGAAACGAGTAAAAGTGGTGATCGGTTCAAAGAAACACAATTGAAGTTCGGTGACACTCACAGCGATCACACGACTAAAAGTCAAACCTTGACTATTGATAGAAGCAAAAAATTACAGAAAATAATTGGTTTTGGCGGAGCTTTTACCGATGCATCTGGAATCAATATAGCAGCACTTCCATCTAAACTTCAAGACAACATAATTAAAGACTATTTCTCAGATAAAGGTATTGAGTATACGATCGGCAGAATTCCTATAGCCGGCAGTGACTTCTCTACACATCCGTACACATATGCCGATCAAGTTGAAAATGATGACGAGTTGAAGCATTTCAATTTGACTAAAGAAGACCATGATTTCAAGGTTTGGTATTTATTTCTAATCATATTCAAAATTGACTCTAGAAATTAAACGGTTGTCAAGAGCGAGTTAGATGTTATAAGTGAGGTTACTTAACCTATTCTTCCACCAGATAGAACCTACGTTAAAATCTAATTAGTTATATTGTTTTCAACTAAACAGATCCCTTACCTAAAGTCTGCGGTGAAAGTAAGTCCACACAAAGTCAAGTATTTTGGTAGTCCTTGGGGTGCGCCAGCTTGGCTTAAAGACAATCATAAGATAAATAATGGAGGGTTTCTTATCGGCAAACCCGGAGGAAAGCAGTATAAAATTTTTGCTAACTATATAGTTAAGTAAGTGCCTTTTCACGTGCAAACCCTTTGGAAGCGATCCAAATAAATGGTTTTATGCATAGATTTATTGATGCCTATAAAGCCAATGGTATCCCGATTTGGGGTTTAACTGTTGAGAACGAACCGAAAGCTGGCAAAGATCCTCATTATTCGTTCAACAGTTTGGGATTCACTCCCGAAACTGAAAGAGATTTCATTAAAATGGATTTGGGACCTATTCTTGAGAAAGCAGGTTATGGTCTAAACACAACGGACTTAATGATATTCGACGACCAAAGAACACAAATTCTTCATTGGGCTGAAGTCATATTGAAAGATAAGGACGCAGCTAAGTATGTGTCGGGCACTGCTTTCCATTGGTATGAAAACACACCCGAAAATATTGTCAATTTGGACAAGACACATGCAATAGATCCGACCAAATATATTCTGAATACTGAGGCTTGTGAAGAATGGAGAGGAAAGAGTCATCACGTGTCACTTGGAAATTGGGCCACTTTTGAGAGATATGCCAACGATATAATAACTGTAAACTATCTCCAACTTAATTTCTAATCTTTAATTTAGAACAATCATTTATTAAAACTTTCTCTTCCAAAACTGATCAGGACTTAAATCATTATACCTCTGGTTGGGTTGATTGGAACCTAGTGTTGGACCTTCAGGGAGGGCCGAATTGGGTCCATAACTATGTAGACGCTCCTATTATTGTGAACGCAACGAGTCAAGAATACTACAAACAACCCTTTTTCTATGCTTTGGGTCATTTCAGTAAATACTTAATCCCAGATTCAGTTAGAGTAGAATCGAACGAAAAATCACGTATTGATAGATTCGAAACGACAGCTTTTGTCAGGCCTGATAACGCCACTGTTGTTATAGCTCTTAATTTGAGTGACGATTCCGTTGAGCTTAACATCACTGACTCAACTGAAGGCAAGATTTCACATGTAGTCAAACCGCGATCAATACAGACTTATGTTTATTATAATTAGTTCATTTATTTTACTTGTGTAAAAAGTCTTGATTTCAAATCAATATTGAAAATAAAATAATTTGATTAAACAAGCTCCTTAATTGAATCTTATATTGATTGTCAAAGTTTATGGAATAGACACAACAAAAAGTTATAAACTATGTACCCAATCACATAAGTCACTGAAATAAAAAAGCTTTCTAAATACGAATATAAAATATTGATTACATATTAGATTTCAGATACAAAATTGTCATTAAATGAGTCTGAAATATGCAAGTAGATCGACCAGTATAACAAATTGAAACAAATGAAACAAAGTGGAAATATAATACGAGAAGTATTATCCATACGACTTGTACGGACTCTCAATATTCTAACAGCATTTTTAGGGCGTTCCAAACATTTATTTGAGTTCTCAATTTGAACTACAACTTCATTGCTTCCTTTCTCTGCATGACCATCACTAACTTTTGTCTTATGATTAGACTCATTTTCGAGTGAATTTACTTTTTCAAATCTCCTTAGATCACTTCTTATCCCAAAGTAACCGACGACAGCATATTCAAGTAATGACATGAAAACCATCGTAAAACAAGTTCCCAAATAGACATCGATCGATTTAATGTATGATATTTTTGGAAGCGCTTCATTAGTATTCGTCACCAATGTCGTGATTGTCAAAACAGTTGTTACCCCAAGGGCTACTCTCGCGTGACAGTCATCTCTGTCGAGCCAAAAAGGAACCCACGATATGATCACTATAAGACTGGCTGGAATATAGACTTGAATTAAGTAATAACCAAGAGAGCGCGAGAATTGTATCTCGACCATCAATTGAGAAAAATTGCCTGAAAATCAACAATTCTATTAAGGGATCAGTATTGAGCAAAAAGAATGTAAAATATTGACATTTCGTCGAAATAGGATATAAGTCATAATTTTTTAAACCTTAATGTCAAAATTAACGCACCGACACTATATTGCTCAACTCTTCTAAAGTATTTGTAACCAGCTATTCGAAACTGAGGCAAATTGATTTTTCGTTGGAAACCAAAAGGGTTTTTATTTTCAGCCCAATAATAGACGATATCAGACATTGAGTAGCCATCTAAATAAAGGTGATTATAATTTTTGAACTTGTTTTAAATTCATTGCTCACAGTTTTCTATTTCAAGATAGCATTTCTGTTTATCCATTGGAAAGTATTTCAAATTCATTTGACAACTGGCAGTCACTGTAATTCTATTTTCAAAAACTAAATCTTTAAGCCATCAAGACAGTCATCTTTATGAGTTCATTTTTTCAATACCTCGTACTGTAAAGTATGTCTCCATTTGGTTCGATTCTCAATAGCGTGTTAGTAGCAGTAGAAGTGCCGATATGTAAACTCGCCTGCTTTTCATTAGCAAAAAATGTGTCGGGACTCCAAATTTTTCGCAGCATATCTGCTCCTAATTCTAATCTATCGATACCTCCGACTGGATTGAATTTCAAGCGTTCATCATTCCAGTATTGACGAAAGTAAAAGTCTAAAGTGAATTCCTTCAAGAAATATTACATCTAGCTTGGTAATTAGACTTAATATTGGAACTCTGATTGTAATATTCTAGTTATGTAAATTTATATTAGACCTATTTATCTTATTTGTAATCAATTCAAATCTGACTGAATAAATACCATTTGAACTTCAGAGACGGAACTGATATCATTTACAAGCATACTTGCATTCACTTGAACGGGTGGACCTGTTGTGCATTGTAAACTATTTATAAATTAGAAGAAATTATCATTAGATTGACTTTTGTAAAGACATACCTCCATAGTTAGGTCGAACACGACTGTCATAACCGCTTGCAAAGAATGAGTTCAATATCTCCGATACATTCGCTTTTGTATTGCTTGATAGAAAAAATTAATCTTTTGATTCAACCTTATCTAAACTATACTTTTTTTCGTCTCACTTGCTTGCGCTGATGCTTGAAATGCACCAAAAGGCACATATTAAGAAAGTTAGAGAAATATTTTGCACACCAAAACCAACTTTCATTGTGAATCTCAATAAAGAAAGAATTGAGTACAAAAATTAGTCGTATTCTACAGAACTAAAATTAGTGCTATCACATCATGGAATCTCTATCAAATCAATGATTCTACAATTAATATTTTTCATTGAATTCTGTTATTTATTCATTTAGGTATTAATTCTGTAGATTTGCGAAACCATAATCATAATATGAACGCCCCGATAATAAAAAAGCCTATCTCGAGTTAACCTCTTTTTCGGATTTTGTTTTAAACATTGAGCTCACATCATACTTTATTCATATAATAAAATTCAATATATGTTTCAATGGAAAAAATTTATAAATAATCATGTTTAAAAAACTCTTGATCACAATAGAATTGAATGATAATCAAATCTAACTTTAAGAGAATGCGCAATCAAATTGTGTTATGTTCATTATGAACAGTACAATATTGATGATCACTACATAACATCAAAGCATTAGTTTTTATTTATATCAATAAAGCATTAATCAAGTGTTTTATTAGGATTTTAAATGTTTAATTCAATCAATAATAAATTGATTCATTTATCTAATGGCTCGCCAAATAAGAGAACCCCTCTTATTCTAATTAATAATGAAATTAATCAAAAAATGAGTGAAAAAGGGAAAAAACGCGTTTCACATCCAATATTATGGGAACAAAACAAACAAAAACTTTTAAGAAATTCAGTCAGTATTCAATTAGATATCATTAACAGATGCATTAATTAATTGACTAATGATTAATCTTATTTAAGGGAAATGAGTACACACGAAAAAGTGGCAAAAAAGTTAAGTGTAAAGAGTTTACAGAAGTCAAAGTTTGTTGTGATAGAAAGTGTTTTGAGAAAATCCCATTAGAAATACAAATTAAATCTTTCGAACGGTAATTTATGAAAAAATAATTAACACCAAAAATAATTTGTTGAAAACTGATTTAGATGAAATCAAAAATTGTATGAAATACATAAAAATAGCCGAAAAATCTACTTTATCTGATAAGAAAATAAAAGATTTAATGTCATTATTAGACTATTTGGATGTAAAAAACAGAAAATTTTATATTGAATTTTTATCTCAATTTAATTGTAATTCTGAAGAATCAGATTATTTTGATGAATCTGATCTAGAATATGTTTAATTACACGTTACAAATAATAAATTTCATATTTAAGTTTCAATGAGTTTGATTTTTGTAAACATTTTTTAACGCAACTTTAAGTGCGTTTTACTCGTTTCAATGCTTTAAGAGATAGGCTTTTTTATTATCGGGGCGTTCAATATAAATATTATTAGTTGAGGAAAATCACAGCAAAACTTTAAGTAAACATATTGTCTCTTGAATAAGTAATTAAGGTGTTTCGGGTAAACAAAATTACAAATCTTAAAATAAGACATTGCCTATATATACTTGTTAGAAAGTTTGACTTGGAATAATATCACTTAAAAATGACTTATTGGAATGAATCACTCAGTATGATTATACAATTAGTTGTAAATCTACTTTTTTGTTCTATTATTTTTTAATTTAAATTTATAAACTAGTTTTGTCAAAATAGATACTCAAAATGTTAAAAGATACTTACTTTTATCGAGCCATCTGATTTAATCACAAAAGTCCATCGAGTTAATATTTTTTAGAAATGTTCAATAATTTACTGAAGCAATGAGAGACTTAGTTATTTTAAACAAATTAAGTACGCCTAAATAAATGTTAAAATGCAGTTGTTATGGAAGTATAAAATAACTGAAAGTTATTGATTCTTGTTTTTGAGTCAAGTTTACAAAATCCTTGAGACTCAATCATTCGCATAAACTTAAGTAGAGACTAGAAAATTCTGTAATTACTTTATCCTCGAGTGAAATTAAAAACATCAAATTGAATAATGATTTCTCTAGTAGTAATGCTCAACGATCAGCCTTGAATATGATTCAGGTTAAAAACAGTTTGTTAAATATTTTAATGAGATCTTACGAGGAAAGTTCGGGACTATGTAACAACCGATTTCAAAAATATTTTTTATGGCATAAATAACATGTGATATGATGTTCAAAAAGGCATATTAAAAAGGCTGACCGCTAGCACACATACGAGTTATGACTACTCAAAAAGTGATTTCCTATAGCTTATTATTATTTATTCCTATGTATTTTACCTATCAAAATGTAAACGCGTGGCGATATAAATTTGCCTATTAAAGCTTTCATTTGAACCCACTTTTTGAACAAATGCGTTAATGAATAGACCTTTTACTATGGATTAAAAATCTTTCCATATTAAATTCAATAAAGTATTTTTAATCCATAGTGAAAGGCCTATTCATTAACGCATTTGTTCAAAAAGTAGGTTCAATTGAAATTTTTAACAGGCAATTTATACCGCCACAAGTTTACTCTAACTCACGCGGGATTGGCATTTACTGTGAATTTTTTTAAACAAAATATGCCTTAAATGATAGGTAATAAAAATTAAATTATCAAAAAACGCATTTCAGCCCAAATCAGACCGGAAACTTGGAATCTTTAATAATTACCTATCATTTAAGGCACATTTTGTTTAAAAAAATTCACAGCAAATGCCCATCCCGCGTGAGTTAGAGTAAACTTGTGGTGGTATAAATTTGCCTGTTAAAAATTTCAATTGAACCTACTTTTTGAACAAATGCGTTAATGAATAGGCTTTTCACTATGGATTAAAAATGCTTTATTGAATTGAATATAGAAACATTTTTAATCCATACTTCTGTGAGTCTATGAGTTAACGCATTTGTTCAAAAAGTGGGTTCAAATGAAAGCTTTAATAGGCAAATGTATATCGCCACGCGTTTACATTTTAATAGGTAAAATACATAGGAATAAATAATAATAAGCTATAGGAAATCACTTTTTGAGTAGTCATAACTCGTATGTGTGTAGTGATATTCTACCTGACTGTCAATACGGGTTCAGAACTGGGATAAGTACCTCGCATCAATTAATTGATTTGATCTAAACAATTACTACAGCTTTCGATAATAAAGCTTTAGTGTGTGTTGACGCTATTTTTCTCGATTATTCTAATGCATTTGATACTGTATCCCATTCTGAGCTCGTAAATGAATTGCAAACCATAGGAATTGTTGGTAAAATTCTAAATATTGTTAGTTTTCTATCTGAAAGAAAACAATATGTAAAGTTTGATGGCATGAAATCTGAGTTGTTCGATGTTGTTTCAGGTGTCATACAAGGCGGCAAATTGAGTCCTGTTCTATTTAATATTTATTTAAGGGAAATAGTTTCTGTTATATTGTACTCTAAACCTTCCAAGTACGCTGATGATATTGTTCTGTTGAAATTTATATATGATAAATCAGATACTTTGTTACTCCAAGCTGATTTGGATGCTGTTCAGAAATGGAGTGATGAAAAACGATTGAAACTTAATGCATCTAAATCTGTACATATGGGATTTTCCTTAAAGAATTTAGTTGAACTTCCCCTCTATCAAATTAACGGTCAATCTATACCTTTACAACAAAATCATAAACATCTCGGAGTTTTTATTGATAATAGTCTAATTTTTAATGATCATGTCGATTATGTCTACAGCTACTGCATGAAAAAGTGGACAACACTCAGAAGATTATGCGTTTTTGCCAGTCCTGATATTTTGACTCAATTATATAAAGTATATATTCTTCCATTAGTTGAATATTGCTATATAACTTGGGTTCCTAATGAACAACAAAGCAAAAGAATCGAATGCATACAAAAACAAATCACTAAATTTATTTGCAATCGAGCTAATTTATGTAATTTATCTTACTCTCAAAGATTATTAGAGCTCGATCTTGAACCTCTTAAAGTTAGAAGAGATCTCAAAATATTAAAATATGTGTTCAAGTCGATATAAATTTTAGTGATGTCATACTTTCTTGGAAAAATAAATTTGTAATAAAGGACTCGCGAAACGGCATTCTTTTAAACCAATTCATACTCGAGTAAGACTGTGTGATCAAAACTTTTATATTTATGCTATTAATCTGTTTAATTCTTTGCCAATTTTAATAAGAAATGAAAAATATTTTGTGAATTTTATGTCGTTTTGTCAAAATTTTTTATTGGATGATAATGCGTAAACATTCTTTCGACATGTTCCGAATGAATAAAGATTATATTAATATTATTTAAGGCATATTTTGTTTAAAAAAATTACAGCAAATGTCAATCCGAGTCAGTCGAATTACTCAATGGATGGCAAATGTTTTACATTTGTTCGTTTTTTTGCCGTGTATGTCTAAATTGAACTATAAGTTTCAAAGACAACACATTTAATAGGACTTTAATATCTCTAGTTTAGATTAAAATCATTATTATAAAGTGTGAAGATGCTCTTAGAAATGAGCAAATTTGAAATACAGTTATATCAGGATAAGTTTTACCAGTCAATTACTGATATAGTTTTAAATCATTTATCATTAAAAGACACTGAGTATGTAATATTAGAGAAATAAAAGTTTTCGAAAGTTCAATCAACGTCAAAACTTTACAACCTTGAATGAAAAGGACAGTTATTACTAATATAAGAAATGATTAACAAACAAAAGCATTTTAGTACTTGATAATCAACTATTTGTAAACATCTTTTGCAATTAAATAGAAACAAATTGTTAACAGGGAGTTTTATTTGACTGAAGCTAATTAACTTTATAAGCTGAAATTTAATACCCATAAAGTTAGCTTTTTCACTGGTAGAGTTGTTTCGATACAACTGTACACTTTTATTTGTGCTTAAAATGTAAAAATGGATAAATTCTTCCATTCTATTTAAGCACAAAATCCTTTGTCGAAACTTTTGACACACTCAGATAATAAACCCAATAAAAAAGATTAAAACAGACAAAGCAAATTGGGAATAATAAACACGAATACTTATCAAGAATAGTGGCAGTTATGCCAAACACTTTTTCATGTTCTTCGTATTCAGGAATAAAGTTCGCGGACAATTTATTCTCGGGTTTCTTCTGAAGACTGTTCTCAACTAATTTGTGCGTTGTTTTAGTCATAATGATTTCACCCAAACTCTATATCAATGGATTCATTAGCAAGTAAAAAAATAGACTTGATTAAAGCTCAAGTTATGAAAATGAAAATATTATAGATTACCGAATCATGAATTAAATCAGATCTAATGTTTGATTTTGAAGCACCACTTCTGTTGAAAAATTGCTGCTTTGCTTGACCTCTTAAAGCACTTCTCTTCATTATATATCCAACTGATGCGTATTCGAGAAGTGCTCCAAAAACCATTAAAAAACAAAATTCAAGAAACACATCAATCGCCTTAATGTATGATACCTTTGGTAGCGATTCGTTTATGTTCGTCATAAGAGTTGTAATCGTCAAAAGTGTGGTCACTCCAAGAGCTATCCTCGCATGAGAGTCATGTCTGTCGAGCCAGAAGGGAATCCAAGATATAATGACTATAAGACTGGCCGGAATATATACTTGGATCAAGTAATAACCAATAAAGCGTTCGAATAAAATCTCAAATATGAGATGAGAATATAAAGCTGAACAATAACAAAAATATTTTGTTTCAGAAATTATTAGAATTCAAATAATTGGATAACTAATAGAAACTAATCTTTTCAAAACTAACCACTCTTATTGCTGAGGTCTCTTAGTGTTCTATTTGTGATTCTATAGCCAACAATTTTGAATTGAGGTAATTCAAGTCCATTTAATATACCAGTGGAATTGATTTCTTTGTACCAAACATAGATTAAGTTTTTCTCATTGTGTCCGTCTAAATTATAAATATAAGGTAATATATATATTACTTCGGATCTAAAAGGATTTATCATTGTTTTAATTTAAGAGTATTCTTTCAATTTTTGGTCTGAAATGAAGTCGCGATCTGAACATAACATGACTTCAATTATATACTCAAAATAAGTCAAAACTATAAATCAGATTCAAGTTTCGAATTCATTAAAAAAATGTTATTCATGAATTTAAAAGAATTCGCGAATATCTTCGATTAGACACATAAAAGCAAAAAGTTCGTCAGATCACATATTGGAAGAATGCCAATTTAAGAACTGATTGCACGTTTGTTTATTTGAATTATTTTTTGTTAACTGTATCATGAATGTGAACTTACAGCATAAGTCTAGTGCAGATCTTACACTGTAAAATACACTTATTACTAACTATACAGTTCACCAGATTCACCCTTTAAGGCATAGTTTATATATAAATACAAGTTTCGAAAATAAAAGAGATTATTCAAGTATTGCCGCTTGATGTTCAACAAAATAACTTATAACAACTGATCAACCTTTAATATGAATGTATAATTAAAATCATCAAAATAATTAAAAACTCACAGCTTCCTATTCTAATTTTGCACTTTTGTCGATCCATTGGAAAATATTGCAGATGCATTGAACAAGTGGCAGTTAGTGTGAGTCTAACAAAACAAAGTCTAACATTAGAGATCTTCATATTACCAGTAAAATATCATCAATAATCATTTATTAAAGGACCTTTGATTAGTAAATACTCTGCCGTTCGACTCTATCCTAATATAAATATTAGGTTTGGTTATCTTATGAAAGGCTGAACTTTTTTCATTATGAAAGAAAGTGTCAGGAACCCAGATCTTTTCGAGTACTTCAGATTCAATCACCAATTCCGACAAATTAGAAGTTGAACTGAATGCTAGCCTGTCATCTAACCAGTATTGACCAAAATAGAATTTTGATGTGAAGTCCTATCAAAATCAAAAATCATTTAAACCTTGATATAATTGAATTGGATGGTACCATTTGTGATTCTGATATTGAACTGATGTCAAATATATACATCGATACGCTGACAACCACTGCTGCACCTGAAATTTTCTCGTAATCATTATTTTTATACTTAATATGAAGTCAAATTAATTTAAATATAGACAACAAACCTCCATAGTTAGGTCTAAAACGCATATCGTATCCATTTTCAGCGAATGAATTCAATATTCCTGTTATGTTGAGTCCGCTATTGCTTCAATTTTATAAATTGATCATAATTAATATTTTATTAATGTAAACACATAATATGGGGGCCACTTGGGTGTAGTGGTGTACGCATCGAGCTCTGGGGCGAAGGTCCCAGTTTCTCTCAGCTTCGAGTTTCACTGTCCCTGGTCCTCTTTGAGGACTTGGTGGCCACATGTCTAGGTTTATAACCTTATGACCTTCTTTAGGCTCTAGTACCCTCTGTGTGTCGTAAGACTAAAAGAGGGTAGCGTCAGGAGCGTCAGGAAGGGCATCCGGCCGCAAAACTACGCTCCAACTATGCCCCGTCCGACCGCCGACCGCCTTATGGCGAAAAACTCACTCTGTAACTGGGCTGGAGTGAGTCTCCCGAAAGGGAGTTGGGAGTACGATAACGGTAGCGATAGTGAAACACATAATATATTAAAATATTAATAAAAACTTAGGTTTAGATAGTCAATAACTTACTTATGAGCAAACACAATTGATTTGTTAAGATTAATGCAAAGGATGAGTAAAATGATTTGTGCCAAATAACAATTATTCATTTCTGAAATGATTTTGCAAATACTAGTATTCTATGCAGTTCTAATTGTATGTTAAGTAACTTTCATATTAGCATGTAATTCAGCTCAATAGAAATACATCAGTAAGACATAAGTTTTGAGAAAAATCAGAATCAAAATATCAATTAAAATAAACTTTTTATTCATCAATAAGTCAAATTAAGGAGTCTATAAGACAGTCTTTGTTTTCTGCAGAGTATTTTGTGATTTCTTCAATATGTTAATAAAAATAATCAAAGAGCTTAATTGACATCCCAGTTTTTTAAGCGTCATTTCAATTGCTTAAAAATTAATTTCATAAAAGGTATCGAAAATATCGCTTAAGTTATTAGTTTAACTTTATTAGCGTATTGAAGATATGCTTTAATTACTTTGAACACTGCAAAAGCGAAGACTGTTTCGTAGCTTATTAATTGACTTATTGATGAATAATCAACTTATTTTGATACTTTGGTTCTGATTTTTCTCAAAATTGATGTCATATCAGTATTACGATTGAGTTAAGTTACATGCTAAAATGAAACTTACTGTTCATCACTTCAGACACTTCAAAGTGTGATGGTTGCAATCAAAATCATAATTTATTCAAGTTGTTCGAAAAAGTCTGTCAATTTTTCATTAAAATCAATTCCTAATGCATTGCTCTTCTGTAGATTTAGTCATAAGTGTAAATGTTTTTTTAATCAAAGTCAATATCACATCAAACATAAGAACAAACACTATCGATTTTCCGCATTGAAAAATATTCTTCACTCAGTTTTTGATGAAAAACAGAGTACTTTATTTAATGAGTTTTTGTAGTCAATTTATAGAACTTTAACAGTCAAAGTCTAGCGTTTATGTATAAAAAACATTCAATAAAGCAAAAACGTTCAACAAAATAGTTAAAAACAACTATTGATTAAGAACAAAATCATTTGTGAACACACTAGACATGTATAGGTAACAAATCCAATATAAGAAATTGAAGCAAACGAAACAAATTGGAAACAATTTACGCGAATATTTATCGACACAATTTACTCTTATGCCACAAACTTTATCACAAGTTAAAGGTTTAGAAAATCTATTTGTCAAAATCTTGTTGCAAGATTTTGAACTTGTTTTCTTAGGCAAGCTTTCATTTTCTGAAGAAATGTTTCTGTTTTGAACGAAAGTCAGTGGTTTGACAATATTTTCGGATTCAATCATTTCAATCGGGTTCTATTCAACAAAATAAGCAAATAATTGAATATTTATTGAAACCTTTAGAAATCTATTTATTTACCAAATCATGAGTTAAATCTGTTTCTGATTTTCTTTTGGTCACACTTTTCATCATAAACCCAACAAAAGCGTATTCGATGAGTGCCCCGAAAACCATTAAAAAACAAAATTCAAGAAACACATCAATCGACTTAATGTATGATATTTTTGGAAGCGATTCATTCGTATTCGTAATCAATGTAGTGATAGTTAAGACAGTTGTCACTCCAAGAGCTACTCTCGCGTGAGAATCTCGTCTGTCGAGCCAAAACGGAATCCAAGATATGATGACTATAAGACCGGCCGGAATATAGGCCTGAATTAAGTAATAGCCTATCGAACGCTTGAAAAGGAATTGACAAATAATATGAGAAAATGTGCCTGAAACAAAAATAACTAAAACTTCAGTTTGAATTATTGTTCTCAAAATTAATAATTTAGAAGAAATTGAAAATCCAAAATTTCTTGCCCGTGTGTAATGCGTTTGTAGTAGATGTTAATTTGTGTCCAATTAATCTAAACTGTGGTAATTTTAGGCCTTTTTTTACTTGGACAGATGCCGACCCATTCAGCCAATTGTATAGAACTGTAATATCGCTCTCTCATATGCTACTCTCTCTAATAGACTATCGGAAATCATCGTCGATGAGCGTATCATCGTCTCAATATTCTTACTTATGATTATTCATCAAATCGATAGGTTATTCTTAGTCAAAACAAATAAAGCACACCTTATACTGGTATAAACTTCTCCTTTTGAACTGATCCTCAAAAAAATGTTAGGTTTTGTAGTTTTATGTAGCGATGATTTCTTTTCATTAACAAAGAAGGTATCTGGAGTCCATAATTTATCAATCAATTCTGATTCGACAACTAATTGCGTAGACTCTGACTGAGAATCAAATGCTAGTCTATTATCAAACCACGACTGACGAAAATAGAATTCACACGTAAAATCCTATTAAAACAGACTTCATTCAAAATTTTTACAAAGTTTACAAAATAGTTAATTGAATATTACCATTTGTGATTCTGAAATATCGCTTATATCATTTATGAACATTGTTACGCTAACAACTACCGGTTCGACTAAACAAAATCATTTAAGTTAAATTTATAAACCTTATATTCTGTCAACAATTAAATGAATCTTCAATTAATCAAACCATACCTCCATAGCCAGGTCGGAGTCTCTTATCGTATCCCTTTTCAAAAATTGCATTTAGTTTTTCAGTAATATTGGAACCACTGCCACTAATGGATCGAGCATATTAGTAATTGAAAATTCACTTAAAGATAATAACTTCAGAAAAATGAAAATAAACTGACTTCAAAGCGTATCCAATTGATTCTTCAAATTTGGCACAAAGAATAAGTAAAATTATTTGGGTGATCCAATTATTCATTTTCAACAACTTATTACAAAACACCACATTAAATGTTGAATAACTGATGTAAGTTGTATTTGAAACAATTAGTAAACTTCAAAAATGCGAATACTATCGAAATTTTAATTTCACAAAAAATATTTACACCATTTATCTACAAGTAAACTCGTGGCGATATAAATTTGCCTATTAAAGCTTTCATTTGAACCCACTTTTTGAACAAATGCGTTAATCAATAGACCTTTTACTATGGATTAAAGATCTTTCTATATTCAATTCAATAAAGTATTTTTAATCCATAGTGAAAGGCCTATTTATTAACGCATTTGTTCAAAAAGTAGGTTCAATTGAAATTTTAACAGGCAAATTTATACCGCCACAAGTTTGCATTATTTTGATGTAATCAAACATATGTATACTTAAGTAATTCTCAATCACTAATATCCGAAAGAATATTCAATTGAACGATGAAAAATCAGTTTCGAAAAAGTTTTTCAGATTGAAATAATTTTATTACATTTAGAACGGATTTTAGTGGAAGAGTAGTAGTTACCTTGTAATGCATCAATTAATGAGAGTTACTAGAATTGTAGAAAATTCACTCCTTCTAATATGACTAAAACTTGTAGAGCAACAGAATCTATATTCGTAATAATATACTAACATGAAATCATATTTAAAGCTGAAACAAATTTAGGTTAAGTTTTCTAACTTTAGAGTTCAAACTAACGCATTTTTACATTACCTATCAGATTACCTCATTATTTTTCACAAAGTACTCCCCACAGGCTTCCAATTATACTCAGCTCTTGGCACAGACTATATAAACATTACATTTCATTGGATTTTTTAAAACTTATGGAAGAACTTCATAAAGATTCCGTATGTTCTTGAAATAAAATGAAGATTTATAATATAGTCCTCCATCATAACACATCCAATTCAGGTTTGAAGAGAAAACCTAATATCAGTAATACAATTGAATCATGGTATGGAATTAAAATTGAGGGTAGTACTAGTGAACACCGTTTAGAATTCTAGGTCTGTGCTAACAATTTTTTAAAATTATGATGAATTAATTATTTATGAATTAGAATTTATGAAAATTTTAGAAATGAATGATTATGAATTTTGAATGAAGTTCACCTCTAGAGTTAACTTCAATGAAGGCTTTGGTTCATTACAAAAAGTGTTTTGATGAACAGCTGATGCCTCAAACTTGATAACTAGATTAATGAAGTGTGTAAAAATGCTCACTAATTAGTCTTTCGTTTGAAAAAGTTATCCTATATATAATTAAAACTGTTGAAATAAAAATAAACACTTCTATATAGCCAAATTCTGCGGTTTTCGAGACCTAAGTTTCATAAAATTTTTATTTCTTCAAAGTTCAAACGTATACCGGTGAGGGGTTTCATTAAAAACAGAAATGATAAAATAAGAAATTAGAAACAATTTTTATTTATTGCAAATATACAATGATATGTTGTTATTTATCATATATACAAGTTTTGGAGTCGAAAATGATAATTAAAATAGAGTACTGTGAGGTCTCAATCGAGTGAACCGCTTGCAATAATACTTGACATTTATTAGAATGAGCTGCCACTATAAGGAAGTTTGCATTTTTCAAACTTTCGTTGAGTTTGCATCTTTATAAACCTCACTGCTAGATCGTAAGTAAAATTGACTTCACAAAAATGTTAGTGAGACTCTGTGTGAATATACTACAATATTAATAGAAAATACTTTAGATCAACCAGCGATAACTTGGTCTGAGGCCAGCAATTACTATAAGTTTATGTAAACTTACTTCAAGTTAATAGTTGAAAGCGATAACGCTGATGGCTGAATTTGAACTTTCTTAATTTTTATAATTAAGTCATAAAAATCGCAAGCATAAGTACAATATTTATTTTAGATTTTGTACCTTTCGTAAAAATCTAGACTTTCGAAAAAGCACTCAAATTACATTTCTGATTTCATAATCAATTTTTCTCGACACTTCGATTTCACTTCTATAGAAATAAATTTTTGACCTATTTCAATAATGGGAGAAGGGATTGAACTTCAGCAATTCTTTAAGTGTAGGTTTCCAATGTCTTAGGCAAATAAAACATAGATCATTGGACTAGTCTCTGCAATAAGTCTCTATGCTATAGGATGTCATTTCACCTACCTAACTTAGCCTAACCTACAAACCCAAGTTTATTAGATGACATCCTAATAGCATCGAGCATGGTCTCAACCGACTCTTATTGCTGTGACAAATCCAATGGTTTATGATTTATCTACCTGATACATTTAGAACATGCACTTAAACAGTTGTTGGAGTTCAATCTCTTTATCCATTGTTGGGATAGATTAGAGTAAAGATTCTGATAGAAACAAGATCGATATGTCAGTAAAAATTTATTATCGATTGGAAATGGACTTTGACTACCTTTTCAAAAGTCTGAGTTTTTCCGAAAGGTTGTTACTATGTCTCAAAAATGTCGGGAACTCTTATTGTGAGAAATGCCTTAAATATGTTATGAGTTGAATGTTATTTGTAATAAAACTACCTATATGTACGATTTTTCATTCATATATCTAACATTAAATAGTTGATTGATTACAGTTAGCATTTTGCATAGAATAATAAGCTTTTGTGATATATTTATAAGCTATGAACGAGTGATAAGATCATAATAATTGCAGTTGACTATTCGCTTTTGAACTTAGGCTTTCAACATAATGAAGATCGACTAATTGAAGGTATTTCTACTGTATATGTGTATATATATTGTAACGAGTTTCTACTTTGGTGTAATCAATCAACTTAACGTCAAAACAAGGCATTTTTCATGAATATGTTATAATTTTAGTATTTGTTATATTTTGTATGTAAGGAATAAATTTATTAGAATTAAAAAGTAAGATAATTAAGAGCCACAAAAAAATTGATGTTATGTAAGATATGTGCCAAACCTGTGCAATGAATGACGAATGTTGCACGAGAATTGATTGGCAATTAGAATGTAAGAGAGTGACAGTTATCAAAGTTCTCAATAACTCTAAATAAGACGCAAAAGGTTTTCTTTCCAGTAAGAATCCAACGCTCATAATCGCAAATACTAAATATAAGACACCAAAGAATTGAACTGATGGTGTGGTTTGAGATCTCGCAAATATATAATAGAAGATAAAACTAAAAAATTTCAAATAAACATAAATAAATTGATAAGATTTTTAAAAAATTATCGTGACTAACGATCGAAGAACCGTGAACGAAAGGCAAATTTTCCACCAAATGGGTGATGATATTGACCAATACTTGACAGGATAGCAAATGAGCGGCACATCATTCAAGTCTCCAAGTCTTGGTTTGCCGACTGCCCAACCCGGTCCTTTCAACAATACCGAAAGCTTATCCTTAAAGCTATTATGTTTAAAAAAATTTCTAATAATAGTCCCGAAATGGTTGAATTGTACATAAAATGAGTTATAACTCTCTATTGAATGGACTAATCCATAAGCAACAGGCTCTTTCGGGTCTTCAGCTTCAAATGTGCCAAAAAGTCGATCCCAAATGATAAGAGTTCCTCCATAGTTCTTGTCAATATATTTTCTATTACGACCTATAGATAAAAGATAATCCTATTTAAAAATTCATTTATTCAATGATGAAATTTGATCCAAACCGTGATGTACGCGGTGATGACTCGGAGTATTGAGTATCCATTCAAGTGGCCCTAAATTTTTGATCACTTCTGTATGAACCCAAAACATGAAAAGTTCACCTAGTTGCAAGTGAACTAAAAATATTGATGGAGGTATGAATAGTGCCAGAGGAAGATATGCAAACTTAATCAAAAGTAAGAAAGTTTTATTATTAATGTCTTAAACATGAATATTAGTTTTTTATACCCATTGAGTGTATGGTTTTAGAGCTGAGTTTCTTACAGCTGATATGACATTCATATCTTCGAAGCTATGATGGACTTGATGTACAGCCCATAATAGATTGATTTCTAAGAAAAGTTTAGTGATTCTAAAGATCAATCGTATTTATTTTATAGAAAAATTAAAGTTATAGTGTTTCGGTTATGTTTTGTTTAAGTTTCTTATACAATTTTTGTGGTTGTCATTGAAAAAGTTTTGCAACTTTTGAACAAATACTTGTTTTTTATATAAAAAATGATATAAAAATAATTTCAATGTTGCTTTGTATAAGATTAAAAATTGGAAACAATATGAAATAAATACGTTCAATTTGGTATTCAGCATTTTTGTTAAATCATACCATGAGAGAGTCGATGGAAAGTATAGTAACCTAAATCAACTCCAAGAAAGCATATAAACCATGTTAAATAAGAATTCCATTTCAGAGTAGTTATACGAAAGTTTTCGTAAACAAAGCAATAGGTCAACAGCTCGAAACTGCGAACTGAAAGCCTAAAAAGTCAATAATTTCTTATTCTTGATATGAACTTTAAAACAAATACCGCCTAATAAATTCAATGTTAGTCATATTGAATGATTACTTGATACATTCCAGGAGACCTGCTGCACACAAAGAAGCAATTGTGTCATTATAGTTTATTGAAGGCTTTTTCTGGAGGTAGCGAACTATCATTTCAATCAATGAAAGAAGGAACAACAGTGGAAATACCTATTTAAAACAATATAATTCAAGAATATCAAAAATTACTGCTTCAGCAATTTTTTCAAGTTACTTGATTTCATAAGAAACTATTTTTGTTACTTGAGTGAGATATCGCGGAACATTATCCACATGTTCAAACATTGTCTTCGATGGCTGAACCATGTAGAAGAGATATTGCATTCTGTATAAGACATTGTCACGAATTGAAGTTAAAATATCCATTATTATGATTCAAGTTGAATGAGTGGTAAATTTTGATTGTTTGGGCTTTTATAAAGCTTACGGTTATTTTTTTCATAAGTCATCAATTTATAATTAAACAATTAGAGCCAATTCAATGTCAGCTGTTGATCAGATTTAGTTTTTAACTTTGTATCGAAATTCGCTTAAATACTTGGAAAACAAACTTTTGCTAATCTAGGAATGATTTCCTGTACTAAAATTGTCTAATCTTAAGTTTTAACGATCACCTTAAAAGAAAAGTTGCTTTAGATATCGAAGCTTTAGCTACTTTGTGAATATTTTGATCATTCTTTACCTTGAAAAAACAGCGATCAAGATATTCAAGCTGAAAGCGGTCTCTTGAAATTATTTTTAGAAATTGAAAAACATGAAGATTAACTTATCATTTATTTTTTCCTACAAGTCATAATGAAAAACATTCAAAATTAGATACTGCTAAGCAAACTGTATCAATACATAGTTATTGCTAACTATATTTAAGTTTACGGTTCAGACAGTTAGAAGACGACTCAACTTTCATTGCAACTAAAATTTCTAACACTGTCTATTTTAAGCTTTAGAATAAATGATAGAAGAAAAAAATATCTGGAGCGTGAAAAATTAACTTTTAACCAAAATCAAATGTTCAATCATTCAACGGAGTGAACAGAGAAACTACGCAGAACTAAGATTAGGCAATCTCTGAAAACTTGAATCTGATACCAATTGCTTAATAAATTATAATACAAACGTTAAATTAGATAAAAATAAATCAATTTCGTAATGAATGTGAGACAATCACAATATGTCATTGAAATTTATAATCACCTGAACTTAATTTTATTCTTTCAAACACCATAGTTTATGCACAAAATTTTACAAAGAGAAAAATGAATTTTGTCTTTTTTGTGGGCCTGACTTTGTTAAGTTTAATTTTCACTTGTAAGTATCATAATGAAATTGATAATTGTCTCAAATCTTAAATAAATGTCAAAACTTGATTTTTAAGCACACTCTCGACGATCATGTGTGCATAGAAGCTATGGAGATAGAGCGACAGTTTGCGTCTGTAATGTAACCTATTGCGATGATTTGAGTCCAATCAGAAAAAGTGATAGAGGAATCATAACATTGTATGAATCCAGCATTGGCGGAGATCGTCTGAAGGAAACTGTTTTCAAATTTGGCACCAATCATGTGACCAATACAACAAAATCACAAACTGTTTCAATTGATAGAAACAAAAAATATCAGAAAATAATTGGTTTCGGTGGAGCTTTTACTGATGCTGCTGGAATTAATATCGCAAGCCTTCCTAAACAAATGCAAACAAACATATTGGAAGATTATTTCTCTGAAAGTGGAGCTGAATATTCAGTTGGAAGAATACCTATAGGTGGATCTGATTTTTCGACTTATCCCTATTCTTATTGTGATGTACCAAATGACGACGATTTGACAAACTTTAACCTGACTGAAGATGATTTGCTTCATAAGGTTTATAACTTTGCTATTAAACAATTTTACTCATAACATAACATTATCAGAGATTTATATACTGTTTTGTAACTAAATCGATAAACAGATTCCATATCTAAAATTAGCTCAAAAAATAAGTCCACATAAAGTGAAATATTTTGGTAGTTCATGGAGTCCACCGGCTTGGATGAAGACAACACAATCTTTCCATAAAGGAGGAGTACTCATTGGCGAACCCGGAGGCAAATACTATCAAATTTGGGCAAATTATTTTGTGAAGTTAGATAAGTTTATAAGGTTTTCAGGTTCCCTAAAGTTTTTTTTCGTTCAGATTTCTTGATGCTTATAAGTCTAATGGCGTGACTCTATGGGGATTGACTGTCGAGAACGAACCCGACAATGGTTTTAAGCATTTAGGAAAAGAAAATCGCTTTAATGATTTGGGGTTCACTCCCGAAACTCAACGTGATTTCGTCAAATTGAACTTGGGCCCAACTCTGGAGAGAGCTGGTTATGGATCTGAAAACCTCTCATTAATCATATTCGATGGCGAGAAAAGAGCAGATGTTGAGAAATGGTCTCGCGTTATATTAGATGATAAAGAGGCAGAAAGATATGTCTCGGGTATAGCTTTTCACTGGTATGAAAACAAGCCCGAAAACATCGAAATACTCGACAAAACACATGATTTATACCCAAACAAGTATTTTATAAGTTCTGAAGCGTGTACTGATGAGAAGAGAGGAATGCTCGGAAGTTGGTCTGCATTTGAAAAATATGCCTATGATATCATTACTGTTAGTCACTTATCGTTTATTTATGCAATTAATTTTGATATCGTAAAAATTTTTATACTTTTCAAGGACTTGAATCACTGGACTTCGAGTTGGGTTGACTGGAATATGGCGTTGGACGTGAATGGAGGACCCAATTGGGCTGATAATAATCCAGAAAATATGTTGCTATCTCCTATCCTTGTAAACAAGTCAGCTAATGAATATTACAAAGAGCCTATTTTCTATTCGATGGCACATTTCAGCAAATTTTTGATACCAGATTCACAAAGAATTGAATTAAATGTAAAATCAAAACTTGAAAATTTTGAAACAACAGCTTTTATAAGACCCGACAAATCAACTGTCTTAATTGCTCTCAACATGAATAACGAATCGGTAGAATTAGTTGTTGACGACCCGATCGATGGCAAGTTTTCAAAAGAAGTGAAACCTCATTCACTTCAGTCTTATGTTTGGTTTCAATAAATAATTATGTGAGTTTATTAAAATGCTTAATATTATTTCATTGATTTCACTGGTTGAAGAAATAAAAAATTCGAAGCGCTTAAAATTGATTTCATACCTCGAACCATTTTATTATATAATTAAAGGTTATTTCGAATAAACATAACTCTCGACACTGGCTGGGATATCAAGGTGAAAGACAATTAAGTTGAATCAATTATCTGATAAGCATAATCAAATGATTTATACCTTACTCCCCAAATAGTATTCCTTAGTTGTTGCAAAGTTTAAAAACTTCAATTAATAGCCAATTAGAATATTTTTGACAATCGTTCAAATCATTTGATCAGACTGAAAAGATAAATATGATTTCTTCATCATCGTCAATTTATTCGTGTCTAAAGATGATGATAATGAAATCATGTCTATATTGGCTTTGCTTGTATTGTTGCAGATTTTCAGAATGATTAAGTTAAACTTTAGAACCGCTTCTTCAGCTAAAGTGGTGACAGTGGTGATGATAGTGATGACGGTAGTATCCATCTAAAGATATTTTACTTGAAACTAGCCTCAAAATGTACGATTGCAGATACACAAATTGCACTTACGATAGTTCTGGTACGAATTGTCCCTGACTATGAATCTTTGATTGAGAAGTTTACTGCAGCCTGCATATCTAAAATGTAATCAATTACTTTAAAGTCTTTAGTTATGTAAAACTGAGTGAAGGGAGTTATGCAAAAGGCAAACACTTTACGAATGTTACTCTTGATAAATATGGAACATAATACATTGAATTGAAATTGACAATACCTGGAGGATGCCTTAAGCCAAGGTCTGTCATAAAACGAACAATGTATGGCTCATAAACAAAAGATAGAGAGTTTTAATCGATTGCAGACTTGGGTATTTAAGAAAACTAACTTTATGACAAACTGGTAGATTAATACTAAATTGACACTACAGGAACGAATTGTATTCAAGATTACTACATGATTATCTCTGTTCAAGTTATTGAGCAATTCTTAAAATAAATATTTAGTTACGTAGGATTTAGAGAACTTTTTGAACTAAATCTTAAGATGCAGCCATAAGAATTAGATTTAGTGTCAATGGTAAGATAGTTTTTGTTATTGTTATTTCTAACTCATCAGACGTTTAAAAGTAAAGGGTTAAAGTTATGTTTTAGTCAAAAACACAATTAAAGCTAAAGGTGGACAAGTTATTGGATTTGAAAAATCCTTTGTCCATCCAAAATATGACTTAATTTATAACTCTAAATATGACCACAGTTATGATGTCGAACTAATTATTGAACAATGAAATCGTCATTAGGCAACACTAAAAGGTTCCACTCAATGTGTTCGGTTCTATTAAGGATATTTTGAATCGTGGAGAGCAGAAAGTACTGTTACTGAGTTCACCGATTATAATGAAGTAACAACAAGCACTTTAGATATCTTTTTAAAAAAAAGAAGTTCATGTCAAAACTTGCAGTCACGAGTGACAATGTTTTGAATCGAAAATAATCTCGAGAAAATTTTGATGTTTCGAAATAAAGCTATTACAATACGGTTATTCCTGTGAGATATTCTAAATATGTCGTTGTTTAATAATCAAAAAGTTATAAGGATATTACTCAACACAAAATAATCATTTATCCTATTCATAAAATTTATGCTAAAAGACAGCTAATGAAAGTTTTTTTTAATGTTTTTCAATAACTAAGACCAAATTAAACTAGATGTTTCTAAAATTATCAATTTTTTTATACTTTCTAGTATTATATGGTGAGTCAAATTAAATATTTAAAATTCTTATCCCGACGTTATTTCGATTAATATTCTCCAAAAGCATATGCGGCTCATCGACAATGCATTCATAGGGACTATGGAAATGGAGCTGCAGTTTGTGTTTGTAACAGTACGTATTGCGATGATTTGCATCCCATCAAAAAGACAGAAAAAGGAATAATAACATTATACGAAACTAGTAAAAGTGGTGATCGATTCAAAGAAAGTCAATTGAAGTTTGGGGCTCATCATAACCAACAGAACACTAAATCGCAAACAATAACAATCGATAGAACTGTTAAATATCAGAAGATTATTGGTTTTGGCGGTGCGTTCACTGATTCTGCCGGAATTAATATTAAGAGTCTTCCGGAATCGATGCAAACGCATGTTCTAGAAAATTATTTTTCCGAAAAAGGCATTGAGTACACAATCGGTCGAATACCCATCGCTGGCAGTGATTTTTCGACTTATCCCTATTCTTATTGTGATGAACCAAATGATGACAACTTGACTTATTTTAGCTTGACTAAAGAGGATTTGATTTATAAAGTTAGATACTGGCAAACTTAAACTACCACAACTATTTTTTAATGAAAGTTTATTTTCAGATCCCCTATATAAAGTTGGCTGAAAAATTAAGTCCACACAAACTGAAACTTTTTGGAAGTCCGTGGAGTTCACCGGCTTGGATGAAATCAACACAATCTTTTGGAAAGGGAGGAGTGCTTATTGGTGAGCCAGGAGGCAAATACTATCAAATTTGGGCAAATTATTTTGTAAAGTATGTAACTCTCATATCCAACGTAAATCTTTTTCAATCTTCAAACTCACATAGTATTATGCAATCGATTTATGACAAGACATGTATATTAATAGATTTTTGAATGCGTACAAATCTAATGGTGTAAACTTATGGGGACTGACAGTTGAGAACGAACCGGACAATGGATTCAAACATTTAGCACTTGAAAATCGTTTTAACGATTTAGGGTTCACTCCAGAAACTCAGCGCGATTTCATTAAATATAATCTAGGACCAACTTTAGAAAAGGCTGGTTATGGGCAAAACAATTTGAAATTAATGATATTTGACGGCGAAAAGAGGTCTCATGTTTATAATTGGGCTGACGTTATACTCAGTGATGAAGAGTCGGCTAAATATGTTTCAGGGCTTGGGTTTCATTGGTACGAAAATGCACCTGAAAATATTGATTTATTAGACCAAACAAATCAGAAATATCCGAATTTGTTTCTTTTGGCAACTGAAGCGTGTGAGGGATGGCAGAAAAATATTACTCATGTCTCACTCGGAAATTGGACTAATTTTGAGAAATATGCTTATGATATAATCACTGTTTGTATTAAATTAAGATATATATGTTCCAATTCAGACTCAATTTAAATTTTTGCCTTTAAAACCAGGATTTGAATCATTGGACGACGGGTTGGACTGATTGGAACTTAGCATTAGATACAAGCGGTGGTCCAAATTGGATCAATAACTTTGTAGACGCACCTATCATTATAAATGCAACCTCTTTTGAGTATTATAAACAGCCCTTATTTTATGCTTTGGGGCATTTCAGCAAATTCCTGAGTCCAGAATCGGTTAGAGTTAAATTGACTGAAAAGTCGAAAGTTGATAAATTTGAAACCACGGTATTTGTTCGACCAGATAACGCAACTGTTGTGATAGCTCTTAATATGAATGCAGAATCAGTTGTACTAACTATTAATGATCCCAATGATGGAGAAATTTCACATGTCGTTAAACCACAGTCTATACAATCTTATATCTGGTATAGTTAAGATATGAAACTGTAAATTAATTAAGTTATTCAATTGCCTTAAATAAAATGAGAGTATAACTGAAAGACAGATAACAAAGGCATTTTGATAAAAATCAAAGATTTTATGAAAATAAATTTTATAAAATTGCTGAATTGCAAAAGCTTTTCTGTTATAAGACTCACCATACGTTTAACTCTATCTTTGAGATAAAAGTCAATTATAGCTTTCCATTATGATTTAGATAATAACAAGTATTTCTAAAGTGAGTTATCACAATCTCGAACACACAGTAAGAGACATGTTTATATCACTGAAATACTGATAAATTAAGATAATAATAAGCATATCCCAAGTATGCTTTTCAAAATCAGTTGCTAACGTTCGAGTCTAATATAAACATTGAAATTTTCCAAAAGTCATTTTCTATTAAAAGATTGGATTTAGAACTTTTCAAATAAAAAATTCAAGTTTGAGACAATGCAATATTTTAGGCAGAATTAGTTCTAACAACTATATTGATTTTGGTCATATTCTTAAAGCAAATAGATAAAATAAGTGATAAAGAACACAGAACAGTTACCAATAACAATCCTTGAGAAAGAGATTATAAAAATTGAGTAATATCTAATAGACTTGGCTTTCGTTCGTTCGGTTCAGGTTCGATTGACAGATCGCAATAAAATGAACAAAGCTTTTCAAACTATACTTTTGTATTGTTTTTTATGCTACGGTTAGTTCAACATTTTTATCATAACCTCAAAATTCAATATTTATGCTTGATCTTAGTAGAAATCATGTCAAATATATTTTTAATTAATATATATATATAAATATATATAATAAATATATTTGAATTTTACATCTTATTAAAATTTAGTAACTGCTCGACGGGATTGTGCTCCTCGAGATTATGGAAATGGAGCAACAGTTTGTGTCTGTAATATCACGTATTGCGATGATATAAATCCTGTAAAGAGGTTAGACAAAGGAATCGTAGCTTTATATGAAACAAGTATTAGTGGTGATCGACTAAAAGATTCTTATATCGAATTTGGCAAAAATGTATCCGCAAAAGCAACTGAAAAATCGCAAACCATCACAATCGACAGAAGTAAAAAGTATCAGAAAATCATTGGTTTTGGCGGCGCCTTCACTGACGCAGCAGGAATTAATATCGCAACTCTTCCGACATCGATGCAAATCAATCTGTTGCTAGATTATTTTGGAATCGATGGTATCGAATATACTGTCGGAAGGATACCAATAGCTGGCTGCGACTTTTCAACTTATGCCTATTCTTATTGTGATGTTCCAAGTGATGACAACTTAACTCACTTTAGTTTAACAAAAGAGGATATGCTCTACAAAGTTAGTTATACATTAATAGGAAATGTACATTTATAATCTAGTACTGAATCACCAACTCTTTCAGATCCCGTATTTACAATTGGCTCAAGAAATAAGTCCACACAAATTGAAATACTTCGGCAGTCCGTGGAGTTCACCGGCTTGGATGAAGACAACTGGAACATTCAATCACGGAGGAGTACTAATTGGTCAACCGGGAGGAAAATACTATCAAATTTGGGCTAATTATTTCGTTAAGTAAGTAAATAAGTTAAAAGAGGTTATATTAAGTCGATGGCATAATCTTTTAAGCTATCAAACATTAACTCGTTATCTATTTGTCAGTCTGAATTAAAATAACTAATGGATCGTTATTTTGTGCAGATTCCTTGACAGTTATAGAGATCGTGGAGTAGAAATGTGGGGTCTTACAGTTGAGAACGAACCTGGTTCTGGTTTCAACAAAAATCACAGTTTCAATGATTTAGGGTTCACTGCAGAAACAGAGAGAGATTTTGTGAAACTTAATCTAGGGCCGACTCTAGAAAAAGCTGGTTATGGTCCAGAAAAACTAAAACTAATGGTATACGACGACCAAAGACCATCTGTTTTGAAATGGGCCGACACTATATTAAGCGATAAAGAGTCAGCTAAATATGTGTCTGGCATTGCATTCCACTGGTATGCCAACAAACCTGACAATATCAATCAGTTAGATCTGACAAATGAAAAATATCCCAACTACTTCTTGATGAATACTGAGGCGTGTGAGGAATGGCGCGGAAAGAGTCATCACGTATCACTCGGCAATTGGGCTACTTTTGAGAGATATGCCTATGATATAATAACTGTAAGAATAATATATACAGTAAACAAGAAATTATGTTTAAAATGATTCAATTTGAATATCAATGTTTAGGACCTAAATCATTGGACCACAGGTTGGGTTGACTGGAATCTAGCCTTAGACCTAGAAGGAGGACCGAATTGGGTCAAGAACTTTGTGGACGCGCCCATTATTATTAATGCAACTGCCTATGAATATTATAAACAGCCGTTTTTCTATGCTTTGGGACATTTCAGCAAATTTTTAGCACCAGATTCGCAGAGAGTTCAACTCAAAGAAAGTGACAAAATTGACAAGTTTGAAACAACAGCCTTTGTTAGACCTGATAACGCAACGGTTGTCATTGCTCTTAATTTGAATGATTACTCAGTAGATTTAACAATTGATGATCCACAGAATGGCAAAGTTTCGAGAGAAGTCAAACCACGATCTCTTCAAACTTATCTTTTCTGGAATTAAGTTTATTTAGTCATTCACAAATCTATTGTTCTGTCGCTTTTTGCAAATAAAATAAAGAAACACTTTATCGAGACTTTTATTAGATTTTATAGGCACGAATGCTACAATTAAGCTATTAAACTTATTTTTTAATGAAATATCTGATCAAATATCAGATAAATCTGAGGAAAGGAAACAATAAATCATAAAATTAACTGATTTATCAGACATTATCTCTGGTGCAATAATGATAAGCATTGATTTTAAAGCCTAAAAGTCATAATTCAATAAACTATGAAAAACATCCTATAATAATGATCGCTATACATGCTATCTCTCGCTCGTTTAGCACTAGAAACAAGATGTGTTTATCACAGCAGTGGGAGTAGGTATAAATACGATCGACTTTCCTACCGACTTCATTAGTCTTGTTCTTTCTTTACTTTCATTCTTAAGTTAAGGTTTATTTAAAAGTCTGAAAAGGTTCAGATCACTCTTTATTTCAAAAATGAAAACAATGGTAATCATTCTTCTCGATGAATCATTGAGTATGAAAAAGAAGAAGTCAGAAGTTATTGGAGGTTTCAATACATTCATGAAAGAACAAAAGCGATTGAAGAACGATATGTCCAGACTTTATTTGATTAAGTTCAATAGTAATGTCAATATTGTATATTCCGGTAAGAATCTATTCAAGTTTGAGAAACCATATTCAAATCAAACTTTCAATTAAACATATTATATCTGAAAATAGGTATCGCTATTACTGAAGTGCCCGAACTGAAGCCATCAAACTATGTTCCGGCCGGAAGAACAGCTCTATTCGATGCTATTTCTGAAGGTATAAGAGTTGCTGATGAAAACAAAGAAGAAAACGAAAGAGTCATTTGCGTGATTATGACTGATGGCGAAGAGAACTCATCTCGAGAAACAACTAAAGAACAAATCAGAAAATTCATAGCTCAATACGAATCAAAGGGCGACTGGGCTTTCCTTTACATCGGCAAAAATCCTGATCGTTGGACAAAAGACGTTGGCCTTTCGTCATCTCATGGCATTAGTTATAACTATAACGACCCCAGAGTTAATTTCAAACACGTTAACTATGCGGTCACTAAATACAGATGCCATAAAACCAAACAAAAGAAGAGCCTCTTTGGTTTCCGATAAAGCTTTCAAAATTGCAGAACAGGTCATAATATTTGTGATGAATCCTATAAAGGGTTTTGATTATTATTTGGCTTAATATCTGAAACATATTAACCTAATAGACAATGAAAGTAGCTTAAAACTGTTAGAATTTGTTAAACATAAACCTAATCCTAACTGAGAGCAAGTGATGGCTTTGATAGTGAGAGTTGTGTTGCTAATTACTTAGAACCGATTATAAACCATAATTTATATAAGATTGTATTTAAGGCGAGTTGCAGTTTGAAGATATATTCTTATTTGTAAAAAGTATGCTATTTTAAGATATCTCAATTTTGAGCTTATCAAGCGACCAACTCAGCAGTGAGTTTGAAAGGTTTTTAATCGTTTAATAAGATTTTATAATGAAGTTTAATAAATATTTATAATTTTCTATATCTTAAATTGTGTTATAATTTAATTTTAATATACAATTTCAACCTAAAGCCTGAATGAAAGTCTCGCATTTATCTCGATTTACTATCATTTACAGTTGAGACATTTCTAACTAGTAATGAGAATTACAACAGAAAATTTTTGTTATATCATCTGATTTAGATTAGAGGTCACCAATTAGTTTTTATCAGTTAAATAATATTTTATTACAACTCATGACTCAGATGAGTGGCTTTTATTGGATTAATAGGAAGCAACAACTGTTTCAATCATATATTAAACTATAAAATCTGACTTTATGTCGGGACATATCTTTTGATAAAAATTCGTTTCGATAAGAAGGCAATTAAAAGTTAGGTTTTATCACTTGAACTTGATATTTAATAGTTTTGTTTACGGCAAAGATTGACAAATGTGCATAAAATCTGAGATCTAAGAAATAAAAGCTTTTGGATGAATTCTGTACGTAATTGATTATGAAGTAATAATTGGAACTGTGTCTGAAACAAGAGCCTTAAATTCAGTTAATACTTAATTCTTGTCAGAACATCAAAATTAAAAAATTACTGCATAAAATTTTCAATTACTAAATAAATTGGTTTTTAAAATGTATTTAATACTTGATTTGATCTGAATGAATCGAGTATTAACTCGATTTGAGAACAAAGTGTGTTAGGCCCTTATTTCAAACACTGCTTTATTTATGTAGATGTTCATAACTTTTACACATTTTATTCTTATGTTTTGTTACCATCACATAAATAACAAGACAATAAACATATAACAACAATAGCCTATTCTGGGAAAATCCGATGTTATTTTTACTTGTGTACACATTCAGTTATCAAATTGAGAGTTATATCAATAACAAAAATAGTTGCGACGACCTTAATTAGCTTATAAAAAATGATTAACACATCATCACAACATCAAAACAGAATACATAGATCGTAAATATGGATCAAAAGAAGGTAATTATCTTCAATTTTTTGGTATAAAACTTACTGAATATGTCTTATCGGAAGTTTTACCAATTTTAGGAGAATTGACAAAAGTGATACGATTATAAACTTCCTATGGTTTTAAGGCTCAAAATGTCAAATAATGAGCAAAGAACACATTAACATTTTTGTGTTGTTTGCTGACGAACGAGAGGAATGTAACAATTCTGCTGACCCTATCATTGCAGAAGTGATTGCAATCATGTTATTATTAGTGATTGGTATTTTTAAGACTTTCGATTTCGAGAATTTCCGAGAGTACTATCGATTGAGATCGAGAGTCGTTTCGAGATTCAAAATGTCTCGAAAACTTTTTATGTATTTTTCGTTCAACCAACTGTCTTTTAATTAAGATTTTTATAATGATTAAAAGCTGTTTATTGATTGAATTTTTATGTCTATTGTTTCACTAATCAATTGAGTTATACGTAAATACAGTTATTTGAATATTTTTACAGCTTTCAATAATGTATTATTGAAATTTCTTTCAAACAAGTAATAACTTTTTGATTAAATGCATGAATGTCGTCTGCTTTACAGTTTTCTTACTCAATGTCTGTAGACTTCTAGACTTAAATGGTTGATTCAGCGCTTTCGAGAGTCCCATTGCTTTCGATCAGCATTGAGAGATGGAATTCTTGAGTGAGATCGAGACTCTCGTGGTCTCGTACCGACCACTGACTGAAATTAGCTTGATACATTAGCTTAGAATCAATATACACTGAATTGCTAATAAGATAAAGCATTTGTGATAGAAGTATTTATTCATTCAGCTCAAATCTGGACAAAGCGCACCCAGATTGTGGTTCACTCTGGACTCTGAACTAGTTAACCTGAAATCTGGACGCTTGGTCATCCTATTTTTATCAGTTAACTTTAAATGTAGCATTAAGCCCTAAAATTTTTTGTTCAAATTTCAATTCAAAATTTTTAAATTCAAATATACACCATAATTGGCATTTATTATCACGACTATAGCCCGCACAGCTAAAACTTTCAGAAATTAAACTTATGAAAAATTTTATATGTATAGCCCGCGCCTCATTATTGTTCGCACTTCATGCACACGTATTTTTCAAACTTTACTAATATGCTAATACATTTCAAGCCCGCTATATTCATACCGCTTATAATCACATTTCGCTATAATCATAGCATTTTCAAAGCACCGGCCAAATGTATATACTTTATAATGTTAAAGGCATCGGTTATAATCACATCCGATATAATCAGATATCGTTTATAATCATATATTTTACAGCGCACGTGCAATACAACAAATATTGGATATAATCACATGAACTGTAAAACACATTTTTTTCATTGATTATTATACTAAACCTAATGAATAGTAAATGTTGTGATATTATTGTTTAACAATTGAAATTAAATTATTATTATATAATGGCTTCCGGTAGTAAAAGTAAGACAAGTAGTGTTAAAACAACCCGGCAGTCAATATCTCTTAACGAAAAGTACCGAATTATTAAACTCATTGAGGCCAAGACTCCACATAAAGAGATATCGCGAATAAGTGGCAATAATTTGAAGACAAACACAATCGCTAAGATTAAACAGAAGGAGAAGATAATTAAAGAGTACGAGAGCTCTATTATAAGCTCAGTTAAAAAGTTACGCAAATCTAACTTTCCGGAGATAGAGAAGCAATTGATTCAATTCGATTCCTTTACCAGAATGAAGGAGATATTGATGAACACCTTCTTATGTTGGATAGTGTTGAAAATAACGTATTTAAACGTATGTCTAACTAAAAACAGACTAAAATTACTGAATATTTTCATAAATAAAGTACTTTGATTTGCATATCGGTTATAATCATTTTCGGCTATAATCACCTGAATTACTAATCACCAGTGATGTGATAATAGCGAGCTTGGAATGTATGTGTTTATAAAATGTGTTAATAGTTATTCTGAAGACAGCAGCGAAGAAAAACAATTGGGTCCTAATCTAGAGTAGTAAAGAGCATTGGTCTGAAATCTTGAGCTTCAAGCTCGAGCTTCTATAAGCGCAGCTCAAAATTGTTGAGCTTTGAGCTGCGCTTCTGTCAAATTTAGTCTGAGCTACGCTTGTACTAAGAAGCTCGGGTCCAAGCTGCGAGCTGCGCTGCTGAGCTTATGTTAAAAATTAAAAATTAAAATGATGAGTAGTAATCTTTGTAACAAGTATTTATCTCAAGTTATAATGAAGTATTTGCGCAAAAATACATTAATTTTGATCGTAAAGTTTGAACAATGAAATCGAATTTCGACATCGGTGTCATTTGTCAATAATTGTGAGTCTTCTCGTTGTATTTCACTTTCTTATCATGTTGAAAACAGTCCCGAACAACAATTTTCTCTTATTTTGAATTGTTTAAAAAATTGCTTGAGATTATCTTATTTCAAATACAAAGAGATTTAAGCAGTGAATAGAAATAATATTACTTTTAAGGCCTAAAACATCACTAATTCCCTCTTCAAATAAACAGTTTTTGCATTAAATTTCAGCTTAAAGTGAAATTCATTTTGAAACAATAATTCATAATTTAGAAATGCATTTCATCATTCAATTCGATAGATCTAGTTCAACACCTAACTTGCTAACATATGATAAGCAGTTCAATAATCATTACTCTTAGAGTTAATACTGTTTGATTTGATCTATCAAATAAATCGGCTTCAAATGAGTTGAGCTCGAAGCTCAATAGCTTGAGCTTGAGCTGCGCTTCTTCATCATATCCCGAGCTTGAAGCTCGAGCTTATAAGCTCGAAAACAACTAAAATTGAGCTTCAAGCGCAGCTTAGCTTAGCTTACAGTTAGCTTATGCTCTTCACTACTCCAGAGCAGTATAATCGCATACTTGAACATTCTATGTTGAATTGGGCGAAGAATTTGATGGTTTTTAATATATTTTTAAAGTTTGATATGTAACCCGCATTTCATATATTGTCCATGTAGCTAAAATTTTCAAAATCCAAACTATTTTGCTTATATAGGCAGCGGGATAGTCATGAAAATAGGGTAAATCTTCTACATTATATCGTTATAAACATCCAGGTAGTCCCAAAATTAAGGTTAATAAATATAAATTCTTTGCCAATTTTTATGTCTTATGCCATAATTCATGTGATTTGCTCTATTTGCAAGAAATGATAATATGGACCAAGCATTCAAAAGTTCATTATGTTTAATTGTTTTCTGTAAAAATTGTACGCTATAGCACATACTGAAATAAAATTAATTCACTCAATAATCAAATTTAATATAATTTTATTTATGCAATTCTATAAAAATAAAAAATCAATTTTCATTATTTCTTCAATAGATATCAGTTATTCTTACATTTATTTATTGAAAAAATTGTGAATCTTCATTTTCACTGATTTTTATTCAACTTCACATTTCCTTTTTTATACGAGGATTTATAAAAATCCCAGAACAGCCAGAAAAATATTGGATTTTGAGCCCAAACTTTAAATTGTGATCAGGGTCGAGATAATTAAAAATATCACTCTTTAGCAAATAATTCTACTAAATCAAGATCTAAACTCACCGAACCAATAAAAAACCGATGGATAGCCATTACTCAAGAATGCACTGAAAACTCCCCACGTTATGAATAGAGCAAATTGTGCTAATTGGAGTTGTGTTATGTACTTTTTCCACCACAAATACTTTTGTATTCCTGGACCCAAGGCTGCCAAAGAGTAATATGAATACATTATAACATGAACCTGTAAATTGAAAAGTATATTAAAATAGTTATTAGTCAGACAAAATTGATGTATGATTAAGTAAATCTTTAAACTAGATAAAATAGCAAATTGAAGTAGATTCGATTTTTGTGAATAAAATTTAGTAAAAACAATTTTCTGTAATACTTTATAATTATCTGAATCATTATTCTTGGATACATACAAACGAGTTAAGTAAAGAGAATATTGCTAAGGGAGCTGCCGTTGGTACGATTTTACCGACCATCCATCCAAGAACGGGCACCATGAAGTGATGATATAAGTGAAGAAAGCTTATTTGACAATTTTTCTTACGTAATACGAAAAATATAGTATCTAGTAAATCAATGAATTTCGTATAAAGATAATGATTTTTCTGATCGATTTCAAATAAAGTTTGTTCTGATACGTCATCTCTGGAAGGGATATCAAATTGGAATATTTTCTCTCCATAATCGAGCCATTTTATGGACAATACAAAAAAGTAAGCATTCGATACGACCATAAATACATTATATAATAACAAAATACTTCTCAACTCAAAAGGTCTTCGATTTTTCATCATTTTTGGACCAATTACTGTAACAAATAATAGCCAAATGCCCAAAATAGTTGCTATCAATTCTGGTCCTCTACTCACTAATCGGTAACTCTTGACTCTTGGATCAGTTACATCTATCCAATATTGATAGAAGTAATAGAAAATTGTTTCATTGGAAGATACTGTTAAACTCATATCTGATGAAAATTATTTTGAAAATACTTCTAATATCAAAGACCACTTAGAACTAAATAAATTTTCTTCTTAAGCCTGACAAGAATAAAACCTCAATTTAAGAATAAGCAAATGAGGAAATGTTTTAGATTGTTCATAACTTCTTTTTTCCTTTTAATCGAATTTTCCTCTATATAACCACAAATAGCTTACTGAGAGTATAACTATTGATTTTCTTGGAGGATAAATCAGAGACTTATTTAGTTGACGCAACTAAATATTTGATTGTATTTTATATCTAAATATGAATATTCTTTGAAAAAGAGCCTTAAGTTTAAGACTAAGAGTATGAAAGGCATTAAACACTATATTTAAATTGAAAGGGAAGTTTCTAGAAGTTTAAAACTAACTTTACTTTTAATATTCTTATCATACCTTTACCTTCACATCAGTACAGATTGATATTAATAAGAATTAGTACTAAAAATCATTTGATAAGTACATTCATATGCTTTTTTATTTATATAAATAATTGAATGTTCATAAGTTGAAATTTTATTTTTATTATTGTAGCTGAAATCTCAAAATTTTTCGCAACAAGACTTCTCAACTACTTATTTCTATACTATTTAGTCATCTGTTAAGATTTCAATAATTAAATGAAATCAAAACATATTTGTGTATATGAGGACTTTAATGCTCGAAGGAAACTCTCCTATATTAATGTTCTAGAAAAATGGCCCAATTTACATTTGTTTAAAGTAAACCTATATAACGATCTCTATTAATCACAAGCAATTATAGTCGATTATACTTTTTAACTATTAATCAATATTTACATGACCTACACTTTTGTATGTAAAAATCACTTATTTAAAGCTGCACTTGTTTTCCTCATATTCTTTGAGTATATCTTCTTTCTATTTTAGAGTATTGCTAATTTGAGTATGACCATATTTAAATATCGATGCAATATCTCTTAGATTTAGCTTAGGTTGTTTTTTCTTCATTTTGATCTCTTCTACCTTATCTTTCAGAGTAAGAACATTAAATTTTGACTAGCCATGATGATATTGGATAACACTTTAGTAGACAACGAAAGAATATTGAGTATTAAAATCAGATCACATTAATCACGCTTGAGTATCAAGTCACGTGCAACTAAATGTGTACGTCTAAGACGGGTCTTACTCACATTGAATCGACTTTTAATATACTTAATATACTGTACTCGTATGAATTAAACAGGTGTATTCCTTATAAAGTGGCTTTATAACGGGAAAAACAGAGCGACATTCCATAAATTGTACTCTTTAACAGGTGTTCTTATTCAGGTGTACGCTTTCACAGATTTTACTGTACATTTAAAAATTCATATCCCCCCTCGGCCATCGTATTTTTGAAAATTATCTGCTTTTGATTTTACTCCACGTAAGCCTTAATATTGGCTTGTGTCCAACTAGACCAAATTTTATTAAATCCCTAATACTAATTGTGATTTGCATGGCCAAGGTATGTTTTGCTGTTATTTTATTTCGAGAAGTGCAACAAACAATGGAGACGTTTATTTAGAATTATTGAAGTTACGAACAGACGTAAGACGCAAACATTTCTCAAAAAAAAAAATCTCAGGCAGTTGCTGATTTTTACGCTGAAACTCAATCGAAGTATTATCGCATCCTTCATGCTCCCTAGATTTAGCTCCTGTGATTTTTTATTGTTTCCTAAGTTGAAATATCATTTAGCGGGTGAAATTTCACAATCAGATACGCAGTTGAAACGTAGAGTAAATAGATTTCTAACGGGCTCCAAAAATTGATTGATTAAACATATTCGAAGAACTTATTAGGCAATGAGAGCAAAGATATAATGTAGATGGCATTTATTTTGAATGATTTGATTGGAGATCTCATTTAATTTGATATTTTTTGAACATCATTTATAAAAATAAGTTACTCGAAGAACTTTTGCATCAGCCAGTATAATTAAAACATAAGAAAATGTCAAATTTGAACAACACATCATGTATTAGATTTTATTTTATTTAAGGAGTAAATTCACGTTTGATAAATTCATAGTTTTGCAATTGTGTCAATTTTAAGCATTAATTCAATTATAAAGATTTAAATACAATATAATACAGGATTATACAAAAAATTAGATCTGCAAACTTTTATGAATAAACCAAAAATAGACATGTGGTTAAATGAAAAAGATTACAACTGTTGCGTCATTATAAATTTACCAATATAATAAGCAAATATCGTGATGGACAGACGGTTTAAACATTTCAACTATATAGATATTATTTTAAAAAGTACTTTTTCATTTAATAATACATGTGACAGTTTTTCAAACTTTGTGTGTATGAGAACATCTTAAAAACTTAAGATGTCTAATAATGCGCTAACTCGGTACAGAAATTTTTGTTATTAAAAAGCAGTAAACTTACAAATATTAACAACATAACAGTTAATTTGTTATTGTAGATTAACTTTAGTTGATAACTTAGTAAAATTGCAACAAAATTTTGAGAACGAACAGCCCATTAAACAATTATACAATGAGAGAACGAATTATGACTGAAGTCCGAGCATAACTATTATTTTGACATTAGTATTTGATATCTGTAACTTAAATAACTTCAATTATAATATCTCTCTTATCGATTAAAATGTCACATAAAAATACTAGAAACACATTTTACAGCACTGAATGATATACTACCAAATCCAAAAGTAAAGTGCATTTTAAAATATGAATGATAGGATTATGAAAAATACCAGAGAAATTTCAATATGAAAGTAAATCTTTCTCATAAAAACACATACTCTATCATAGAGCAAACATAAAAAATTTCACTATCAATCTTTTCGTATGTGCTCAAATTCATTTAATTAAAATATCCCTTATCAATAAAAAAATATCTTTAAAAGTTCAGATACATTATTGATGATCCTATTCTTCATGCTTTATCCACATGATTAATAATAGCGTTAAATGTGTACGATTTATGTTTTCACTGTTCACCTCAATAACATCTTTCATATATACAGTCAATTAGTTAAAGTTCTTTACACGAAAGTACACTTTAAAGGTAAAACCGAACTTTACTTTTTGATCTGACAAATATTTAAGAGCTCTGACGAGTTAGAATCTATAGAAACAAAGGTATGTGGAGATCCTTTTCAACAAATCGAATAACAAATCAAAATATAACAGAAAAAGTCTACTTTCCATAATTTTTATAGAACTTAAAACTTAATAACTTGAATTGATCTCAAAATGCGATTCAATTAATATAAATGACAGTATGAAGTGTTGATTTTCCAACAGTTAGAAACAAATACAAACTTATCAATGATTGATTCACTTTGACAGATTGTAATTTTTATGGTTTTCAGGTTGTCATCATTAGTCAAATCAAATGAACTAACTACTGATAAATCTTCATTTGTTTCTAAGTTTTGGAAAACCAATTGTTTATACTATAATTTATATTAATTGAATCACTTTCTGAAGTTGAATGAAGTTATTGTCTTAAACTTTATATAAACTATGAAACGTAGATCTTTTCTACTAGATTTTAATATATTAGTCAAATTTTTAAAAGGGAAGTCCCATCTATTTTCTAAACAAATTGTATCCTTGTTTTGACAAAGACTTTCTGAAGTTAGTGACAGCAAAGTTTGCCTCAACGTAGCTGTCTTTGGGCGCTGAATGATTATAAGAGATCCCGTGCGCCGCGGACATACCGGCCTCTCGTGTCCATCTCTCGGGATTTTCGCCGATATAGAGAAAAGTCCAGTCGCCACGTGCTTCATATCCTGATATAATATTTCTGACCTGTACTCTAGTTGTTTCTCGTGATGAGTTTTCTTCCCCGTCAGTCATTATAACACAAATAACTCTTTCTTCTTCTGCCTTATCCTTCTCTGCAATTCGAACTCCTTCTGCAATCGCATCGAAAAGTGCTGTCATTCCACCCGGAAGATAATTATTCGATGTTAGTTCGGGTACGCTTTCAAGAGGAATGCCTTTTAATGAATCAGATGTCATTAGTTTTTATGTCAATTCGTTTGATTATCTATATCTGAACCGTATCTATATGAACATTATCTATATATGAACCGTAAGCGTTAAACAAAAAGATAGTAGCACGATGTTGTCAATTCATCCATATATTATTGGACAAAAATCAACAAATTTTCAATCAAGCTTTCAAAAATATAGACTAATTGTACTTTTGCAATTTTTCAAACAGATTATCCAGTGCTCTTATGACTGATCAACACGAATAAAAATCGCTAAAGGTTCAAACTAAAAGTAATTTTTATTAATCGGATAATAAACTAACTTGAAGTCAAAAAGTTTCTAGAATCTCAGTCTAAGATCAAATGAAGTGCAATCGAATCACATTTCGATAAACAGATGGATGTATTGGTAATTACTACTTTCCCACGCAAAGTGATAAAAGTGTTTTGCCAGCACGTCAGACATAGTTTTTGGTCAACAATGGCTTATTAGGAGACTACACAAGGAGACTAATTTTCAAAGAATCATATCTAATTCACGGTATTTCATGCAAATGAAATTTCTTCACCAAATTTCATATTTGACGGTATACTCCATTAAAATTATATTTTAAAACTGTTTTCATATAAAATCTAACCAAAACTATCTAATATTAGATATCAAGTGTTATATTTTCAAATTCATTATTGAAGTGCTTTCTTTATATATATTTGCTATCAATTTACCATCAAATATAAGTTTTGGTAAAAGAATTTTATTCCTATGAAATACTATCGATCAGATATGATTTCTTAAAAGTAAGTCTATTAGCTGTTTGATTATGGTACCATTCAGAATCATGATCTCTAATTCAAGTATGAAAATTCTTATTTTCATGTGTTCTTTAGTCTTGCCGCATTTTCAAGAGTTTTTTAATAAACAGTAAAAGTATAATCGAATATTTAACGTGTTCAAAGACCTCCTTTAACATAAAATTTCTGCTTGACAATATTAAATTCACTTTTAAGCCTCCAAATGAGCACTCACTAGTTTGATTATTCAATAGGGAAAGCGTCCAAATCAATTCTTTAAGTTCATATTTCTTTCCATAGACTTCATTTCAAGAAAATATTTTCAAAGGTTTATTCCCGATGGACTTACGAAATAATATTCTGATAATGGATCGACGCTAGAATAATCTTGGCTTTAAGCGTGTCACTCCCTATTTGATTAGAGTATATTCGAAATTTTTGACTGGTTGTCTTTATGGTCAATATGCAAATTATTTATGTCTTGAATATAATTTAGGTTTTGACAACTTTCCTACTAGATTACTGCCAAGTCAATTTTTATTTAGACTAAACGATGATTTTGTAATAAAAACTAATGTGTGATCAAATTTTAACGATTTTTTTACGTTTTATTGATCAAAACCTATTTTTTACAAACGCGCAACACACTTCTGTCTCTCGGGGCTAGAGTCGAGGCCATCGAACATTTAATAAACCAATTGGTTTCTCTGACCTGATGTCACATATACAGGTTTCAGCAAAATTTAGTCCTGGTTTTCGAGATACTCAACTTTAAAGTTGAAATCTTTGATCGAAAATTAATTTGAAAAATCACATCTCAAAATGGGAAAATTATGTACAATTAGATGGTTAAGTTTTGTTATATTTACAGGGCGTTTGATATGGTTTGATTACTTTCGTCGGTTAACTAAAAAGATAGTTTGCTTTTGTTAATCATTTTGGTATGTTAAATACGATTGCTTGTATTCTTGTCTATTGATCGATATCAAATTTCCGTAACATTTCAATAAAATATGCGCGCGATACCTTCAGCCGTCAATTTGTTTCATACGCGATTGCATTCTATTCAAACGTCACCCAATGAGGCTTTTATGGCTTGCTTAAGATAACCGAAATCAGAAAAGTTCATCGAAGATGCATCTGGAGATTTAACAGAAACACTCTTAATATTTATAAAGTGAATTCCATATTTTTCTTTCATCTCATTGAGATATTGTTGCATATTTTGAGAGGCATGCGAGTCGCCTTGTCATGATAGATAAATACTCAATAGACGTCTTTCTTGTAAGCTTTGGAAGATTTTTACAAATTGGTTGTAAAACGTGTTCGATATAAAAGTTTGCATTAATTTTAACTCTTGATGGGACTCTAATGAGTGGTAAACTCCTTTACCAGTTACTGCTTCGAGAATCATAAGATCTTTATAACACTGAACTTTGCAATCTTCAACTCATTCTTCAGGTGATTCAGGCCCTCTTATAATGTAATAAATTTTGGTTTCTCTTTTATATCTATCCAGACATATCCATGACTGATCCAAAAAGATAACATACTACCATTTACCTACTACCAAATGATAATCATAGTTTTTCTCAATTTTTCTATTTTCTTCAGTAGTCATCGATTAATGAGTGAACAGTTGTCTTTTTCTTTATTTCCATATCACAATCTTCTATGAAATATAGGACCTTAGTAAAGGCCTATTTAGAGCTGTCTAGCCTGAATATATATCTGGTTGGAATTATCTTGTCGAGACGTTAACGTTAACACCAGTCACAAAGTTATTCAAGGGCAAATAACAGAGGTCGCTTATTTGTATACATAGACGAAAGATAGTCAAATATTTAGCCAGGATTTCGGTTATCGAGACAGCAGAAATCCCTGTCTGTTTTTAAAGCATCTAAGTGAGCATTTAAAAAGCCCAAAACTTTTTAACTGCATCTAGACCAGTAGTAGCGAGGATTCAGTGTTACTTCAAACAATAATTTAATAAATATTTGTAAACATAATTCAAGAAATGCGCACCCAAGTTGTTCCAACAGAGATGTCAATACAAAGCTAGTGTGCGTCTTGAAGAGAGAAGTTATAATATGAGCATAGTTATTATCATGTAAGATAATAAATTTATTGAAGGCGATAGTCAAATGAATCGTCTGAAGACGTGTACGAGCTGTTTCGACATTTTTGTTGTACCAACTATCACGCAATTAAACACTCATACGCTATCACAATTTTAATCTTTACAATACTTGATATAAGAGATTTAATGTATAAAACCGTCTCATAAGGTTAAAGTTGAGAATATGGCGTTTTCTAAGCAACTGATATCTTAGCACCAAACATAACCCAACCCAACCTAATCTAACAAAACTAATCAAACCAATGAGACAACTTATTTCAATCCATTTGTTTTTTTAATATTTCAAGAATACTTTGACTAAGCACGAGGGATATGGTGTTGCTTAGCTCAACTTGTCAACATGAGTCAAACGGTACCGTGTCATTCGTCTAAGTCCACAGATAACCGAAATTTGTGTTTCTATTTTAGATGATCTCGAGACCAGTATCAGCGTTTATATCTTGACGAGACAAGCTCAACCATACATATATAATATATTAATGATGTATATACAGAGCTTTTCTTATTGTGCGCCGCACGTAAAAATACAGTAAAAATTTTCAAACTGGAAACTTTAAAAATAGTATAATTATAATTTCGCCTATCGCACACGTGTTTGTTTTTCTTTATTGTACGCTTTATTTCCATTATAAAGTTTGCTTGCATTCTTAATTCAAGAAAACTACCAATCAGAAAGCTTCAAATAGCCAGTAATGTGGCGAATAAGAGAAGTTCTGTATTAATAATATATTATCACAGTAGTGCACTTCCTTCTATACTGTTCCCAAAATCCTATTTTCAACTCATCTTCATGAATAACAGAGAAATTTGTTTTAGACACTCCAAGTTCTTTTCACAATTGATTTTGCGATGAAGGATTAATTTCTGAAATTTTACGATTAACTTTTTGAATCACCTCAGGGGTGCGCACTTTTCTAATTTTCTTTAATTTGATGTTTTCTTCCCCGTCAGACTTCAATTCTCGTATTATTTCAATTCCATGAATGACAATACTGATCGCTTTAATTGAAACTGTCATTCCTTGTTTCTGAGAATTTTCATAAATAATTCTACTTGAGTTTACCTCTTTGGAAAGAAATTTCATGATGACTTCGGCTCCTGGTGACAACTTTTGTATATCTCGCGACAATCGGATCAAATGTTTATTAATAAAAGGTCAATGAAGGCAAACTTTTTGTCGCGCAAAAAATCTAAAATTCTCACACGAGCACTTTGATAGATTTATATACAAAAGTGATCAAATCACAACAATCCCCATGTAGTCAAATTAGATTATATTTGATTAGTTTTAACTACATTTAGTCACACTTTGTTAGGTCTTGTTTAATTAGGTTGGATTATGCTAGATTAGGTTAGAATTGGTCAGATTTGGCTAAATTTTGTTAAATTCATCTAGGTTTGATCATATTTAGCAAGTTTCGGTCAGACTTTAACTAGATTTGGTTGAATTTGGTTAGATTCTATTAGATTTAGTTAGTTAGTTATATTTAATATATCTTAGCAAGATTCGGCTAAATTTGGTTAGTTTTCATTAGGTTCATTTTATTATTCTTGGATGCGCTAATTTAGATTTGGTCAAGTCGAAATATGTCCTAGTATAAACAAATAATTTGAATATACTCTTAATTTATGTTTACTTTTAGTGATATTGACTACTTGATTGCTGAATACTACCATATATACAGTATAAGTGACGAGTGCATTTGCAAATTCTGTTGTGTTAGCCCAACGAAACCTAACATAATGTAATCTTATCTAATAAGATCTAACTAAACCTAATTTGCTCTCCTTTTGAGATATGATTTTTGAAAATAAGAATTGTGGTCAAAAACTTGCAACTTTAAATTAGAATATCTGTCAAATTTTGACTAACTTTTATTAAGAAATACGTGACGCGAGGCAAAAACAATGTTGGATCGGTACGTATGTCACGTAAAAGATGTGATGCAAACCTCTGTGAACAGTAGTGACGATTGTATTGAACTTAACCAAATAAAGTCTGGCCACATCGTTCTTGATCTTCTTCTGGTCTTCAATGAAGCTGTTAAATCCCCCGATCACATCGTTCTTTTTTGTTCCCATACTTCCGGACTCGTCCAGAATTATAATAATCAAAGTTCTCATTATTTCAGTTATGAGTACTGCGCCTGAATTTGAATAATTTTCAATATTTTAAAACGACGTTCACAAACAGTTTATAGCTAAGAACTAAGATTAAATTTGACGTGATTATGGGTTGTTGGGCGTTAACAACAATTCAAAAGTTAATCTTATCCATTTGTTTACACGACATTTTGCCTTTAACTGGTTACTATTTATTACGCAATGCTTTTCAAAATAAAGTATATGTACTGAGAGTGTCGTCATCTCTTTTCAAAATAAGACGCATTATAACTATTTTGTCAAAACAAGCATTATAAATGTTTACAAATGGCTGGAATCAAGTTGTTTTGTTTTATTTGAATTTTTGACGCAATCTATTTATTAATTTGAAGTACAATCATGATATAATAATAGTCATACATGCTCTCATTGAGTGTTAGTCTTTAGACATACAAAAAACACTGACAGACAAAAATGAGAATTATAAGTTTTAAAAAGTTTTATTAGAGAAATTATGTTTTAGCTTCAAGAGAACTCTATAGTGACTAATATTTAAGAGAAAAAGTTGTGCTTAGCTTAGCATTTTTAACCGTTTTACACTCAAATTTAAACCATGATTGCACTCTTTTTTCTAGTGCCACTTTTATTATTTCGTGATTGTACTATCAGCAAAAAGATTATTTACTTGAAAACATAAAAGTGCAAATTTCCCTGGGGGTTGCTAATTAGTTTCTATACTATAGAAATTGATTCAACAATTTTAATTTCAAAACTTTACTCATATCAGTTACTAAAGAGCCAATGATTGACTTGCTATTGAGCCCTTAATTTTTACAGCTAAGTTTAAATTTTATTCTTTTTGCTGATAGTACAGTTATGTCAGAATAAATTCCACCAGTGAACAAAACTTAACTTTTTAGGGGTTAAATTTCAACTTAAAAAAGTGAATTAACTTTAGTCAAATAAAACTTTCCCCCTATCAATGATCGACTTATATTTAATTGCAAAAATATTTGCAAGTAGCTGATTATCAAGTGATAAAATGCTGTTTTTATTAGTCATAACTGACCCAAAGTTGTGGGATTTTGGCTTTGATTGAGCTTTTAAAAAACTTTTATTTCTCTGATATTATATACTTAGTGTTTATAATGGGAAACGATTTTTAACTGTCTCTCAGTAATTGACTGATAAAATTTATTCTGCCATAACTGTACATATGAAACAACTGAATAAAAACAAGCAAACTAGTGCCTCCAACTAATTATCCCAATTACTCGCTTAGCCATGTGTCTAAAAATAGGTGCAATATTTGCTTAAATTATTGGTCATTTAGACCCGTATACACACTCGTATATAAACCCGGTTTAAGTCTTAACTAGGTTTAAATTTTGAGTATGCATAAGTTTAAAACGAGTTTCGAGTCTTAAATCTGGTTTTAGACTTGAACCCGATTTATATACAAGTGTGCATACGGGCCTTAATTTTTGTATTGCGTTTTTAATTTTTTTATTTAGTGTTTAGTGCGACACACGAACAAAGCATTAATAAAAACTGTTTACTAACCTGATCAAATGAAAACAACTCTATTATAATAAAACGTGCTTTTCAATTAGAAAAATATTCAAAATGAATTACTTTTCAAACTAATATAATAAGTTGAACTCGCGACAACAAATTCAAAGCATTTTAGAGTAGAAATACGCTTCCAATTTTGATCAAGTTTTATTTTTAAGTCAATTTTTCAATCATTTAGTTATAGGAAAGGTTGCACAAATCATTAACAAATAGTTCAAATTAAAAACGTTCGAGCAAATAACTTTAATAATTATATACACCATAAACTAAAATAAATTATTCAAAAACTAATATTACACTAATTATAAATTTTGACTTAAAAATAACTAAACTTGAAACAAAAGAATGTGATTAATCAAATAAGTTGTGCCCTTGCATTTGCGATTGACACCTAAAATTTTTGAGAGCATGACTCGCCATTTGATAGTTCATTTGTGGACTTGCATGATTATATCTGACCCCATGTCCTGATGACATACCAGCCTCTTGTGTCCATCGCTCAGGATTTTCGCCGATGTAGAGAAAAGTCCAGTCTCCACGTGCTTCGTATCCCGATATAATATTTTTGACTTGTTCTTTAGTTGTTTCTCGCGATGAGTTCTCTTCTCCGTCAGTCATTATAACACAAATAACTCTTTCTTCTTTTGTCTTATCATTTTCAGCTATACGTACACTGTTAGAAATAGCATCAAAGAGAGCAGTTCCACCACCAGGAAGATAATTATTAGATGTTAATTCGGGAACAGATTCTAAAGGTATGCCTAGTTTGGTTGAAGTTGAAAAAGTTTATTAGGATTAAAAACTTAGATTAAAACTATTTGTATTTCAATAGAAAATATAGGTTAAACAAACTTTTAATTGAAATAATTACAAACCTCTGTGCACAACACTGACAGATGTGTTAAACTTAACTAAATAAAGTCTTGCAGTATCGTTCTTAATCTGTTTTTGATCATTGATAAAACTATTAAATCCTCCGATCACGTCAGATTTCTTAGTATCCATACTCCCCGACTCATCCAAAATTACAATTATTAAAGTTTTCATTTTTTCAGATAATTAATAAAACAAAGTTAACAAAAATATGAGATTTATTCGAATACTTTGTAGAATAGTATACTTGTGAAATAGCTGTCAGCGAGTTTGCATTGTAGGCTTGTGTGTATATATACAAACAATTTACGTAATCTAATCAAGTGCGCATATATCTGCCTCGCCCAGTAAAGTGAAATACTTTCATAGATTCCATGAAATAACATTTTAATAATTTCTGATAGGTTTCACAAAAGTTTAGTGTTCTTTGAAATAGTGAAATAATGTTATCTTACTCAGAAGAGGGAGTTAGCTAATAAGTTACCAATTTCACAGCTGCTTATAGTGCTTATATATAGTTGTTAAGTTTACAGAATTCTAAGTTCTGAGAATTGATCAAAGATTAAAATAAATAAATATTTCTCATTCATACTTGTGGGATATTAGATTATTATGGTTTCATTGAAAAATGTAAAGATAATGTAAATTGCATAGTAAGTAAATAAAAGCTGCAATCATTTTTGTCAAACAAATTGATTGCCGGCATTTCATAGGTTTCAATAAGATTTTAGGTAATTATGAAACTTATCTGTATATCCAGAAAAAGATATACAAAACAACAGAACTAATATGATTATCATATGTTGTAATCGTGAGTTTTAATTGAATTCTGTAGTATTATTTGTCGCATTAAACTCAAACTTAAGTTGTGCTCTCACTTTGAGTCCAATAGTCAAATAATTAATAACTTTGCATAATAAGTATCATAAAAACTATAATATAAGTTTGATACTGAATTAATCAAATTCTTAAGTATAATGATTGCACGAACACTAACTTCATAATAAATTCTAAGTAGGGTGACCAAGTGTCCCGCATCCCAGATCCACCTTTTGCGGGACGGGAAATATCGCACATTTTAAGATTTATCTTAAAAAATTCCACTGTATGTTTTTGTTTAATGTAAAGAATGCAATTTTGTTGTCAACACAATTTGTAACGATTGTGTTGGGAGAGTGTTTAGTGTAATGCAAAATCTTTGGACTGATGAACGTAATCGAATGAACAGTAGTTTAGTAAAAGCAGAAATATGCATACGATTCAATTTTTCATTGACATGTTCCGAATTTATGATTCCATAAAAGGCAACAACGAATTGTTATATGCAACAATGTCTCAGAAGTATCATTTTTTGAATAATACATAAAGATAGTAAATAAAATTTGTTTTAAAATTAAAAATATTTTGTAAGGGGGCAAAACTTTTTGTACCACATTTAACAGCTTTTGACTTGATCATTCTAATTCTAAGTATTACGAGACTATCAAAAGCTAATATTTAAAAATTAAAACCTGAAGATCCTTCAAAATCCAAGCAAAACTCGAGTAACTGGTGAATGCGATTGGATTAGATTTTTGAATTTATAATTTCAAGGCTTCCCTCTACTTGCTTTAGATGTTTCGATAACTCTTCAGTTGTTTTGATGCAACTTATTTTATGAAAAAGTTTGAATCAAATCTCAACTACGCATTAGAATAACACTTATATCTTATTCACTTAATTCCATCGATAAAAATGAGCTCTGATAATGACAAAAAAGTGTTGAATTGTATTTTTAATCCGCTACTACCGATTGGAGGTAGTGCTGAAGACGATGTTATAAGTGAAAGTTAGTATTAACTTATAAAATGCAAGAAAGTTGAACTGTTTGAGGACTAGAAACTATTTTTTTTGTCAAAATAGGTATCGAAACTGTTTTGAGACCTGACGAAGAATCCGCAAAAAGTCTTGAATTGCAAGCAGTCAGTTTTGCTAATTCCTCAGACCTTGACAAAGCATTAGAACGTTTGAATGAAGCAATAAGTATAGCACCGAAGCGAGCCTCTTGGTATGTTTAATAAGAACATTTATAAAATAGATACAGTAAGCTACTTTCTCAGAGCCCGGACTTGTATTTTTTTAAAGTTAAATATTATTTTCTATAAGAGTAAAAATATTCAATAATCAGTCAAGTCTCAGTATTAGTGTGAGACTTGTTCATGACGATTAGGCATCGAAGAAATTAAATTTTTGGTTACATAATGGCAAACCTGGATGAGCTGTCCTCGATGCTGCAGAAATGTAAAAACATATTGTTGAACTTGTCTCGACAATTTCGATTGAACCATACTATACTCAGCGTTATAAAGGTCATTTTGAAAATTCGACCTTAATTTTCAGGAACAAACCTTACACTAATACTGAGACGTAACTCATTATTGAATTTATTTCGATTCATGTAGAAATTAAAATTTAACTTCAAAAAATGTGACTGAATTCTGAGAAAGTTGCTTGTGGTGTCAATTTTAAAATATTCTTATTGCACTAAGTGATATTGTCACACTTTTTGTAATTGGTTTGAAACAATTACTATATTATTTATTTTATAACTGCAGCCTATATTTCTGATCAAAACTTTAAAGATACTTGTAAATTAATTGTTTAAATTATTTTTCAAATATTCAGTTACAATAATAGAGCTCAAGTCCACAGAATCAAAGGCAACATTGAAGGTATACTCAGTGTATTAAAAATGCAATTTTCAGATTTCTAATTGAATTTTTTCTCAGACGCATTGCTAGATCTGAATAAAGCTATCAGCTTAAGTGAAGGCAAAGGATATGTTGCACGACAAGCATATTGTCAAAGAGGTCTCATTTATTTGATCACCAATAAAGAGAAAGAAGGTTTGAAATATTGTCAAGTCAGTTTAATATCTAAATTTAGTTTATTTCCACTTTAAGCAAACGATGACTTCAAAATATCAGCAAAATTAGGGAATCAGTTCGCAAAAACAATTATAGCACAAATGAATCCATACGCAGCTCTTTGTAATAGAATGCTCAAGGATATGATCGAAAAACTACGTAATGGAGTGCCAGAGGATGAGATTATCAAATAACGGGGATAGTATAGTACAGGCCCACCAAGAATACGTTGCAGAACTAAAATATTTTAATGCAGTCAAGTACAAGGAACAATTCAGATGGACTCAGATGTCGGAAATAAATTAAAAAATTAGCATAATTTAAATATCTCAAATTCTAACTAATAAATAATGGATAAGTCAAATTTTCTACAAAATAAGACAGAGAAAGTCACCGCAGCCATAACCTAGCTCACCAGTTACTTATTACTCACTAGTTATTTATTCAAAGGTGCCAAAACCAAAAAATTTCAAAATACTGAGCATAGCCGTATTTCTGTAAGTACTCATTTCCGACATATGGGACCCCAAAAAGGAATTCTACGTCCCCGAAAACTTTTAAAAACTAAATTTCATGACGATTCTGAAGTAGGCCTGTTCTATACAGTACTCTAAAATAATTAAAATTTCAACTACTGCAAACCTACTCAACAGTAATTCTTTTTGCTCAAATTCTGATTATTATCTCAATCTACAGGAAAGATAAAAAGATTTAGCTTAATTCTTAAACAAGCGATTATCTAAATACTATAAAGTAAAGTTTATTCTCGTATGCTGATTGAAACTTTTAAAACAATATACAAAAATTAAAAAAATACAAGATGATAATTTTACTTGATCTATTTTCAAACGGAATTTATATTGTGAAGAATGCAATATATTTTGAAATGATATAATTGTGAAAGAATTCAAACTATTAAATAAATAAAGTTTCATATAACTTGACTATAAGTTTTATTCATTTAAATTTGAAACTAATTTAATCTTATTTGTGTGGGTGCAGTGAAATGACCTCTATCATCGGTTGCAGAAAATACGCCTGTTATGAACTGGACATCACTTGAATCTAAGAATAATATAGTTTTTGCAATATGATTACCTTGACCAGCAGGTGTAATCGGATCAATTTTGATAGCATATCAAATATACTTGCGTCAAAATGCAAACTCCTCTGACAACACACATTTTTTGGTGCTGCACTAACAATTTAAAAATTTTTAGAATTAATTTTAAGATTAGCTCAGTGCAAATACATACTATGTCGATTACTGAAAGTTTATTACAAGATTAACAAAGATCAAAATTCAATGTAATTTAATTCAAGTTGAATGTTTGACCTTTTAAACTGGTTCTAGATATTTTTGTTATTATAAGGTTAGAGTTCTGAAATTCAAAAAGTCATATCAAATAGTTACATGCATACAGAGGTTATGTGGGGTTAGCTTCACTTGGATTTCAAGTAGAAGTCAGCAAAATCAGGTCATCTTTATGTAGATCTCAAATATTCAATGCCTTTCAATTAGCTTCAGAGTTCAAGAGTTTCACTCTCGATAATACAACACAATCAATTGTTTTGAATGGTATAAGAGGTCATTAGGTTAAATAGGTCAATGCATCATTCGCTGACTGCGTAGTTTTAACGCTATGAACACTATTGTTAAAAAAGCCTTTCGAGTTATACATTATGAATGATATTGACTTAACCTTCAATTTAAAATAATTTGCTCAACAACTACGGGGCAAGTTAAAAATTACGAGTTTTGATTAACTTGATAATGCATCATGAGCGAGTCTGTAAATCTGGTATTTTGTCCATCTATCGAACTATTTATATAACATCAGTTCTAGAGGTCGTACAGCCTTAAGACCATTCCGTTAGATTGAGTGTGTCTTAAAGCATAGATTAAGTATATTCTCATCCCTGAAAATGGTCACTCGGAAATTAAAGATTTAGTTAGAGTCAGTTAAGAATGACCAAGTCACCAGATTGATCTTAACTATTTATAGATACTGTACTTCGAGATATTATTTGTCATTCATTAGGATAGGCTTAACGCTAGTTTATACATAACACTAGGAAATTATTACTTTTAAAATTTTGATCTTCCGTGCACTCAATATTTTTTGTTATTTACTTACTCAAAATATAAGTAACCCATTACAAGAAAGGAATGATAAATATATTTGTGAAGTAAATGCTCTATTAATTTGACTAAAAACGAGATTTTATTTTTGTCCTAATTCATAAAGTGAATAGAATGCATAAAACCATTACAGTTCAAAAGTGAAACTAATCATTACAAGACTTGACTGTAATCATTATACAGGGACCTCGGGAAGTAACACAATGAAGAAAGTGCAGCGCATAGAATTAAAGAATAAAAACATCGAATATACAGACTTAATGTAAACTTTTAAATGGGGCACTTGAGCATCAGAACAAAACTGATCCTGAAAAAAGTTCACATGTCTGGCAACTCAGACTGAAACGTAGTTGCCATAGAAGGCGAACATTTTCTTTGAATTCTATTTGACTTTTTCCTAATTCTTGAATTTTAACAAAAGATTTATTTTTATTTAACATTTGAAAATTTGTAGCCTACTCGATTTCTTTTAGGTATACCGCATGATTAAATAATTTGCCTGTATGGCATAACGTATAAGTAAAAGTGAAATGGCTTCATTATTTTACCATAGTCAAGCCAATCTTTTTATATTTAAAATTAATATAAAGGGTGTATTTTTACTATTTAGGCGATTTTGATTTTTATATAAAAAACGTTAAGAGAGATTGGAAAGCTGTAGTGGCTCACAATCAGAAAGCAACTCTGAGAGATTACTTTATCGAAATATGGGATAGGTTTCATTTGTTTTTAAGAGCTACATAACAATATGCAAAAATTAAGAACATAAGTCCGTAAAAATTTCATTTCGAAGTGTATGATATAAATATTCTAAAGTCAATAAATGTTTAATTAAAGAAGAATACTATAAAAGCAGACCATATTAACAATAATAAAAGCTCAGAGATGGTCTATAAAATAAATATAGTATCATTCTTATAAATAAATATCTTAAAAAATATGAAGAATCAAAATCGTACGGATAGTAAGAATACACCTATATTTTAGAAAAAGAATATTTTAGCTAAGGATCAAGAGTTTGCCCATTACTTAACTACTATCTCAAGATATGAAAATTCTAGTCGCTCAAATAATCACTTAAATCAGTTTCTAGTATAAACTTTTGGAGCCGATACGTTTCTAATACAAAAATACCAGTCTGATGTTTGTGGTAGCTACACAAGTAGTGTTTTTTGTTTTGTTTGCACCAAATAATAATCATAAATCAAATGCATTAGATGTGAGTTCATGAGCTTCTTATGCCGAATGGGAACATTGTTCACTTCAATGTGAATCAAACTAACACTCTCTAAGAAGTTGCCAAAGTTTAGTAAAAGTGAACTTTCGTCCTTAACACTAGGTATTCTCAGTGACACACTTTCAAGAATCAATTGCGTTTAAACTGGTTTTACTAGGATACGAGACTTAATGAGTTTGGGCTAACCTTTAGAAAAACTTTCACTTTCTAACAACATTCTCAGTGAAATTATTCACACAAATTTTATCAACTTGAAACAATTTTTTAAAGGTATGTTAAAAAAATAACTAAATAACGTTTAATTATAAATCTTATAGATTTGAGATACTAATATTTAAGTGTTTTCATCATCGTTGGTATTAAGAAAATTGTCTTCCGCTACAAGGTTTATAAACTTTTTTAATTATTCTCAGCCTGTTTTGAATTCAACTTTTGTTTTTTAAACTTAATTTTTTTTAATTACGGAAACATTTCGCATTTCAAACCAGAGCGCATAATTGATACTTTTAAGTGAAAGTTATATCGAGGATTTATCAAATGACTTGCAGTTACTTGAGTAAACCCCAGAAATTATTGATGCGAAACTTAATGTGAATACAATATTCTGTAATAATGACTCTGAATGAAATTGAAACCCGTAAGAAATTAGAGCTACGATGGGAACAATTGACAACAATCGGTCTGAAGACTCCGGGTGTCGTAAAGGAGAGGAATCCTCTTCAAAATCCTCCTGATTGGTACGACCCGGTCAAGTATAAGAAAGCACAACAAATGGCTAAAAAATATTTTCTCAGGTATGAAAATTTGAATATTCAATTTCGAAGTTTGGTTCGTTTGTTTTTCAGTTCAAGCTTTTAACATTTTTTTCCAAATCTTGAATAATAAATGTAATGTTATTAAAATCATTCGAAAAGTCTAAATTTGGCACACTTTATTGGGAATATACTATTAATACATTTACCGCAAGTTTTGATACCAATTCTTGCCACTGGTCGATCATCAACTGTTTATATGGTATTTCTTCGCGTACTGTCAACAACGATTCATGTGTTTCATTGGTATGAGGACGATCCGTTTGACACCAATAGCAAATCGCACAAGTCGTTAATGCAAGTCAGACATACTTGTCATATGTCGGTCTCGAGATTAATGAATGAAAAATACCAACAAGAAGATAGATTATGGCTCAACCAATTCGATATGGCTATGACTCAATGGTCACTCATTGGTCTTGTGGGTATGTTTACAACTATATGAACTGAAAAGTTCTCAGAATAGCTTTGATGTGAGGGTCAATTTTTCAAACTGATAGGCATTCGCCCAAAACAATGTGGATTTCACATGACAAATAAGGAGGAGTTTGAGCACTATATATATTTTTGGAAAGTTATCGGATATTGTATGGGAATTGAGGATCGATTCAATATTTGTCTCGATAGCTATGAAGAATCAGTCGCTTACTTTGATGTATGTTTTCAAGAATGTTATAAAAAGCACTTGGACAGACAGTGCGAAGTCGTTCAGATGGGCATGAAGTTGACTGAAGGAGTATTTCTGGGTATTTAATCTTTAATAATATGAAAAATGCCAGTTTGCACCAATTTTCTTGTTCTTTGTCGAGATATGATCTGAAAAAAGTAAAGATTGATCTCAATTTTATTATAGGTATCAATGGAGTTATGCCTAAATATTTTTTCAGTTTTGAGGGATTCATGAAGTACTGGTACGAAGCCTTACAAGTTAAACACCCGATTCAATTGAATACTATCCAGGCAAAAATGTCTTATTATATGATTGTATTGACAATGGATTATTTGCTTCGTATTTCTATTTTTTATAAAATCATTTCATTCTTGTTTTTCTATATGCAAACTAATTTATTTATAAAAGTCAGTCATGTTAAGGAGCACGTTGATAAATATTATCCGAATTTAAAATACGAATTGAAGTTTAGTGAAGACAATTATAATGTTAATAACATTTATTATAGGTCGAATGTTTGAATATAATATTTGTTATCTATATTTGAAATCAATGCTTCATTACTCAATGATAACCCTTAAGATTTGACATTAATCTGTGTTTGTAAAATTACTGTTTGAATAATAAAGATTTATATTTTAATCGTATAATGATAAAACTTTAATGTGCTAAAGGTCGTAAATGGAATTGAGGCGTAGGTTTGATATGGAAAAGTTAATCCATTTGTTGCATATTGTGACTTTCACATCAATGTAAATACAGATAGAAAATTGTGGAATTTCAGAACCCGTTTCTTCAGATACTTTGATGTATCATTTAGTAGTTAAACCAAGTTTTGATGAGCAAAAGCTAAAGGTTATAAGTTATGAAATCTTGTAACTTATTAATATTTTTCTTAGTAATTGCACAAATAAGTGAGATATTAGGTGATTGTGGATATAATTCTTGCTTCAAAACAGACCCTAAAAAATTGAACATTCATGTGATTCCTCACAGTCATGACGATGTCGGATATATCAAAACAGTAGATGGATATTATGAGGAAGATATCAAACATATCATATCAAATGTAGTCCAATCGCTAAGCAAAAATTCAAATAGAACTTTCACACAGGTTGAGGTCTATTACTTCAATAGATGGTGGAATCAACAAAATGATACAACTAAAACATTGGTTAATAAACTCGTCAATTCTGGCCAGTTAACTTTCACGAACGGTGGTTATTGTGTTAACGACGAGGGGGCCGCTAACTATAATGACATTATCGATCAGATGACACTTGGATTAAGAATATTGGATCAATTGTTCGGTAAATGTGGTCGTCCATTGGTCTCGTGGCAAATCGACCCGTTCGGAGCCTCTAAAGAAATGGCATCACTTTATGCACAAATGGGATTTGATGGACATGTAACTAATAGAGCGATTAAACCAAAGGGAGAATTCATTTGGAGAGGAAGTCATGATTTAGGAGAAAAGTCTGAAATATTTACGACTGTTCTCCATGACCACTATGGACCTCCTGATGGTTTTGATTTTGAAACTGGTATTGATAAAAAGATTCAAACTGATTTTTTAAAATTTGTTTTTGCAAATGACTTAAAATTTAATCTTGAACTTAAAGGCAATGACATAACAGATGCAAACAAAAATCAAAAAGCGTCGAATTTAGTAAAAATAGCTCAGAATTGGAATGAAAATTATGGTAAAACCGAACACGTTCTGATTCCGTTCGGTCAAGATTTCAAGTACAAGAACGCTGAGCGATGGTTTGCAAACATCGATAAACTGATTGAAGCTATACATGAAACACATCCAGAAGTGAATATCTTCTATTCATCACCATCATGTTATATATCGTCGGTTAATAAACAAAATAAAACTTTTGAGAAGCGAGACAAAGATTTCTTTGAGTATTGGACGGGATATTACACAACAAGACCTGCCATGAAATATCAAGAGAGATATGCTAATAATTTACTACAAGTGAGTAAACAACTCGATGCTATCACTGGGCTTTCCGATGATAAATCATTTCTTGATGAAGCAAGGAATCAATTGGCAATTCTTCAGCATCACGACGCCATTACTGGTACTTCTTCACAAATTGCTGCTGATGACTATTATAGAAGACTATATAATGCTACCAAATCTTGTGGAGAAGTTGTTGATAAAGCTTTCAGTAAATTATTACCGAGACAATCTTCAACTAAAACAGTTCATAAACAGATTGTTTGTGATGGACTTAACATAACCGAATGTTCTGTTTCTGAAAACAATCAAAATTTGACATTAATTATTTATAATCCTATTGGAACAAATATCTCTCAATGGGTTAGAATTCCTGTTAGTTCTGACCATAATTACGAAGTTTTCGATTCTAACGGTGTTAAAGTCGATAAAACTTATGTAATACCAATATCACAATCGGTACAACACCTGCCTGGAAGAAAAAGTGTAGCTAAAAATGAATTGGTTTTCAGAGCAGACTTATTGAGTTTGGGATTTGTCACATATTTTGTTGAAAAAACAAGTAATATTGAGAATCTAATAAAAAAAAGTATTTCTTAAAGCATTACGATTCTAAATTTATAGGTAAAACTTTTGAGTTTTTCAATACACAAAATAATGGCAGAAGTAAAAGAGCAGCAGATCATCAGATGAAAGGCAAAGGATTTATACTTCATTTGGACAGCACTTCAGGAAATATCAAATCCATTAAATTAGATAATGGCAAACAATTCCCGTTTGAACAATCATTCAAGTATTATAGGGCTCACGAGGACACGGCCTATCAGTTCTGTCCTGATGGAAATGCTGTTACTTTGAGTACAGTAAAGTTGGAATCAAAATATGACAACGGATTCATTCATGAAGTAAAACAACAATGGAATGAATGGATTTCACAAACTATTCGTGTTTACGAAGACGAACAATATGTTGAGTTTGATTGGGTTGTAGGTCCAATACCTGTTGACGATAAAATTGGAAAAGAAGTCATCACTCGGTTCGACACCCACTTAAATAACGAAAAGTTTTCTTTACTGACGCTAACGGAAGACAAATGGTACGAAATTAAATTTTTAAAGGTTTTACTCAAGTTGATTAGCATATCTATTAGAAATTCATAGAAGTAAATGCATAGTAATCAATCATAGGTTCATAACTCATCCTACCATTTGATTTGGTCAAAACAGCCTGTTCAAATTTATAGCTGGCTAAATATAAAATATTAATAAATAAGAACTTTAGCTTTTCTCTTTTAAGCTGATCACTGGGATTAGTGATTTAAGCAACTGTTTCTCACTTCCTTAAGTGCAATAGTTAGCCAATTCGAGTACGGTTTAGGTCATACTATTTTTCAATGCATGTTAATGATATTTTTGTATAATTGGACAGTTCAAATTTAAGTATAAATATTGATCAATTTATTTTCCTGATTAAAAATTTTCGAATGCAACTAATGAATAACATATGAATACTACTTTTGAACCTGAACCTTACGTTTGACACTAAAACACTTATATTAAGCCACATCTACACGCAAGCTTTGATTTCAGTTCAACTCTTTTAAACTCAAGCTAGCAGTTTGAAAAAAAATATCTAAAAATTGAATCAGTTTCTAAACTATCAATTATCTTAATTGTCTTTCAATTTGAAAGCAAGGTTCAATATTTCTTACACTGAATCTTAGGTTAGGCTCATTCTCAAAAAATATTGATATGTTGATGGGTAATTTGTTTCAATGAAAATCTATGAATATTCATTATTACAGGTGAAAAGAGTTCGCGATCCAGAAATGAGGTCATTTTCAAGTGGCGAAAATCTTATGTGCAATAAAAATAGTCAGAACAATATAACATTCAATTATTATCCGGTCTACAGCAAAATATACATTAAAGATGAGAAGGAAGGCATTCAATTAAGTGTTTTGACAGATAGAACACAAGGAGGCTCTAGTCTTAAAGATGGACAAATTGAACTAATGGTTCACAGAAGGATATTAACGGATACGAGACACAGCATTAATGAGTTAGGAGTTGATGGACGAGGACTTGTAGTTAGAGGAAAACATTATGTATTTTTTAGACCTATCGATGAATCGGCAAAATTATTCAGAGATTTAAGTCAAAGACTATTTATGCAGCCGTTGATTACATTCTCGCCTCTCACTCAATCTCAAACTGATTACAAAAACAAATATCAAACTTCTTATTCTGCTATTAATAGACAATTACCACAAAACGTACATTTGTTAACATTTGAACAATGGAAAACAAATCAAATATTAGTTCGTTTCGAACACTTTTACGAAAGTGTGGACAACAATCAATTATCAAAAGCCGTTGAAGTCAACTTAGAAAACTTATTCAAATCGTTCAAAATAATAAGTTTAACAGAAACGACATTATCTGCCAATCAAATTGTGTCAGAAACACATCGAATGAAATGGAATTCAAACAAACAATTTAGTGAAAGTCAATCAACTCATAACAGAAACATCAGAGCCAACACAGACTTCACAATACAATTATTACCCCAACAAATCCGAACTTTTATCTTAACAACAGAAGATTGAAGTATTTAGGAAATTCTGAGCTCATTTTATGTCAAACTTTTTAGTGTTAAAAGATGAATTAAAGGCGTAAAGTATTAAAAAGTAGGGAAAATGTACATGTTTTATAGATTTGAATTGTCTAAAAAAATGGGTTTTATTTAATTAATTAAATAATTTTTTTTGAAGTGAACTTTAGTTTTCTATTCGTAATGACATTCATTTGAGGGTGATATGCAGCCAATGTGTGTGACTTTTCAATTAACTAAAATACAGATATTTTCTTACGATCGACTTTTATTTGCTAAAATATATTGCTGAAGATAATCATTAATTGATTAGAAACATATGTCACAGTTTTGTAGATTCTCTATTATGAGAAAAATTTAAAGATTTAAATATGTCTAACGAACAAATAATGAGTATAAATATTGTTTGAATAACTTGTAGTGGTTTAATATCTACCGTCTAGATAATTTCAATTACAATATCTATCCCTTAGTGATTAAAATGTTATACAAAAACGCCAACATTATTTTCTAATACTAAGTAACACATAAAGTTTACAACATATTACTGAATGAGAACCACGATATAAAACTTTTTAGCAAACCATAACTTGATGATTGCTACAATCTTCGCGTTCATTACTTCCCCAAGCGTAATAAAACTTATGATGAATTTTACCAACCACTTCAGTTTCAACTGAATCAATGTGCACGTCACATCTTCCAATATAAATAGGCATTCCGCTAGAATCAGATCCAGCTACAAACGCATTTTTAGGTACAGGATCGCCGCCATGTCGGGGCACCCATTCATAATTATCACCAATCAGTACCTCATATTCAGTTTTATAGTTAAATGCTTTTCCTCCATATGTGACATAACATCCAATTTTATGATTTGCTTTTCCTGGTAGATTTTCATTGTTTTGATGGTGTCGACAAATATAAAGTGAACTGTTGTCCATATCGAAGCCACCAACTATTGCATTCGTTGGGATTTGATTTCCAGTTACTGACTTCCAACTCAGCGAACATTTTTCTATTAAGGATCAAAAAATAAAAAATGTTGTCATAACTCTTGCATTCAACCAGATTATAATTCTGATGCTTCATTAATACCTTTAGTCTGTTTATTATCTTCTAGTGTTAGGATAAAAGTTCGGATTTGTTGTGGAGCTAATTGTATTATAAAGTCTGTGTTGGCTCTGATGTTTCTGTTATGAGTTGATTGACTTTCACTAAATTGTTTGTTTGAATTCCATTTCATTCGATGTGTTTCTGATAGAATTTGATTGGCAGATAATGTCGTTTCTGTTAAACTTATTATTTTGAACGATTTGAATAAGTTCTCTAAATTGACTTCAACGGGTTTTGATAATTGATTGTTGTCCACACTTTCGTAAAAGTGTTCGAAACGAACTAATATTTGATTTGTTTTCCATTGTTCAAATGTTAACAAATGTACGTTTTGTGGTAATTGTCTATTAATAGCAGAATAAGAAGTTTGATATTTGTTTGCATAATCAGTTTGAGATTGAGTGAGAGGCGAGAATGTAATCAACGGCTGCATAAATAGTCTTTGACTTAAATCTCTGAATAATTTTGCCGATTCATCGATAGGTCTAAAAAATACATAATGTTTTCCTCTAACTACAAGTCCTCGTCCATCAACTCCTGTCTCATTAAGACTTGTTCTGAGATCAGTCAATAGCCTTCTATGAACCATAAGCTCTAACTGTCCGTCAGAAAGACTCGAACCCCTTGTGTTCTATCTGTCAAAACAGTGAATTGCATGCCTTTGGTTTCATCCTTAATAAAAATTTTACTATAAATAGGGTAGTAATTGGTAGAAACAGTATTCTTGAAGCCACCGCATGATTGCACTTCTGAATGGAGGGTACGTTTCACCTGAAATATGCGCGTAAACAATAAGTGATTATCAGAATGTGATTTCAATGAACAAAACATACAGTTTGTCTGCCATTCGCGTCAGTATAAAAAGTTTTATCAGTTTTCAAATCAGTTTCAAATCTTGAAATAATTTCTTTTCCAATATTATCTCCAACAGGTATCGGACCTACAACCCAATCAAACTCAACATATTGTTCGTCTTCGTAAACTCGAATTGTTTGTGAAACCCAATCGTTCCAATGTTGTCTGACTTCATGAATTAATCCGTTGTCATATTTTGATTCCAACTTAACCGATTGTGCGTCTATATCATTAACATTGCCTTCAGGACAGAATTCATAACTCGAGTCTCCATTAGATTTATAATATTTGAACGACTGCTTGAATGGAAATTCTTTTCCATTGTCTAATTTAATGGATTTAATATTTCCTGAAGTGCTGTCCAAATGAAGTGTAAATCCTCTGCCTTTCATTTCATGATCTGCTGCTCTTTTAAGCCTAAGATTGTCTGTTTGTGCGTCGAATTGTACTAAAACTTTATCTTAAAATAAAGGAAAATAAGATTTATTGCAAAATGAATAAAATATCTATCAAACTATTTTGATATTTACTTGTCTTTATAACAAAATATGTGACAAATCCCAAACCCAATAAGTCTGCTCTGAAGACCAATTCATTTTTGGCTACACTTTTTCTTCCCTGTAAATGTTGTACCGATTGTGATATCGGTATTACATAAGTTTTATCGACTTTAACACCGTTAGAATCGAAAACTTCGTAATTATGGTCAGAACTAACAGGAATTCTAACCCATTGAGAGATATTTGTTCCAATAGGATTATAAATAATTAATGTCAAATTTTGATTGTTTTCAGAAACAGAACATTCGGTTATGTTAAGTCCATCACAAACAATCTGTTTATGAACTGTTTGAGTTGATGATTGCTTCGGTAATAACTTTTTGTAAGCTTTATCAACAACTTCTCTAAGGGCATCAGTAGCGCTAAAGAGTCTTCTAGAATAATCACTAGCTGTGAATTGTGGTGAAGTACCAGTAATGGCGTCATGATGTTGAAGAATTGCAAGTTCATTTCTTCCTTCATTAAGAAATGGTTCGCTATCAACGAGTCTAGTGATAGCATCGAGTTGTTTGCTCACTTGCAGTAAATTATTAGTATTTCTTTCCTGCCATTTAAGCGATGGTCTACTTGTAAAAAATCCAGACCAAAGCGGGAAATAATCGTTATCTCGGTGTGAAAAAGTGTGGTTCAGTTTGTTAACATCTGAGATATAACATGATGGCGTCGAATAAAATATATTCACATTTGGATGGAATTCGTTCATTGCTTCGATCAGTTTATCGAGATTTGAGAAATAATGCTCAGCATTTTTGTACTTGAAGTCGTCGCCAAAAGTCATCAGGACATGATTAGTGTTGCCGTAATTTATATTCCACTCTTGCGCTAACTTTGATAAAGTGTCAGCTTTTTGTTTCTTGTTAACTGAATTTATATCGTTTCCTGAAAAAGTTAACATATTTATATGTTTTAAATCTTTCAAACCTTTTTGAATGCCAAGTCATACCATCTTCAAAGTCGAACCCGTTTGGGGCGCTGTAGTGGTTGTGAAGAGTTGTTGAGAAAATATCTGATTTTTCTCCCAAATCATGACTTCCTCTCCAAATGAACTCTCCCTTCGGCTTAATCGCTCTGTTGAGGACATGTCCATCAAATCCCATTTGTGCATAAAGTGATGCCATTTCTTTAGAGGCTCCGAACGGATCGATTTGCCACGAGACTGTAGGATGACCACATTTACCGAACAGTTCGTCTAAGATTTTCAATCCAAGTGTCATTTGATCGATAATACTGTTATAATGAGTTGCTCCTTCATCGTTAACACAATATCCGCCGTTCGCAAAATTCAGCTGACCGGAATTGACTAGTTTGCGAACTAGTGTTTTAGTCTCGTTATTCTGTTCATTCCACCATCTATTGAAAAAATATGTCTCAACTTGTGTAAACTTTCGTGTAGGCTTTTTGTCTAAGGATTGCACAACATTTGTGATGATGTACTGCACATCTTCTTCGTAATATCCGTCAACAGTCTTGAGCCATCCAACATCATCGTGACTGTGAGGAATGATATGAATATTTAACTTTTTAGGATCAGTTTTAGTACATGAATTAGAACCACAATCACATAGTACGTGATTGACTAGTGTTAGAAAGATTGCACTTTTGGCAAAACTTAGTATCGAAAATGATCCCATATTTATCTCACGCTACGAATATTTTGACCTGATTTTCTAAGCATTTATATTCATAAAAATTATCCTTGAATTAGTACTAATCAAGTTATGTGATTACTTAAAACTAGGATCTGTCTTGATTGATAATCGTTACTATATGCTTTCTATTAGTGCATTTTTGTTAAATCTAAGAATGATGTAATGTAAGCTCATGAGAAAATATTCACATGTAGTTATTTTCTGATTAGAAGCACCATATCAATATATTTTAAATTACATATTTCAGGTTATATCACTTCTCAAATGTTTTTATATAAAATGGATTTGACTGAATTGAAGTGACTTACGCTTTCCATAGAGTTAGTACAGTAGGGCGATATAGTATACGTCAAATTCTGCACTTAAAGAACAATAAAAGCTAATGAGAGAAAGACTAAACAAATAAAGTCATATTTTCTCATATAACTGGTCATCAATATTATAAAGTGACTCCTAAGTTTATTAGGGGCGAAAAAGCTACATTTGACGTATATTTTATCTTCCGGTTGTGCATGATTTCTAGCTTTTCAATATGCAAGCAAATCATCAGATCCTTATTGTAGGAATGCTAATAATTATTATTTGACAAATAATATAACAATTATCATAATTCAAATCGAAAAATCCTTCAAATCAATCGCTAAAACTACACATCGTGTGAACGAATTTTTTATTTTATAAATAATAAATTCACTCAATATTTTGTAAACTTAGACATTTTTATTTCCAAGAGCATTCAGAACCAAATGACACAAATTAATTTAACAAACCATAACTTCGTGATTATCACATTTAGTATCTGAATGTTCGGCATTTGCCATCGCGTAAAAGAACTTGTTCTGTATTTTACCGATAACTCGAGTCTGAGCAGTGCCTGAATGTAAATCGCATCTTCCGACATAAACTGGCATTCCTTTAGCATCAGTTCCGGCCACAAATGCATTCTTGGGCACAGGATCGCCGCCATATAGAGGAACCCAGTCATAGTTGTTACCAATCAGTATCTCGTAATCAGTTTTGAATTCAATTACTTTTCCGGAATCTGTCACATGACAGCCTGATTTATGGTTTGCATTTCCCGGAATAATATTATTAGCATAAGAATGTCTACATATATAGAATGGACTTTTATCTGTATCGGAACCACCAATTATTGCGTTTGTTGGGATTTGATTTCCAGTTATTGATTTCCAACTCAACGAACATTTTTCTGTTGAAATTGAAAAATGTTTTGAAAGCTTCAATTCAAACAATTTATTGCATAAGTACCTTTTACTTGTTTATTATCTTCGATTGTTAGGATAAAAGTTCGGATTTGTTGTGGTAATAATTGTATCTTGAAGTCGATGTTGGCTCTGATGTTTCTGTTATGAGTTGATTGACTTTCACTAAATTGTTTGTTTGAATTCCATTTCATTCGATGTGTTTCTGACACAATTTGATTGGCAGATAATGTCGTTTCTGTTAAACTTATTATTTTGAACGATTTGAATAAGTTCTCTAAATCGACTTCAACGGCTTTTGATAATTGATTGTTGTCCACACTTTCGTAAAAGTGTTCGAAACGAACTAATATTTGATTTGTTTTCCATTGTTCAAATGTTAACAAATGTACGTTTTGTGGTAATTGTCTATTAATAGCAGAATAAGAAGTTTGATATTTGTTTTTGTAATCAGTTTGAGATTGAGTGAGAGGCGAGAATGTAATCAACGGCTGCATAAATAGTCTTTGACTTAAATCTCTGAATAATTTTGCCGATTCATCGATAGGTTTAAAAAATACATAATGTTTTCCTCTAACTACAAGTCCTCGTCCATCAACTCCGGTCTCGTTAAGACCAATATAAAGGGCTTTCAACAGTCTTCTGTGAACCATAAGCTCTAACTGTCCATCTTTAAGACTCGAACCTCCCTGTGATCTATCTGTCAAAACAGTGAATTGCATACCTTTTGTCTCATCTCTCATAAAAATTTTACTCTTGATCGGGTAGTAATTATTAGAAACATTATTCATAGAATTCATGCATTTAACGGACTCTGAGGTTCGCGTACGTTTGACCTGTTCATTAATAAAAACTATTATCTAACTAAAGTAAGAAAATTTATCATTTAATACCATTTGCCTGCCGAGAGCGTCAGTGTAAAAACTTTTTGCACTGTTTAAATCAGTTTCAAATCTTGTAATAACTTCTTTACCCATTCCATCACCGATAGGTACCGGACCCACAACCCAATCAAACTCAATATATTCTTCGTCTTCATAGACACGTATAGTTTGTGAAATCCAATCATCCCACTGTTGTGTGACCTCATGAACCAACCCGTTGTCATACTTTGATTGCATCTTAACTGATAAGGTATTTAAGTTTAAGACATCTCCTTCTGGACAGAATTCATAAATTGAGTCTTGATTTGATTTGTAATATTTAAAAGTTTGTTTTAAAGGAAATTCTTTTCCATTGTCTAATTTGAAAGATTTAATATTTCCTGAAGTGTTATCCAAAACAAGTGTAAACCCTTTGCCTTTCATTTGATGATCTGTTGCTCTTTTGATTCTGTGAGCATTATTTTCTGTTTTGAACTTTTCGAAAGCTTGATCTGAATTGTAAAACAAAAATTATGAATAATTTGAATGAATGTTAGTCTTTATAATTTACTTGTCTTTCTGACAAAATATGTGACAAATCCAAGTTCCAATAAGTTTGCCTTAAAAACTAATTCTGTTTTTGCGATACTCTTTCTATGTGCAATTTGTTGAACTGCAGGTGAAACTGGTAACAAATGTGCTTCATTAACTTTTACGCCATTTGCGTCAACGACCTCATAATTAGAACCAGAACTAACAGGAACTCTGATCCATTGAGATATTGCTCTTCCAATAGGATTATATATAACGAGAGTGAAATTTTGATTATTTTCAGAAACAGAGCATTCAGTTATGTTAAGTCCATCACAAACTATCTGTTTATGAACTGTTTCATTCGGAACTTGTTTTGGTAACAGCTTTTTGTAAGCTCTATCTATAACTTCTTCACTAGCTTTAGAAGCGCTGTACAGTCTTTGGGAATAGTCATCAGCCGTGTATTGTGGTGAAGTGCCAGTAATGGCGTCATGATGTTGAAGAATTGCTAATTGATTCCTGGCCTCATCAAGAAATGGTTCGCTACCAACAAGTCTAGCGATAGCATCGAGTTGTTTGCTCACTTGAAAAATATTATTAGTATATCTGTCCTGATGTTTAAGAGTTGGTCTACTTGTAAAAAATCCAGACCAAAGCGGGAAATAGTCATTATCTCGGTGTGGAAAAGTGTGATTTAGTTTATTAACTGCTGAGATATAACAAGAGGGCGAAGAATAAAATATGTGAACTTCTGGATAAGTCGCAGTGATTTCTGCTATCAGTTTATCGATGTTGTCAAACCATCGCTCGGCGTTTTGGTATTGAAAATCATCACCAAATGGCATGAGAACATGTCCTGTATTTCCGTAGTTCTTATTCCAACTTTGAGCTAGCTTAACAATCTCTGATGCTTTTTGTTTCTTGTTTTCATTTGTGATATCATTACCTGACAAATTTTATAAGTCAAACTTTCGAAAATTTAATCAACAAATTAAATTAATTAACTCCTAGTCTTTTAGTGTTAATCAAGGCTTATTCTCACAAATGCACTAGATTCTAATTATCTGACCAATTATTCCTACTTAGAAATCTTATACCTTTCTCGAAATTGAATCCATTTGGGGCGCTGTAGTGCTCATGAAGAACAGTTGTAAAAATATCTGATTTTTCTCCTAAATCATGACTTCCTCTCCAAATGAATTCTCCCTTTGGTTCAATCGCTCTATTGGTGACGTGTGCGTCGAACCCCATTTGTGCATAAAGTGATGCCATTTCTTTAGAGGCTCCAAACGGGTCAATTTGCCACGAGACCAATGGATGACCACATTTACCGAACAATTGATCTAATATTCTTAACCCAAAAGTCATCTGATCGATAACATTGCTATAATGCGCAACTGCTTCGTCATTAACACAATAACCACCGTTTGTGAAACTTAACTGACCAGAATCTAAGAGTTTGTGAACCAATGTCTTTGTCTCATTATTTTGTTGATGCCACCATCTGTTAAAAAAGTATGTTTCGACTTGCGTAAACTTTCGAGTGCTCTTTTTGCTCAAAGATTGGATAACATTATCGATAACATGTTTGACATCTTCTTCGTAAATACCATCTACTGTCTTAACCCAACCGACATCGTCGTGACTGTGAGAAATGACATGAATGTTCAACTTTGTGGAGTCTGTTTTAGTGCAAGAATTATAGCCACATTCGCCCAATACTTGATTGATCAGTATTGCAAAAATGGCACTCTTAACAAAACTCGACATTGAAATTAATTGCATACTTCTAGTACTGAATTAATAAGACTTACATTTTGATATTTATATATATTTTCATAATCTATTTTATTGCTTCAATTGAATGTGTTTCGATTATCAAATAAAATGTTGAACTTTAAATTGAGGATTTGCTTTCTTTGATTAGCACTACTAAATATACTCTTATCTCACCTGTTTTTATGTAATAACTTTGGCAAAGTTATTTATTTTATGATTATTTCATTCAAATCATGAATTACAGATTTTTTCTCTCAGAGTATCTTTTTTGAAGATTTTTGAACAAATAAGCGCAAAAAACAGTAAAGATTTGCCATACAACGCAGTCACTTACCCAAACTTAATAGTCCTTTCAATAAATCCATAAAATAATGAAATGACATGCATTAATGTCTTTCTTACGACACACACAACCATTGAACTTATGAAATATCGAATTTTTCAAAATTACTTTTCACATACTAACCATTTTCATAATTGGATCAACGGTTTTATCAATAATGAGAAAATGAATAATCGTTGAATGAACATTTAATGTAAGTCATGTAACTCTATTTCTCAACAAAAAATCCATTCAAAGTTTCAAAAAAATGATTATCTTTTAATTTGATAATTGCAAGTCAATTTTAAGTGATAAAAAATATTTATATTGAAAACGACATGAGATAATTACAAGTTGTTCAAATCAATTGATGACCTTTTGATTAACTGGCACGAGTGTATTTTTGAAATTTACATAACAAATTTCTTAGTCCTCGGTTTATATTTGAGGTCTATTTCTGACAACTATAAATGCTTTTATGCAATAAATAATGTGAATTAGCTATCATTACATTGATCGTGTTTGAGTAGCTTTCAATTTTTGCGATCGATATTATTATTTAAGATATAGTTCTACTCATTTCGTAAGTCTTTAACATTAAGTTGACTTCAATTGACACCAAACTTATTGACGCATCCAAACTAAAAATAAATTCAACATTTAATTATGTGTTACAATTTGAATCATTAGTTTAAAGTTAGTGAAGGAGTTATTTTTAATGGAAAAATTCAATTAGTAAATTTTAGTGCTGAATAGGTCACATTTTTACAATTCAGTTTTTAATTATGAATAGTTAGATTTGAATCAAATCATTTTATTATTCAATATTTAGTTTTATTATCTCATTATTATTCTAATACTATAGATGAGTGGCTGAGCAAACAATTAAAATGTAGTAAATGTTTAGATTGTTTGACTCAGGTAAACCAAAACATGTTTCATTGTTGTGCAGCCTTAAAACGACCCTCAACTCTGACAACTAGGAAAAAATTGATTAAAAACTAAATCTAAAGTTCATTTAGAGGGACGGTTGATCAGTTTGATAAGTTCTTAATTAAATTCTAGTTTATAGTTAATCAATGTTTCAAAACCTCAATAAAAGCCAAAAGAAATAACTTTACTGTCTATTCATATATAAGTCAAATGAATGATTAATATATGAAATAAAAAGATTTCATATATTTTAGTTACCTGGTCGTCCATAAACTATTTGTGCAGCGCTTGCCCTATACGGGTCTCTGTTCCTGAATCTCTGGTCAATATAGCCTGTTCCCTTATCTTTGACAAGTATTCCATCTTCTAGGAACAGGTCCCCATCATTGCCACTTATTCTATAGCCAGCTCTGACCGGAACGTCCATAAAGTCGCCCTTCACTTTGACTGTGCCTTTTATTCAGTAATATAAACAAATTAATATTGACTTAGTCTCAAATTTCCATTAATTATGTCATCAGAAAATGAAATCTTTTCCCAATCAAATAATTCATTTTTATCTATAAAAGTTCAAGAGTTCATTAATTTATGAGATGAAAATGCAAAAAAGTTTAGATATTTGTTAGCTAAATCTATAGATTTATTTCCTCGTGATTTGAACTAATAGGAAAGTCGTGAAAATTGTTCGTGCTTTCTATCTAAATAATATCTATTTATAATCCATAAACAGTTATTATTTCTATTTAGAGGCTTATTGGGATGAAATATTTAGTTATTTAGTTAACTTGATATTGGTTGAAAGTGAGATTTTTATGCAAATATCATAATTAAGTAGAAACGTTCCTAATTATAGAGCTCACAATTCACGTTTTTGTTTATCTTTTCCTCTCTTAAACGAGTCAATTATTTTAATTTTATGGAAAAGTGAGCTCAAAATAAAAAATATTCGTTAGTAGTGTTCACTTTGAAACATGTGACTCTGAGCTGTTTGCTCATCAACCGTTAATTCTAACATTAAGCTTCAAATTTAATTCACTATTAACTTGTTCAATAGCTCACTAAATGTTTTGATTGTTTCAAATTTGCTTCAAATTAATTAACGGATTTGTTTAGAAGAGAAATTAACTGAGCATATTAAGTAAAGCATAAATCTATAAAATATGAGTTTATATTTAAAAGCATTTCTAAATGCTAGAAATAACAGAATAATCCTTTAAAGAATAAACTACTTTGTAATAACTAAATTATAAAAGTGTTAAAGTAAGTAAAGTTGAATACCTTGTCTTCTTTGAGCGACACATAATTGAACGAACAAAACAAAACACACAATAATCGACAAAAATTTCATGACTGATGCTCGAAATAGTAAACAAAAACGTTTAGAAACTAGGAATATATTCACATTAAATCCAAGAGGAAATTGATTTGTTGGAGAGATTAGTTGCGATGAGAGTGAAAGTGATTTCATAAAATCATTTCCTTTATATACCCGTAAAACAAATATATGTCATATAAGGTAAAAATCGGGTCATAAGGAATTGAAAGCATAGCGAACACACGATTTCATATAAACTTAAGGCAATAAAAAGTTTTTCAAGTTTTCAGAGTTGGTTCTAATACATTGTTGTAGTAAAAAATTTGTCAACACTTTGAAAATTGCAGTGACAGTGTTTGAGGTCTAACTTATATACCCAATAGTTTCTAAAAGTTTTTTCTTCATTTTCATTCTTTCAGCTAAAATTAGAAAAACCTTTTATTACTATTTTTAGTATTAACAGAAAAACTTCTCTATCCTTAATAAAAATTAGTGATCAGAAAAAAATAGTTCAAACCATTGGCCTATTTATTAATGTTTTGGTATTTCTTTTATGCCGTACGGTATACACTTTTATTTACTTGCAATGATCTGCGCCATTGATTCGCCAACTCTTAGGGGTATTCGCCTGAGGGATGTTTGACACTTGGCACCAATTTTTCTCTTACTTCGTATGCTTCCAGATGTTTAAAACATTGTTGTTTTTGTTTAGAACCAATAGAAGTTGATTTTTATGCAAAATATTGTTTAGCAGAAAGCTATCCAACTATTACTAGTACTAAACATTAGTGTATAGTATAAATAAACTAATCTATTAATATGTTAACTTTTCATTATATTCTAATTATGATTTTTTCCAAAATTAAATCTTTTTCCATGTCAAATTATCTCTATTTTTACTCATTTGATTAATATTTTGTGCTTTGCTTTAATAAATACTTCTGAGCTTAAATAATTAAATTTACGTTTCAGTTCAGATTTCTTTTGTATTTTTATCCAATTAAATACTAAAGCCTTGCAATAAACTTATGGAAAACCAGTTTTAGTAACGAATTACTGTTAAATTAGAGCTTAAAATCATTACAAATTTTCATTATTCCTAATTCGACAAAACAATAAAAAGATGTTAACGCCATAAACCTATTCTTCCTTATTTTCGTTCACCTTTTTTCATAATTATGAAAGTTTGGATCAGCTGCAAATAAGTACTTGTTTAACAAACATCAAAAGCAATTCTCTTCCTATAGTAATCAATATTGAGGTTTGAATTCTAATTTTTTAGGTCATAAATTTCCGCATTTTATGTACATTAGTATTGTTATCAACAAGATAAATCATGATTTTCACGACTCGATAATTTGCTGTCAAAACACTAATTTATTAATGTGTCATAACTAGACTGAGAAAGTTTTCACACTTTCAACTATTTATTCTGAAATCAGTTTAATTATGAAATGTTACAAAACCCATTACATTGCTTTGACAAAATTCACAATTTTCAGAGTTTACAGCTTTCAAAACTTTGACTCTCTATTGTTCGATACATTTTCCATCTTTGCAACCATTAGGACAGGCATCCTCTGGAGTGGCATTATTCCTTCTAAACATCGGGCACTTGTAGACAACATCCTTCGAACATTCAGATCCTCTTAATTCAGATCCACAATATTTGCCCTTTCTCCTCATTTGCGGAGTGCACGCGCACTGCACGTTTCGATAACACGCGTTGCCTTCAGTAGCAAAAAAATCGTCAATAATCTCAATAATTTATATTGACTAAAATGTGATCATTTATCTGTACCTCCGTTTAGTTTGACATCGCATTCAAAGCCCGGGTTTGTACAAGATTTTAATAGAACTGCTTCCTTATTCAAATTACTTTTACCGCAATAATACATATGACGACCACAGTGAGTGTTTCCGCTTTTCTCATTTAATACTGTTCCGCAATACTCTCCGACAAAGCGAACATTACATAAACATTGTTGTAGTGAATTTTCTGTCGCAATTAGTATAATTAGTAAAATAAACATATGCTCTTTTATTAAACATTTATGCATTTTTATTATTCAAATTCGAGCTAAAACCACTAGATTTATAAAATTTAAAAAGCTTTTGCGTCAAAATGCTGTCAGAGCTGATCAATTTGCGTATACTTTCCATACTAGCAAAGTTAGAAGGAAAATCATTTTTGTTTAGATCGAAATTCAAATTAGCCATTGCGTAATAAGCGATAACTATTATCACCATAACAAAAGATTTTACACTCATCAACAGTGAAGTTCAAGACCTGTTCGCTTATAAAATAGATAATAACAATGATTAGTTTGAACTCACTATTAATGTCTGATTAATTTATCATCAATTTGTCATTAATTTGTGGCATTAAGCCTTTTATTAACAGCTTAATTGTTTGCGATCACCAGACCTTTAAAGTGTGTTTTATTCTTTGTTCAATTTATTACCAATCATTAGTGATAGCCTTCACTCGTTTCATTCAAAAGGTAGCATATCTATAAAAAGCAATTAATTGTTCTCAGGTTGAAAACAAAGTTTGAAAATTGATTCAATAAGATACGATCACAATCTTTGATATGTGTTCATCTTAATTGATGATTGTTGTGAATAATCGATCAAATTAAATTCAGGTCAATAGATAGCCAAACCTTTCACTTGATGTCATTTATACTGTGTAATTGAATATCGGGTTAAAAAATAGAGTGTATCAGACCTATTCTGCAGTCTAAAGGATGAGTACAGCCAAGAACGTTCATTATATTGGAGTTGGCTATGATCGGGATAGACTATATAAATAGGAACTTTCAATAGATGAATGATCTCTACATTTATATAGAACAACACATGTTATGATCAATTTTTTTAACTAAACCAATATATAGTATTGAGTTTTATTAATTGTCAGCCACAACTGCGAAAAATTTATTATTTTTATCAATCTATCTTTAGGTTCGCTGAGCAATGGATTTGTTGTTCACATGAGTGAACAGGTAATAAACGCACTGAGAAGTATAATCAGCAAAATTCAATTTTATTCAATCAAAGCAAGTTCAACTTTTTCATACACTTAATTATACCAAATATAAGATTGCATTGAATGTGGTTTGATAATGTTTTGGATCTTTCCTTCACTCGGGTCATCAATAGTTAATTCAACAGATTCTGCATTCATATTCAGTGCTATAACAACTGTAGCGTTATCAGGTCTGACAAAAGCAGTTGTTTCGAACCAACCGAGACTGTCTTTAGCTGTCAAGTGAATTCTTTGTGAATCTGGTATTAAGAATTTACTGAAATGTCCCAAAGCATAAAAAAAAGGTTGTTTATAGTATTCGTGACTCGTTGCGTTCACAATAATAGGAGCGTCTACATAGTTATGTACCCAATTCGGTCCTCCTTCGAGATCTAATGCGAGGTTCCAATCAACCCATCCGGCAGTCCAATGGTTCAAGTCCTAAAAATATATTCTGTTGATTAAATATTCAAATAAATGAAAGATCGAAATATACAGTAATTATATCATAAGCGTATCTATCGAAAGTGGCCCAATTGCCGAGTGACACGTGATGACTCTTTCCGTGCCACTCCTCGCACGCCTCAGTGTTCAATAGAAAATAATCAGGGAATGCTTCGTGTGTCTTATCTAATTCGGCGATATTTTGTTGATTGTTTGCATACCAATGAAATGCAGATCCGGCTACATATTTGGCCGCCTCTTTATCTTTGAGAATAACATCTGCCCAATGATGAACTGATGGTCTTTGGTCATCATGTATCATAAGTTTGACATGATTTGCTCCATAACCTGCTTTCTCAAGAGTTGGTCCCAAATCCAATTTAAGGAAATCACGCTGAAGTTCAGGACTAAATCCTAAACTGTTCCAACTATATTTAGAATTATAACCAGCTCCGGGCTCGTTTTCAATAGTCAGACCCCACATACTCACATTGTGTTTCTTATATTCGTCTAAAAATCTAATCAAATTCAAAGTTTTTGTCTGTCACTAAGCGTTTTTAAACTCAATCTGGTTTTTAAGTGCAAATATAAGTATAGGCGTAAAATAGAATAATTTTTCTCTCAAGTTTATAGCGTTTAGAGTGAACTGACTTTATATGAAAGTAGATGAAGCAAATATTTTTTTAACTTACTTGACAAAATAGTGAGCGAAAGTTTTGTAATACTTTTCTCCTGGTTTTCCAATGAGAAAGCCTCCATTATTTATTTTATTGTTTGTTTTCATCCAAGCGGGTGAAGACCACGGACTACCAAAATAGTTGACTTTATGTGGACTTACTTTTTGAGCTATTTGTAAATATGGGATCTGAAAAATTTATATTAGAAAATAGAACAAGTTTTTATAAGTTTTATCTCAAATTTTAAAAAAATAAGTGCCTTCAGGTCTAAGTCCTCTTTAGTCAAAGCGAAATGATCTAAATTGAAATCATCGGGAGTGTCAGCGTAAGAATAAGGATGTGTCGAGAAGTCGCTGCCACCGATCGGTATTCTGCCGACTGTGTATTCGATACCATCCTTGGAATAATAGTCGCTAATAGCTCTATTTTGCAATTCTTTAGGCAAAGCATTGAAATTAATTCCAGCAGCATCAGTAAAGGCGCCGCCAAAACCAATAATTTTCTGATACTTTTTACTTCTATCGAGAGTTATTGCATGAGATTTAGTAGAGTGTTCACTTGGAGTACTTCCAAACTTCAACTCTGTTTCCTTGAATCTGTCACCACTTTTACTCGTTTCATATACTTTAATGACTCCTTTTTCTGTTTTGACAATAGGATCTAAATCATCGCAATAGGTAATATTACAAACACAAACAGCCGCTCCATTACCATAATCGCGATGATTGCAATTATGACGAGCAGTTACTATAAAATTCAAATTGAATTAAATAGATATTTTTTATAAAGCTTTTCAAATTTGAATAGTACTCTAATTAATTTTGGGACTGGCAAGGTTTTTGGGACTCCAATTCTTACCAACAAAAAGCAGATTTAAGAATATGAAACTAAAATTGATTAATATTTGCATGGTTGCAGTATTTTATGATATATTTGAAACGTTATAAGATTTATAAAGCTTTTGTTTCATAAGATCCAAGGATTTTGTATAAGAGGATATTCGATAATACAATCAAAATACAATTAAATTTTCCATTAAGTGGTTTTGGTTTGTTTCTCATGATTTGTAGGTACGGGTAATTTTTGTAGTTTAATCAATCAACTGTTTCGTATCAATTTATTAAGATAAAGTCACTATTTCTAGTCAGAACTTGGATACCAACATTTGTTTTCGGTAACATAACTTCAAATATTTTCACTTAATTATTGTGATTATTAATCTTATTTTGTTATAATTGAATGTTTAAGAGATTATGTTCTCTAATTTCAATCGAATCCATTTACTGATCGTCTGTCGAATTGAAAAATTGTAATTACATGCAAAGCAGTCACTATATGAGTTCTCGAGACAAATTCTTTCAAATTTAAGCACTTATAAATGCATTTAACACTTGAAAGACATCTCAAATGAAAAATTAAAAAAAACTTATGAAATGAATAGCACAAAACTCAATATAATTGATAGCTATATCGTAATCCCATTTATTTTGTTTCTGCTTGCTTTCAAGGAGTTTAGAGATATGCGACTGTACTCGAGTACATGTTATGTGGATAATCATACGAATAATCCTTAAGTAATTTAAAGTTGTATAAGTGCAAAATAATTCATGAAACGTGACTAATGTCCCACTTTAAAGTGTTCAGAGATCGAATAATGAGAAACAAGATTTAATTTAAGATTGAAGAACATTTGTGCTTTAGACTAAAATCAATCTCCATATTATTGCAGATTGCGTTCACATCTAATTTAAATTAGTTTTTTGGAAATATTGAATGAGGTCATTCAAATACTTATAGTATCGTTATTGACCGTAATTCATAATAGTAATTTTCAAATGTTTGTAAATATGAATTTTATTTACAAATAATAATTATTACTGCATTATTTTTAGGTCGAAAACTTCTATATTCTTTTAATTATGTCTACAACAAGTGAGCAAAAATCAATATATTGTGTTTCGATCGTTCCAGGAGATGGAAGTCTAATACCTTCTATGAATTGATCTATTGCTTGTCATAGTTTGGTCTTATGCAAATCAAATCAAATTGTCAATCTAACAATTTTCTGTTTGATTTCTCGCGCAATACTGATAAACAAGCTTAATATACAGCTTGAAGCAAAATTTTTAGATGAGTTAATAGCATTATTTTATTGTTTCGAAAAAATAAAGCTTCGAAAACCTGTTTTAAGGCCTTATCTTTTTACGAAGATAAAAGCCTTCTCACTTTTGTAAGCCCACGTAGAGAAGTTGCTTTTAAATTTTTATTAAGAACCCGATTTATAGACAATAACAGCAATGATTAATGAGAAATTACCTACGAAACACTATATGATAATAAGTTGAGGATAGCATATATAGTATAAAAACGACGCTTCATTTTTGAATTTATCTTTTTGGTTGCAATTTTTATTCATATAAAACATATAATTATTGCGAACTACAGGTTGGGGACTGCAATTTTTTCAATTAAAATAAACTTAATCATTAATTTTTTGTTGAAGAACCTTAACTAATAGAAAAAATTTCACGAACGAATGAATAAAAAGCATTTAAGGTTCATTATCTATGAAAAATATTTGACAACAACTTAATCTGTTATTCTATTAAGATTTCATTGAAGTGAGTTTTTGACGAGTGTGAAAACAAGTTTCGCTCAAGAAATTATGGCCTATTTTTAAGTTTCATAAATTTTTATTCGACCATTCTAATTGTATTTGAGAATATGTTGCAAATCTGGCTTATTTCACGTTTAGAAAAAAGGGATTTTTTCCGTAATAAAGTTGTGAAAGAAAGTTTTCAAAACTTGCATGTATAGCTCATTTAATCAATGCATCTGATCCTATCTGCTCATAAAGTTGAATGTCACCCGTAATCAACAGCTATAAGAGTATTGTTCAGCAAAGCATCGGTTGGGGATTATTTTGAATATACAAAGAACTAAATTAAGCTAAAACACGACTATTCGATTATTTTACATCTCATTGCAAACAGAGATTATCTGAAAAAATGCGATCAGATATTTGAAAAACTTTTAAAATAACATGAAAACTTGCAAAAGTTTAAAGCTTTTAATTCCTTCTAGAATTTGCATAATATATTTGATGCGCCCCCAGCAAAAGTCTCGCACAAATGAATCACAGGCAACACTTGTCACAGTTTCCTATCCTTCAAAGCGCCACTCAATCGAATTATCGCATTTTTAAATCTTAGTTGAAAGGAGACATTTAGTGAGGCTTCAGCTTCTCTTTATATATCTTCTAGACAAAATCAAAACGTCATATTTATGATCATTCCTAATATTTGCAGTTATTTCTTTGTTTTTATACTGAAACCATTATCATATCTGATTAAAACTTGCAATAAAACTATTTAAAATAGTGGTAATCATAATAAATTTGATCAGTTAGAGCTAATAATTGATGAAGATTTGAATTTTTAGCATAGCTTTTATTAAAAGATTGATGTGATTGAAAATTGAAGTCTATTAAAATTTCAAATATTTTCACATTGACTGAGCTCGTGATGATTGTATAAATGTTGCAAAATCAAAACGTTAAAAACATCAAAAGAAAATAGTCCAAAATGTGTTTGAATGGCAATAAGAGAGACCTAAAAGTCTTATGTAGTGTTGATAATAAAGATGAATGCATAGCATAGGCAATAAAGCCTAGCGCTGAAGATAAGAAAACGCAATTCACTTTTGTTTCACGCAATGCATTCGAACCCATTACCATTACTATTGTTTTATTTTCTTTTTGCTTTCTTTCTCTACACGAATTATTCAACTTAACCCAAAAAGATTCATTTGAAACCATTCCCCAATAATGTGACAAAACAATAGCGAATCTGTCTAAATGTTACGTTTCAGACATCTTAAGAAGTGGATCTGTTTCAATAGTTACAGAGATTTATTATGATTACTGGCATTCTATCTCGAAACTGATTCTCTTCTACATTGCTTATGTTTGGCATTAGTATAATATATTTAAATTGTTTTTCGCCAAAATTCACAATGTTTACGGTTTTGATTTGCTTATTCAAACATTTAAGTGCACCATAAAAATGATTTTCTATATAAACACGACAGCACTACATGTTTCTATCCTTTCAACATTCAAACTGTCCACAAGTTCGATATCTTTTCTTATCAAAGGCAAGATAACCTCACAGATTTTCAGGCTAATTGTTTTTTCGTCGAAACGTCTGGCCACGAGACGATTTGAGCGATCACTTGTTATATTTCTTTTCGAATGAAATTTTGAAAATTGATATGCGAATAGAGACTATCAGTAATAATAAAGGATTGATATCTCAGATTTTACGGAACTTGTCATTTCGATTCTGAATAAACTAACTGTCAGCTAAAGTAATCTAATTTTGACTGCAATCCATTTTGATGGTATAGTATGTCGATAGGAGACTGTCTCAGATACGTTATTCCGAAATATATCTCAATATTTGAAAGTATTTCCCCTAATGATTGAAAGCAGTTTTAGCATTAAATTTAATTTTACTTAAAAATGATTGATGTCTACTTAAATTCCATAGACAACCACAAATTTTTCAAAATATTCTTGAAAAATATTTACGAACAATTGATGCATTTTCTTAGCTTAAATATTCCTGCCTTCAAAAGTAGTTTTGAAACAATTCAATGTTTACTTGTTATCTATAGAAAGCTTTTAATTTTAAAAATCAATGTTATAATGAGATTAAAATTCGAAGTATTCAAAGTAAAAAACCTTTTTCAGCTCTCTTTAGATTCTTGAGTCTAATCCGAACGTTTCAAGACTTATATCACAATTGCCTTAAGTCTTCATAACGTAAGAATAGAAAAAAAGTTTTAGTAAATGTCAGGTGGAATTTAAATTGTTTGTCAAATTGCCTCAAAGGCATCATTAATGAGAAACGCAAATTGAGTGAAAAAGTAAAGTAAAACTTTCACTCAAATACAAGTCAAACTGAAGCGAATTTATCAAAGCGGCCAATCTCATCAAAATAAGAAATGACTGAACAGCAAAACTCCTCTACTCCAACCAAATCAAAAGTAATCAACGGATAGAAGAAAGAAAAAAGCCTTAAACCTTCAAATTTAGTCAACGTTTATTATAATGAGGAGTATCTTGTAATTTCAACTCAAATTTATTAGTTTTTTAGAGAGGAATAGAGAGACGAAAACTGTTGCCAGTAATTAGGAAACACATCCTGACACAATCAGAGCTAAATATCTTAAATGATTGAACTTTTATGATTGAATGAGTTGTCGGTCGAACAGATCGTACAATTCATAGGAAATGGATCGTAATTTAGATTCTGTAAATTTACCCATTTATTGCCACTAGTAGTTCCGCGTTTATTCATCATTTTGCAGCCAAAAATCAATTGATTCGAGTTAATAAAACTGATGGATTGACTGTATTATCATTAAAATGCTCAAGTCTGTTCCTCTTTATTGTTAGTAATAAAAATATAGAGTAAGAGCTCAGACGCAAATGAACAAAATGTCAACTTATTATTAGTGTTATGACAGACAGAATTCTATAAAGTAATGCAGTGAAAGTTTTACGCAATCAATATTTTTCAATATTAGAAAATGAGAGAAAGAAAAACAAACTTCATTTGCTGTCTCTCTGTGTCATCAATCATTTTATTATATTTGTCTATCTCTTTTCATTCTAACTTTTATTATCTATTTTTACGATGGAATTGTGCTGAAAATTAATGTTTCAGAAATATATATATATTTATGCTTTACTCAAATGCTTGTGTTTTATTTAGCTTTAGTTAGCAAACAGTCTCAGTTTAAAAGTTTGCTAATTCATCCAATCATTTTATTTGTCATGACTCATGACTCAACATTTTCAAAATGACCTTGCTCTATTCTTATTTTTCTCACTGTTTACTATCCATAATTTCATTATATTAATTCATCTTAATATAAGTTACGCGTAGGATATCCTCACAATGGAAATACTTTTCTATTGATCAATCTTCTTCATCCGATCTTGTTTATGAGATAGACTCCGGAGTTGAATGTAGTTCGAAGCAACATGAAAAATGTTTTCCTTAGCCCTTTCGCTAGTATTTGATTCTTTCCTTTAGATTTAATTCAATTTATTTGCTATAAATTGTTGTGAAAAATGTAAATTTTAATTCAAGTAAAAGCTGGAAATAAAGTTAAACCCAAAGAAACGATTTATATTTCTATTTGTTCGCAATTTTTCAATACTATATGAAAAAATTTTCGACGTTTGAATAAACTATTTCTTTATATATGTTGCATATGCGAAGCAAATGTACACTTTAAGTAAATAAGTTTTCCACAAATATTTGATCAGAGCAACAATTTTTGTTCAATATATTTGACAGTGGCGTAGATTTAATAGGATTTGGTCGGCAAAAGAGGGCTAAAAACGCCTTCATCACAGTTGTATGAACTTAAACAATTCGAAAAATTGCAAAATAAAAGCTTTTTTGAACTGAATCTTATCGTCCGATTGTGACGCTTTTGCTTTTGAAGGAATGAATAAATATAGAATTTTTTCAAACTAAAATCAGGATTTTACAATTTTAGAATAAAAGCTGAATCATATTTATCTTAGAAATTGCAATATTCAGTGAGATTAGAGGCACTCAAACAATGCTTTGATTTCTAAAAGCAATCAATCGGTCAAAATTAGGTCCATATATCAGATTGTTTTGAAGCTAAAAATATATCAATCAAACTTGACTTATATATAACTGTCAGTTACGCCACTACTCATAGACTATTCGCAAGTGTCCAAATATCTGAAAAAATAAGATGGATGTCAACACAAAATGAATCACATTTTGAAGAAAAAAGAAAAGTCAGACGATGTCTACTTTTTTCATTTTGTTTTGCGACACTTTTCATTATAGTTGATGAGAATCTTGCTTAAGAGTCTATCTTTTATTGTTAGCTCACAAGTCTCTGAAATTTAGCTGGTTTTAGAGTTGAAAATTTCAATAAAAATCTAATTTAAGCGAATATTTTCAGTAAAATAAAATGAAAATTTACTAAATTTACAACTAATTAGAAAATTGATTTATGTATTATTGAAAACTGTTTAGCATATTGTTTAGCAGCTCACTGATAGATACGACCTGACAACAGTTGTATCTCTAGAGTTTTATACATAAGAGAAAAGCTAGTGAGAAACCCAAGCGTTTTGTCTGAAGTCACGACTCATATGTGAAAACAGATACATAGTGACCATCTAAGACAATTAATCACAAGTTATAAATAATTATGATTTTATGTTAATAGAAATATAGCATTACTTTAAGGTAACGATACTAAAAATATATGATATAAATATAAATGAGGAAAATAATAATTAATTTTGACATTTTGCTTCAATCATAACCGCAATAACGATAGACAAATCTGTACGGAATACAAATTTGCTGCTTATCACATATATTAACTAAACTAATGAATCTCATCGACAGTTTGTCTAATAATTACATAAAATAGTTCAATTGTCGTGTAAAGTCAATAACAATCAATATTGATTTCAACTAAAATACAATCAAATAAGGACATAACGTCAATGTTGAATCAGCCATCCATTATTTTCATATTATTGTTGTAAACTCGTGGCGATATAAATTTGCCTATTAAAACTTTCATTTGAACCCACTTTTTGAACAAATGCGTTAATGAATAGACCTTTTACTATGGATTAAAAATGTTTCTATATTGAATTGAATAAAGTATTTTTAATTCATAGTGAAAGGCCTATTCATTAACGCATTTGTTCAAAAGTAGGTTCAATTGAAATTTTGAATAGGCAAATTTATACCGCCACAAGTTTACTTTTATCAGATATGAAGTTCTGTTTAAATTTCAAGTAAAACGTTTTGTCACTAATATTTGAAATAGTAGTTCATTTATTGGAGATATAATGAAGCGCCAAATTTGAATTTATTCACATTAATAGCACCAAAAATGAGACACTTATCGCATAAAGAGAACCACACAGAAAACTTAAAAGTAACACAAATTGTTATAACGTTTCTTAATCAGTAATTTAGAAACATTACTATTTATGCCCCATAAAAGACAAATGAATGGATGACTGAAAGTTCATTTTTCAAAACACGATTATTGCTAAGCGTTTTATTTCAAACATAAAAACTAATTAAAGCGTATTTATTTCAATATAAGTAACGATTTATTAGCCAAATATGCTCAGCGAGAAATTAGACACAAATGATTAGTTGGCAATGATTCGATTACTAAATATGACAAATATGCTTCAATTGATCATTTTGGTCACTACTCTATCTAGAGATCAATTTGAGTCAAGTTTTCAGTAGAAAGTGTTTTATTAGTTTTGTTCAAACAGCAAAATAATTGAGAGAAATTTGTTTTTTTCTTCCGCTACAATTTTTCTTTAAAGCCTATTATTACTGGAAAAACTCTGGTATACATTATATTTCATGTATTATTGATGAGGTCATGCCCTCCTTGTAATACAATGGGTGCGGCCCTATATTTTAGAGGTAATGATGTAATAAATGTCAATCTAATAATAATAGTTGCTTTCAGTTTGCAATTATTACCATTTCGTAACTTATTATGCATTTCAAGCATACCTTTTTTTGGTTTAGATCTCTCTCTCTCTCTCTCTCTCTCTCTCTCTCTCTCTCTCTCTCTCATATTGAACCGTTGAATACTTTTGTAAACAGAATTTTTCTTTTATAGGTGAGAAGTTTTTGAAAGTAGCAATTAAAGCTTATTGAAAATCTGAAAATTTAATTGATTTTTATCAAATCGTAGTAAAGGCTTACATTAGTTGAATAATTATGCGTTTTCCTATTTGAACGTAGAACATTTAGATATATTTAATACTAGTTATTTCAGTTAAAACTCAAGCAAATTAACTGGTTTCGCAGCAATTATATCTTATAAAGGTTAAAAAACTCTTTTTAGTTTCCATCAATATGCATAAACGGTTATAATCATGTTCTCAATGATCACGCGTAAAATTGCTTTAACTGCAAATTTAGATTATTAAACTTGATTATATTGAAAAAAATTTTACTTTCAAAATATTGGATTCCCTCAAAGTTTGATATCTAGTAAGTTTGATCTTCAAAAATTCAGTACTCATTACTTCAATACTAAGAGTACTTCTGCGCGACAAAAGATTTATTATCGAAACATGAATTTATCAAACAAATTAAAGGTTATTCATGCATTGAACTTATCAATGATTAAAGTAAATAAAAGCCTTTCTTCAATACAATTAATGCGATACTACATTGAAATTGCCGTAATATTGCTTTTAAGATTAATACTTTTTGGCAATAACTCAATAGAAAACTAATAAATGTAATTATGAGTTATTAATATGACACACAATGCTAACAATGCTAACAAATAAAACGTGTTTTTACAGTAAATTTCTATTTAAGTACTGTTAATACACTTACAAAGCCGGTAATCACTTCCTTAATATTCAGTATTTTGTTGTGGAAATGCTCTCAATGGATAAAAGTAATTGATCTAAATTTTACATTAAGTAACAGTAGTTCGTTGCGAACATTTTCTGCATAATCTTGTTTTGTAACAGCACTGATTTTTACAAAATGCAGTATACATAAGCATTTTTTGTCTCTAAGACTAAATACGCAAATTTTTTTTGACCAGAAGAAGCGATTCCAGAGTTATTATCACTCGAAGATATCCAAATATTGTATTTCTATTGTAAATTTTTCAGTTATATACTTTTTTGGATTGAGTGAACGCTCCTTCAGTATTGATACCGTCACAACCATTTAAGTTAAGATTGTATATGAGAGAATAAGTGTTAGGGCACATTAAATAGAATTTCATATGAAGACTTCTAATTTGAATTCAATATCTTCGAATGGCCATAACACTAGAGCTTCATCTTTCCACTAAAACTTTCAGCATACACAGTCTTAACGACCAAAAATAGACAATTTATTGAATTTTGTCTGATCTTAAATTGGGCTTTACTATGAAATGCTCCATTAAATTGTAAGAACTGGTATACTTATTTAAGTTTCGAATCCAATTAAATCTTTAATACTGTTAACCCCTAGCTTTCATCGTTAGTTAAGTGATTTTTCTAACGCCCACTACCACTTGCTAAATGCATTAATAATGAACTAGTGCTGCAACAGTAATGCCAAGCATTTTGAAGTCAAATCTTATTTTGTATTAGTTTGATAGAATCTTATATGTATAAAACATAACATTCATTCAAAAAATATATAATATTTATTTTGAACAAAACTTACTATTAGACATGTAAGATGAATACTAAGTGGACAAAAATGGACCTAATTTCTTATAATTTAACTAGAATAATTTCAGTATTTGGATTTTTTATTTATTTATTCTATTCTACAATATATGAAATACACTTTTATACTAAACTTCTTAGCTTCCAAACTTCCGCTTTGAAGCCTACGATTTCAGAAACACATAAATCCAATTATTATAACAATAAACTCTTTCATAATATAGAATAAAAGGATAATAAAAGTTTAGTTTTGTGCGTAAAATTCATTTGATGATAAATTTGACCGTTCGTTGTGTTGCACGGTGAACAAATATTCATAGCAAGTGATATAACTGATAAATATTGTTATTAATATCTCCATAAACAAATTACACTCTTATTGATTAAATAATTAGAGACTATTCAATTATCTCTAATTCTGTACTTTTACTATGGATTCAAATAAAATTCATTGAACATTTCTATCGCAAAAATATATATTCTGATGAAAGCTTCATTAATTCAAAAGAAAAATCTCAGCAAAAACTTTTATTACTTAGAGAATTGTTTTATTAGATCGTAACAAAACAAGCAAACTTTCCAGGAATATATAACGAAATCTTAATTATCTACCTATTGGTGCTATACAACGATGTCTCTTACTTGAAATTCTGAATTTGAAATCTGTTTTAAAAACTGCTTCCTTAAAAATAGGTTATATTCACTATAAATAGTGTTCATTTGAAAAATGAACCTTATTAGTTAATAGGATCCTATGGAAAATTTGATTATCATTTTTAAAGACCAAAGTTTAAATGTCGACTTATATATAAAGTTCAATAAAACTGACCAATCAATATGCTTGTAATAAATACATCATATCCTCAAATGGGTAGATAATTTTGACCCTTACTGTATAATTAAAACTTAGTGTTCACTCTTTTGTAATTAGTCAGTTTACTTGAATACCAAAAAATGTTAATCATTAATTAAGATACTATCCTGTCGCTATGCCTAAAAATCATCACAGACTTGATATAATTAAGAGCTTTTCAAAAATACTAAATTGAAACAAGATCTTCTAACATAATGATAAGGGGATCAAATTTCACTCAATTATAGAACCAATTAAGCTGTTATGTAATATAATAATTAGGGTTTTATTCATGAGCGGCTCAAGTATTTATCGCATTAAGTTCCGAAAGTTTTACGTCAAATGAAATTCAAGTTTGAAAAATAGATCAAATGGATTCGCATAAATTCAAGATGTTTTACTTATCTAATAGAATAAAACTTTATTGATCCGTAATAAAAGTTTATTTCAGAGTTTATGCTCAAAATAAATTTATATTATCTGAAACTTGAAGAAAAAAAATGTCATTTAATGCACTCACTCAACAAGAATCGATTTGCTCATAAGATTTTTTCCTAATCATAATTAGAAACCATTTTATTTAAACGGTTCAAACTTTTTTCTTCTTTTTCTTATAAGACTTATTAGTCTTGATTCAAGTCTATCCTCTCTCATTGTGCTTATAATTTGTTTAGTTTTTTCATTTTATTTTTTTCTCTACTCAACGAGTTTATGCCTCATTCGGGATTCATTTGTTTAATGCATAGTTTCTCTCTTATTACTTGCTTTGTTATCCTCTTAACTTACCCCAAATGCTACTTTCCTCGAACTCGACTCTTTCTAAGCATATCTTCCAAAATATTACTCTTCTTTCTAGTTCTCAAACTCAGAATGTAATCTACTTTTTATACGAGTTAGAAATAATCAAATTCATTAGCAAAATATCTCGATTGCATCAAAACTTTCAACAATGGATTGACTCTTACCGAAATCGTTAAAATATCTATTTAAATGAGATTTCGATTGGATTGTAATTGGTTATAACGGGTTTTCGATTCAATCTATATAATCATATATAAATGAATGCATTCTCCAATTTTGCAGAGTAAGTATGTGAGTAGAACATTGATCTAAGCTCTACTTTACTACTGAAATGCTACTTTTCCGCATAACTCATATACCAAATCAAACCTTTTATTCCAAATACTACTCATTGATTAATGATATTTATATCTCTCTGCTCTCTAAATACTAAGAAGAATATCATTTACCATCGAATTCATGATATATAGTGTTACTATAGTTACCGATTAATCCATAGAACCAATACTTTTTGGGATGATTTTTGTTACTTTAATACATCTTTTAGGCCATTGCAACTAATTCCGAATGCATGACTTCTATCTACTTAATAACTAAATATGATTTGATTTGTGAGCAAATGATTACGTATTAATGAGAAAATTATTCAGATATAAAACATAATTAATGTAAACTATATTTGGAATCATTTTTTTCTTATTTATTACAATTCTAGGAATCAAATATAATTTTGACGGAAAATGAATTCCTCGAATATTTTGAATCATCTCATATTGAAATTTTGTAATAAAAATGCAAAAATCACTGGAAAATATATTAAATTTGATTAAAATATATACAAGTCTCAAATAAGGTGTTATGCATAGTTTGAGGAGAAATGTCTAATACACCTCTCGTTATAAAGGTTTAGCTCAACAAAAAAAGCTTATATATGAATAAGTTCTAATTTCTTGGGGGTAAATAACCAGCGACAAATTGTATCACATGTTTACACAAAATTCAATGTAATATCGATCATTATATCTGAAAAAATGTGTGTAATTTGTAGCTATAATGTTGTGTGAGTACAATCGGCAACCAATTCTTAGCCAAAAGCTATGTAATTCTGTGTCACCATATTTCGCATACTGCAATATATTCTCGAAAAATCCCCTGAGATTGTTAGGAAATAATCGGTTAAGAGGGATAAATAAATTAAATCAATAAAATAGAAATTTTGGATGCGTTATATCTCTTTAGACTAGTTATTGCTTATTTTAATTAAAAAGTTTGAATTGAAAAAATGATCATTCAACTAAATGATATTTTACTGTTATATTGAATTTGTTTGCTTAACAACTGAGCCAACAATAGTAACATCTATTATTATTTTTGTCCATAAAAACTTTTGTCCACTTTTTTCTACAAACGTTGTATGAGCTTAGTATACATAACACATTATTTTTTATGCAGTCATTCAAATATGGTCTCCTACAGTTCCTGAAGAAGTTCTTCAAAGATATGAACTTATTGTGCTTACAATCATACACTTACTTGAATGAAGACAACAGTTTTTCTGCAGTAATAATCATAAAATAGTAAAAATTCATCAGAAATACTAAAAATTGATTATGAATACAAAATAATGTGGAAAATGCGTGAGTTAAACATTATAATTTATTGTGCACTCAATCAATATACGAATTTTGAGAATAATTTTGATGTATATCACGACTACTCTCATAAGTCGGTGATGGAAATAAAAAATTAAAATATAAATATTCCAATTATTAGTTCTTCATTACTAAAATGGAAATCAGTTAATGTCCATGTTTAAGTCCTAATTAAAAATTGGCATAAATTTTTTCAATACGCCTCTACTTTTTGAAGTAATATAATTATAATACACAGAGTCCTTTGACGACTGAAACGCATTTGTGAGCTTTAACTTAATAGAAATTATGTTTGCGAAAAACTTTCGTTATGCAAATTAGTTGATAGAGTATGGATCAGAATATGAAATTAGGATATATCTCCTCTGATACTGCTCGGAGGCATCAGATTTTCTCTCTTTTTAGAACTGATGAGTCGACTACCCATACGAATGCCTTATATTTTTCTTTCCGTTCGTTCAAAGTTTTGATAGGATCGTGAAAAAAATATTGGATCAAACTATTTTTTATTTTTGGCTGCATATCAGGACATGAAATATTTGTTAAAATGTTTTGCCAGAATAACTCAGTATTTGGTCTTATTTGTGCGCATATCTTTAGTTGCAATACTTTATATTTGGAAGATAAAAAATTGTAATAAAGCTTCTTAGTTGTTTATATACTTATTTTTATAATCAACTACTAATAATAGTCGTGTTTATACTCACGATCAATTATTAATTTCAGAATGCGAAAATTTTTCATGTAACTAACTGGAATATCTACTGTATTAGAGTCACTATCTCATATAAATCAACTGTCACATCAAAACACTAGCTCTTTCTTATCCAAGCATTATTCTAATGATGAAGCTTTGGTCGAATCATATTTTCATATTAAAGGGCCAGTCGATTGGATTGACTTATCAATAATACAATCGAATCATCAATTTCTGCTTATAATCATAAAATGAATCATTTATAAATATAAATGCAATAATCAGCTCAATAGAGTTAAAGATAACATGAAAACAGTAGAGAGAGAGAGAGAGAGAGAGAGCGATGGCAAAGTAAAGGCTCCTAAGATTTTAGGAAAGAATTTAGCAGAAAATCGAAAGAATACTGCAGAAAAAGTGGTTAATGGAAGTAAATGATGTCGACATTGATTTCGAGGTCTTGTGTGGATTTTTGTGCCAATACTAACCAGAAGTAAAAGATAAATTATGATCACTTGTCTCCGCGTTTTTGGCGGTAAAGATGTTGTTTACAGTTAAAGATTTTTGTGCTAGTCTTCCCTTTTTTTTATTTTCTTCTGTTGGACTCACTCTTTATATCAATTCTGCCGTTCATTGCCTCTCCAAAAGATTAAGTAAATCGCTTGCTAAGCATTTTCTACATCTTCTTTAGTTTTTGCAAATATAGTAGTATTAAAAAATAAGATAATAGCTGTCATTGTAATTATTATGAGAGCAAATATTAGCTAAAAAAATTGTTTATTAATCAATTCATATTTAATGAGGTATGGGTTTGATGAAAGTGGCTCATAAGTATAATTACTGCAAATATTGATTGAATATATTACAATTTATTTGAAGAAGCGACATTTTCTTTTATTTTGCTTGTAGTTTATTGATTTTTAAGAATAGCTATAAAGGATGAATCAAATCTTAGCATTTTCCATATATCTATTAACCACAAATTTGATAATGAAATTATGAAGCTTTTATATCAATTATTCATCATTTTGTCTTCACCTCATCTGTTGTTATCTTAAAGTTTCGAGATTTCAAAATTTAGAGCAAAGAGATTAATAATAGCTTAAGAATTGTTTCAGAATCAAAATTCAATTTGAAGGCTCTGATCGAATAATCGATTATTTAACCAGAATAATCATATTTTGGTTAAAGAGAAAACTCTATGCGTTCAATTTTCCATAGCATGAAAACAATCGAAATTATATGAAGAGAAAACTTCTTTTCAAACAAAAAGGAGAGCATTGCGTGAAAAAATAGTTAAGCTTTTGAGTTGGAGTATATAAACTACTTCTCTGATGAGGATAATAATGATAAGCCTTATTATCTCTATATCTCAAGCTTTCTATCTCTAATGATATAACATATGATCATAATGAAAGGTAATAAAAAATATTTTCCTAAACAGTAAACAAACTAAATGAAAAACGTTTATTAAACTGTAATTGTGCAGGAAAATTAGGTAAATAAATATTATCGTTGCTACCCTTGCGCTTTAAGTTATTTTTCTGTTCGTAAGTTCAGAAAAAGTCGGCGAAGAGAATAATCGTTTATTTTTACTTAAGCCTTAAGGTATATCTATTATTCTTTTATGAAATAAGTTACTTTTTCTCTCACTATAATTCATGTCTAAGAATATATTAAATATGAAAACTTATGGGTCAGAAATGATAAAACGCTATTATATTTCACGTTTAATGAGAAGTCTCTTATGAAGAATTGAGCTTTTATTCATAAACGCTATCACTAGTTTTCAAGCGGATTAATTTTGCAAAGGAATATTATGGTAGGAATAAACAGTCTGCCTCTGTAGTCAGCTCACCCAACACCATATTTTACGGATTTGTTAGCATTATTCTTACGAATATTTTTTCTTATCGATTTATGTTTAACTCTTATCATAATAACTGAACTCTATTTGACAACTTTTTTCATGTAAATTTTATTTATAAGCGTTTTTCTTGAATACATAATTACTAGAATGAAGAAAAAATGAAATTTCAAAACTTTTCATTCTCAAGTGTAGGGAAGGCTTTGACGAAGTTTACATATAAGTATAAAAACGCAATTCTATTATTAAAAATCAATTACTACTCTTTCATATTCGTGCAAAGAAAGCACTTCTTTCTCGTATGATTTCATGTATTAAAGCGATTATATCCTGAAATCCCTACTTTAAACCCTAATTTATTTTTATGCATTCAAATGACTCGAAGATAATTGTGAATCTTTAATGGATACGAATGATTATTCATATTATTCATCATACATTTGAGCTATCATTTTATAATTGTTTTTCTTCTTATTCTAATGCTTTTCAATTGGAATAAAGTGGTTTTTACGCTTAGTTTAATCAATCAGAAAAAGTTATTTAAAGTGAAAAAAGAGAAAAATGGCAAAACTTTTTTAGTAAGAAAACAATTTTAAATATCGTTCAAATTGTACTGAAAGGAGCGTCACAACAGATGATGAATTTCTCATTTTTTATGTGTCTTTTACACGTTTTTCTATAAATGTCTCTCAGATTTAAAGCTCAGTAATCATATTTATTGTTTATTTCTTTTGCTTTCAATTACAGGACATTGTATTTACTTTTGTTTGTTACTTATAATTACTTTTCTTCCTTTGTTTCTAAAATATTATTTAATAAGAGAACTAACGATAACTTTGAAATCAGTGTTGAGGAAAATTCAATTTTTAATTTATACAGTAATACTTGGATATAGCTAACTTTTGGCTCTAGCATCAAACGTGGCCTACTGTTAGATCCAGATCCATACCAAATCTTACCATAGAGATAAGTTAAGTAAAAGTGGCGTAGCCAATCATTGCACCTTCTACAACAATACAATACCGAATTCTGCATCTCGAGTAACAACAATACAGATGACAAAGCACACTAAAATGGAAACTTCTATCATAGTAAATGCGTCTGTTAAACTTTAACGTTCTTCATTATGATGAAAGTTTCAATCCAGACATAAGAACTACAATAATTCAAATATAGTCATACTTTCATCAGTTTAAAAACTAATAATCTATGGAAAAAAATACTAGCTGTAATTAATTGGCAATTTTGACTCAAAATATAAATTAGTTTTTGAGCAGCAGGAAGATAGGCTTCGTAATAATCTATCTTAGGCTCACATAAAAACAACTGTATTTAGGAGTTGAATTTTTCTCATCTTTGAAGCAATTATCAGCTGGAGAACAGCTTTTGAACGAGGCAATAAATATAATTTACAGCAAATTGAAGCTCAAATACCAAAATATGACCCAAATAATTTTAATTAAAATCTAATTGTGCGTACATAACTATTTGTAATGCATATGATTATTTAAAACTAATTTGAAATTAGTCGTAGCAAATAAATTTTCACTACCATTCATTATATCGAGATCTTTCTTTACTAAACTTCTTTCAGATTCTGAATTGTGAGATAAATATTTATCTCTAGAAAGATATTTTTAGATAGAAATCAAAACTAATTATGTTGCAATTTAATACTATTCTAATGTTATTTTGGATAAACTGATGGTTTTCCTTCTCAGATAAGATTATTTAAAAAAAACTCATTAATTGTGTTGAAAACAATACCTTTGATAAGATATAATGTCTATAAAATACAATCTATCTATAGCACTAATGTCCGAAACTGTTCCCTTTAAAGACATTAATCAAAACGTGCGATCGAAATAAAATATAAAACAGTGTATATAATACTCATTAACTATCATTAATCTCAAACACTTGACGCCCACTTTTACGGACAAATCGTCATCTTTTTTATTTAACTCGAAGTTGCGTTTCCTCTCTTTTTATCAACTATTCTTCGAGTATAAAGAGTGAATAACAGAAAGAATCGCACACAAAAAGAAATGACAAATGAATGATTTGGAGAATTGAAAAATTGTTTTTAAAAGAAAGAAATAAAAACAAAATGTTTATAAAAATGACAAATCAGATTGAAAAACAATTTAATAATTTTGCTATTAACAGAATATTCTGTGGAACATTTTGTAGAATATTCTGTATAATCTTTATATTGAAAAATTCTGATAAGATAGGCACTATCTGAAAGTTGAAGTTCAAAATTACACGCTAATTAAGTCAAATTAAGTCAAATTAATCAAAATGAATGATAGATTACGTGCTGTATTATTACTATCCAAACGATAGTTAGGTTTCTATAATGTATTGTTCTTCAATTCGACTGTTTGGATGACATATTGATTTCTGTGTTGTGGAGATGTTGTTCAGAAGCGAATAATTTATATCATGAAAAACTGGTAATATAGTAGTACTTGGAATAAGTTGTGGCCCTTTTGCAGATGACAACAATGCCTACAGTTTTGATTGAAAGAGTGAACTGAACGGGAAAATTGTTTATGGACTATGCAGTTATTGATTTCATTGATAATACACTTGCAGTTCAGTGCAACTTATTTAGGAGGGACCTAAACAGCCAAACAAATTGTGCTCACATCAACTTAAGGACTATATTTTAATTAAGAGTTTTATTTTTGCTTAAGCTAAGATTTTCAGTTTTTTTTCAAAGTTAAGGCTTTTTCTCATCAATCAATTCTAATTTAATAAGCAATCACTTCTAGTAGGAATTTGTGACCTTTACGGCAATCCTTGATTGATCATTAGTAGTAGAATAACAACAGACTGCTATTATAATAGATATAAATATGATAGATTCTCAACTTGATATTGAAGATCGGATTCAATAGATATTGGCAACTTTCGACTTGTTTTACGAGATTATCGCAAATGAACAAATTAAATATGAATTACTGAGCTCTATTTGACAGCAATTTCAATAATAAGGTGAACCATTTTGAAGATTTAATTTTGAGCAATATTGTACTGAAGCGTAGCAGAAATTTTTGTAACTCAATTAATTAGTTGCCGGCAAGTGATTGTGTTCGATGTTTAGCCTAAAAATGCAATAAATATCAGATCGGAATTCTTTCACTTATGAATTAGTCTATTGTCCAACGAACACATATTCCAGTTATTTGTTCCCAAACATAAGAATTAACTGTTAGATATTAGACGTTTGTTATGCAATTAACAAAAATATTTCTCTTAATTAAAAGTGAAGCTTTAATAGAAAGGATTGTTTGCTATTTAGTATGAAAGTGATTAATTTGAAAAGTTCTTTACGTAAAGTTTCAGAGATTTGTCAATAGATGTGGGGATAACTCAAATTGTGATCGACTACAGTCAAAATGATCTTTACTTTAGAATCAAATAATTCTTTTTGATATTGTTTTTTCTAAACAATTTTCAATATCGGATTTCAATCCTTATTGAAATACTAAACTTTTCAGTCTTTTCGGGTTTAATCAAAATCTTCTTATATATTGAAAACTAGGAGCAAATATTGATAATGCAATCGATTGGAAACCTTTTCAAGTGTTGTGTATTGAGATGGCAATAGTTCTTATGCAAAAAAGTGAAGGCATTTCATCTGATTGTGAGACATAAAATATGACATCTTTTCCAATTGTGAAATTGAACGCTCAACGTATTGATTGACATATCACTTATATCTGAGAAGTATTCGCAATCATCTTTGGTACTGTTTTATCTATTACTCTTTTTTTCTTTACATACCCTCGAGACTAAATATCTTTTGGTCATATACTAAACAGTCACATTTCGTTTTAAGTGACATTAAAATCATTTTTTAAAACCATAGATAAGCTTTTAATTAAATATCTATTCATTAATTAGACCAAAACTTATCAAATAGTTGTGATTGTTAGCTTGAATAATCCAAATATATTTATACTCGTACTCAGATGGATCAACAACAGAGTAAATCATTTTTACGGTTGGCTAAATTTATTGAAAGCAAATACTTGATGACAGAATGTATATTCACTGCTCTCACAGTTTCTATAGTTCTTTCATTCTAATCAATTTTGAATATTGCAAAGCAATCTCTCTCTCTCTCTCTCTCTCTCTCTCTCTCTCTCTACTCTTTAAAGCAATGCAATTCGTATGAGTAGAGTTTGAGCCAATTTAGTGCGACAACCTGTCAATAAAATCTGCATCAATTTCCAGTCTCAGTAGTGATGGCTTTGATATTACATCGCATGCAATATATGTTGAGCTGATTTTGCTCAGCTTTCTCTCTCTCCCTCGCTCTCTTTCCACTATTACTTCTGTAAATTGACAGTCAAATGGTTTGCATTGAAGTTTCCAAATTTAGCCTAATTTTGTTTTATGATTGGCTTTGATTTATGGCAATATGTGTTTCTACAGAAAAGGACATTGAGTTTGACTTGAATTTGTTCTTTTACAACACCTGTTAAACAAATTCTGCTGGACTCCAATTGGAGTAGTTCTCGAGTAGTTTTATACGAAATTTCATTAAATTTATTCTCAAGTAATAAATAAATTTCTTAGCTTTACATCTAAAAGTAGTTTTAATAAAAGTTTTATATCCTAAAAGTTTGTTAGTGTTAAGTTTTAAGTCCTCATAAAAAAGACTTGATGTTCGTCTAGCCTTATATTCATTACTGCTATTTCTCTGCTATTTCTAAACTATTAATTTATTTACAGCAGCGTTTGAGCCTTGAATTTATTATCTCAAGTCTAGTTAATTAATTGAATTTTGAGCGCTGCACAAACTAGTGATAGATCTGTTTTTGATAACGTTGATTGAGTTAGCTTTTACTATCTCAATTAATACTATGCAATTGCTTATTATAGACGATTGTATAAAACCAAGTCTTAACCCATCACCGAATCGGAACAGTCTGGAATCTGAACAGTTTACGAATCGGATAAAATACTTTCAGATCACTAGAATCTAATACTTATTGGCAAGAAGTATAACCAAACATAACAATTACTCATTGTTTGTGTATTAGATCTGATGACTGTTTTTGTATGCAATAAGTCTTTCCTTAAGATTGTCTGTTGAGAATACTATGCTATATATATTTATGAAGCTCTTAACATACTTTTTGATCAAATAGTTCGCTAGTATTTATTCAATTAGTAGCTTAGGTATCGTATTTACTGACAGAATATTCTGCAAATCATATTATTTTAATTGTAGGTATTATTCGGAAAATAAATTTTTGCTACTTTTCAAATTAGCTTAAACGGTACTTTAAACTTGTATTATATGGTAATCAATGATTTTTATAAATTATGGGCTTATTGTTTATCTCATTTTCTATAATTACTAGAATTTATATGAAAAATATACTCACACCAAAATATATGTTGTGAATGATTAACTTGATGTGAAAACAACATATTATTTATGACAATTAGCTGCAAAAGTCAAAAATGCAATAACTGAATGAAACTAATTATTACTATTGTTGTGCTGTTCGGCATTAATTACCTGTAATAAGTTGTATTTATGTCAAATAAACTGCTTCCTAAGTGAAAGCATTTGCAGACACTTTTATAATAATATATAAAAATCAATTATCCATACAATGAAGGATACCATTGAAAACACACTTTTTTATGAGAATAAGTCTAATTATAATTCGTTTTAACATAGAATGCAAATATTTTAGTCATTTTTTCATTTAGACCAGTTTATAGCTACAAATTATGAAAATATTTGTCTATAACTCAGCACAAGCATCTCGTAAAGTGTGAATAGATGCAAATTCAGATAATTCAAATTGTAACTAACTTTTTGTCTGTATTGTTGACCAAATTATTTTGAAATCACTATTTTATTGGGTATTGATCATTTTACTGCTACGATTCACTCAATTTAATAGATTCTGACTTTGAAGCACAATTTACACTCATTACAATTCAGAATCTAGAATCAAGTACAATTTTCAATTCAATGGTAACTCTGTTTCAGAAGGAAACTGCATTTTCAAAAAGAAGTTGTTTCTATTGGAAAACAGCTCAAAAATAGTGAACATGAAATTTTCGTTTATTTAACTTGCATTCAAATCCCTGTTCGTTGGATTGTTTTCAAAAACATTAGCTCTACGACGTACTCAAACTAACAGAATGACAATTATTTTATAAAGAATAAGACAAATTGAAGAAAAAAGCAGTAATTAAGCGAAATGGGTATATTTGTTACACACAATAAAAACTCATTGATGTGCCTGAATTGCCAATAGAAAGTCTGAAATAAAGCATTGTATCAGGACGATATATTTGCGAATTACAAATAGTTAAAGTACACAAACCATACGTATACTTATCTAAACATTTCTCGTTTTTTCTCTCTATCCTATTCTTTTCTCACTCGTCTTTCTCTCATCTCTCTTACAAATAATATTACACTCTGTTTGTCAAAGACCCTATTTTTATCTCTTCTTTGTCGGTGTTTGTAGTTTTCTATAGTTTGTGAAGATATTTCAAGTTAAAGGAGCAGATGAAGAAAAAAGTAAAGAACACCACAGGTTTATATCCTTTAGCTTTGAATTACTTTTATCACAACAAAATTAAAGACTGACCGAATAATTAGAGTGACTCTAATTTCAAGTCAATAACTAATTGAAAACTTTTCAATTAATTAATTTGACTTGAACATCTTATTAATCTTGCTCATAAATCTTATTTCAAATGATAGAACTGTGAATGACTGCTAAAATGCAACCTTATTTCTGTCCTAATAATTGCTATTTTGGTGGGTCTCTAATCGTCTTTTTAGGGGAACAAATATAAGGAATGGAAAGAAATATAAGACTTTATATAAGACTTATATATATATATATACTGAAGTCCAACATCTGCTACCTATGAGTGTAACATAATTTTTGTGAGTGAAGAAGTAAATTGATTCAAACTAAAATTGGTGCTCAGGCACTAACTGTATTTTCTATTTACTTCTTTAATATATATCCAGTCATAACAGTTCGCCAACATTTTGTTGAATGTAAGACTTAACGTTAATGTCAACCAAAAAATATAAGTGTTTCACTTAAATTGCAGACTTTTATAGAGAGTTGTGGCCGAACATTTGTAGAACTATTGCACACTCTTTGTCTTTCTTGCTTCTAGTTTTCATTTAATCAACTATTTTCTACAGTATCGGCTTTCTATTTTGTTTGCATCAATTCATTGCTGTTGTGGCAAAGGGTCTGGACAGACGTTTTCAATCAACACTAAACCTTAATTTTAGGTTCTAAAAACGCGTTTTATTTAAGCATCATCTACCAAATAGTCAATCATTTTGGCTCACAACTCATTTCTAGACTTAATTTTTGACTCAATCTTCAGCAAAAAAATCTAGATCTTAATGCTAAACATTATATCTTGCACTGAACTATTCATTTACGATATTTAAGATATCAAAAGAAGAATTCATTAAGTAGTTCTCCTAAATGAAAGTGTTTTGTCTTAACTATATAATCGTTCGCGAGTTAAGACTTCGCAGTCTTCAACACTAAGTTCCTTATGATTAATGGTTGGCATAAGTTTTAAGTTGTCCAAAGTTTAAACCGACCGAAATAACTGTCTATTAATTTGATGAGACTTTCCTGAAACCATAGTGAAAATGAATTACAACTTCATGTATGTCTTTCATTATTGCAATATGATTCTAACCAATAGGAATGTCCAGTTCAGTCGTTCAACAAAACGCAAATACAACTGCATTTTGTTCGGTTATTGTTTTAGTATATGATATTTGGCTCATTCAATGCCCTCAAGAATCTAACAGTCATTTATTTCGAGCTAAATAGACTATGAGCTTATTGTTTGAAAAGCTGCAATAATTCTCAAACTGAAGCACTTTATTTAGATTAAAATTTTCAATATGATTAGTATTCATCTATAGTTTATTTGATTTGAATTTGTTTTATAAATATAAAAATTTTGAGTAATAGGTTAGGTTAGGTTAGGTTAGGTTAGGTTAGATTGGATTAGGTTAGGTTTGCTTAGCTTTGAAAAGAATGAAATTTCTTATTTGTGTTTAATTCTATTATGCTCCAACAAATTTGAATCAAACCGATGAAACTCCTTTAACGACACTTTTGATGACTTATAAAACTTACTAAATGTTCTTATGTAATCCTTGAAAACTTAAAATAACGAGCTAGTTCTCATTACTTCTGACTAGACTTTATCGCTTAAACTTTAAATTATGTAAATCATTACATTCAACTCAGATACGCAGTGTCAAATGCAAATTTTACTTAAAACTAATTAACTTAATGCTGTTTTGTTACATTTTTAAAATCTTAGGCAACAATTTTGCGCAACCTGTGCTTTTAATATATAAAATAAGTTAAGAATTCGGTTCTTATGCCTTTTTAAAGTTTCTTCTTTTCTTTTATTATTGTGAACACTTAAAATTCTTAATTTTCTAGATTTAAAATTTATTTTTCTTGCCTTTATGTCAAGCTTAAAGAGTGATTTTTGTGTAAATGTGTTCAATAGTTTGTTGATCATTAGCGAATTCTTATAGTGTGCTTTCTATAGAAGTCTCACAGAAAAGACACAAAAACTACGATTTATACGATTTTAGTTTAAAATGACTTGTCTCGTGTGATTTTTTATCGTTTCATAAATTTGCCTAATGGAAAGTTTTATTTTATTAATATTGTTTAGTTTAACATAAGTTGGGAACAAACACAAAGCTATAGTTACTGAGTTATATTTGTAAACATGATTACACTTTGTACTAAATTTAAATTGATCGCAAAAGTTTTTCTGTGCTAATATTTACATTTAGCCCTAAAGCTTAGTTTATTAAATTTATTGTACAGTTCAAATGAGAAAATAAGCTCATAGTTGAATATTTTTCAAACATCTTAAATTTGAAGCACTTTTTGTCGAAAATCTAAAGTTTGTTCAATTTCGTAATAATTTGATAGCCAAATAATCCTATTTGCATGCAGTACTTTTCTACTTGATTAAAAATGTTTTCTCATTTACATTATTCAATTTGAAAAATGGAGGTAAAGAATAAGAAGAGCTCTGTGTAGAAATAATGCAAACTCAGTCTAATTTAGCTCTGCTCACAAAGAAAGAGAATCAAAAATCAACTTTAATAAACTTGGCGATAGAGACCATTTTTTATTTCTAATCTACTTCACTCCGAAACAACTGTACAAATAAGGCCAAAACCATATTTATTTTGATAAAGTTGAGCAAAAATAATTCATCGTTTTATGTGTATTGACCGAAAAAATAGTTTAATTAAAATTTTTATTTGTTTGCCTTCCACATGAAATTTTGACGCATTCAACTATTTATCGTTAATTATAAACTGCCCAAAAAACAGTTCACTAATTTATATATTATAAACTTTTATTGGTAATCATATTTTTGTGACAAGTCTATTATTAGTCATTCGAGTGAAGTTCGAGCTAATTATTTCAATTGGCTTTACTTACATTCTAAAAATCACTGTTCATTCAACTATATGCTAATTAATACAATTTCGGACAACGAAAAACAAATCCTAATTAATGTTTGGTTGGCAAATACAGATATGTTTGCTTATGTTTTACATTGTTTCATATTTAAACGTAACGCTCGATTGTGAGTGTGTCGACTAAGTTACCTCTCATGCTGACAATTATCTTATCAATTTTTGCATATTTTGTCAAATTCACATTTTGTCACTTCAGCCAAATAAGTATTTATTAAATAATAAGTTGCTGTTGTTTCAAATTTTTCACTTTCAGAGTCAAATTTATATTAAACTAAGTTTAAATGTCTTAAAAACCTGTCTCTCAAATGCTTCAAAGAAAAAAGAACTGATTCTGTTCACTTCAAAAGAATCTGTCGTGTTTTTAGTAAACTTAATACAACTAGATCTTTGTTGGAATAATTTAAGTTATTCTTATACTGGTTCAATCAAACTTATCGTTAACAAGTTGATTTTGCATTCTTTCATTAACGCGTTATTTTGTACCCGTAAATGACAGACAATTTGCCAAATGTCATCAAAACTTAGAATATGAATCCGACGAATATTGAGCTTGAATTGTGTTCCTATTTCTAGTTTATTGTTGATTTTATACATAAAAATCGATCGATTTGTTAGATTTACATGTAATAGAACTAAACTGGAATCTAAAACTTTGCCATTATTTGAATTAAAAAACCTGAAGCACGAACTGGTCTCTTGTCTGCGTAATAACAATGATTGAATTGAAAAGATTTTCGGGTACTATCTTAAAATAGTTGATATACAAAAGTGAAACATAGCCTCAATAGGTAAAAAGGAAATTAATATTTTTACAACTCAAGTCTAAAAACGATGAGAAAACTATTGAAATATTAAAATGCTAGTTATCTTCATATACGCGTATAATTATATTTTGACATGACATATGTCGGCGTCAAAAGCACCAGAGATTCAATTGAAACAAGTTACTCATTGGGTGTTTTTAGGTCTGATGCTAAATATAAATATCTAGCCTTAGGTCTAACGCAGTTCTTATCTAATTATGAACAATTTACTTAAATAATTAAAGTCTGAAAAGAATTTAATTTTAGATTGATTAGTAATGACTTGTATTTAGTATGATCTTTATCAACAATTAACTGATTATAAAATAAAAACTAATTAAAACTGATTAATGAATGGCTAGAAGCCAAATGATTTAGACATTATTGCTTCGAATTACACTTATGTGAACCATGTTTTCATTAGTTATGATTATCATTGAGAGACTCATTGATTTGCATTAATTATTTGTGATGTTAATTCAGCTTTGATTAAAGTTTGATGAGCAAACATCAGATATTATTAAGGCCAATCATTTGGGAATTGTATCGATTTTGCAACACTGTTACCTATTACTTCAAATATTTTATTTCAGTTATTATCAAATTATTAATATCTGTAATGCTACAAATCAACATTTTCACAATCATTTTTCAGATAACTGGTTAAAACTGTATTCAATGTTTAAAGAATATTTTCATTACTTTAGAATATTTCATATCTACTGGCATTAGACTGTATTTGAATATTATATTATTTTCATCATAAGCGAAATATTTTCTCTGTTAGAATCATTAGAAGAACACAGAAACTGCTCGTATATAAACTAATAAATCATTTATAAGCTTATGTTTCTCGTGTACCATTCGATCATTTTTTATTCAATTTTTAATTCCTCTATCGTTAAGTTTTATATATTGTTTAGCAATAGATTATAAGAATATGAGTAGATGTGAGGTTATTTTGCAGTATAGACTTAAATATTGATCTGTTAGCTGCTCTTCTTGTCTCAAACTTTTAATGGAAAAGTTGATCGCAAGCCCACAGTTCACTCTCAATATGAAACGATCCAAGTCTGCAATTTGTAGCACTTCAATATTTAGGTAAAGTCATTAAATTGTTTTAGAATATCGATCCAAATATTGAATCATTATTAGCAACTGTAACACATTATGTCAAATTGGATTACAAATAATCGATTGTAAAAGTGCTTACAATTCAAAATTTAGCTTAACTTTTAGATCATAGAAGAGCTTGAAATGACCTATAAGAATTTTCTAATAATAGCTGTCATTTTGTTTCAAAAATCTTTTATAATTATTAAAGTTACCAAAATGATATTATTTTCTTTTTGATAGAAATAGTGTAGTTTAAAGACAAGTAACACTATTCTATGTTATTCAATGTAAGCCTGTGTTGATTTCTCAAATTCAATCGTTAACCGACAGCTAGTATTTTCAAACAATTTCTCGCCTCAGTCCAAACCTCCATAATTTCACATTTTTTATGCTGAGAAATCCGAACACATCAGACACAACGAAAAAAGAGGAAGAAAAAAGTAGTATCTTTTCTGTTTAACACTTTTTTTTTCTCGGAAAGTTGTTGGCGAAGTTATGCCCAAATTTTGCTAATGCACACGTTTTCTGGTAGTCAAGTTAGTTGTATTATCTGAACAACATTTTCTGCTTTTTCTTTTCCTTTTTCTTCTAAAATATAAGTTTATCCACTTAGAGATCTTGTCAGAGCTGACCATTTTCCTGAATATATCTATTTCATGCATTTGCTTAACACTGATTTTGCTTTTCCTTTATAACTTTGTTTTTACGCATTCGACCACTTCCAGTACACCAATCAAATAAATGCAAAAACAAATTAAAATATGTAACTAAATAAATGTTAAGCTAATATCGTAATGCCAATCCAAATATATATACGTACATATTCAAAATATTCATTGCTATTCACGCGGAAAATGTTGAAACTTCGATAATTTAATTTTCAAACTTAACCAACATAAACATGATATTTAAGTTAATAATCTTGATTCTAATTGAATCAAGTTTTTTCTAATTATTTATATGTTCTAAAAGCAGCAGAGACTGTAACATATGGAGCAGCAAAGAAATGCTGAGCAATTTTTTCTTTACTCAGAGCATGTTTTTGGAGGAAAAAATTGTTCATGTTATTTCATTTTTCTTTTTTTACTAATCGGATAGAGTTTCATCACATTTCTTTGATCATCACTTTTTCTATTCTTTATTTCAAGTGACGTACATTTTCTCAGATGGTTTTTATAGGTTTTATGGTTTCTATTCTAGATTTTTCTTAGAGAAATCAAACTTTTTATATCCAACAAAAATCAATTTCAATTATAGCCCAGTTTTCCGAATCTTTATATCTATGTTTGAACTTATGATTTAAATTTAATGCTGATTTATATTTGAAATAAATCTGGAAAAGTAGTTCTCGTGAAATATGATTATGGAATTGTTCGAAGAGCGCCAATATAATTTTTATAGAATAAATGTTTTATTTGCAAATAGACATCTTTTATCTAACAAGAGCTCTGAGAGAGTCGAAACATTTGCAAACATCATATGCTTTTCATATTTTGAAATTTTCGAAAAACAAACTCAAGTTCTTTATTCAAATTTAAACTAGATTTTATACTTCAGAGCTCTACCCTTTCAGAGCAATGTCTTAATCAAAATACTACACAATTTTCTAATAACTTCAATATTTGATAAAAACTCATGTAAATAGTGATTAATAGTAAAAAAGTTCAAATTTTGATTAAGAATTGATTAAGAATGAAAAAAGATTGGTATCTGTTGTGTGAAAAATACAAAACTAAATAATGAAAGTTACATATTATAGCATTTTATTTTTATAGAAATTTGAATGTTTGTTTAAATTATAATGCATTTATAATACACATATAGATTAATAAGATTAACAAAATTAATAATTCAATTCAACAATTAATACAATATTAATAATAGCTATACATTAGTCCCAATCACATACTTTATAATCGGGAGAATAATTCATTTATAATGAATAGAATAAGTCTTTTCTTGTAATAGAGGGTAAATGCGATAACAAATTTTCAGTAACAGCTTATCATTAACTATATTTATTGTCCGATCAGCACAAGTAATTGAGTTGCAATCAATTCGTGTAATTTGCCTCCAAGGTAGATTATAATTAAATAATTAAATCACAAATTATGAGTCATTTATGAGTTCAGTACTTATGTATTTTATCGCCATTTTAATATCATTTTGTATTAATCCTTAATTATTGGTATGTTATATAACAAAAAAGGATCAACGAATAGCTCTGTCCAAAGGTATAGTAAAATCACTTCGCTTATACCATCTTTTATTGTTCTTATCACTGATGTTAGATAATTATTATCACGAACTCATCTCAATCTTATCATAAAATCGCAACATTTTCTCCAAAATTCATCCAAACCTGCGAAGTAAAACAAAATCTTTATTAGAAATTAATTTGTCAATAGAATAGTTGTAAAACTTTAAACGAGATTTTAATTATTTAAATATTTTGAAAAAAGAAAAATTTTCGATTAAATTTATAGTTTAAATTGAAGTTAAGATTAAACGGATAATAAAGTTTGAATAGAACAAATGAGAAAACCTGTGTGCAACGTGTGCAAAATGTATCAGAAAGTGATTACTTGGTAGAAAGAATATTCTGCCATAAATAATCAAAAAGTTTGACATTTTCATCAGAACTGAATGTAGGCCAAAACAAAAGTTGTTCAGAAAAATTTATTATTAATAGTAATTATCGATTAGCTATCGCTAAAGACTCAAGTTTTAATAATTGATTTGGTAAAATCGAAATTCTTCTGAGAGATGAACACATGTAACAAAAGCTTTTCTCAAGATTTGATTAGAGACTAGATCTGCTCATAATCTTAATGTTGCAATGAAATAATTTAATGATTAATTAATGCGCTTTCACTACTGTATACGTTAGCATAGAAACGAATAACTATTTATGATATAAGAGCACATATTGGCTTGTATAACAGACAACAACTAAACAGAGCCTAATCCTATAGAAAGAAAGTCCTCTACTTTCACCTAACAGGTAGACTGCCTGAAAACTTCAATTTTAATGCCTCAGCTTGTTTTCATTATTCAAAAAGTATTTGCTTTCACAATGTTATGAATATACTAATAAATGGAAATGATAGGAAAAAAATCATAAATTATCAAGAGAAAATCACAGGGTGGACCTTAAAATATGTCCACAAAAAACCATATCATATGCCAATATATGATAAAGTTTACCATAAAAAACAATAAGATCATAAAAAGCTTAAAATAATAAAAAAGATAACTTTAACAAGAATTTGAAAGAATAATCTATTACCGATGATATATTATAATACAATAGATAAATATGTGTATAGAATAGCTTAGTATTGATACCAAAATATTATGTCACTTATATTGATAAGGGGTCATACTCTCCAATGAAAGGGCGCGGCATTACAGGCAATAAAGTACAGAATATTACATATTGTTTGCAATAGAGTATGTCATACTATGTCTATGTATACTATTACGAAAGTGTGCTCTTTCCCAGTGCTATGCAGAACAAGGGATTTGTACTTGTATGCAAAGTTAGCTTGTATTCATTTATCATGCATTCATTTTTTTAATACGCGTTCAGTAATAGCTGAATCAAGTCATTCATGGAATCAGTACAGTCTAATACATTTATTATTAACCTTCAATTATGAAATATTTCACATTGTAATGTATCTTGAGCTTTTTGATCAAGTTTCGAAACTGATTCGAATAATTAATGAGTTTTTGAATTAGATAAATGAGATAATTGAGAATTTATTATAAATGCTCTATAAATTTAATGCATAAATTGATTGATAAAAAGACAATAAATATGAAATCGAGTTTTGGCCAATCATTAATTGAATGATCAATTTGATGAATAAATGCAACCTAAGAGCAGTTCGTCCGTATGTTTAAGTGTCACGTGTCACGTACTTCAATGATGATGACGTGCAGGGAATGTTTCAATGAAAATTTGAGCGCAAATTTGTGCAAAAGCATCAGCATAACTATAAATGAAAAGGTGGTAAAATTCATGTAAAACACTTCCGCGTATACTTTCATTAAGCATTACTAATAATGCTTTCGATTGAATTATGAACAAAAATTTGTTTATCATTTTAAACAATTCATTCATGTCTATTATTAGTCAGTCTTTTTGATTAAATTTATATACTTATCAATTCTGTTGTTTTTAGAGTAAACTAAATGCCGACTAGGCTTTAAATTCTGCAAAACAATTGTCATAATTTGTCTGATAATTATGACGTTTATGTTTGAATAAATGAAAACCTCAGATAATAACCGTTTTATGTAATACCCTCATATATTGTAAACATGAGTAAAATATATGAAGTCAAAAGTCTCAAATGCGCAAATTGTTCATTAGAATCAGTAATTGGCTTATTTATGTGAAAGTATAAAATATTTAAATATCTAATTATTACATATTCAGCTACAATGTCTCAGTTTGAGTTCTCTTTCATCATAACTACGGTAGCAATTGGATTATCATAGGAGGAGAGAGCACCTTGCAACTTTATAACTTATTTATGTTAACTCTTTGAAAAAGCTGTAAGAATTGCATTGAATATTCCATGAGTAGAAGAACTTTCCCATACGTATTCCTGGAGTAATCATATTTTGATACAATTCTCTCTTATATTTTGAGCAGTTTTGTTTGTTCAGAAATACGACTCCAAAATAGATTTAAGCCATGATCCTTGAAGTGAAACCTTCACAAATAGATCTCATTAAGTTGTTTTGTCGAAAACTAGCAATACTTTCAATGATATTTTGTCCCTCAGGTATTATTAGAGTGAGAGTTATGATACGACCTCTACTGAATCGTATCGTGAAACTTCAAATTTGATGATTTCGCATCTATTCGATGTGTTTCTAGATTTGTTCATTCAAAATAAGTAAAAGCCAATAAAAATAGTTATCCCATTATTAAATATTAATACAATTGTATTTTTGTCTCATTTATGCCATAAGAAGAAATTATAATTTTTGTCAGTATATGAACAGTGTTTAGCTTTAATAACTTGCAGACTAAATGTTTATGCGGAAAATGTGTCTTGATCACATTAGGCTTTTACTCATGACAATTGTTGACGCAATTTTGACAATCACGATAGTGTTACTCTCACCTAATAATATGGAATACTTTATGACATTTTTTCATAAATAGTCAGTTTGGGGCAAATCAGGAAGATTGCAGTCGCAGTTTTTGCCACAGTCTTATAATAATTCTTCTTAATAAGAATTACTTATTTATGCAATATTGAACTAGATTTTTGACTTCAATTCGAAATAAGGTTGAATTTGTAGCAGAAGTGAATCCATAATTTATGAGAAGTAAAGCCATACAAATCTAAAAACTGATCAGAACATACACAACATTTGGGCTCATTAGTTGAAGCGAACCTTATTTTTGAGTGCCATATATATTTTATCTAGCTTTTATTCAGCAACTATTCTTCATTCTATGGACTGCCCGTAAATATTAATGTCTCTTTTGAGTGCTATTTATTTTAATGCAGTTTACTATAACACATATGTATCTTATTTTGGACTCAATAACACATTCGAAGCTTTTACTCTGTCTCTCTTTTTTTGTCTGTCTCATTCTCTTGTTTTGTTCAATCATATTTGCTATCTGATGTTTTTCGTCATTTTAAGGGTAATGTTTTCTCCAATTCTGCTAACAAATATTATCATACATTTTAGCTATATTAGCAAAAATTCAGATTGATCAAACTAGTTGATTGAGAATTAATTTTCATCTATAAGATTAGGGACTAATTTAAAGAAATGTACTCAGTCTGAAATAGTATTGTAATCGAATATTAGATGAGAGTCAGATTACAATAGGGTATAAAACTCTTTTACTACACAATGAAAGGCGATTAAATTCTTAATGCGGTATTTGAATATATCTGAATACTGGTTAGTAATTATCACTACAATTCGCCATATCGTTAATCATTAGATCGCTTTATCTCGAAACCTGTGATCAAAGTAGAATCAAAAAGCCTGTGCACTCAACTATTTGATCCTTTCCACTATTTTGTACGTAGCATTCGCGAATTCATGGGTTTCACAAATTCATTGTTCAGTATAAGCGGGTTATGTCGCATACTATGCAATGCAATCACGCTATTATGCGTGTCGGATATGAATCAACGCTGCGTTTCTCTCGTTCACTTATACACCATTACTTAGACTCGACTCTCCTTCGTACTTCTTTACTCTCTCTCTCTCTCTCTCTCTCTCTCTCTCTCTCTCTACTGGCTCTGTTGCACAATTCCTTGCTATTCCTATTTTGATCAAATAAAATTGCTTTTTTGCTAGATCTTTACGTACTGTCTCACCCTGTTCTCAATCAGTAATTTATAACAAGGAGCTCAGTCTTACGCAAAATTAAGCCTAGCTCTTGGTCATTAATTCTCCCTATTTCTTCATTCAATTCAATATTTATTTATTTGTTGTGAAAAATTCTTCTCAACCAAAAAGACGTTTATAATTAAGTGCAGTTTTCTAACACAACATATAATTGCGAAACTATTTAATAATTCAATTGCCAATAAATTCATTATTCTTTCAATTCAAACAGAAACAAACAAATGCCGAAACCGACAAAAGACTTATTTATTACTAACTGATTATCTGTCTCACGCTCTTTCCCACTTATATTTATCATAACAAATATGAAAATATAACAGTTTGTTTTGGAATAATGTGTCTTTAGCTTTGTTCAAAATATAATACAGTCAAAACAGAATTTAATTTGACTCAAACTTTAAATCGTCATATTCTGATCAAATCTAGAGAATCCAACAGTTCAAACTGCCGCAAAGGTCAACATAGCATAAACTGACTCACAAATACATATAAAAATTTTCCAATTCTGATCACATCTCTTCTGAAATACTAGTGAGAAAGAGATCTAAAACTTTGTTCCGATTCGTAGATATATGTTATGCAGACAAACATTAGGAGCAATACACGTACATCTATATCTTATAAATAAAAATATTGGGATATATATAAGATTATATATATGTTTGTGTATACAGAATGCATATGAAATGCATAACTACTAACTCGGAAGTGGATCTTCAAAGTGCTGGATAATTCTTTAAGCATTTGATTGGTCCTATTCGTATGTTTATGTTACAGATGTATTAACATAAGCTTAATGGTAAACAGTAATAAAAATATTAATTACGTTAATTGTATTTTCCTTTCCATAACTGTTAATTCATTATATAGACTATGGAATCAAATTGTATGTGCAGTTAGAAGTTATCTTAAACTTCTATTTTATTCAAATGCAGGATATAATTGAACTGAACATAGAACTGGATATAATTTAGTAATTTAACGATTGACAAATATTTGAATTTGTTACAAGTTGAAAATTTGATAATTGAAAGGAGTGGGCCAAAATTGAGACAAATAAATATTTGGCTTGGCTCAGTGGGAATGCGTCTAAAACTTTTTTGGTTACGCTTAGTATTAGGATCGCGATCAATATTATCGGTTAGAGTGCAGTAAACCTTTCACGTTGTTTTCTGCATTTAGGAATCTCACGTTTACTCAATGTTAACACCTCTTTTGGCTGCCTTTTCTCTCATCCCTCTGTCTATTCCTCTTGAGCACAAATTTCTTCTTAAATCACTATTTACGTAATTTTGTTATAGGCATTACTGAGAGCAAAACTGTGTGCCATTTGTTTGTCTGTTATACACATTTTGTTGCTTAGCCTTAAATTACGATACTTTAAGTTAATGCTCAATAAATGTGGTTAAAACAAAAACTTTTATTTTATTTTTTTTATCAAAGTTGAAGCATTTTCTCATATGAAATAACTAAAACTTTTAAGTGAATAACTTGAAAGCCCATCAAATTAAATCTCTACTATTGAATAACTCTTTTCTCGAAATATAACTCTTAGATTGCTTTCAAATGAGAGTCTCAATCATTTCTGTAAAGTCCAAATCATATAATTTTCAATAATAATCAGTTCGAATAATACCTTGTCAAAATGATCGTAATTTGTAATTGACATCAATTGAAGCAAACAATCATATGAATTAGGGTTAATCACGCTCTCTATTGCTAACAATAAGTTATTTTCATCACGTTATTATCAATTTGCTATTAGTATTCAGAATATAGCATAACCAAAAATATGAATACATGTATTAATGCATATAAATAAACCAAAATAAGTTTATTTTACTGTATAATAAGTAATATCTGAAATCCTATTGAATCAGTCAGTGAGTAATAACTTTCAGGTCATTCACTCAGTCCAATCGTTAGCGGGATTAATGCTTGAAAGTTTAGTAATGACAAGCTTTTCTTAAATAAAATTGGCATATCTTATGGAATGAAACGAAGTCGAGTCAATTTAGCTTATCGACCACTCAAAATTGTGCAATCATATGAATCACTTTTATATAGCTTAGAATAAGAATCAAGGCTTACAACACATATTGATTATCGAATTATTGTTTTTACTCATTAGTATTCTGTGTGTATACTTTTGCGCTAACTTTAAATCATTGGCACAAACAATCCATTGACTAAATTATCATGAAGGAGAAAATCCAATTTATCGCCAAAAAACGTAGGAACAAGACAAAAAAGTATAACTTCTCTTATAACTTAATTGTAATTCAGATAGGGATTTGATTTAAAAATTAATTTCCTCTTGTTTTTCAGGCAGCAATTCAATTTGAGAAGTTATGTACCGAATATCTGAACATTGCTTATATCCTTATTATTTTGGAGTATAGCAAAAACTTGTTTACGACTACAATCTCGCTCATCATAAATGATTTAGTGTTGAAACACTTTGTATTTACAACATTGCTCGTGTATATTTTGCATAAGAAGTACTCCCATTTTATGTCTTGGAGTCCATATCTCTTCCCACATCTACGCATCACTTGATTCTCATTCATATCAGACGGAAAATGGCAAATATAGAGAGAAATGAGAAAAGGGAGAGAAACAGACTGAGGGAGAGTTCAATGGAATGAAAGTCTTCTAATAATCTCATATATAAGCTGCGAAGTAGTAATACTTACAGCTCTAATACCAGTAGGCATATGCAACGCATTTATACTTAGTGAGCGAGTGAGTTTAATACAGTCAAACCTCTATATAGGTCAACCATTAAACCATAAGTAATATCTTCTTTTTGTTCTTTTTGTGTCCAAAAACTGCTTCAGTTATCTTTTTAGAAATGATAAATATTGGATAACTTCTATGTTGAATATCGAAATACCAAAAAATACAAATTTAATTGAAATCATAATTTAAGTCAATTTGCTGTTTAGAATAATTTTGAAATCTGTACTCTTGAGGAACTGCATCTATAGCAACTAATGAATAATTGACTCATCTTGAACAAATAAAATTGATGCATTAAAGAAAATTTCTATTAGTCTATCAATTATTGATAGATTATTAGCTAATCTTCTAATACAATGAATTAAAAGCAGAAGTATTATAAGTGAGTGAAGACAAGCTTGAAAGTAGTAGAATCAGGAAAAATGGTCTGCAAACTAATCAATAGGGTTTTGTTGTCAAGAAAAGAAAGCCAAAACTGTGCTCAAACAATAAGAAATCTGAAGGAGCCTTAAGACTAAAATTAAGGATATAAAAGTTAAGGCGTAACCGTTTGCACCACTTTGTCGTTCAAGAAGTGTTCTCTTCAATCAGAACACATTAAAACCACAGACATAAACACAAATTTATTTTCCTATTTGTGTTATAACAATCAAAAATAAAGCTAATCAAACAAATCTCAATCTCTTTGACGATTTGCTGCTTTATTTTATTGATAAATACGAAACGATTTTGTCGGTTCCGTGCTGAATTTTGTCGATTCCGTACTGAATTTTGTCGATTCCGTACTGAATTTTGTCGATTCCGTACTGAATTTTGTCAATTCTGTACTGAATTTGTATCGAATTTATAAATGGAAAACTTTTCTAAAAAGCAATTGAGCTAAAATTTGAATAAACTATAAGTAAATGTCTGTTATGTTTTTATTGGATTTTTAAGAGTGCAATAAAAAGCGCATAATTTTGTTAGAAAAAATAGTAATAGGTTAGGCATAATAACAATATGCAAATTACAATAGTTTTAAATTGCTTAAGGCCTCAAACTATGGCTTCGGAAAATTTAATTTTATTTCGTGAATGGAATACATTCATCAATAATTCTACATAAGACCTGTATTCCTGCATATTCTGTTATAAAGACTGAATAAGAATCAGATTATCGGAATAATCGATATTCTATTCAAAATATTCAGATTTGCGCAACACTCAGGAAACACACATTCTATTCAACTATTTTCTAAAGAAAATCTGCATAAACTAATCAAATTTTTTCTGTTATAAAGATTTCAGATTTTAACGATCAATATATTGCACATTTTAATGTTTTTTTACCATGTTTTCAATTTTTTCTATCATAACAAACTGTTGATATGAATTTTTAAAATAAAAATATGAATAATTGAAACAAATATCGCAATTAAGACATAACAAAAATATGACTACTATAAAATACAAGTCATTAATTTTTGATTGGGAAAATATTGTTTTTCTGCCAGGAACATGATGAATATCAGAATATAACCATCAAAGAAAATATTTCTAGAGCTTAACTGTTGTCATATTATAAAAATATTAGTTGAGATAGATTATTTTACGGGAACACTTGAAAAAAGTATAATAGACTAAACTAACAGATACAAACTTAAGTTTATTTTAGTTGTGAAAATTTCAATCTATTCGCATGGCTTAACAAGAAAACAGTTTAGCCTCTCATGAGATCCCATTTGTAGCGCACAACTGACTAAATATTTTTGCTTCTCTTGCTCAGTAGTGATGCATTTTTCAGATATAAATTTGTGCCTCACTTATCATCTAATGTTTGATATGCGCACATAACTAAACCTTTAGATACTGATCGTCTAAATTTTTATTTAAGCGAAAAATCCAGATTAGGCTCACTTTGGATTCAATGAGCAGAGAATAGCAGACCAGAGAAACAGAGATTAACTGTGAAGTATGATATGATCTTTCAGTTTTAATCTTCCAGTTGACACAAAATCACAATAAATTACTTTCAGTGAGGATTAATTTCATGCTTCGATTTATATTTCTTTGCTCTGTTTAAGTAAAGGTTCAATTTTTTATCATTAGGAGACATTTGTTTATTAGATTCGACGGAATTATCTGTAATGTAATTTCTTCAATTCAACAATATTCTTGAACAGAAATGAACGCAATTATTTCGCAACTGGCTAACACAGTTATGTATATATTTTGATCAATATTTATCATGTTTACGTAAATGCGATTTAATTGTGGTTCAGGGAATAATTAGTAGATTCAATAACTATTAAATGAGTTTTGTTATGAAAGCAGCCTTATTATAAGGCATTTTCATAGAAGGGACGCATAAACGACATCCTATCAACATCTAATTCAATCTTGTGGTATAATTACAGCCTGTGTTTAAAACTGCAAAGTCATTACGTGTAATGTATCAAATACTAGAATGACCCAATTTCTTTATTATTATTATCCTTAGATTCGATGAAATAACCTCAAAATTTTTATCAAGTGAAAACTCAGACAAAAAACAAGAACAAACTACAAAAACTATTTGAGATTGTCAGCCATCTGGATAGCATAGAAATATTTTCTTACTTTAGGCTGTGATAAACATAAAGCTATTCAAGAATATCAGTTTCATATTCTCTTTCATCTCCCAATCCTTCGTCTGGTGAATCCCTGGCATCGATAGCAAGAAGAGCTGCCAAAGATCCACCACTCCTACGCCATTGCTTTGACGGAAGTCTAGCAGGTCTTAGAGTGTAAGAAAATCCTGCGTGCGACCTATTGGCGAGCTGTCCGTTTGGATAATTATAATTATTGTGATTAACAAATGCTTGATTGCGATTAAATTGATTGCTATTGTTATGATTGTTTTGGTGATCACTATCTAATGATTCCATTGAATGTCCAAATCTTGATTGATAGTTGTAAATGGTTGCATTATTTGAGAACCTCACCGAATGATGATCTTTTGGGTTATGTTGTGATAGCTTTTGCTGGTTGAACCGTTCATTCAATTCGTCAGTTATGTCAGAAGCTCTTCGTCTCAACAATTCTTCGTGATTCGGCAATTTCGAAGAAGTTGGCACTGATTTAACACAATTACTGGTATTAAAATCTTGATTAACAACATTTTGATTATCTGGATTATTAAAACTTTGATCACTAAGAAGTTTGTGTTGTTCTCCTACTAGTTGCTGACCAGAATTTATTTGATGATCACTCTTAGCATTACTGATCACTTTCTGCTGGTCTACCACATCAATCATGAATTGCCGATTATTATCACTAATAATATCACTATTGAAGCACTTTAAATGATTATCGTTAAGACTACTATTGTCGTCGTCTTCAGTATTTGTTTTATCATTAGTTTGATTGCTATCACCGATTGTTTTCATTTCAACGTGATTACTAGTAACTGATGTCAGATAGTTATTATGATTCATTGTCACTGAAAGCAATTTTCTTTCATCAGTATTTCTGTTTGAATCACTGTTTTGATTGACGCGATTCACTGAATTCATGTCCGAGTAATGCGATTTTGAACGTAAGACAACAACACAAATGCCAATAAATATAAGCAAAAATATAAACATAGTCCCCAACACCATACCCGCTACTTCTTCGCCCGTGTAACTGCTTATATCAACTTGTCGTTTGATGATAGTTAGCGTTAAATTTGCTGAAACACTGCCGGCTTTATTGCCACCGATACACGTATAGCTGAGATTAAAACATAAATAAAAGTTACTATCAAAATAATTTATTTTAAGGTATTAAACATCATTTAGATAAATAGATAAATGAGATAGCTCAAATGTATTTCTTTTTATGATAGAGTCTTTCTGAACATTGTTAAAACATATTTTATTTCTTTTTAATGTGTTTATATCGCTTAAATAAATAATTATTAACTTGTTTTTATATAAATTATATCTTAGTCTCCATTTTAAAGTCTAATACATGACTCGAACTATAAATCAAACTTAAAGATTAAACCTTCACTTTTTATCTTTACTTTGTTTGTGAGTATATATATTTTTTCAACTTCCAAATAATTTATTATCTCCACTGTAAGTGATTTTCAAACGTCGTTTTGTGGCAAAAATACTACTTTTAAAGGGTTTTTGAACTTTTTCTTCTAACAAAAAACTTCTCATTTTCGTTATGTAAATAAATCGAAATAGTAATCAAATCAAATGCAGAACAATTTAAATGAGAATTAAACCTAAGCTTGGTAAGACTCAAAAATGAATCACTTTTAAGTTATTAGAGAAAATTCGATAACTGGCTCTTCAAATGAACAAATCAATACTTTTATTTTGTCATTCTCAGTACTCAATTGAATGATCAAAAAAAAAAAATTTTGAAGATAAGGGTTAGTCAATGTGACAATTATATCGATTAGTTTATTTATTCATTGTTTGTACCGATGTTTTATTTGTACAAATTCTAATAAAGTATTTATGTCGCAACAAATTTTTGTCGATATAAGCATAGGATGAAAAGAAATTGATATATGACTTATTTTTTAGCTCATATCAGAGGAAGGGCTAAATCGTGGGTTCAAATCACACAAATCGATAGAGAAACAACTAATCTACGTCTTTTTGGCAGTTCTAAACTCAGCCAGAAATCTGGTAAACATGGATAACAAAACTATGTGTACCATCTAAAAGTTGCTATTAAACCGATTGATAAATCTTACAAAATAATCATTTGTAAGAGAAGTGCCGAGCTCCTCTTCCTCGATAATTACAAAATATGTAATTTTTGTGTTGTTTGATGCAATCTGTACAACTATTCAGATAGATTGTAGCAAACGTCGATCAGTATGTTCCTCACGTCCAACACATATCAATTACACATCGTCCGACTCATTTTGACCGCACAAGCCGATCGAGGCTACGCTCGAGGTCAATCGAGGGCAACTCAAAAGTTCAAATCTTCGGTTCGATGTCAAGTTTGATTTAAATATCATTTAGCTTATAGGAATAAGCAAGCAGAAGTCATAACGATTATACGTTGTCTTAAAGTCACTTACGCGGTCACTTTCAAGTCATTTTTATCTAATTCATCTACCTTTGGATACATTGATAACTTCAGGTTCTTAATACAAGCTATTAATAAAATCAATATCTTTTTTGAATCTGATCATTTTCTTCAATCTTGCTTTAAATAGTTCACAATTTCATTGATAGTAAGCTTTCATTTCTTGAAAATACTGCTGTGTTTAATGCTCTGAAAGTGTAATTCTAAGTTAATTATTCGTGTCTATGAGATATTTTAGTTGAGCGACCTTCAGGTCACGATTTTCTATTCAGCTTCTGTTTGCTTTGTTCTATAAGTTAGATAGGGCTCGAATCAAGGCTTGATATATTAGATGGACAAAAGCAGAATATTCGAATTGATCTCGAATAAGACCTGATTGACTCGTATAGTTGAGACGCGTGTAATTTATGTGTCTACGACGCTGGCAACCTATTCGTCCACATTTACTATAGTCTAGTCAACCGTTTACTATGCTATTTCCCTTTCTTCCTACGCAAATATTGGCTACTCTACAATTTAGTGCAATTTCAGATCGACGTATTTCGAGTCGGTTTAAGGCTTCAATTATTCGAAAAGTTCTTTCAAATTATTTAACAGGGATTAAATTTTCTTTATTCTGGTTTTCTCTTAGATCATAGGAAAAGTTACTTAGGCCTGAAGATCAGATTAATCTGTAATTAATTTATCGAAATTTTATTATAAAACAGATTTTACATACCTTCCGGAATCCTTTTCGAGAGCATTCATTATATAAAGAGTACTACTTCTTTGAAAGGGACCATTTGATCCTTCTTTAATGAGATACATCTGTCGACCGAAAGTCATTAGCGACATGTTCTTAATTGGTCTTCCCCTCCACTCCCAGTCCATTTTAACCGCAGGAATTGCACTTATCACACAACCAATTGACGCGTTCTCTCCTGATATTTCAATCGTTGAATAAACAAAGTAATTGTTTAGACATTATTAAGAAAGCTCACTGTCTTCCATTCGAATAATTAGTGATGACTAAAGTCTCACATTTTTCTTAAGTAATTAAAACGAAATACTGAATATTTGATAAGTTCTGTATTTAACGAGAATTGTTCGCAATCAAATGAATGCATGTCAGAGTATCTGCTATAAGGAATAGGCCTTAGGGTTGGAACAAAAAACTAGATCTAACTCTTAAGCCAATCGATATTAATTACGTAATAGAGCTGTGATTAGGTACTGTGGCACATAAAATATGAAATAATTCGAGAACACTTTATTAGTTTGTCAGTTCTTTTTTATTACATAAGACAATTATTTCACCAATTTATTAATCACCAGGAAATATGAGCACTCATACGATTCTTAGAACTACTAGAAAACTAATCATAACTGATCAAATGAACAATATTGAAATTAAATCTTATTATGGTTTTTATACATGAATGAAAACGAGTAGTAATCGGTTATCACTTAATGAACTCATTCTAAGTTGGGCACGAAGTTATATTAAAATAAAAGGTTTAAATTTGTATCAAATCCTAATTTAATCAATTCATTATTAACATTGTTAGACATTCTGAAACATCGATTAATGAATAATTTAATTAAAATAAAAGTAGAGCTATGTGACTTCTTATGCAATACTATGCAGTATTCAACATACTGTACGTAAAGCATATAACGCTATTAAGCTATATATTTTTTAAATTTCAAATTCCAATCCTATTAATTAACATTAAGATTAATGTTTTGTGATGCTAATAAACTATTCTTTCATTGAAACATGTGCTGACATTTTTAAATATGGATAAAACATAAATCGAAGAGCATAATTCAAATAAGATTCAAAAAAAGTTAACTGGAGATAACCGCTTATTTTTTGTTTTAAATCATATGAGGTTTTGTCTAAGCTGTTCAGGAAAAGATTCAAATGTATGAATTTGATACTTAACTGTTGAAAAGCCTCGAAGTTACATATTTGAATAAACATCAATATCTTTTTATAGCCAGCTAATACATTCTTTGAACTAATCTTCTAAAAAGATAAACTTAAACCTTATTTTAGTTCACTCTATGATTTGTGGGAAAAGTACGAAAAAGTCAAGACACTGAAAATAAGCAATAGAAATAATAATAGTGATAATGAAAATGATAATAATAATTAGAGTCTGACATAAACTTAAGTGAGTGAACAGTTAGACAACCGGCGTGTTATGCCCCCTCTACACCTATTACAGTAACAAAAACGACGAGCAATTTATTTCCGCATCATTAGTGAAGGACTTCAGTTTCATAGAGAAGAGCACAGATATAACGGATCTCTTTTTGTCCAATTGATAAATTGTTAGGCATTGCTCGAAATTAGTTATGTTGGGAAGCAATTCACTATTTTCCTATTCATCGTTTGTGCGGCGAGATCAACAAATAGAAGCTCGCGATTCAATTCAATGATGATTCTTGAGAAAATGAAACAAGCACCAGATAATCAAATACAAATTAAGTCCTATACATCTCTTATTAAATTCTCTCCTCTTTGAAGATCCTTGTCGAAGAAATCCAATTTCATTTATTTATTTATTTATTTGCTTTTTTGTTATTATTAAATTAATTGCTTAATATTTTAATTCTGCTAAAGAATCTTGCTCAACGAACTTTAGAATCTTGTTCAAGGTTTATTTTAGTTTTACACAATACAACGAACTTCAGATTAAAAGAAGTGTTTTTGCTTAAATTGCAATCTTCTCCAATCTTAATGACGTGTCAAATGCATGAAAAATAACAGAAACTCTACAAACGCATAAAAACGTTTCTTTTGATCATTTTTCAATTTGGTTCGTTTCAAATTAAATTTTCATATTCAGTAATTCAATTTGCATTATATTTTATTTGACGTCAATTCCTTTCTTTGGGGGCAAATCAGTTCAGTATATATTACATTAATTTGAATTCTTTCCTCATTCAGAATCTGATCGATTGGCTCATTATTTAGAGCTAAGTTTCTCTTTTTCTCATATTTATATTAAAATATATTAAGAATGATTGTGCCAAACGTGCGCTTCAAAACTCACTGAATATCTGATTCCTCTCTCAAAACTAATGGATACGATTCCTCTCTCTTTCTTTCTTGCTCTCTCTCTCTCTCTCTCTCTCTCTCTCTCTCTCTCTCTCTAACTGTCTCTCAGTTCGACTCTATTTCCCTATCGTCCAGATCATTATTAACAACAAGTTATTACTCGAGCTCATTACAACTTTCCATCTTTGGCTGACTTATTTGCCATTTTCAGTTAATAAAGATTGACTTTTTTGATACATCCTCTGAATGACAGTGAAAAGACAAACTAATTATTGATAGAAACTTGAAAAATTGATCAAATGAAAAATATAGAGATGTGATACATGAACTTATTTACTCTAATCATAACCAAAGTGTATAAATATGATAATGAGCTAAAGTATTTATCAAATAATTTTAGGTTGTTGTAAAGCCTACTTTGTTTGCACTTTGCCACTATTAAAGGCAATTAAAAAAGGTTATTTATATGACAGGCCTCTCGAAAGTGTACTGATTTTATACCAAAACTCCACAACATCATAACATCACTTTTATTTTTTCTCATCGCTTTCATAATAAATTACCAAAACTGACACTTTCTGTCTCATGTCTATAAATTTTGTTAATATACCAGAAAAGTAATAAAAATCTGATATATATTCACTATATGAAGAGGGAGTAAGAGAGAGAGAGAGAGAGAGAGAGAGAGAGAGAAGAGAAGAGTGCTTCAAAACAGGCAAAGACTCAAAACTGTATGTCTGAGCGCTCAAAAGTACTTTTTCTAATAATTTTCATGCAAATGATGAATTGCTGTTAATTTTTCATCACTTTTTTTACTGATGATAAATTTTCACATCACTGTTAAGCCATGCGAGTAAGCAGTCAAATGCATTAATCGGTACACATATAGGAGATGGAGAGAAGAGAAAAAATAGAGAAACACTTCAGACATAGAAAACTCTCTTTTCAGTCACGCTTTTAAGATACGGAATATATGGCATGAAATATATATATATATATAGGCATATAAGAGGCAAGAATATTTCTCAGGCCTATTGAGTGGTACTTATAGCTATGCTTAGGTTTTATACTATAAGCACTTTTTTCATTTCGAAATTATTATCGGCTTTCATCATATTTAGGTCAATCGTAACGAATCTGATTATATTCAATTCCGATGTTTTTCTATGCAGTAGAAAGAATAACTTATTTCATTTGTAGCAAATCTGAAACTCTTATGTACAAGATTCTATGATTTTCTTTTTAATCATATCTAATTTGAATACTTAAGATGGTCAGACAGGTAGGGATCCAACAAATAATTTTGAGGTAGGCTTTAGTGCATTTGTTTTCAACCTATTCTACTTCATGATTAACTTGTTTGTGAATTTGACAAAAATAACTGCAAGCTTAAAGAATAGTTTAGGTTTGAGGTTTGAAGCAAAATTTCTTATAAACAGGCCATACACAAGCTCTTTGTAGTTGCCTATCTTTGAGAAAGCGATTCTAGCAAACAAATCAAATAAACTCAATTCCGATTATATAAACCGATAATAAATGAAATTATAGTAAAAAATTTTCATTTTCTTTTATCATATCCAACAAACGATCCTCGCAATTTTTGCCAATTCTCTTATTTGATTTTCATCAATACTAATAACATAATAAAAGTGTATATGTTTTTCGCTCATGTTATCGACTAGTTATCCGCAACAGAACACAGTTTAACACAATTTAGTCTTTACAGTACGCTTACCCTCATATACAACGATATGTTTTTCGATAGAAACAATAGTGGGCGTACACGCGAACTCATCCAAGTGTAATGAATTCCAGTTATGGCCCGACAGTCTGGCCGGTGTCGAACAGTTTGGTGAATAACTTAATGGTATGTTGTGCTGGAGCATCCAATCCCGTAAATCCCGCAATTTACACGAGCAGTTCCACGGATTATTGTGAAGTGTCAGCTCATAGAGTGATGGAAGTGAATGAACACTATGTCCTGATAGATAACTGTTTAGGGAATCAAAATTTTATTAATTAGATTCAAGTCTATTTCAATGGATTCTATAAAACAAAAACAATTACTGATTCTTATTCAGTAAAAGCTTAAATGAAAAAATATTAAACTAAAGTTAATGCCCGGTATTCTTCATTCTTAAATAGATTAATGTATTCTGAAAAGTCCTTTGACGTTCATTAAAGTTATAGAATTGAAGAATAATTGAATTTTGAAACATTAGAAGAAGCTTTAATCCATAAATAGTAGTTTATTGATTAGTTTGTCTCAGTTTTACTCATAATTTTTCATAATTTTAACGATATTATAATATTTGAAGGCTGATAATGAATCAGATACTTATCACTCTATGCAGATAAGGCTTTAATTCTAGCTTTCGCCATAATATATTCATGAAAATATTTATGATAGATTAGAGGTCAGAAAATTTCATTAAATAGTTCGTTTCATTCATTATATTTGAAAAATGATAGCACGGCTAAGTGAGTAAATCCATTCACTACATTGTTTGAAGCCTTCAAATAGGGCTTATAATCTAACGGTATCTGATTCTTGTTCACTAGCATTAGTTTTAATCCTTATTCTTTATAATATTCCTTACCAACAAATAGAAGATATATATTGTTTCTATAATATATTTTTGTCTAGAAGATGAAGTGACCACTCTTTCGAATACAAATGGGAATATTCAGTGCATTAGGCACATAACCTCAAAACAACTTTATTTACTTATGCACTACTGGAGTAAAGTACTAAATTATTTTTTCCTTCTTTCTTTTTTCCTAACTATCCTTTGATAACTCGCTAATTATTTCTTGTTTACTGGTAAACGATCAATTGTTTCTTCACATCTAACAAGACATATGATGATTAAGTTTTTGAACCTCATCAACAATTGCGTAACACATTGAAGAAATAAATGATTTGATGAGTTACTATTCGTAACGAAATATAGTTTAAATAAAACCAAAATCATTTCAATTAATAAGAATTGATAAGTGTTGAGTAATCGATTTTATATTTATTACATTTTATCATCATAGAAAATGTTAACCTAAAGCAAGCTTAGTAAAAGTTAAAAATTCAAATCTACTTTCAGTTCCTATGATTGAAATTTTCCGATAAGAAGCTTAAAAAGAAAAGTGAAATCAAAACTTTAATGGGTTTTCTACTTCATGTTTAACTGGCTTTGTTTTCTTATCAAAAAGTAATGCATAAAATATATTCTATTGCATAAAAGCATATAACGAAATAAGCCAACAAATACATTTTCTTTCATAATTCTGATACTCAATTTATAAAATCTTTTTTAAAATTAATTCGAAACTAGACACTTTAATACCATATTTAATATTTTCTAGAGAGCTCAAGTCAGATATATTTATTTTGTGTATTAGAGCTCTAAGTTATAAGCTTTTAAAGTAAAGTTTTAGCAGTTTTTCTTAAACCGCTTTAGACTTACAACTTCTGACAATAAAATTAGAAAATTATAACAACTTTAAGAGGTTTAAGAATATGTTTGCAGTTATATAATTAATTTGAAAAACAATAATTTTAGATTGAGCAAAAATTATTTATTTAAGAGTAATTCGAATTTATTCTGAAGCCTTAAGTTCTAACTTATAAGTTAATAGGTAATTAAATCAGAGATATAGGACTAACTCGTAAATTCTATCTAATTTTCAAGCTAGTTAATTAATTTTATATTTTTCTTTAAACTCGAGAGTTTGACGTTCAGTAATTCAATTTTATCGTTGAAGGTGCACATATTGTTTGATATATTTACATTTTGAAGTTCATTGTATGAAAACAATATAGTTTGACTGTTGAGCATACTTTACTAAAAATATATTGAAGTCTCATTTTGAAGAAATGCTTTAGTGAATAGGCCTTTTATTATGCATTACTTCAAAAAGAGGCTTCATACACTAAATGCACTAGTTAGAAATTAAACTTGTCAAGATGAAAAGAAACAAGGTAATTTTTGTAAGAAACAAATTTGGTATCACTCTGACAGGCTTTTATTCTCTAAAACTTAATTTATATCTCAAATGGAAAATTATTAGTTAGTTACAGTTTGCATTCTTTGAAAAGATTTTCAAGTATTCATATGTTTGACTACATGCCAAGCATTAAAGTATTTAACATTTACGGTTTATTTAGTTTAACACGTGAACAAACACATCAAAACTATTGTTACTTTTATGATTTAGTTGATGTCAAATTCTTGTTGATATTAATTTATTGCAACTATTTTGTAATAATAGAAAATTTCTTATTTAGCTTGACAAAATTTCTGAACTCTTCAGAATTATTCGAATATTAGAAATAGTGGTCGGAATTGGGTTGAGAAATGGAATCATATTAGCAATTATAATGCAGTATATAAATTGCAATTTGATCAATAGATAAGTTGAACTAAAATAAATAAAACGGTTTATGCCTTTGATTCAAATGTGATGCAGGTCTATTTTATCCCTAACTTTATTTCAATAGAGTTGAGCTATTTTTTTCTGCAATAACTCAAGTGGAAATATCTCAAGTACTTCTCTCTATTCCAAACTTCTTTATTTCTTCTCTTTATATATGTTTCAAATGGAATAAAAGGACGAAAAATACAGAAAAACTGAGGGAAGAGAGAAAAGTATGTGTCAATTGTGAGGATTAAGTGCCCAAAATAAGCGAAATGATTGAAGTGTCGCATAAAGTGTGATAACCCTATATTTAACAAAAAAAGTCATTCCAATAATGCGTCTATGACTGAAAATATATAAAATATTTTGACTATAAAGAAAAGCCAATTTCAGAAATTTGATATGTGCTTCTTAGCCATCAATTTTGTCAATTTTTTCAATTTTCTCAATTTATATCGAAATCATTTTAAAAATTACTTTATTGTTATTTCATCGATAAAATTTTGATTCATTGATAATAAAGTAAACGTGCAGTAAATGAAATAATAGCTGTTATCAAATTTTATCAAGCTAGTTTTCAACTTTTTCAGTTAGTTGGCTATCTTATCCAATTGCATTTCCTATTAAAGCCAGATTTTCTGATAAATAATTTCTCTTTTTCAATGCTTTTCTGTTTAATTTATTTAATTAATCTGAAGATGTTAACCAATTAAAAAATGAGCTCAAAGCTAAATTAAGTGAACTTTTTAGTTAATTAAGTAATTACATATGCAACGACTCAATGATCAATCACATTGAATTGATGTGCACCTTTTTACATAAAATTAATTTTATGCAAAACTTCTAAAATAGATAATCGAAATAAAAAAGATAACTTTTATGTTCAGTTAAATAAAAATGGACTCAAATGTGATTTACGCGTAAAATAAATTTAATATGAGTGGATTGAAGACATTTGAAAAGTTGATCAAATTACAACAGACATCGGTGTTTCAGATTTAATGCGCGATAAATTCTCACAAATTAACCGTAATAAATAACAGTATATTTATTAATTATTAATAACATTATATCTATATTTGTGTTAGTGTTAAACAAATACCTCATTCAGTAAAGCATTACATTAATTAATAAATCATATGATGCTTCTCCATGCAATACTTGTCATTGTTAGTTTGAGAATGTTCTGATCCAAACCATTGAACACTATATTTACATTAGAAACCATATATAATAAACTTAAAAGATAGTGAAACTGGAATCCAAGTGATAAGTTTAAATAAAATTGATATACTTGTAAATAGAAGTCACATCTTCATTCTGAAAAATGTCTTAAACAAGAGAATATTCTGTACTATTTTGTCATATAACTATAATATATATAAATATAATACAGTTTCATATATAAGACTATAACTAGACTATAAAAAAGCTTCTGATCTGTATTCTCTATCTGATAGTGAATTTTGCTCTATTTGTTATACTTAATAATAATGATAATAGTAGTAATAATGCTGATATTTTATAGGATACTATTTTATTTACTAAATATATTTCTCTCTCACTTCTCACTTAAATAAGAAGTACACAAGTATTATATTGTTCAGTATGAAAACATTAAATCTGAACATCATAAAGAAGTAGAAATAAAATATAGAAACAAAAATATAGAAATAAAAACATAGAACAAACATATTTCTATTAAAGCCCCCAAAACCGCGCTCTCATGCGAGTCATGCCCATAAACATGAAATGATTGCCACAGGTATTGAGCTATTTATTTATTTTCAAATTTGATCCATGTTTTTCTATCGGTTGTGGATCCGCTCGACTCAGTGTCGAATTGTTTCTCCCTCTGCTTTCTAGTTATTGGACGCAAAGCCCATTCATAATAAAACTGAAGCTATTACTCACATGTAGTAATCAGAGTCTGTTACTTATTCACTACCTTATTGTACTTCTCCATATTTTATGCATTCATTTTATTATTCTTTCTACTGTTGTTTGCTTTTCTGACTTATCAAATATTTTTCAATGAAAATTTGAAAAACAATCTATTTATAGCTACTTAAATATGTTTAAATAATTGTTTTCACTTTCAACGTTAGCTATACTTAGATTTGATTGAGTCTAAAATGTGCAGACAAATAACTAGATAAATATTAGAAAGAACTTTCCAACAAGTTATGTACGTCTGACATTTCTATCTAATGCATTGAACATGCCACCTGATTATGTCTTTATTTGTTGGTTTTTATTATGAATGGTTAATATCCAGAAAGGAATCTAAATTTAGGCTCATTCAAAATATAGAGAAACTGTATATGAATAGCGAAATAAAAATATTCAATAAAATATTTTTCGGTAACAATATATTTGTCTCGTTATAGTCGTCTTCATAAAAAACGAGAAAAATAATATTTCAATTCATTTATAGGTTATGTTATTATCATTAAGATGAAGAACCATTTAATATAATGAATATATAATCATTAGAGACTCACTTTTCAGGACAATTAAAACTAATTGCGAAAAAGCTATTCGAAGCTATGTGTATTGCTTGTGAAAGCTATATTCGGCAGTCATATTATTAGGAAACTTGTTATTCCAACTTTTTATCACTTATTATTCCTTTTTTCATTCAGGTATACGACTATTTCTCTATTGCCTAAAGCCTTAACCATTCAAAACGTTATGAAAATTGTAGATTTTATTCAAGTAAAACTAGACTATTTTCACAATAGAAAATTCAAAATGTGACCGCTTTCGAAATAATAGAACAGATGTTTGTAAACTTACGACAAATAACTGTAGTTCTAGTCAAACAACTAACTTCTATATGAAAATTTGATTTATGGCTCAAATAACAAATGCATTTTATTTATCATTTAAAATTAAAAAGCTGTGAATCAACTTCTGATCAAAATATTCTGTTCAAAAATTCTTTTCAAAAAATTGCGTTCAAAACTTTGACATAAAAGCAAATTGAAATAAAAATCTGAATTATAAGTCCTAAGACTTTGCTTGCAATCAAAAATAGATCATAAATGAGTTATAGTGATCATGATTAGGGATTATTTATTACTTATTAATTGAACTGACAGTAACTCATATATATGTTTATATAGAGTGAAGTATTGCGGATGTAATCATCAGATAAATAGATAGATAACATTTACTCCTATACGATAAATAAGTATATTTTAGACTCTTGTTTGATGGCTGACGGAAAATCAGGAGTTTGCTGATAGAGTGTATGGAAGACAGACTGGGTTTCATAGGAAGAGAGAGAGAGAGAGAGAGAGAGAGAGAGAGAGAGAGAGAGAGACAGGAATTAATTCATAGCATAGCTTTCGGCACTAACCAGAAAAATAGTAGAAAATCTCATTTGTTCGAACGGAAGAGAAGTAACTGAAAGCAAAAAGAGCTGAGAGGAGAAAACCGTTGATTCAAAGTAATGATTTGTATTTATTTATCAATTTTTGGGCGTTATAAATAGGTCTCGGGTTATTTACGGCAAATTCCATACCATAAATAATATTTGTCTGATTTCATAAGCAAGCGTACCTTACTTTCGATTCTAATCCATTGCTCAGCACGAATTCGGATTTGTTCTATATTAATTTTCTTTTAGATGAACAACCTTTTTACTATATTTTAGCATTAAATATAAAAATTGCGTCAAACTTGTTCTTCCTTAAGCTAAACAAATAGGTTCTTGACTTTGAAGATCTTATAAACCCATTGATTTGACATAATCGAAAATGCCAAACATAGTTATTTTCAAGAATTTTCTCCCCGCTCGATATACGAACGTATCTCAATATTATTAATATTATACTCGAAACAAACTCAATTCTGAAATAGTATTAGCTTTAGGCAAAGGAGCGAATACCTCATTAATTTTTCTCTTACATTATAAATTGTAACTTTCATTTTTTGACTCTTAGTATTCCTGCAACTGATTATTGAAATGATAAAATAATATTCGGTTCCTTCGCGACTGTTCCGACGAAAAGTTGGGAAAAATAAATTCATCGAAGATGAGAACCTAAAAGTTTTTCTCATTTCTTCTATAAGTTCTGAATTAAGATAACTCAGAATGAATCGAAAAAAATGATTGTCTAATCTGATAAATTTGAAAATCAGATTTTCATGGATGAAAGCTTCTTTTATCAGGAATAAAAGTAATTTGTAAAGAAATTGATGACAAAAATTGTCGACAAACCTGAGTTTATTTCCATTAAGGTATAACTGTTTTAAGCTCTTTAATCCCTGAAACGCGTTGACATCAATAAACTCAATATTATTATCAGATAAATCAATAGTTTGCAAATGTACAAATTTGGCAAAAGTGTTATTCACTAATTCTCGGATAGGATTGTGAGCAAAATTCAATTTCCTTATTATTGGACAACATTCTAGTGCTTTAGAGGGCACTGATGTTAAAAAATTATTACTCAAATCTAATTCAATTAAATTTGACACTTGATAGAAGGCTTCATCATCTAATGAGACTAATCCACATCGATTCAAATAAATCCGTTGCAAATGAGTTAATCCCACCGATTGGAAAGATCTCGCTTTCAATATCTGGATCACATTGCCGGTCATGTACAACACTTGTGTCCCGCTATCAATACCTGACGGTATGGTCACAAATCTGGCTGATGGACATTCGACTGTCATTTTGCCGCTTCTCCATTTGCACGAACACTTCTCTAAGCATTTTGTCTGCGATGCCGACACTAAATCCCTTCGGCGATGATGTCTTCTACTGCTTATAGTGCACTGAATTATCAATAATATTATTAATATTATGGCGTATATTCTTATTTTGCATTTGTTATATGAAATTTTATTTATATGATTACTATTGTGACCAAAAACTATGGCAATGATGTTGAGGTTGACCAACATTTTTCTCTCCAAATCTAATTTATTTGAACGGCTCTCATACAAAATTCATATTTCGATTGAAGTTGAATTTGTTTTTCAAGTGTTCTGAACATTGTGAGTGGCTGTGAGTATGAATGCATACAACATTTGTTTTGTAGCTTTTAATTCCTATTAAATTTCTAAAAGATTAGTTTGGTTCAATTTCCTAAAACTAATCTAACTCTGATATAACACACTCTTCACTAATACTTTGTTTGTATAATATTATCCTACATAGAAATTATTCTCATTTATCAGCACTAATTATATTAAAAGAAAAAATAATTGTAATAATAATAATGACCGTAACAGCAAATAATAATGTCATATAACGCGTTAGTGAACAGAAGGAATTTTCATTTTTATATTTTCTGTCGCACTGTTACTACTTCTGCAAAGTATGAAATAATAATAATAATAATATGATTTCTGAGCGCATGAAAATTGTTGACCGAATCAAATATAATATGCTGTAATAATAATAATTGTATGATTGACTTGAAAATTCATATCACGTATCTTTAATAGTGAATTGAAAGTATACGTTTTATACGTATAGCGTATATATTTGAACTTTCATTTCATTTGATCTTTGCTCAACGCCATACTGTCTGAACAACACTTATAGTTGTGTATTATACAATTCTGTGGTATATTCTGCACAAATAAACCGATTATTATTAAGTGTTTCACTCAACATGTTAAGTAATATCCTTTAAAATTGATTGTTTTGCCAATGTTTTTCTTTCTATCAAAATATTTTACTTTGAAAACTTTTTCAGCATAACAACTTGTTCTTTCATTTATAATCTTCTACTTTCTGTTTTCTTTTCTTCCTTTTTCTAAATAGTCATACGCACAGAATGTTGTGATATTCTCTTGTTTCTCTTCTTAGTTTTTTGTTGGTTTAAATCCAATTTATGGTTTCATTGGAAAACAAGGAGAATCTTACGTCAATTGTAAAATCTGTGAAAATAAGTTAAAAGATAAATTGTAGAGACTTTCCCATAAGTATTGATTCTTTTTTCAAATATATGAAAAAATGCCTGAAAATAAAAATGAAATCCTATTTCTCCAGTTCGAAACCACTATAATTAAACTAAATCTATATTGTTCAAAACCATCTATAAGAAACAAATATATTTATAGTCTCTCTTTATCATTCATTTTGTTTTATTGAACTTTCAAACGACAAAAACAGAGTTTCAATGTATGTTGTGTTCAATGGAATATAGAACAAATTAAAATTTTGATAGGTTTACACGAATTAATTTGAAATATAAACTCGAGTTCTTAATGCGTTTATCTTGTAATCATTTTGTTGTTTGCTTATTAATGAGTCAGATTTAAAATAGACATCGAAAACAATGATCCGAATTAATTGAGACACATTTAGTTAAAACGAATCATTCGATCGAAAGTCACTAAATTGGATCAATTTTAAAATATAGTTAAGTCTTTATCTTGATTTATTCGACTAATAATTTGTTTTTCAGCTCAAACATTGTATTTTTGTTTATGATACTGAGAATTGACTTTTATGGCTCTGTTCACAGATTAGAGCATTGTTTAAGCACAGGTTGAGAAGAATTCCTCAAATAACTCCACATCACTTCGGTTCAGGTCATTGATTAGCCCTTGAAAGCTAACCTTGTAAAAAACGACTCCAAACAACAACAGTAACAACAAATTTGATACTTCTTAATCGTTTTGTGTTACTTATAGAAATACTGATTGTCAGCTAAACCATAGTTTGATTTGTGAACATGAATAACATCTGATTTGTCTACATTCACCACATAATTATCCGTTAGCTTCAAATTATTAAGTATGAAAAGAGTTATTTTTCTTAATTTTGTTTTCGTAATTTATATACAGATCTCGTAATGATTGAAAATATGGTTCAATTATTGCATAAATTAATAATTTTTCAATTTAAATACAATAAAAGCTTAATTCTCTACCAATTTATCACATAATAAATGAGAAGATAATTCGTTTTTTCATAAGTAATGATTCCTTTTGAACATTTGAGTTAATTGTCTTTATGTCAATTAAGTTTAGCGCCAAATGAAAATCTCACTGACTATAGAGATCGAAAATATTAAGCCATTTCTTTCTAATAGCAATGTTTTTATTCTTTTCAAAGTATAGTTCAGTAAAACTGATTTGCATTTTGTCTAAATCTAAGGCTGAATAATGAGAGATCTCATAAAAGTTAATGATGTTTTGCAATTTTTTGCGCTTTTTATAGCGCATCCAAAAACGCTTATAATATTGTGATGCCTAATAACCTAATTTTTCGACTTTAAATTAATCACTTAACTGAAACTGAAGTTTTCTATTTCATCCTCTATACATTAATTTTATGTAAATCTGTTTCCAGAATTCATGCAATATATAAAAAGATCTTTTTACAAAAATTTATGCTAAAATTTCTATTCAAAAATAGTAGGAAGTTATGTATAGAATTCGAGCTCAATATTCTTTCACTGCTTTATGGAAAATGATAAAAAGCTATTTAAACTTATAAGAATTTGAACTTTTATGGATAAGAATCAAAATAAAATAGTTATCGGATGTATGGTCACAATATTTCCATTCATGTACTGCAAGCTAATAAAGGTTCGCCTTTGAATTCATAGCAACGATTCAAATTATAGCATATCTGAAATTTTATATGCAATTTGTTAGCATTACATCCAAAAGTGTAGTTTTATGAAAGCGGTTATGCTATAGCAGTAGATCTCATATGAACTGTCTGTAGAGCAACTCAATAGTCATTTTCAGGTCAGACTAAAGATAATTAGATCCTAGATATCAGATAAAAATAGAGTCTATATATCTTATAGTTGACAGACGTAAAAACTAGAATATTCTACATAAAAAATTAATTTTTTCTCTATTGGGATTCTACGCTCATCACCACTGAAGATATAATTATTTGTTTACATAATCAATTTATAGTTATGTAATTATATTAAGCTATGATTTGATATGAGATCAATTTACCATAACTTAATTAGCAATAATTGCAAAAAACGTACTAACTTGTGAAAATCTCCCTCTCATAAGACATCTAATTATTTAGTCATCACTAAGAGATAATTTTATTTCTAGTTCTTCTTTCTATCTATGTCTAACTCTCTACTACTCGCTCTGTGTTTTTGGTGATAATGAGTTAGACATCGGTTTTCATTCTGACAGTCTTAGCCTTTTATTCCTAAAACATTTACTAACTATTACCAGAGGGTTTCCAACACACAGTGGGGTTAATTAACAAATTCATCGACTTGTGAATGTGTCGACCAAACAGTATTTCACAACAAACACAGACATACTTGAAGACACATACACTCTGTTAATAGAAGTAATGGTAATGAGTCTTAACTATGACTTACAGGAAAACCTATTTATTTGATAAGCCGATTTGATTTTATGATTCAATTTTCTCCTATCTTCGTATAAATATAGTCTTCGGTTTGAAACTACATCAATTTTCATCATCTGAATTGAATTACTTTTTATCTTATTTTATTCATTGAGAACGGAATATTTGAACAGAATATTCTGTTGAAGAAGATCCATAAAAATTTGCAACAATATATCGGGCAAAATATATTCAAATATTCAGTTTGAATTTGAATTTTAAATTAACTCGTCTGTAAATCATGAGATGTGACTCATTTGTGATATGAATTTTAAATGCAAAATTAACCCAACGACAAAATATACTTTCCGCAAACAAATCTCATCCCTAACTTTTGGCTAAATCTAATCTAATTATTTCAGTTCGAAATCACTCTCTACTATTACATCAAATTCAAGTTTAGGTTATTTCCAGGCATCATAGATTTCGATCAGTTTTCTAGTATTAAGCTAGTATTTGCTGAAGTTTTTCTTTGCATAACACAATTTTCGTTAAGGAAATATGCATTCAAAGAACATAAGAGTGATCTTAGGGAACACAAATTTCACTGGTTTACTCATTGTCAATTGCAATTTCTATGATCATTGCGAGTAAGATTTTCTCTAACTTTTCAATAAATAGTGGGTCCTGTATTAATTAATTCTAAAAAAGACAAAATTAGGAAAAGATCCACTTATTTGCCCTCAAATAAGTAAATGGATAGCAGGAATGCTTTCCTATTAATTACAAAACTAATTGCGACCAAAATTCTCAGTGTTTACTGTGTATGCAATTAAATAGGAGTGCAAAATGTTTTCTAAAGTTTGTCTTAAAGCTTTCTCGCAATAGCTTTAGTAATACTTGTGAGAACTTCAAATAAGAAATTATGCCAACAATTCTCACGAGAGAAAGCCTTTAATGATAAATAATTTGCCAACTTTTAAAGTATACGCTCTATTATGATACTCTCTTTGAAGTATCCAACGAAATTAGCAAGTAAAAGATCACTGTAGTAAACATATTTGCTTGAAAGTAAATGCATCAAATTCACATCTTATCTAATTTTTACTCATCAAAATTTTACTCAAATAAGATTTCTCCAAAAAAATTATCAATTAATTGGTGCTTAAAATCTTCGTGATTTTGAAAATTTGTGCGAACTATCACTAATTGAGAGCATTTCGCAAAACGGCTGTTCGATGTAATTTTATGAATATTCATGAAAATAATTCTCACATTTTGTGCAAAGAATATTAAATGATTATTTAGAAAATTGATTTAATTTCTCAAGGCAATAAACGAATTTTTACCTATAATTTTCTGGTTTTGAAAATTTATTCTTCTTATTGGGATCGATTCCTGAATTAGTTTAACATCGATTAAAAAATTAATTTAGAAGCTCTAAAAAGCTCTGAGTATGAATTGATGTTTATTTTCTCCGCTAAATAGCGAAAGTTGAATAAAAAAATTTTGAAACTCATGTTCAGTGATTGGTTGTCATCAATTCCCAGACATGTGTTGAGGACTGTCCTGATTAACAAGAATCATAGAGTAGGGAAAACAGAATTTACAGTGAAGGCCTGAAGGGTTATCGTATTCTAATGGGAATAGTATTGGGCTTTAGAGCCGCTGTAATACCAGACAGATTGATTCATTTGTGCAATTCATGGAACTATTGTCGAAACAAAATGAAATATACACTTAAATCTATAACGTTCAAATGTCTTATTGTGCCACTGTACGCCACTAAATATTCATGAATACTATCTTTTTGATCAGTTGTTAAGAATCCAATCATAGCTGAAGCAGAGAGACAATTTTTCGGCTTAAGTTCTATTTAATTCTGTACCCTCTGTAATTCAAATAAAGTTGACAGTTTTCTGCTTTCAACTTTAATTAGATATACAATAGTTGATAAACTATTGAGAATCGTCTTAATTTTCTTTTATATAGTACAATAATAAAATATTTCGTGGGTTGATTAAGTATTTTTACGGAGAACTTTATTTATAATGCGAGAGAAAGTTTACTTTTTGAACTATTAATTTATACTTCATCGAAGCTTAACTGAAGCTTATGAATTGAGCTGATTGATAGCTAAGGTTGTTCTAAAAATCAATTTTTAACTAGTCAATGCTATAAATATTCAACAGTACAGTTAATCACAAGCTATCAGTGCACAACAGATAACGAAATTCATATATCTCCAAAATTTGCTCAGATATTTATTTCCTGAAAGTACTGTATTTGTATCAAAATTAGTATATAAACTTTATTTACCATAAAATATTCTGCTTCATTCATATTTCATTTAATTAAACCAGGAATTTAAAAATTCATAAAGACTATTCTAGCTAAAATTTCATACTTGGTTTATACATTCATCCATAAGTAGGTAATTATTTGAGTTTAATTTTTTCTTATTCCCAAACCTTTTCGAATTATGATTTCCAACAAGTAGATAGAGATTAACGTCAATTTTTGGTTGTAATTATATGAAAATTGATTTATCTTAGTGTTGAAACAGTACTGCAGTAGAACATCGATGAAAATAATTACTCAATAATCTCTAATAATAACCTGAACTGTACAGTACAATACAAAAAGACAATACCCATCACAACTACCAACAACTTAAGAAACAAGAAAATTATTTAGATTTAATGCTTTCGGTCTTATAGGCTAATTTAGTACAAACATAAGAGCATTGGAGGAATTATAATCGAAATATAGGTACAAAGTAAAGAACAAACAAAAGAAGCAATCCCTCAAAGCTTGAGTCAGCCTTTTTATGATGACTGCTGTATAAGCGTTTCAATTGTTTAATTCTAGTTATTATTTTCAGATTAAACCAATCGGCTTTAGTTTAGGTTATTTCTCAATAATGTTTTGTCGACTTCATTATTAATTGAGACAAAAATTAGAACATGAGTTGACCAAATACATCGTGCGAATCATAATCATTTTAGGCCATTATCAAAATTATTTTTTCATAGCGAATATAAAATAGCATTCAAATAGTTTGTATATTTTCATTTTGATTATAATCTAATAGTTTTAGAGTAAATCATCAAATTTGATCGCATCTCTCTCTCTCTCTCTCTCTCTCTCTCTCTCTCTCTCTCTCTCTCTCATACATTTGTAAAGTATTATTGAATTTGCATATGATTAAGAGTCAAATAATTCAATAAGGAAACAAAATGAGAATATTTTATTGAAAAAATATGAAGTTATTATTCATAAGTTCTCTAATTTGATAAAAAACTGTGATTCAGAAAGCAATAGACTTATAAGAAATGTCGAATTGATCCTAAGATTTGATTTAAGATGAACGCTTCATGAAATACCTACTATTTAAAAACTGAGCTCAGCTCTCAAACTGTTTAAGAAGATTATGTGATTTGTGATGATTTTGTTCATTTTGCCGGATTTTGCCTTGGAAACTTTTATTTTTACCTAATAAGACCATAAGAGAGTACAATCATATATTACCATAATATACGTCAAACTTACCTGTAATGAATACCTCTCTATAAGGTTTTCTATGAATATATTAAACAATACTTAAATCAATTCTTTTTATGAACCTTATTCTAGTTTTCCATTTATTAGAGGCTAAATCTATTACTTTCTTGATCAAAAGTCATTCATAAACATATACAATGAATACAATTATTTGACTTATTCTCAAATAGAATTCTATTTATTTGATTCAATAACGTATAACTTTTCTATCAACATGGTCGAATGAATTCAAATTCAGAACTTGGTTCAAAGAACTAAATTAATGACTAAATAGTGACCAAAATATTTAAGAGCAAAAGCTCGATTGGTTTTAGAGCTCACGTCAGTTAAACACATCTCTTCTTTTTCAATACGCTTTTAGTACAACACTCTTTCAGCGCTATTTATCTCCCATATCACACATTGTATTTTGATGTACAGTATAATAAAAAAAGAGAAGTTCAGAGACTTTACTATAGTTGAGTTTCACTTTTATTGTATAGAAGGGGTGATGGATATGTTGCTTCACTTGGCTCTAAAAGCAATAGAGAGAAGAGTAGAGTCTAATGAAAATAAGCTATTAATTCTTCATTTAACTGTACAGCTACACTAGTACTGAGTGAACACAAATTTCTTATACTATTCTTGAACTATAGAACTGGAGCTTTAATCTATTGATTCATTTTGGTGTCCATAAAGTTAAAGAAATAAAATATTCTTGTAATATATCTTGCGTTTACTTTTATCATCTCTAAAACAAGACTAAGTCATGGAAAACACTAAATCTCAATATAGCATCAGAAATGCAAACTTATACCACTTTATAATAGTTGGGGCTCACAGTAAAACACTTGAAACAATACATGCATTGCATTTAAATGTATTGCCATAACATGTCATAACTTGTCATACAGTCAGGCCTCAAATAACAGAAGTAATGCAATTAGATCTAATTTTCATGCAAATCAATTGAAAAAGTGATTTTGTATATGACTTCTAAGAGTATGCCAGTTTTCAAATAAAAAATTCGACCAATAGCTGAAAATAATATAAATTTGAGATGCATTTTTGCATTAATTCAAATTCATATAAGAGATTGACTGTACATTTGATATGCTTTTTGAAGTCAGTATAAACAATGGCTGTAAAATAACTTAATACTAAAAGTAGAAGAAATATAAAAGAAATAGCTCTCAGCAAACATTAAAAACCAGATCTTCAATCCCGAAAGAGAGCTTCACTGCATGACAAGTGTGTATGCAATGTATGCAAAAGAGAGTGACTTTTGAACAGAGGAAATTGAGAAATAGAAATTGTCCTCATTTCTAACATCGCTAAAGCTCAGTTAGAAGAAGCTCAGCTAGAAGTAGTAATGCAACGGATAGAAGAGGAGACGATAGCTAAAGCATTCAGACACAAGTTTTCCACTTGTTTTGCACAACAATTCAGTTGAAGGCAACGCTCTGTCGAGAAGAGTATTGCAATCAAAAGATAGTGTTTGCTATGGCTTTGTGTTGGCTGCAAATTGAAATTTATAGGACTTCTAGCATTTTCTGTTTCGGAGGAAGTTTTCATTTCTCATAAAAACTCATTAGGGATTGAGATTAAAAGATGAAAATATCAAATCCAGAAAAGTGATAACAAATAAATATTACTTTCAGCTTTAATCTAAGCCCTTATCGAATAGAATGAATAAACTTTTGCTGTCAATTTTCTTTTTTCAATCGATTTTAAATTTCATTCTATCATCAAATCTAATTCGAGTAAATAATTTTCTATTTTGTTTTGTTTTTAACAATTTAGGGAAAACCAGAAGACTAAATGGATATCACTTTTCATAAAAGCTTTATGTAAAATATCTCTGGAATAACTCGAGGCTATTAAATATTCTATTTAATAATGATTTCTTTATTTAACAAAAATATACATCACTTTCAGTCCAGTATTAAATAGAGTATGAGAGAAATTTCAACAATAAAAATAGATTTCAATTAAAACAAAAATTATTTATTTGTAAAAATAGAAACTATAAATGAAACAACTTTAATTGCGAAATGATTACTTTTATAATCATTTTTCCAATTTCTAAGTGAAAAATTCATTGAACTCTGAACTTGAACACAAACTAATTTAAGTACAAATGATATAATGTTATAAAAAAAACTTACTCTTTATATTTTTCTATCTGTTCTCAGCTCTGATTTAGAGAAGACTAAAAGTCAGTGAATAAGAAAAGTATTTTTAATAAACAGAACACAAAAAAGGAGAAAAAATTGCGAAGATTCCTTAAATTTTTACCTTATAATAATTTTTCGTCTATTATTTTTTGCCTGGCTTTATAAACACTTTACTTCCACTCTCTTAAACGTTATTTATTATATTCAAGAATCAAATATTAATCACATACCCGTTCAGTACGAATGAAAAGTTAGAATAATATGAGAGACTGTTAAGTTTTCTCAATTTTGCACATTTCATAAGAAGATAAGATTTTTGAAAAATTAATTCTTATCAAAACAACAACAAATTCGATTCATATATAGCTCCGAAAATGAAGTTAGTATTGGATGAAAATATCTTTTTGTCAGTTAATATTGTAATATTACACATATAGACAGTGAATATGATGTTTCTAAACACTGCTAACGCACACACACGACAACTAAAACAGTATCTGAGATCGATTCGAGATCGAGCTTTGCTTCTATTCTCTCATTCTCTCTGAGTTACAAACACTGTAAAGTACGTACAGTACAGCACACATAACATAACCCAAATTCTAGGCAATCAGTGGGAGGCGAGAACGCATCGCAATCGGCGCACTCGTAAACATATATAATAGTAATACTCATTTTATTACTCTATTCAATAATATAATTTACAGTCAAATATTATAGCTTTTGTTGAAGTTAAACATTTTTTAATCCCAGTTCTGATCAAACAAACTAAACAAAACATAGAGCATTCATTTTTTAAATTAAAAGTCAATAAATGATGAATTTTAGGCCATATCATACAACATATTGCATTCAATTTCATTAGTTTAACGACGAATATTCATTGAACTAGATTTTCATTAAATATTTGATATTAATATCTCAGACTTATAGCTGTAGAGTTTAATTTAGTGTAAACTTTTGCTTCTCAGATTTTCAATCAAATCAATGAAATAAAAAACACATGAAATTGAAATTTTTTACTATATTTTTTGTACTTGAAAAGTTCAATGAAACTATTTCAAACAATTTGGATATTATTTATGTGTCTACTTTTGAGTTCCATGTCTGATGCTTATTACGCATCATAGGAGTGATGACAAGCCTTTGTGTAACTGCTAAAAGAAGATCTAATTCTCGAGCTTTATTGTACTGTAAGTCTATTAAAATAATATGAGTTCTACTTTTTGTTTAGACTCTCAAACAATTGAGCAAAGCTCACAATACTATTTCTTTTATGATAAAAAATGCAGTCCTTGTAAACGTGTCAAAGTTTTCAAAATTTTGTTCAGTTTATTAATTTTGCAGTGCATTCATTAAATGCAAAGTCTCTCAAACAAGTTTCTTGTACATTTAATTAAACATTGGCACAAAATTTTCTAATTTATTATCGGTCAATCTATTTATTAACTTTGAAATCATGAATAAGTTGTCAACTTATATGTTTGGAATGTAAAAAATTAATTTTTTAGCAAATTACTTCTTGTTATTAAAACTTGATTCTGATTTTGCCAAATATTCATAATGTTTGTTTAAATTGAAAAGTATTTGTTTCCTTTACTTGCATTCTATATCTCATAAATTTTTCTTATTATTCATTTCCTAAAACAGAGTAAATAAATGGTTTGAGCGATTCATACCATTTCTGTTGATAATTCTAGAAGTTCGCAAACTATAAAAGAGACTATTTGCATAAAAACTATTCAAAAACTAAATGTTAATAAATTGCTTGAATGTTAGCATATTATTCATATTCAGCACTAGTACTCATTGCATATATCATACTGTACGCAAATGATTTATATTAGGTATAATTTTGTTCTGCTTTTTAAGAATAGAAAAATATGAATCTGAGTGTAAACAATTCAAAATATGTTATTTAACCGAAAATTTGCTCTCTCAATGTTTTCAGATATTATATTATTCCGACACGCATTTTGTTGTTTGTTTTATGCGAATATATAAAAGCATTTCAACAATAGAGATGTGGTCCTGAATTCAAAACATCTATTTTTCAATTTTTCTCATAAATTCTTAAACAAAACTTCTTAACATGATTTCTTTGGACTATATTCAGACATTATAGAAAATTGCACACAATTGACGTGCGAATATTTTTAAGTTTTCATCAAAAGTTTATTGAAAATTGAGAAACTGCTTCATTATAGTTTTGTTTAGAGTCAATCATTCATTATTCAAGGAGTAAAACTTTTGTCGCACTTTAAAATCTTGAACTGAAACCCATTTTTGTTGTAACGTTGAGGCACCAAATCAAGAGAATAAAAGCAGAATTAAAGAAAATACTGAAAAATTTATGAATAATTTCATTGTGACATTAGAATAATTTTAAGAATTGCGTGTTTGACTGAGAAAATTAGCATTTATTTTCTGGTTTAAATCATTATTGCATGTCTGACTTCTAAACTCATGCAATCAAATATTCGGGCGATTATTCAAATCTCAATTCTATGCTTATATACTCCTAAAACTTTTCGAATCAAAATTCAGAAACAAACAAAAATATTTTCCTGACAACAATAGTTTTCTTTCTTGGTTTCAACCCCAGTCTCTAAAAGGCAAATATTGAAAAACAATATCGAAGAGCATAGAAACGGACATTAGTTCAAAGTATTGGTATAAGGTTCGCGTGTTTTTATATTATTTCTCTCTCTCTCTCTCTCTCTCTCTCTCTCTCTCTCTCTCTCTCTCTCTCTCTCTCTCTCTCTCTCTCTGCTTGCATTCCTTTTATTCTTCTATTTTACTGCGAAAGAATTATTTTTCATCACGCCTTTAGAAATATAAAAAAAACGTAAAGTTTGAACAGAAGAGAAAAATAAAGACTGAATCCGATGCTTTTACAGACATTGCGATACGTTTTTAAAAGGGGTGTTCAAACATTCGCCAAATATAAAGAGAAAAGCATTGCATAAGTTTAAAGGAAATCGGAATTCAAGTTTTATATTATAGTCAGTGTCAATTGTAATGATGAAAGTTCAACACTCTTACCTCATATCAAACTTTTCGATCAGTTCATCTCTCAAACTAAATATTATTATATCTTATTTCAACTATTAGGCACATTGAATGTTCATTTAAGGCTATGAAAATGATTGTCTACTGTTTCAGTCATTATAGCCAACACACAATAGTACTTTCCGTCACAAATTTGAGCAGCAATTCTAAAATTTGAGTTAAGATCGTGTTTCAAAAGTGCTAACTTTTATTCAGTTAATAACAAATAATTTGGACTATCACTCTATGATTTAATGAAGCATGAACAAATTTTACTTCAAATGGATAAACTTTGCTTCATTGTATCAAATTCCTAAAATGAATGAGGTCATTTTCTATGAAAACTGAACCAAATTTTCAACGATAGATAGAAAGCTTTTAATATGAAAACTTGTTTATAGAAAAATGAAACTTAAAGGCAAAATTACCACTAATGCAGTTTTATTTTATGAGAACACACAAGGTTAAATAGTGTGAGGTTTACGTGATTCAAACAAGGACAGCAGAGAAGCATTAATTACTTTTATTAACTGTGATTCTTAATTTAACTTTAGGTGGGGTTCTCCTTGGTTTTTCCCCTAATTTATGACTACTAAGCTATACTCAATATCAATCATTTAGGTAAACAATTTGGAGAAAGTCCAGTCTTTGCTGATAATCTTCTATTCAATCATAAGATTACAAATTATATTCGAGTCAAAACAATATATATCTATCTAGTTTGCAACAATCGATAGCTTTCGATCCTAATAATAAAATATAGTCCGATTCTTCTAACATTTATTGACCATTTATTCATTAGTCTTGTTCAACAAAAAGTCATAATATGGTTTCATAAATGTCAGCACAACCACAGAATACAAAGAATACTGTCTTTAATTCTCAGATCATTTTGCCTTTGTTCATTACTTCAGTAATCGGTAGAACTTATTTGATATCAGTTTTAGCTGAAATAAGGACTGCAACTCCTTATCAAATGTAATCAAGTGAAACTGATTTGTTGATAAGATTCTGTACCTTTACTTCTGACCTCAAGCATAGAGAGCTCCTTGAATAATTGTTGCTTGCAAACTTATCTACGCTCACTTAACGTTTTTATTTAAATCATTTTTATAATTATTTAGTTACTTCTTGCTTTGAGGGCATTTACTAAAGACTTTGTTTATCCAAATTTGATTTAAAGTTAGGATACACAGCAGAATCAAAATACGTTCAGAGCTTATTAAATATTCTTATCATTTGCTGGGTATGAACATGAAACTAAGCTTTTTCTAACCGATACGATTTCCAGAATACTGACAGTGAAACTTTTTTGTTGCAGTGATTTTAATTGCCATTTCGGTTGTATTTCAAAATTCTGTTCTCTCCCACTAATGGAAAATTGAATCGATTCGAGAAAATGCAAAGTCGTGTGTAATGCGACTTAAATTGATGTCTTAGAATAGAAAAGAAATATATAATACGGGTCTACAAAAGAAAAATAAATAGTCACTCATTCGGAAAGGAAGCTGTCTATAAATAATTGAAAATTTAATTAATTAATACTCTTCACAAAATTCTTATAAATTGGTTATTTTCTTAATTCTTTATTGTAATAAAATCTTCAATTTCTTGTCTACCAATAAATCAAACAAAATTCCAAGAAAATCTAGTATATAATGAACTTTTGAAGAATATTCTTAAAGTTTCAAATATTGCTATAGTAATAAGTAGAGTTTGAAAGATATGTATTCATCCATATATAATATGCCAGATGTTTAAAGTTTGTTTCCCCATAAATTTGCCCTAATTAAGTCAATGCTTTTACAGCTTATCAGTATTTTAACACATAATCAATCGTTGATTGACGTTATTATTGTGAATCATTCTAGAAAATATGTTTTTGCCGACTTCCGTCTATAACGACAATATTCAGGAAAGAGAACGAAATGCTCTCATATCTCATGCATAATTTGTAAATATATATATATATATATATTTCATAGCTTTAGTAATAGGTTACTTAAGTTTGAAGTTGTCGCTCAATTATTACTCAACTGATAGAACACATGTTTCCAAATATATCTGGTTTTTTATTCAGCTTTTCTAATTGATTTAATTTTTAGTATATTAACGATTTGAGATTCAATCTTGTATTAATCATTTTTTAATTAGTAGCTTGAAAGTATGTTGAGTTTGAGTAAAAATGAATAATAATTAAGGACTAATAATAAATGTAGTCTCAATCAAGATGTGAATAATGTTCACAAAGTATCGTAACAATTATGTGTTTGATCTAAATGTGAGAAAAGATTAGGATTTAATAGCCATTTAAAGTACGATCATGTGACTGATACAAGTATTAAACAATTAGTTTGTGTGTTAGCATAAATCTAAACAATAATTTAGACAAAAAGTAATTTAAAAGATATGAATTAATACATTTGGATATCTAGGAATTAACGTCATTTTCGTGATCCTATCAAAACATTTACCTAAAAAGTGATTTAAAACGTGATCCGTTAATGCATTGACGGATTGAACCATTGATTTCTAACTATAATGCAATAAAAAATTGTTACTAAAGCAAAACAAAACTACACACAATTTGTAGACATAAACAACGAGCCATTTAAATTTAATTTGAGTGGTTGTAACGTAAAGTTCTGTAAATCATTTCGTTTGAAGCATTTGAAAATATATAACAAATAGAAATTAGCCTCATAATTGAGTACAGAACCAAAAATTGATGTCTCACTAATTATTAGACACAAATTTGATTTATTAATCAAAATATACCAGACAGTTTTTAGTACTTATTCCAAAAGATATAATAATTGATTTGACTAGCTCTTTCCAAGTAATTAAACTCTCATGTAATCATTTATAAAATTGAAAACCACCTATAATTTGAAACTGTCTTAAGTCTAGTAATTTGATTATTTTTATCATTAATTCAGGTTTTGTTTTATTGAATCTGAAAATTGATCTTCTCTATGTAGATGTGATTCAATTGAATTGACAAATTCTATTACACTTTTTCTTCAAATAAATTCAATTTTGCCGTAAGAATGCTAATTCATTCGACTACTAAACAACCTTAATAGTTACTTCAATTGATATACGATTACTGAAATTGTATTGTCTCGATAATTTATAAATAGCTTAAAGGATCTGAAAAATGACTAGTTCAATAGTGAAGCCTTTAAATTAGTGGTTTGCAATCACTCAAAATTGATTAGAGAGAACCAAAATAATAATATTAATAATATATTATATTAAAGGGTGCGTCACTTTTTTAATATTTTCATTTGAGAAATTTATTTGCACGAAACCAAAATAATACGTAACTATATAAAGATTAGTTATTCAGTTTACGTTATATTCAAAATGTGTTTCAATTTAAAAGGATTCAAATTGGCTCAATATGTCAATAAAATAATTGAATTTCACTCTAAGTTGTATGCAATCTTTTAGTCAATACAGTTTTCAATCATTATAAGTGCATTCGAGAGTCTCAATTCAGATTTAAAGCAAGTATTCAATCAATGCAGACTCTGTTTATTGAATTTCCTCTTTTTTAAAACCACTATCGATTCAATGAATAATTTCGAAGCGCCAATTCTGATTAATTAAAATAATTATCAAATCATTTGCAATCATGTTTACTTATATCCAACAATTAAGCTTGCAATAATTCAAAGTAAATTTTGTTTGTCAAAAGTTGTCATTGAACTGACAACTAATGTTGAGATTCACTAAATAATATAATAATTAGTTTTAGTTATTGTCTTCATTTTTGATAGATTGACTCATTACAATATTATAATAAGATTGCAAATACAGTCAATTTTCTGTCTGTTGCAGATATAATAAAGTATACGAAATAATTGACAAGCAACTACTGCATTATTTGCTCAACGTATTCAAATTTAAGTAAATGTTCACTATTTTATTGAACAAAATTCATTATATTCTCTAACACAACTTCTCGATTGAAATAAATAAAAATATTTTGAAAAGCGAACTGATTTTAGCTGTTTTGTTGCCATCAATACTGAAAATGTGGAGTTTGCATGCGACCAAAGAGTAAAAACGTTGACTAAAGAAATTTTCATTTCACTTCAAATTTAATGCGTGTTAAAGTCAGTCATTTATCGATTGTTAGCTCTCTTAACTTCAATTATACGAACTCTCATGAACTAAATGATCGATCGTTTGATTGCTTTAAACTATCTTTTTAGAAGAAAAAAAATTTGCGATAATATATATAATCAAAGTAGACATTAATTCGAGTCATAGACATATGTGTACGTTTTTATTATGATAGCGATAATTGTGCCAGACTTTGAACCTTAAGAACAATCTAATAACAGGTATATGGCAATTGATTGGTTTTTCGTTTCCTTCCTTTTCTTAGATTTGTATTCAACTTCTCTTAACATTAATGTAATATTGATTGGATAATAAGATACCAAAACAATTTTGTTAATTTTGATAAAATAATCAATAATATTTGGTTAGAAAATGAGCTTCTCAAATTTTCATAACTACCAATCACTTGTAGGCAAAATATAATTTGCAAAACATTAAGCTTAAAGGTTTTGCAAAACTATATCATTGAGAAAGTTATTATTTGCATTTTAAGTAATAAGTTTTACTATGAATTAATGCTTTCTTGTAATGATTGGCTTTAAGCGCATGTTTCAAACAATTTATTGCATTAAACAAATGGAGAGAATATTTACGATCTGTTCGAAGCAAATATTTACTTTCCTTTATAATAATAGTAATTTGATAGAAATTATTTTCAAATTCATAACCCAATTGACATGAATAGAGATTAATATCTTGATCATTTCAAGACATCAATATATTGGCTCATTTTTGAAACTTTCAGAAGAAAAACATATGCAAAGCGTTACGAAACCCGGAATTTGTTCAAATAAATGAAAGCACTTAAACTAATATGCACTTAATTATGCTCACGCAATAATTGTAATTGCACACCAAATTTATCTACATATTGGTTTATAAATTGTATTGATTATCTGTTAGTCGATTAGTTATCTGTGGATTTGTTGATAGGATTTGCGATCAATATGAAATAGCAATTAGTTGACAAACGTGAATATATGTGATCAAAACTGGGTTATCATTTCTACGATTGTGTCTGTTGAGTTCTGAATGGTTATACTAATATAAGTGATGTGTGAATAGTGCATAATAAATGCTAAGAGAACACAATACAATGACAATGACACTGATTGATTGCATCGCATAGTTTTATATGGCATCCGCTTTTTAGACATATCGCACTTAAATCGCACTTCTCTACTTTACGCGCACTATCTTTTTTGCTACTTTTTATTCTGTTTTATTCATTGACTCTTCTCTCTGAGTCTTTCTCTATTCATGGATGTAATCAGAATGCGATCTCTACTAGACTCTGCATTTAATACTTTGTTTATTAATTTTTTGCTTAAAGAGAATTATGTGTAATGAGGTCTGCAATCCATTTATTAATCAGTATAAGATTCAAACATTTTCTCATATATTTGTGAATATTAAATGAATGAAAATTTATTCCAAAAAGCAGGTTAGACTTGGATAAATTGACAATATTTCAAAGAAGTGAAGCAAAACATTGCATAAGATTGCAATAAAAAGGAGTTTACATCAAAAATGCTTGTCTGCCAGTTCTGTATAATCGGCTTTCCATGATCTGGTCTTTTCTATATTTCTTCAAATATGATAAATAATTTTTTTCATCTCAAAATAAACTTATGATCAAGTTATGAGACTTTGATTCTGGAGAGAATATTCTACAGAAATCATAATACTCAGTGTTTTACAATACACTTGAGAATCGAAATAAAAGACATGCAGCAAAACAGCAAAACTTTTCAAAATAAGATAATGACTGAGAGAATGCATAAAAAGCAAGTAATGCTTGAGAAAGCACAAAATCGATTTAAGTTCGAGCCTAAACATAACATCGATTATGATTTTGTTCAAAAGGATAAATAGATAATTGCAACTGCTTTCGAATCATCAAATTAATGATGCCACATTTGTCATAATAAGCAAAAACATTTCAATTTATAATACACTTATGAATTAGTTTTATTCTTTGTCTCCATTTTGCATAACTTTTATTATTCTCTTCCGTAATGAACTTTTCGCGCAATATTTTTTCGTTTCTTTTAGAGAACATTTTTTAATGCATCGCATAAATCAATGAATCTCTTACTAAATCTCATGTTCACTTTCGGTAGAAACTGCATTTTCGTCGCTCTCTGCCACAGCATTCAACAAAATGAATAGATACAACAGTAAAGAATCTCTCACTCGTTTTTTCATCTTTCAAAACGTTTTACTGAGAAAATTAAAAGAAAAAAAGTTGTATAAGTTAATAAATTTGCTAATAATTGATTTGACGACTCTAGAGTTCGATTTTGAAGAACACGCCTTTGTGTGATTATTTTGTGAGGCGGAAAATCTCAGACACTCAAAGTCCATTTTGAAAGAACCCTTATTTGTGACACTTTTGCGTAAAACGGTTTAAAGAATTTTCTGAAATAATGAGGTCTTAAGCTGGATTTCTTTACTTGTCATTTGAAGATTTAGCTGAATGTATTGGTGTAGTTAGTTATATGAGTTTCTGGTTGACCTAAACAATATATTCTTTCCTTTATATTGTTATTTTTTCATTGAAAACGTGAATTTACAATTTGATCGAATTACTGGTTCTTTGGTTTCTCTCTCTATTCATTTTGCTTGTTAAAGTAGAAAACATTTATTACTCTGGAAAAGATGTACTTTTATTTCATAATAAGAACATTTCTATCATAAATAAAAACCGGATTCCGCTCCAAATGTTTACTACATTTCTATAAAAGTTGAAAAGTTTGCAAGAATAAAAATACAATTGTTCATTCATATAAAAGCGAGACAACTTTATTCGTTTGCCACCATTAAAACTGTCTCTTTTATTAATTATTTGGCTCCACTTTCATCAGCTTTATTTGCCTTGAACTCGCACTGCATTCATCTCACGTTCAAACTAAGTTTGGTTTTATTTGTATTTTCAATTTTAAGAGCAGTCTCTATTTACATTAATAAACATAAACCTTGCCATATACTTCTAATTGATCTTGTTTGTCTTTAAGAAAGGTCTCATTTGTAAAATCTATTCTACAAACTAACAAACATATAATGTTTTAAGTGATTGTCTAAACATTTACCGTAATGTGCACTATAATTTATATGCACTAAAATAGTGTCATAACACTTTTGAGGCTTGAGATTCGGACATTTTTAATATTATTTTTTATAAGCAATTTGAATGAATAATATATATGAGTCTTATTAGTGAAATTAGATTGATGAATAAACGAGGAAATCCTCTCAGCTATAATTGATCCAAATTAGCATTTGATCAATTAAGTTTAAGCTTAAATTGATCAAAACAAATAAATATTTAAATGTGTCATTTGTTCTAAAGAAAATGAAGTCAAATTATTAAAACAATTTATGTGATTACTATACGTGGTAACGAATAGATCAATCTTTCCTTGGAAAAATGCAAAATTAAAAAGCGCTGTGAATATAGAAGACCACATAGTGACAATTTTAAAATAAAGTCATATAAATCATTTTTGCTAGTCTAATAAATCGCAAACTGATACTCTATTAAGCTAATGCACTTCAAGTCCATTGGATGGCATGCAAACAGAAACTAAAGTAATATCAACTTAGCATCAAATTGATTAAATTTTAAAATCAAACTTATAACTCATTTTCAGCTGAGGAAATTAGATATTTTGATTCCAGGACAGCACTAATGCGTTCAAAAGTTCAAACATAAAGCTTACTCTAAAAACATTCATTAAAATTAAGTCACTGGTAATCAAAATTTTATTTCGCAGACCATTTTAGGAATTAATCAATTATTTATAAAATGCAACTTATTTTACATGTTAGCGCATTAGACGCAAAATACTTTCCACATCAAAAATTACTGCAATTAATGTGATTAAAAGAGACAAAATTTAGCATAGAGTTTGTTCCAATACAGATATATATAAGATCTTCTTAGATATAACTGTAGATAAATATATAAATGATAGAGATTCAGGCAAAGCAATACTTATGCGGGCTCTGATCCGCACCGATACTCTTCATCTCACTGTACGGAATAGTCTCCTATAAATGAATTGTTAATAATTCTATGGAAGATAAAATTCATTACAAGCATAGCAGCTGTCAGTTGAGAACTACATCAGTTGTCTGTATTTTCAAAGTGCTAATAGAGAACTATAGCTGTTAGTTAGTTGAAGCTTTTAGCTGAAAATTTCTAAATATAGTCAGTTTATTAAGAGTTTCAAACTGACTTACCAAATTGTTTCGCAGACAAATGTTCAGCTTTAATTACAGTATACAATATTCATTTCTTGTGTATTGACTACTAGCCCGTGACTCTCTTTTCCTTCTCTCTCTCCCTCTCTCTCCCTCTCACTCACATCACTCACTCACTCACTCGCTCTTTCCTTCGATTGTGTAACAGTATTGCCAAAGATTAAGGGATTAATGATTGTGTGGCAAAGAAGAGTTGAAGTATTACAGAAATTAAGATTTTCGGATCAGCCAGATTTGTGTTCATTCTGTTGGATTAACTTTTATTAAATTACTTATTCAATCGGATTATTTCTATTGTAATATATATTAAGTTTTATTAGTTCATATTAGAAAGTATTGCATTCAATAAAGACATAAATGGGTTGACATTTCTTCAACTTAAATAAAATAAAGACATTGACCTCATCTGTTATATTAAGTCCATTCTTAAGAAGAATTATTTAGATCAATTTTCATAACAAGCCATATGATTACTTTCTTATGAACTTTGTTGAAGAGTTGGTTAGATTTAGTTTGAGAGCAATAAAAGGTCACATTTTTCTAGTCATACAGAGAGACAAAGTAAATCTTTTGGTATTTTAAAGAGAATAATCTTCTGTTTGTCTGACAAAAAAATCTTGCCATCAAATACCGCAATAAGAACAAGGATTGAGCAAATAGGATATTAAATCGAATCCATTCGAGTAAACTTGCAAAGTAAGAATCATTATTTAAGATTTAAGTTATTGTCACATAAATATAATAGAGTTGCAATTTCAAAATATATTTAAATAGTTTAATATTTAATAAACAAACTAGGCTTTCAATTTGAGTGAAAATTCATTTTTCATCAAATTTCAAATAAGAAACTTGATCAAAAGTTGATTGAGAATCATGTCTCTAAAAAGTGTTTGCAATTTTAAGCTAACAAAAAGGGAAAACTATTTGAAAAGTTCATTTATAATCATCAATTTTTTCTATTGGTTTTCTCACTAAAGAAGTACTCACTACGAGTTCCATTCGTGCTCTAAATTGATTGTGTTCACAATTTATGAGTTTCAATTTCCGACACGCTTTACTATGAGTGTCGTCCGTAGTAATATCTAATCTGTTTGGAGTAATCCTCGAGAGAATTCTCTTTAGAAGACAATATTAAAACCGTTTGACTCTGTTCTTCTTGCCTTTCATTTTCTTCATACCTGAACTCCATTTTGCTTTTATTAGAGAAGTGGCAAATTGTAAGAAAAATATTGCCAACAACTTTCTAGAATCAAGTTTCAGATATCATAAAAACAAATAATACTTCTCTCAAATGTTGGAGTATTTGTTCAGAAAAGTTTTTATGCAAATTTACAAACCTGCAATGAGTACAGTCAGATAATCAGAATTTCATATTTGCAAATCAATTCATAATAGTATTAGTAAACAGAGTGTAGAGTTTGGGCACTCTCTGTTGAAGCCCCTAATGGTTAAGATTATAATTGATTTTAAACTTTTACTGCTGAGCATCGCTTTATATGTTATATCATAATCTCATAAAACATCTTGAATAATAGATTTTTTCAACACATCAAACATAGCTTATAATACAATCAGCAAAAAATGGAATATATTTACACTGATAAATATGCTAAATATTTCAGAATAAATTCATGAATATGATCGTTAGCATCAAAAAATCGTTGTTTTCACCCAAATATTGCAACTTTCAATCCTTTCATTAAACTGAACTGTCAAATAAATAGAAAAGTAACTAAACCTAGAAATAAATCAGAAGTCGGTTCAACAATTTTTTGAATCATTTTTCAAAGTTTATATATCTTTTTGATGGCAAGTTCTTATTTGCCTGTTTTAAACTCTATTCATAATGATTATCGATTAAAGCATAGCTTAGCCTAAATAGAACTCTGAATTTAAATATCTTATATTATTTTTAATATAATTAATAAGTCATTATGTTTATGATATCTCAAATATGTTTGCATTTTTAATCTTTACCATTAAGCTATTTGGACTGATTTTCAAAAAAATTCAAGTATTTAGCATAATCTGAAAGTATGACTTATTTCATGTTCAATGCTATAGTAAAAACATTGATTCTCAAATTAAATTATAAGCTCGAAAATTGCTTTTCTATTCCATAAATCTTTCTCTAAATCCCGATTTCTATCTTGAATTCTAGTTTCTTAAAAGCATATATCACTGGTATTTATTATGCCGGAAAGTATTAACAGTTCAAACGATTGATGAACAAACTTAACGCTTCATATAATACTTTACTATTTTATTATGCTCTTGGAAAAACATCCAGAATATCACAGACAGGATAGTGCTTCATCACTATTTCAGATCGCTTTCTCTATTTGTTTAATGAAACACGCTTTACATCTATTTCATTTTTATTATGTTGTAAATAAATCTTATTATAAGTCGATTTAATTCTAGTTAGATAATATTTTCTCGTCCGTTTGCATGTCTAACAGAACTAAAACAGTTTGCCCAGTTCAAATTTTAGTATCAACAAGTTTATTGCTTATAATTAAATTCATTACAAAAACGAAAGACAATTCTAGTAGTTGACATTTTTTCATGTCTATGCACTGTTAAAATTCGGTGTTTTAAATATGAAAAATATTGCATAAAAATGGCTCACTGATTAGCAATTATTCATCGTAAAGTACCGGTAGAGTACGATGCCATCAAATAGTGAACTGATGATATCGAACAAGTTACTGCAAAGTGAATTCGAGTGACCCTTAACTTTTAATTAAAGCAAAACAAGTATGCCAAAGCATGAACATCTCGAAATATTACGAAAATGATTAAACTAATAAAACTCGGATCATAAGAGAGTATTGCAAATTGGTTGAGACTATAATTGAAAAGTACATAACTAGTTGTACGAACAGTAGAGGTTCATCTGTTGATTGGTTGATATCTATAATTAAAACAAAGTAATTATAACTGTCTGACAAACTCGATATACATTATGACAAATATTTAACAAATAAATTGACTGTAAATAACTGCTATTAAGAGTGTCATTAATGTTCTATAAAATACGATTTATGGCATTTGTTGATCAAAAAGATATTACTAACTCATATAATTATACTCTTAGGAGAACAACAAAAAATTTGAACCATCAAAATGTCGCAAAAACTATACTTTCAATCAATTAATGAAATGGCGATTAATATTCTTTATGAAAATAAGTGTCAAATATGTTACTAAAAATTGACTTTATATGAATTTAACAGAGAAAAAGACCAAGCCTTAAGATTGCAATGGATCTCAATTGTTGATTGTATTTGTTTTACAGTTTGCATTTTTGTTTATTCTGCTTTTCTCGCTTGCGTTCAACCGACATATAATTCTGTTTTGTTTTTGTGGTCAAATTGTGAATCGGTAAAATTGTGTTATGTTTTATTTTGCTTAAAAATATTTATTAAGTTTACTACTACTTGTTATTATGGTTGAGTATATCGACTGATGTTTTCATCTTATGTTCGGTCATATCTCGCATTTGTGTGCCATTTGGGTTATCCGTCTAAATATCTTTCTCTGCCTTATATTACTTTTAGAGCGCATCACAAAATCAGTGCTGATGAGAGGCTTCGCCAATGATTTCTTTGCCTTTAAGCTAAAGGGATACTGATTTGCCATTAAGAGCATAGCGATCAAAGTGGCGTTTAACAACTATTCAATTGATTACTAGCTTTTGATTGATTACTACTCAAAGCAGTAGATTTAAATCAATTTAGAGAGTTTTTCATTTTCTCAATTCATTTATACGGAAAGTATAGGTTGAAAAAGCATTAAATTATCGATTTGAAGCTACGCCACTGCAATACTTACTAGTTTAGCGTTGCATTATATTGATTACATTGTCAGCGATGATCCCATATTCTTATTCGTTGGGCTGTACTTCGTTTAGCATTTTTTCTTCTTCTTTTTTCAAGCATTTTTAACTAATCTCGAATGCAATATTTGATGCCAAGAGGATCTTATACCAGTATAAGAGTTGGTCTTTGTCAGAAAGACAGGGAGAAATACATGAGAACCTAGGCTATTATGCCATGCGATGCCTTCATTACATATCAACATCAATGATCTACCAGTCAGTTCTGCCTACAAAAACAGAATTAAGTGTTCGGTTCTTTAATTTCTTATACTTTTCTTTCCACTTTCTTCAACTTATTTTATAATCCTTCTAATTATTTTATTGGATCAGATCTTTTGATCCTACAAATTAATGATTTATTTGATAATCTCTGTTCTTAGCAATTAGTGTATGTTAGTAGTCAAACGCCAATTAATCTATTCTCTAACTGTAGAAATCAATTAATTCTTTAATTGTTTAGTATTCAAAGAAAATATTCGCGTCAATTTATAGGAATAATCTGTTTTAATGTTCACTAACAGTAAAATGATTCAATTGAAATTGTTTAACTATTCTGAAACTGAAAATCTATGAATAAATGCCTTATTTGAGTAACATATCTCTCGAGATAGTCTATTTTCATATTTCAAAGTTGAGGGAGGAATAATCACGTCTAACTCTCATATTGACAGCTTCAGATCTTTCAAATTAAGGCATGGTAATAATCTCTACCATAAAATTGCGATACTTAATGAAAACTGATATAGAGAAAACTGTTTTACCATTCAAATTAAAGTTGAATATGAAATTAAAATTAAAGTGCAAATGTATGACACTTTATTCATTTATTGAATATAATGTAACACAATACTGTATTTATGAATTCTATAATTAATTCTGTTTACAAAACAAAATCCTCAATGGCTAAAGTATTTCGATACTGTGAAATATCTGTCACAAGTTTTGTTTAGTTCAAATATAGATGCAATGTTTGTTCGTTATAAAGCCATTGACTTTGTTTAGATGTAAGCCTATTCTGTTAGCATTAATTATAATTATCGATCACTACTTTACGATGTTTCTGTACAAACTGATAGGTCAACATTTTGAAAGGTCAACATTTTTTGCAATCTTCATTCCTGACTAAGAAAACTTTATACAATCAAAACACAAATAATATATTCGAGTGCTTTTATATTAAGTTTGAAGAAAATATCTTTTGTCCGAATGTCGTTTCAATGCATGTTTCACATTATCATTCAGTTGATCCCTTATCCGTTTAGTAGTAACCCTAAAAAGAAGTGCAACACGTCTATCACTAGCATACAAATGAGTATTGAGAGACAAGAAAGACACCGAGAGATACGTTGCGTAACAGTAGTAGTGGCTTTTCAGATGGCTTTCAATATATAGAGATGTATACGTGATATCAGATAAATCTGACAATGCTTTCACTTTGACATGACTTACAAAAACTACGGCTTATACTCTGCTTTTTACTTATATCAAATTTTTAGAGTTACGCCAATTTCTTGTAAAGTTCTTCTCTTCTACTTTAGAAATAATACTGCTTGTAAACAATTCGTAGATCTAATTTATTTATTTGTTTATTTTCACATTCTCATCTCTCAGATTTCAAATGCTCTAACTCGAAGTGTCATTAAGTAATTCTGATATCAGACAATTTCCAGTCATCCAAAAGTAAGCCGTATTTTATTTAACTTTTTTTATAGTATTTTGCGAAATAAGCGCATTTATTATGTGATATGAGTTGTGATCTATTATTTAGGCTTTTCTTTTTTAAGTAACAACAAATTCTTTCCATTAGATCCTAAGTAACTTTTAAGAATTCAAATTCTTGGTACAAATTATGTTACGAAAGGCTAACATTACGAACGTTGTTAAGTGAGCTTTTACAAACAATTCATTTCTGATTGGATTGATTAATTATTTGCAAACAAGAATAGCTCAACTTGTTGTTTGAGAAAAATTAAAATTCTCTCATACTAATCATCAGAATAGACTATCTTTTCACAAATTTCTACGTAGAGTTTGAGACCATCCTAAAGTTCGATCCGAAATATGCAGTTCTGTGAGCAATGATAAGCTGGAGTATTTTCAAAAAGCGATTTTATCGTGGCTCAAATCTTGATCAGTCAACATGCTATAAGGGAAATGGAATTAAAGACAGCGAAGAAAATAAGGAAAATTTGAGCTGAAGCAACAAAAAGCTCACGCATCCAATAATTTAAGTGAGCCTCTAATGAATCCCAAATGAGGCATTAATATATGAAGTGCTGTAAAAGACTAACTTAAACTCGTTAGAACTATAACCTATTTTTTGTTGTTGTTTTGCGAAAACATTGCAGTCAATTACTTTTACAATTTCTACTATAAGTTTATGATTATTATCGTTATTGATATTATGAGCATTTTTATTAAAACAAGGATAAAACAGCTCCTTATACAGTCTAGACGTAATTACTAGTAATAATTTATAAGAAAACATTTTCGATTTGATTTTCTACTCATGCAATTTATATCTGTTTTGAATTTATGTCAGGCTTATTCTAAGTAAAATAGAAGAATTGTAATAATGCATAAATATTAGATAATGTATGCTCTATGCAAATCTTAAGCCCTGCAAAACATAACTTCTTTTTCTTCCATTATATATGTTTCAAACTAATGCTTTTATAAACATTTTTTTATTTAAAGTTATCAAAAAGTTCAGCTTATTTATTCTTGCTACAGAATATTGATCCATAGCTAAAATCTAGTGTTGTTATGATTATTTCAGAATTTGATCATTTTAAGCAAACAAGCATTGAAAGTGTCGAACATGAACAATTTATTTTGCTTTGCTATTAATATGATTTTGTTTTCTTTAAAAATTCATGTAAAAACTATTGTTGAAGGCAAATGCAATTTTAATTTATTACTCAATACAGAAAATGATCGAATTATTTAGTATTAGTTGCAATCTGTAAAATGAGAACTTTTCTAAAGCCAGTTTCCTATATTTCAGTTGATTTGATTCGCCTTTTTTATGGCATCAGTTGTGATGACTTGTGTCCATTGAGTGTCACACAAATACTGTTTAGTGTCATTCCATTGCCTGAATATCTATTTTTATTTCCTTTTCTTCTTTATTTACAATATCTATTGAGTCTCAACTCGTTTACTATTCCTATCAATTATGTTCACTCAAAGCTAATATTTTTTTAGTTCAACATTAAGTTTGGTCACAGGAACCAGTTTTGGACCATTCAATCTATTTTAAGCATCAATTTTGACCATTTTATCTCTTCAATTTCAGATGTTCACTTCTTTTATAAGTTATGAGAGATAACCAGAAAATGGTCTAAAATATTGTCAAACTTACAATAGACAAGGTTTTGATTCATACTGAATTAAATCCAGATTTTCACCACTAAAAGAAGTGATTAAATCAATTGGTTAGCATTGAAACTACTCTCTAACAGATGCACAAATCAGATGATGCCTAAACACATATTGATTGATGTCAGATGAAAATTGATGGTATATTACATCATAGTCTTAAACATCGTACAAAGACAACCGAATTCTTATTATATAGACACGTTTATAGAGTTAACTTCACAAAAAACTTATGATATATGAATAAAGTTTAATTCATATACTCTAATGTTTGAACATCAAGTAAAACAATTCCCAGATTTCTAAGTCTTTTACTTTTATTAAATCCTTATGAAATGTAATGTATTTCTTACGTCTCCCAAAATCTTGAATTGCGAAAAGAATTTTTCATTAGCTTTTTATTTTCTGATGATTTGAGATAAGCGTAAAAACAGTTAATTAGTTGTATATGAGATGCGAGACAAATATTTGAATGCATACTTGATTTGAGCTTCATCTTAGCGTTAGGTTCAACTAAATAATTATCTGAAAAGACTGAAAATCGTAACTAATTTATAAGCTATAACATGAAAATACTAAAATAAGAATAGTTGAGAAACAAATGATAAAGTTTAAGTTCATTAACGTTATCATAGACTTAAATCTAGTGAAAGTATTTTCCTGTAATCTAATCAGTGATTGGGTTAACAATTTTTCATTGAATACTTAGTTAAATAACGAATCGATATTATTACTGAGCTAAAGAAGAATCTATTCTCGTCATGTCTTTAATCTGATGTCTTTATTCTATAAAAATGTGATCTTTGAGAGGAATATAAAATTACAATCTCTAAAAATCAATCATTTTAGTTCTTCTCGAGTTCAGAAGCATTGCCTATCAAAAGATATTCTAATGTCTTAGTTGTCTGCCAGTGATTCAATACTCCATATCGATCATTGATTGATAGATATTTTTAGATATTTATTGAACTTTTCTAGATTTATTAGAATCTCTTACTAATAGGATATAGGATTATTTTCCAATAGTACGTATTTTTGAACATTTATTAAAAATCAAATCATTTTGAAATTCTGTTCCTTCAAATTCTACCATAGATTTCGTTCATTACATTCCAATAGATTTTTGAAAATACAATCAAACTAAAAGTTTAGTTGAATAGCATTTTTAATAAAATAATAGAAAAAACTGTTTTTGGCAATTCTCTGAAACCTGAAACGAGTGTTTGCAGTCCTCTATATTTAAGTATCTACGGAAGTATTTTGTATAATCTATGTTTTCAGGCATAAGTACAGATGCATTGAATGCAGTCCATTATCAAGTCTAATATATTGAAAGTATTCCATTCAATGTCTGATAGAACTAAAGTACTGCTTTGTCGGTCAATAGCTAGTTATAAATATTCTATTAATTTGAATTTCTTTTGCGCATTCTTATGTAAAAATTATAGACTGCATAACATTTTGCCTCTTAGACAATCATGTCTTAGGACATATCTATTTTATTGCTTATTTGAATGTAAAAATACTTTACTTTCTTACATAAAAACATATATATTAGCTGTTTAAGAGACACTTTTTCTTACGATATAGTTTGCAAACAACTCATGAGTGAAATTCCAATATTATTCATAGATATAAGTATTTCAGTCAATATTTGATTGACAGCACAAGACACTGTTGTCACACAAACCAAAGTAAGCATTTGGTACCTAAAAATTTTGACATCTTTTCAGGTGCAGTTCTCAGCTTATTCAACAACTAGCAATTTAGTCAGATTAGAAGAACTGACAAACATAAAAACTCGTCCGAATCGACTAAAAATAATTTGCAGCATCTTACAAAGCAAAACATATAACGCATTATCAAATTATAGTGAATTTTCAGTATTACGCTCTAATAAATATTTTGGTTGCATTGATTTGAACTTAAAATACTACAGAGCACTCCAAATTGTTCAGAAATATGAGTTAGTCAAATTAAGGGTAGGGACGCGCCAACTATTGCCTTTCATTCAAACAAAATTATTTCTAATCGATAAAACTCGAATCTATTGCAAATAAATACGTTTGCATCAAATATAGCGTCTAGTTTAAACATAATTCTACAACTGAGGGCCAAACGATTCAATAGATTTATTATTGTTGTTTCTAGAGTCCAAACCAATTAAGGGTACAGATAGTAAATGCACTCACGTTTTGTTCAAACTCTTAGTCGCACAGCGACTATCAATCATTATTCTCAATAATTATCAGAATCATATTCAATATAAAAGGCAGAACAATTAGGATTGTCTGTTGGGCCCACTTCTAAGTTGAACATTACTGGATTAAAGAATAGCGGAAACTGTTTTCATTGTTGTCCCTTTTGTTATAAGTTAGTGGCAAAATAGACAATTTAAACAAGCTTCGTTCTGTTCTAATGTATCAAATGTTTACTGAGTCTAATATTGAAACCATTAATTCTTGTAAAATTGTCCAACTTCAATTCATATTAATATAAAGAGACAAAAATGAAACTGGTTTCCTCTACTGATCAATCCGATCATCCAATCAAAACTATTTTTGTGGAATTCAAACATTTAATTATCAAAATTTTCATATTATCTTCAATCTTACAATTGATTTTATTGGTTACAATTGTTGCGCATTACGATCAAATAAACACAATCTGATAATTAGATGTCTATAGATATGATAAATGTTCTACAAATAAGAAATGCTTTTTATTATACAGTAATTGACAAACATTCAATTTGTTCAATCTATTATGATAATTGGCTTATATTAAATGAATCAAAAGTTTAAGATTCATTTAAATGGTTCAATATATTCGAATAATTAATATACCGGTTATATTCGTAAATGGTTGTACTCATAAACCACAAAATGAGACCATAAAATTCATTTCTATACCATATTTAAAAAATGACTTAAACCTCATATTAAAAACAATAAATACTTGATGAATAATACAATAAAATAACACTAAACCTTTGAACTTTCGATTAAAACTTGATTTCATTACACCAATATTAAAGTAAAATGAAAATCTATATCAAGTTAAATTAAGAAATACTGATTTTGAGCACTTTTTGTAATTTCGTACTTTTTTTGGCTTATATTTGATTATGAGTTTGAGATGCATTTGTATAATAAAAGTAAGAAAAGTGAGTATTAATGAAAATTTATACTGTTATATGCTTTTGGTCAATTTTTATGTGCTTTTGTAAATTGTTGATCAGTCAGTAAAAATTCACTTAATGAAAGACCTAAACCTCTTTTCTTAAAATGTTAAAAAGTGATATATTATAAAAATGATTAGCGTGAGAGCAAAATAACTGATAAACCGATTGCAAATAATGCCGAGACACAAACAGCGACACAAAATTGTGTATGATTTAATTGAAGAAGACTGTTCTCTTTGTTTATTTGACTCGAGCCCGCAATCTGCTCGTCTGAATCAGCAGTAGACTCTTCAGGTCTTCTTCTTTTAAGATGTGGTTCACCGTCCGAAGAGAAATCGTCATCCGTTAACATACTGGCAATGTCTTCATCTTCCGATTCAGTCCAAATATCGAATTCATAGGTATCGATAACACCATTTGTAGTCACATCTGTTTCTTTTATTGATTCTGTGATTTAAAAAAACAATTTTAGATTTTAGTTCATTTCAAAAATCTTACGAGTTAAGCAAGATATCAATTATTTTGAATTCGGAAGATATCACTAATAACTTGTGTAAAACTAAATTAAGAATTAATCAAAGCTATTAACAAACTTATAACAATAGACTTTAAAGTTTATTTCACTTAAATCTGTTAAATACGGGTGAAAAGTGTTATCAATAATGATTGCTATTGTATTTATGCTAATTATTCAATTAGAAAATGGTTCAAACTAAAGATAATGCAAAACTCATACCATCTGCAGGTCGTTTCCTTGTTTTTCTTATGGGTTCTGTGCTATCGGTGATATCTTTGTTGTCGTTATCTTCGTCTCTGGTACTAATACCAGCGTATATGAGTATCGGATAGTCTGGATGTGCGGCTACACAGTGTGCGTACAATTCATCTTTGTTTGTGTCCAAATAATTGCAATAAACGCATTGATTTGTATTCAACTCTTCATTGATTTGCTTATGTTTAAAATTTTCAAAGTAATAGTTGGTATCAGGTTTTGGAGTTTCTACCAATGGAGTGCATTCTATGATTTTGCACTGTTTCAGACTATTATTATTATCAGTTGTCTTATTGACAGTCGCGTCAAAATTACGTGAATGAACGCTCGACTGATGTATTATTAGGTGATCGATACTTATTGATCGATACAGACAGAGATTGCATTGAAATTGTCGGTATGAATGACACAAACGGATGTGATCTACCTGTTTATCATATCAAATATTCAATTATTAGTAATTATATCGTTTCCTTAAAACTATTTCCCATAACAGTAATAGGAATTAATTGCAAATCTAATCAGAAAGTTAACTATACTTTAATTTGAAAATATTTATACTCAGACTTATTTTTCGAAGCTTTGGCCCTTTTATAAGTTTAAAGCTCCTTTAAAATAAAGGAAGATTAATGTGAAAAAAGCACAAAAACCTAAGAGAAATAAGGTTTTTGAACACTTTAAAGAGGGCAAATTGAAAAATCAGATCAAAATCACTTCTTTTTTCTTAAATATGATTAAAAGTAGAAAAAATTATAATCTAATACCAAATCTTCGTGTTTATAAAATTGCTTATTCTCATCCTTAATGTTATGACAATAGAGACAAAAGAGTTGTTGACCGAAGTGTTTATCCGTCAGATGAGACAAAAACTGTTGGCATGTATTTCTTGTGGCAAAACATTTTTCATCAAATTTGGTGCACTTAAACCAACGCCTGAGACGTAATTCGGTTGAATTCATTTTATTTGTTGAATCTGTTGCTGACAATAAGGTAATGATTGGTATCTTGTCGACCAAATCCTTATATTTATCATTGGGCTCTTCAAAACATTCGACATATTGAGGAAGATTTGAGTCGTTTATGCCATTCACTTCAGACATTTTTTCAATTTATTATTTTATTCTTATTTTAATGAGTATTTGCGTTTTTTGACTTAACTAATAGTTGTTTTTGTTTTGACTTTTGAAATGCATTGACAACAAGACAAATATTATTAATGAATATATGTACATAAATAACGCTCTACTTTGAAGTGACCCTAACTTTGGAATTTGATATCAAAAAATCGATTGGACTTAAAATTGAATGTTTTCTTTAGCTCAGTACTCCTTTTTATAAACTCAATCGATTTTAATTTTTATTTCAAATTTCATATTTAAAGAAATAAACAAAACTCAGTTTCAACAAATTGAATATTGATTAGATTTAATTAATCTATACTTAGTGCGATATTTATGTATTGAAATGACAGTTTAATGTCCGGCACAATTACGTTAATTATATTAAAATAGATCACTGGAGCATCATCCGATTTTTAAAATCTTTTATTAATCTCATCAGACTTTGGCGCAAAGTTTGAAAAACTCTGATGACGCAAAGATCAAAGTATTTTTGTGAATTTCATTTTGTATTTTACAGTGATTTATAGTTACTTATGATTTCTCGAGAGTCTTTCAGTTAATAAAGAAAATGAAAACTATAAAGTTAGTATGTAGAGCATTAAAGAGGTCATTAATTGGCCTAAACTTCAAAACGAGCAATATTTTCAGATTTGGTAGCTGAAAAATTTCAGTTTGATTTCTCGTATAATTTTGATCGATCAAATGGATATTTAATTGAATTGAAGCTTATAAATTAACTAATCGCAAATTGTTGAGCCTTTTATAGCTTCAAACACACAGTATGAACATTTAATTAAAACAAATATCCAACCTGATAATATTTGTGCTGAATTAGTTTTTTCAATTTAATTTAAATAAATTTAAATAAATTTAAATACTTAAAAAAGCTAGAGGAATAACTGAAGTTTTTTAGTTAAAAATTTGCTTTTATAATTTCGATTTGACTGCATAAAAAAGTGCAAAGTGGTACCGACTTTTTGAGTTAATATTTGAATATTTTTTGGTAGTAATTCTTTAAAAAAATTTGTTGACATTTTTGCTAGCCAACTCTATACTAATATATTGTGAAATAGTGATTTCAAAGCTTTTATTCCTTACGAACTATTTTTGTCTTAAGAGATAAGTTACGACCCAGTAAAATATAAAGCAAATTTAATGACAAGGATGAACCTGTTTTCATTCACAAATCCAAACAATTCTAGGATTTTTGCGATTTTTATATTTGATTCATTAGATTTTGGTTTAACTGATTCCTCATTATGAGACTCATTACTTGATTTCACTAAATATTCGTCTATTTGATTCAACACGATCACATTAAACTAACTTCAATTGATCGCGACTTAATAGTTAAATTAAGTCAGACATTAAGATATAACCTATAAATACATAAAAATACTTTTGTGTTAAAAAAGCATAGCTTTGAAAGTAAAATAAAAGAACTCACCTTTATATTAATTTAATTTTGTCAAAATATTAATATTTATTTCAAACTTTCTTCTTGTTTGTATTTGTATTAAGTGAAAAAAGGAGAAATTTGAATTAATTTCAAAATTTGTTCAGATTTCAGTCACTATCATTACAGTATTTGAATATAATTTAATGAGAGAGTAAGCAGTTCTGCAGTAATACAAAAGTTATAGATTTTTGGGTTCTAAAACGCTTGCATTACAATTACACTGCCTCTCAATTGTGCCTAAGTATTATTTTTCTCTTTCAACAAATCAAAATAGTTTTAAGGCCAGTTCTCATTCTGTTCTTCAACTACTTCGTGACCCACCCGAGGCCTCTTCGCGGTCCAGTGGAGGGTCGCAAAAGTCAGTTTGAAAACTTCTGCTGTAAAATAAGACTTTTAAAGTTTTCTCATTTGAGATTTTGAGTTTAGTTTAAAAGTTTAGTTGCTATGAATACAGTTTTAAAATAATTTTTTAGCATCTTACTTTAATATTAATTGAATGTCAAATGAATCGTCAAATGAATCGTCAAATGAGTACAGAGATATATTTAAAAGTCAAACTTATAAAAAATTGAAGATTTTCTCATTTTTTCTCTCTTGAGGAAAGCTCTCAGTTCTCACTAATTTTTGCTGCCAAAAATTTGTTACGTGATGTAGGAGTAAATCTTATGAATTTGTTTACCGTTCAACTGAAACATTTGACTCATTTTTAGCTTACTCAAAGCAAAAAATAATCAATAAATCGTGCACTCTGTTATCTGTTTATCTATATCCTAATAAATTATAAAACTTTTAACTTAAAAGTCAACTTAGGAAATGCCTTAAAGTTTGAGTGTTTCGTAACAAACAAACAATTATAATAATGTCATATTTATTATAATATTCTTTAACTCGTTGACAAAGGATTTCAAGATTATGTTTTTAAAATAATTCTAGATTACTTTTTCAAATACTGATTAATCTCTCATTATTCTGGAAAGAATTGTAATCCTCAGAAACCAATACATATAAGACTTATAACTGTGTTTACAAGTTTGATTGTATCCTGTTTTATTCATTAGTCTAGAATTAGAAATCAAATCGTCATAACCTATAAGTATTTTCTGTGAGATATTGAATTCCCACACAACAGTGGAAAGAATTGTCATTAAAGCAGTATTGAAATTGATTTGGACCAAAGATAAAAGTTACGAAATCAATAAAAGCAATCGCAGGTAAAAATGAATGACGAAAATAGAAATAAATTTAGAATCTATTGATGAAAGCAATGGAACGACAGTACCACAAGAATTTTATCAAGAAATAGGCGTCTCTCGCGAGCCAAGCTTACGAATTATTGTCTCCTTTTTTAAAGTATTTGAAAATCCTAGTAATTGAAAAGATAAGTAGCGGAACCATTCAGTTTGTCAAGTTTAAACACAAAATGAAAGCTTTGAATATGAAAAGAAAATTAAAGTTTCAAAAATGTGAACGCCACACTCGTACTCATCAAAGTTGGACTACTTGTTTAAAAAACGGTCATAACTATTCCTGAATTTATATCATTCAGCAAGATTCATATTTTTCAGAGTTCGACAGACATAGTTTAATAAAAAGTTGAAAATATAATAGTGTTTTACGATTTTCGAAGTAGAACAAAAGTTTTAGAATCATTTAGAGTAGTCATTATGGTGGCAATAATTAGTAGCAAAAACAGTGTTGTTACAATAGTTTTAATATTGGTGCTGATGTCGGATCACTTGGATGCTGATGATTCTGCCACTTTAAGGACCCCTCCAAGATTTGGAAAGAGATTTATCTCGAAACCTAATGGTATGAATGACTTAATTTTGTTTTCGAATGATTTTCAAAAATAATTTATAGTCAAAACTTTTATAGTGATTGTTGTAAGTATAAAACTGATAATCAGTTTTGTATTATTTTAGTGAGCTATGGAATGAGATCTGGTTTCCCGATGTGTTTCACGTCTGGAAATGATTTTGTCAAAATAGTTTGGTGTGCATTATTACCACAATATCCAACAAACCCTAAGAATCTAGAGAATCACAAAGATGATCTTATGTAGAGTAGAATTGAAGTTAAACTAATAAACTAAATTTGATCTATCCTAGAAAAGTGAAGTTTCACTAATAAAGAGGAGAAATACAAAATTGGTTTTTTCTTAGTTTGTTCATTAGTAATAGAGATGTGTCCCTAAACTAGAATGAATAATATAATTTATACTTTTCAAGTTTGTATATTTAACTGAATGAGACGAGAAAATATCAAGAATAAAGAAAAGCTTTACTCAAAAATATAATCAATTTTTTGTTTAGATTAGATATAATGTCTGACTTAAATTTGAATTGAGGTAAGTTTAGATCTTCTTTCGTCATCTGCAACCATTCGACTACAAGTGAAAACTTTTTAGTAATTTTTACTTTTTCTCAAGAGATGCCGAACTGTCTTAACGAACAGTTGGAAATTGTTTGAATTAACCTTTGCTACTACTCCTCCTTTAGTGTTGCTTTGGTTAGTCAAAGCAATGTTCACTTGTATTCTCTCTAAACAATGTATAATCATTTCATCAAAATTTCTACATCTTGTGAAATTAACTAATAAATTGGACTAATTTTATTGACTTGATGACTGAACAGAAGTTATTCGACTTATTCAGTTTTCAAGTTTTGTCTGATAAAGCCTTGCGCTCAATGTTGTTCCAACCGGGTTACAATCATATATAAGGGCTATACAGAGTAAACAATAATAGTTAACAAAATAGATCTCATGTTCGGATTTGATTCATCTCATATAATGAGTTGACGAGTCGTTTGAGCTTTTAATTGGTTTTTACGTGATCTTGAACAAAGAACCCAAATTTGTAATCGAAATTTGTATATCTCAAAACAATCGTTTCGTGCACACAGAACTTCTACTTTCATAAATAAAATTGTTGAATAATCAAATGATTGATTGCATTATAATAAAATTATAAAACGACCATTTGAAGCTTTAACTGCAAGGGGAGCCTCTCCCCTATCTCCAAGTGTCAAAAGGGCTTATTAAGTACCAATATCTATATATCATATTTAGCGCTTTAGTCACTCAATATTTTTTGAATCTGAGCCTTAAGTTTAAGATTATTGGTATAAGTATTGAAGACTGCTTTTAAATTGAAAAAGGGATGAGATTATTAAGAGTTTAGAACTAATCCATCTTATTATATCTTTAGCAAACTTTTAGCTTGATTTCAGTAGAGTTCGACATGAATGAAATCCTGCACTAATAATCATTGATATAGTATGTAAATCATTCATAAGTTAAATTATTTTTGTTTTTATACGATTAAAACTTTTCGAGATAAGACTTATTAAAGTCTTATAGTTAAAAGTTCAAATATTAACTGAATCAAAATTTATATGAATGTATATCTTGATGTATACGTTTTGACGTTTTAGTCACAAAAGTAAGGCTCAGATTAAAAGATGTTCGATTAATCAATGAAGCTAGATGACTAAAACTTAATGCTGAATATCAAGTTTTGGTTTGGGTTTATCAATATTAAGAAGCCCTTTTCATATTTGAAAGTAGAGTAGAGGTTCATCTTGCTGTTAAAGGTTCAATTTTAACTTATTTTTGATGTAGTCTCGAATACGAGATTAATTATCTTAAAATGTTATGAGCTTCTTTGTATAGTCTTTGTATGATTTTTCCCCAATCTTATACACAATTGGCGGCCAAATGAATGATGAATAAATAATTCAATATCTATTAATATGTACATTATTCAACTAGAATTCTATGAAAAGAAAGGATTTTTTCATTTTCTTTGTACAGTTACTTATCTTAAAATTATCAAAACTTATTCCAAATGGATGTATGACTAGAAATGGTCGTGTATAGAATTTGTATTTTAATACACCTAATAAACTACGCCTCAAATTCCCTACGATATACTATGAATATATTGATATTGGTTGGTTTGATTTTTCATCTAAAACATAACGTGATCACGTTTTCTCTTCCTCTTATTGATCATGTAATAAAAGTTTAGCAAAAATATGCAAACGAACAAGTCAAAAATTGCGAAACGCCAAAATCCTTACATAAAAAGCTGACGTGTAGGAAAATTCAATTTTTTTCCACTTCAATCTATTAGATTCATAACATGAGAATTCTTCATATTTATGTAAGTATAACCCATAAGGCAATTAAGATAAAAAACGGATACTAACAAAGTTTGAATGTTTTGATTCAAGTCTAGACTTGCTCAAATTTCGGTGCTTTAAAATGATTGACTCGAATTTTTCAACTAAATTGCAATAAGTTTTATATAACGTCGCAATTCTCTAAAGGTTTGTAAGAAAAATATTGAAAATTGTAGCAAAAATTATTCATCACAAATGTAAATTGAGGATAAGTTGATCAATAGAAACATAATTTTAGTGAAATTAGCGTATGTAAATAACGATTTAGTAGTTCAAAGCTCTATTGTAAGTATTTCAATATTGGTTTGTTTTTTTGTTACGAACTATTGTCTCATTATGTTAAAGAAGTAAATAGTTCTATACTGCATAGTAGCCAAAACTCTCTCGAAGCGTCACATAAGATGTGACACTTATATAAAATTCTGTGTCACTTAATAAATATATATTAATATTTATTTATAAATTAAAAATTGTTTAAAATAGAGTTATGAACGAGTCAAGTTTTTACCTAAATCGGTATCTTCGCAATGAATGTTGAGCCAAACAAGACTCTACTCTAAATTGAAATGCATTTATAAAAATAAATTTACTTCGAAGTCAAAATTGTGCAAACTATTGATCCTAAGATGTACTTTTTCACTTCGAGTTAGTAATTTCGTAAAATAACATCAGGGTAGGAAAATTTGCTTTAGAAAAGTCTTATTTAAACTTATTCACATGAAAATCGTGCATAACATTTGATTATGCTCAAAATAAGTTCAATCATTAGGGTGACCATCCGTCTAGTTTCTGACTGGATGTGACCAAATTTTGGTTAGAGATCTAACAGTTTCATTTTTCTAATAATTCTAAACTAGGCAAAAGTGTCCATTTGCTCAATTAAAAGAATACTTTCAACAAAATAGAGGTAAGCCACTAATAAGTTGCTAAAATTAGTGAGTCTAAAATCTAATAAACAATATATATACCAGTTTGCACGCAAATGAATTATGCTTTTAGTGAAAATTTTTGTAATAATACCACTTTGGAAACTTGTGTTCAGATTTTAGTATGGTAAAGGATGGTTACCCTACCGAGCACTAATGCATTTATTCATGAATAAAATATCGACGAACAGCTATGTGTATCAGTTAAATAATCTAAATAACTTCATATTAAAATTTGATCTGAAAAATTTGTCAGAAATGCATCTTTTACTCTGAACTACTGTGATGACTGACGATTTCGACGACCAAAAAAGCACTAAAAGCTTTGAAATTATTTCACTCTTCCATATCAATAGCGCATTAAAAATGTAGTATCCAATTGTGTGCAATTCTGAAAAATGCCGTCAAATGTCATATGTAGTCGTTGAATATGTCAACTATGGATTTATAAGTTTAATAAAAAAAATACTTTAGAATAGAATAGAAGAGAACATAACAAACACAGTCATGCGAATGAAAATAAACTAAGAATTAATATTTTTCTTTGAGCCTAGATTTCAATTTGCCGCTATATATCACTTATAACTTTTTTCTGAACATATTCATAATCTTATTTTTTGCAATCAATTCTAAGCTCAATCTTGTTTTTGCACCAAAGTTTTGACCTCTTTTTTAAAATCTTATTTTGTATCACTTTATACTTAATCTGCGTTATTCCACGTAACAATAGAGTAACTATATTCTCGTTTACTCCCTCTTCGTTGATTAGTAACAGGACAAATCTATTTGTTGTATTCAAAGTTAACTTTTTCACCAGGTTTTAGAACATAATATTAAAGAATAACATAATTTTAGAGAAATATAATCTTTTAAGTAAATGAAAATTTAGACTAAGTTTTTCTCTAAAATAATGTAACACAACTGAAGGTATTAGAAATTAGACTCTGATAAGCTTATTTTTATCAAAACCTATAACCTTTGACGAGAATGATTGCTAAAATTTCAATTTTCTAGCAAATAAATTAGAAGTTTTCAAGTCATTAATGCGTTGGTAATAATATCCTATAGTGAACATTTTTTTCTTAAAGTATTACAGCGAACAAACTCTATTCTTAATCGAAATTAAATATTTATGAATTAGTTATCAGACAAATAAGATTAACATAGTATTTGCACGAATAATAAGATTTCAGTCTTAATACTTTCGTTTATATTCTTTCAACAGTGAGTACAGTCAGGCGCAAAATTCCCTTATATCTGATTTTTAAACATAATATTATTTACAATATAAAACATTTACAAAACTGTTTTGATAACAATATTCACGTCTCTCACCCGATCTCATTTGTATGTAATGATTAGGTAATCACTATTTGTTTTAATGTTATAACTTATGAAAATAAATGACAAACACTTGTATATCTGATTGTATAGAGAATGTTGGAATGTGCAAATGTTTTTCTTTTAATAATGTGATTAGTACTTTTCAGTCAGGTCACAATTCTATTCATTCACTATAATAAGAGACTTAATTAGGATTTCATAGATTAAAGAGAAACAGATTCAATTGGCTAATTGTTAATAATTCATTTTGATGAATACTAAGAATTTGAGGACTAAATCAGTTTGGATCAAATTGTATTTTATAACTGGTGCAAACTACAAAAGTCAATCTAAAGAAATCATTTATTCTTTATTATTCTCAAGCGACAAGTTTTAGGACTGATCTGTTTTTTTATTATACTAAAATAGTATAATTAGAAAAGTGTTGATTAGTTCAATTTAATTAAGAATAAGTTTAAGTCGATTTGACTTCTACTCTATCTCACAGCTGTAAACAAAAGAATTTGCTAACAATTCTCACATCCTTTCTGTTAAAAGTTGAAACATATTCACAGAATTTGATTGAACGCGTATCTTATTCGGCCCACATCGCGTTATTTTCTAATCAAGTTAGCAACAGAATAGAATGGCTTCAAAGTTTAAATTGATTCTAAGAATAGGCAATAGGAACACAGTGCTAACGAACAATGGATCTGTACGCAAAGTTAGTGTAAAATACATTACTTAAGCAAAAGTCTACGGCTGCCAAGTCGTCTTAAGTTAAAGGCCGTGGAAAAAGTGTCAAATAGGGGGGTGAGCACTCATTTTTACAAGAAAGTATCAGATTCCGCAAACAAAACATTCCTTAAGTCAGACTATTCTTTCTGCAAATCTTAAAAACAATACCTAAGCACTAACGAATGGTAAGAGATATTTCGATTTAAGTTGATACTTTTTATAAGAAAATATTTGATCAGACACTGTTTGAGTACTTCTTTCTATATTTTACAAGAGAAATTCGATAAATAGTTAGAAATTGGTTACTTTGTTTGCATATTTGAAAGATTTTCTCAAAATGACGAAAATAAGGTGACACCTCATCACAGCCCAGGAGGTGGTGCAAAATGTTTGATTTCGTAACTTTGTCGCTCAGTCTGGGAGGTCTGGCAACTGTACAAAAAATTGCACCATTGCTTTGAACTATTGATATTTGTTTGAAAATTGCTAATAAATCAATTATTTATTTAATTGAACTTTAATATTGAATTTTTCAGATGAAATCTCCGTTGAAAATGATGCTCTTCTAATATTTATGAGAAATTTAGTCCAACTAAGCAGTTGAACCACTTAATTTTGATCAAGATGACTAATATAAGGTGATAGTCACTAGATTATCAAAAGTTCCTCGCTAAGGATAAGTAATAGAACATATCAGATAATGTAATAAACCAGTTAATGACAATATCGCTCTCAAAATAGGACATAGCCTTCGATGTTCAGTCACTCATCAACTTATTGAATTGATTGAGTTAAAGGGAATTAAGTTGTTTAGTCTTTGAGAAAATATGAATGGAATGTTTTGCCCAATCCATTCGTTCTTAATCCTGTAAAAGCTTACCTTGCGCTAAATTTCACGTACAAAATGAAAATTACCAAATTCATTATAAATTTGAGTTATTTTGTAATCCAGTTGATGGAAAAATTAAATTTGAATGACTTGTAATGAATTTGCAATCTCATCAAACATATAAAATGCAATATCTATTAACCTAAACCTAAGACCTTTAGGTTTCGAACGAATCGAAAATTAAATTATATTCCTGAACAAATTTAATTGAGAAAAAAATATTTTCGACCTAACACTAACATCAACTGTTTATTATTGGTGTGAATATTAGCGTAATTAAAATAAATTAATGGATAAATGGTTTAACATTATTTTAAGCGAATGTTGCATAAAATTAATCTATTGTTCTGTACAAAAGTTAATTAAAAATCGCTCTCAAATCAATAGTGTTTTAGACCGATAACAGATAATTATGTTTGTATTAAACAATTTTAGCGCATTTTTTTAATTACAACCCGCTTACATGATGTGATGTCTCATATTTGTGCCCCCGAAATGTCACTTCACATACATTACACTAACACTAAATGTAAACTGAATGTTAAGCCGATTAATTCCTTATATGATTTGACGATCAAGAGCTTGACTCACGCTATGAGAAAGTCAGTGGCGTTTTGTATGATCGCGAACAAGAGAAAGATTTGGATCACTGCATTCATTTATTACTTATACGTATTTATATCCTATACTGACCTGAATAGCAAATAAAAACAAAAAAAACAAATCTGTGAATCGGTCAACTATTATACAACTGACCAACGTAGTAATTAAGTTTCGCCTAATTAACAAATATTCTTAAGTTTTGTCTAATTAATGAATATTGGAGAACACCGTAACTCAATAGTTGTTTCAACTGAAGCAAAGTCAAAGCGATAGAACACACTTTTTCATAGAAAAAAAAAGACATTTCTGTGAGCAGTCGAGTGACTACAAGTGAGTATTTAATTTCCGACTATCATCAATAGCTTTACCAAAAAAGATCATATGGTCATAATAGGCATCTTTTTCACTATAAGAATAACATCGTATCACCAAAAGTGATATCAAAATGAGCAACAAATACAAGTGAAAGATAAATAAGTTTTTACACATTTAGACTTCTTTCCTGTATTAAGATTTTCTCATATTTAGTCAGTGATGTGATACCGAATTGACAGTAATTATGTTATCATTTGCTGTCTTCAAATGTCTCCTCTCTCTCTCTCTCTCTCTCTCTCTCTCTCTGTCCTCTTATCGCTAATTCTTTTCTCGTAATTTCAATCTGTGGTTTGGCTTGAAGGCAAAAACACGAAAACGGAATTGATGGATATTTATCTTATTCTTATGTCTTTTTTCGATCTATGTTTTAGCGAGTTTTCAGTTTAGTATATAAAACAAGAAATTATATCTTTATTTTATGTTTGATTTGAAGGAGACGTAAACAATTGTTGAAGTTTTCATTCTTTCAGTCAATATAGTCTTTATAACGAAAATCTGTTGTCATTCTGAAAAATTGAATCAAGTTTAGCTTGCAAATCTTCATATATGAGGCTTGGGGTGATTTTTCAAACCCATAAAGTGTTTTCTATTTATAATTCGTAATAAATTTGAATCCATTAGCGATCAAATGCAGAGGAGGTATGCATTGGTTCTGAATGAAGAAAAATAATAAGTTTGAAAAAATTCAATAAAGCGAATGAGATTTCTTTTATTTCACTTATGTTAATCTACTGAAAAATCACGAAAAGTTTTACATTTTTGTTTATCTTTCGACATAATACACATCATAAGAGAGACAACAGGAAAGAATACGAAAATCCACTATTACTTTAAGTTTTTGAGGATATAAAACATTTGTTTGTTATCTATACATAAAAACTGATTCCCGGGCGAATCGTCAGACGATTCCTTAAAACTCGACAGCCCAAACTGTATTTGCCCAAAATATGTACTTCGAATCAAAAATTTATAATTTTGATTGGAATCTCATGAGTTATACTAAATAAATATTATGATTAGGCGGTCGATAGAATAAATTTATTTATTTAAACCCAATTGAGAGAAATATTTTGTGCTTATCTAGTAAAAGGTTGCAATAAATCCTACACTATATGTAAAATTATGCAAAAAACTAAATAAAGAGGAAGATAAATCTGAAAAATTAGTTGTAATTATGATCTTATATTGAAAAGACAAAAGCCAAGTGAACTATGTTTGTCGTCATAAACTCATTGAATGAAAGAAGCAATTCATTAGAAATGCGTTGTAATCGAGGCAGAAAGTTTTCCTTCTGTAGATTAATCTTAACTAGAATTCGTTATCTACGAGTTATTCTGTAATTCAATCAGAGTTAGTAGTATTACATATATTTTCACTATTATTGCAAAGTTTTGTGAAAGAATAAAACAATAACTTATTTGTAAATAAGTTAAGAATAACCCAAAAGTAGTAAAATATTTATTGCGGAACCGTAAATCTTTTGTTACTCAAATACTTGATTATTATATGAAAACTATTCAAACTGTGCATTTAGTGACATAAAAATTGAAATGACAACAATTTCTTTGTTGTCCTAATGCAGAGCATTTCAATGATGCCGTTGTAATCAACACTTTTATAGTGTTGTTGAAGTGCACTTCACCAGTCAATTTCTATTTATTGTTTCAATTCTAGAGGACACAGACCAACGTCATTTATTAAAATACGAGACACTAAATCAATTTCATGAATCACTTGATTGAGAGAAATACTACAAATATCTCTTTTATTGATTTGCGAATAGCTTAGATTCGGCAATAGAATTGCGAAAGTCGATCAAATGCTCCATTTTCAATTTGTTTGTAAATTTCAAATTCAACCTTTTCCATTTTAGAAATCAATCTTTTTTGATTTCCTTTGTATTTAGAGTTTAAATTATGATAAGGCTCATAATTTTTAAATATGTCATCGTCTAACTTACTGTAATTTTATAAATATCCAACAATTAGATATGTTAAATACTAAATATAGAAATATTTAGTCTCCTAATTGAAAGTTTCTTACAAAAAATTGTTCGCGAAATACAAAGTGTAATTGAATAATTATATTCCTATTTGAAATTTAAATAAAATTTCAAGATTTTCTCTAGAATATACTAAAATTTTAATTTTAAATGAGCCCACATCAGAAGGATACACGAGTTGAATTATAGTACACTGAAATAATGCGCCTTCAACAATCAAATTACTAGTTCTTCATCAATTTTCTTCTTCTTTACAGTTTGTTATCTTCAATCTAGAAACAAAAGTAGTGCGCATTTAACAACTAAATAATTTAAAAGAGGAAATAATTCATATTTTTTCTCTAAACTTTGATAATCATAAAGAATAATTTGTAAATTACAAATTGTAATTATAAGAAACCACAATGAGTTTACTATTGAGACTCTGCTCATAGCTGAAGGAAATCTATTCTTAACATCAAAGCCAAACTGACATTTTAAATCTAAACATTTGAAAAATTTTCTCTTACTCTTATTTTGGAGTAAAGATAGACTACTTTTAAAAGAATGGTAAAATGTTTACAATTTTGTTTCTTAAATTGAAGTATTTTGAAGATTACTGCAAACAAGTTTCATCTCTTAGAGAGTTTTACTCTTAGCCCAATTCCTAAACCAAAATTCAGTGTAAATGGATTTTTGAGCAGTATATAAGCTAAAGCATCGATACAAATATCGACAAATATAGTGCTGAAATGAAAAATTCCTGGCTTTATACGATGATATTTGAAAAAATTCTATACCACCGAAAACTCGCCACAATCACAATATAACAAAACTATTATATTTGTGTGTTAGATAAGTTCTTAATTTCACTTTCATATCCAGTTCCACTGTATTAAAGTTATTTATTGGAAGAGTTTGCCGTATTTATAGAGATATAGAATCTGAAACCTTAATTTTTTCACTTTGACTCATGTATATCGACAATGAGCTCTACATTTCAAATTTAGATCTAAACTATTTTTCAGTTATCCACTCACTTAGAAAGTGATGGCAAAATGATTGAGCATTTCTCTTATTAGTTGAATAGTATATAAAAGTAGAGATAACTAAAATTGAGCTCAACATTGTTTTGGTTGAACATAACATATGAGTGATTGTAACATAACAACACAACTAGTAATAACTTGTATATTAAAAGTTATGAATCGTTAAGTAAATGTTGGTTTTCTCATTCCCTCGCATTTCCTCTCAATCTATTCGGGCAAAAATAACGATTTTTATGCCATGTATTCATTTCGAAATCATAAATAATAGAGAAGTGATGTCAGTGTATATAAGAGATGAACAAAGTATTGCACTTAATATAAACTGATAATAATAATAGACGTTTTACATTAAATATACCAACAATTGAACATTTCGATCAATATTCGCATTAAAGTAACAGAATTTCAGTCTCCAAGTAATTAGTATTTCATATATTTTTACTATTTAAGTTGTTGTTCGTTGTCGAAAACTTTTCACTCAGAGTACTTTTAAAGTAAAAATTTTGGCTAACAATTTAGTACCTATGGAAAAAGCAGATCATTTGACAAGCGATTGCACAACTACTATTGAAGAAAACTAACGCACTCGTCTTTGTACTTGATCTTTTCAAAACTGATAACAATGTTATGCATTACTCTTACATGAAATCTAAGCTAAAATCTAATGTATTACAACATTTGTAAAGAAGTGTTTGGTTTTTTGGGAGTTGTTTTTTATTTTCATACTTGTTTCATCATATTATACTATCAAATCCGAATATCCATTACTAGATCATCTCAAACTATTCGTTCGAAGGCAGTATTCGGGAGCTAGATAGAAAAATAAATTCAGGTCGCTATTGAATTATTCCACTTTGATTTACATCAAATGATTACAAACTCAAAAATTTGACAGAGTATCAGCTCGAGATTGGAGTTTCAGTGTAATTTTAATAAATCTTCGTTTGAATGTAAACAAAGAATAAATATTTAACTCAAAATACTCAGAAAAGTGGAGTAAAATATTCATGAAGAATAAAAAGAAAACTTAATACTTTCGTAAAATTGAATCTTTGCTCAATAGAAATGGACAATTGATTTTAGGGATAACAAAATTTAGAGAAATATTCTTGAGATCAACAGAAAAATACATCACAAACAAACTAAATCAGAATTAACCTCAAGATTAAAGTAATAAATATTGGTTTGGGTTAGTTAAAATAGATTACTTCTGGAATATAATTGAAGCAAGCTACGTTCCAAATGAGATTGTCGAGTAGTTATAAGAGAATGAGAAAACAGATTACCTTCTAAAGTCAGGTATTCTCAAGACTTAAAACTTGAACAGTTGAAATCTTTTTCAACTCATTTAATTAATTAGCGCAATGGTAATTAGAAAACGCAACTTAGTTTCAATCAATCCTAATTAAAAATTGATTTTGGTTCGTATAAGCTGATTGTTATTTTGAATTATTATCTTCAAAGGTAAAGGAAAGTAATGGAAGTGATGGAAAGTGAAGGAAGTAATGTAAAATAATGGCTAATTAATATGAGTGCGAGAATCGATTGCGTGGGTTTTCAGATCAAAGCATTATTTATAGATAACCAATATATAAGCAATATTTAGTTAAACCGATTTAGAATCATCTCTCAGAACAAATATAAGATGTAATCCATTAAATATATGGGCAAAAAATAAGAGCCAAATACGTCATCCATTAGGCAATTATCTTTACAGCAAACTTTCTATAGAATAAGAGAAGTTCAAAAAATCATTCACGACTTAAATCACAATTAGATTCATGTCTTCCGTCCCGAATACGCCCAAAAGTGTTCTGACTGTCCAATTGACTAATGCTGTTGAACGGCGCAGCTCTTAATAAGGCGCCGTTGGATCTCATCCTCCGCTATCATATCTTTGCTCCAAAGGGGAAAAGCAGAATCTACTAACAGAACCCACTCTAATACATTTTTCGTGTAGCTGTATCTGTATATAAATATTGAAATCAAGATTAAGGCCGGTCTTTAGCTCTTGTTCTCTCAGTAAATCCGATCGCAACAACTTTCCAACCAAAGTAAGTGAGACTCAAATATTCATCAACTTTTCACCGATAGAACTGAAAGGATTTTTATTCTAATTTTTACCAACTAATAATTTGTAAGTTTTTAGTAATTATTTGATTTTATGTTAATTTCTTTCATAATCAATACTTTTAGTTAACTAGTTTTTAAATTTATCAAACTGAATAACTTTAGATCTAATAAAAGTGAATTTTATTTTCAAATATAAATTCCCTTACGATTTAAGGTTTTAAGCTTTTATAGGCTCTTCTAATTAAATATTTTTTCAAGTTTTGACCAGTTTCTCTAACTCCTGAACTTAAAATTCTGAGCCAAGCTTATGATTCACTTTTATTTTAAACTAAGCTTGAAGAAGAGCTCGTTTTGTATTCAGTTGAAAAGACAATCTATCTTTACTTTTAGTATTCCCCGAATAATTTGGCTGAACGTTCAAATCAAAATATTAAAAATTTCAAAGCATAGAAGAATGGGTTATTTTGCCTTATCATAACTTTTGTTAAGTCAGTTGTAACTATCGATAAGATTTCGAACTTTTAAGTATTAGTAAAAGATAATTTTAAAATTCGTATGAGCGTTCACCAAGATACTAAATAATGCTGTATGAGAATAACCTCTTCATGTAGCTTTAATATAAGTACTACAGAATAAAATTATAACGTTTTTTATTTAAATCTCCAAATACTGAGACCAAAAGTAGTAGTGTTCTCGATACTGTCGATGTCATTGTGTATTAGATTCAATATTGAGAACATATTTACAAAACAGCAGTATTGAAGCAACAGAATTGAATTAAATTTTGATAAATGATACATTTTTCAATCTATCAAACGCTATCTTAAAATTGGTTTTTGTCATATAAACAAATATTACTCGAAAGATCTTATACACAGATGTTATAATTATTACACAGAATTTTGATGTCTAACCAAAAGTCGAAGTGAAGTTTCTCAAATACTTTAGTTCAATTATAGAACTTATTGCTATTGATTTTATATTTTCTCATAACAAACAATAAGTTTTATACCCTTTAGACTTAAGTAGATAAACCAATTGGTTCCACAATACTCCCAATTCTCAAATGACTTGTTAATGTAATAGAAAATTCAAAATCAATATTACTTTTCTTAGCAATGAATAACTGTCATATTTTTCTTTTATTAAAAACAAGTTGATGATACGCTTATTTTTCTAGTTCTACATATCTTGAGTCCAATTTTCTTAAAGTTCAAAATAAAACACGATAAACATGAAAATGTATGCCTTCCTGTCCAAACAATCGGCAACTCGCATCATCTCTTATACCGTGTTTCAAGTATAAAAATTGAATGCGTACACCCGTTTCAAAAAGTAAGGCAAAGTACAAATATATGCTTTGACGCAAAGTAGATAAAAGCATTACATAAGAGTTTAAGAAACAGCCAATCACTTCTAATTAGTTTTTAATCTCTTAGTTAAAGTAAAATAATGGCTTCTCAGTTCGAGTACATTCTAACTCCTATTCGAGTATACTTTAAAACTACTAATTTGTTATGAATCGAAATTATCTATCAATAGAAACTATCGATAGATGCGTTCTAATTGTTTTCTAACTTTACCAATTCGTCAAATTTGTGGTCTGTAAAGTATAGGATAAAGCTTTACAGATGAGTACCTTTTTTAAAAAGTACTCTTTATTTCTTGAAACGAGCACACATGAGTATCATTAGAAAATAGCAAAAACTTTTTCAATTGCTTTTCAGTCGCAATATTTGCTTTTCTCCATCAAAATTGAAAATACATTCCTTGAAGCTATCAAATTATGATTGTCTGAAACGAGAAAAGCTTACTTGCAATCATTATATCTCGCACTTGATTTGAATAAGACAATTAATTAACGAGTCGAGTATTTTCATTGGGTACTTACAAGCTAGACACGAATAATTATAGGCACTCGTCATACTTCAGTGCCGAGGAACGCATTGTTCAAATAGTAATGGTCCTCAAATCAATTTTTAGTTTTAAATCTAAATTCAATTTCCACTAATACTTATTTATTCCTCTTCAGTTGGTTACGAGATTCAACTTATGAATTCGATTTTTAACTTATTATTGATATGATAAGCTCGCAAACCTGAATGATTCAATTATTAGAGTATTTTTTAATTTAAATATGAAATACTTCGAACAAATTAGGCTTAAACCGATAGTTAGTACTTGTTATGCTTTTGTTTTTTATCATGAACTACAAGAAAGGAAACTATTGTAATAAAAGCAGAGAACGAAACAAAACCAAATTTCAACTTAATCAAAGATATTGGGTCGAAATAGAGAACAGTATAACTAATTGTATTAGTCGTGATGAGTTGTCCTCCGAAAGAAGATATGTTTGCTTTATGTTTGCAAGTTAGGGCTGTAGTAGTCGTCTCGAAATATTAAACTATTTGATTAAAAGCCTTTATCAATATTAAACACCTTATTACGCAAATCAACTCAAACATGTCTTCAATGCCAACGCTGTTGTGGTCAACGGTATGCGTGTTCAGATCACACGAATAGGCAGTGGCGTAAGCATTAGTTAATTTCACTTCTTGATCCCGTATGACTTCCAGGTCTTTTAATTAAGTAGGTTAGGGTCATAGACTACAATCGCTTTTAGGGTCATAGACTATAATCGCTTTTTGAGCTATCGATTGAGTTCAAGTCGTAGTTATACTTAAAGAGAAAAATGAAATACTCTTTATTTGAGAATAAGTGGTCGAACACGAGTCTAGTCATCAATTAATGAGTGTGTAAAATCGAATTGTTCTAATTGTGGTGTATCAAATATTATACTTACATTAAGAAAGACCTGCACGTATGACACTCAAAAAAGGTTGCTGTGATCTACGTTACTGTTGAAGTGTAATTCGAAACTGTGTTTAATCTGGCAAAACATGTCAGACGTTCTATTAATTGAATTAGGGATGCCAACGGCGGACAACTGACGTCAAAGAGACAAACAAGTCATTTATACAAGAATTTGTAAGAAAAATCTTTCTATGTATGTCTTCAGCTAAATAGACCCTTAAAAACTATTGAGATTACATGAACAATAGGATAAAATATTAGTGATATTCTCAGTGTGTAATTATCTGAACGAAAGATATGAACATATACTCATTGAATAAGTTACAGAGCTAAGCTAACAAAATAATAGAAAAGAAATAAAAAATAAGTAGTCATTTTTCACAGGCAAATTTGGGGGGAAATCGAGATTAAATGAGTAATTTATGCTCTATTTTCACATTGGACCAAACATTTTTCGGAACTGTTAATTACGTGCTGACTAAAGGGCTACGCTGTGAAGTGTAATTAGCGGATACGTAAAGTATATCTTCATTTGTATCTTTACTTTACGCATCATATGTCTTATTAATAATGTACTTAAATTAAACGTCACTAACTTCTAAAGGATGAGAAAAAGAGCTGTTCAACGACTTTCATAAACCCAATTAGATGAAACCTTATTTATCAATTTCATTTTTAATAACTGCTTACTTTTTATTGTAATTGAGTTTTCGTAACTTTTTAGTATTTCAAAATTTTCTGCATTCAATTTCACGCGTTAAGTTATGGCTCTATTCATTACTTAATTTCTGTGTTGATTTTGAAATATTTAAAAAGTCTCATTTTGCAGCAGTTGAAAGTTTATAAATAACGCGAATTTCTTGGTTTTATGAAAATAAACTGAGTGTAAAAATCTCTGAAATTTTGGCCTAAAGACAAATTAGCGAAAGAGATTGCCAGATAGTAAGCTGAGAAAACCTATAGATTAAGTCTAATTAATAGACTAATTTTGTTGTTTAGGAGTTAGTAGTATCTGTACTGCGTACAAACAAAACCATCTCTGACTTATCTAACTGCTCATTGTTTAAATTTGATTTACAGGTGACTCACACCACACGCAACTAATCCTATACAAAATGGCAAAATTTGTATCAAACGGCAGTTCAAGCAGCAGAAGAATAATTGCACTCACATTAATTGGAATTTGTGTTATGGCCACAATCTCATTAGCTTCGGCCCGATATCTACCGACTAGAAGTGACGAATCGAGACGTGAACGCATAAAAGAAGTTCTGCGTTTGGTAATCGAATTCATTTCAAATTATTAAATATTAAAACTTATTTCATTTTCTTAAGTTTGATATTATATTATTTGATACATATTTGAATCTAAGTGGTTTGAGGATTAATTGACACACTTTAAGAATAATATAAACTGTATGGACAATGAATTAGATATAGCAAAACATATAAATCATTTCTACGACTTATACTTTAGACGACATAATTCATAAGAAAAGCTTCACTAATAGAATAAGTCATAACTTAATCCAAGGGCTACTTAGGGATGAAATAAAAAGAAAAACATAGCTTAATGACTAGGACAACAAATCTATCATTTTGTGATTGCAATATTGATGATAGTAATGTTATATGTCTTTACATCTTATGGTAATCCTGTATTAAGATCGAGCAAGTATTCATTCCAAATCAAATGAAGAAACCAATAATAATCAATATGATTTAGTGAATAGAAGAAAAGCCGTAAACTTATTAAGTATTTTATGCGGTATCAAGTTAAGAATACTTCTCCAGATTACACTAAATGCAATCTCAAAATAATTGATTTGTCGGCTTCAAGCAATACGTGCTATCGAAGGCCTGCTTCTTTCGCTGCACTAAAATTTTTTATTTCAAACAACTTAGAGTACAATATCTTAATTGTTTAATGCTTGCTCAATTCTAACCAATATCTTAAAAATTTGATTACGAATCCACTTTATAACAAAAAAGGATTGCAGGCGAAGGTTAATGCATGTGAGACACGTTTCACATGAAAGATGATCTCTCTTGGTCAAAAGAATCCGAAATTTCGAATGTAATAGAACTGAATTTAATTTTCGATACATAAATCCTAAAGAAGTATATCTAGCGATATAGCCTGTAGGAGTGATCGGCAACCCAATTGACGTGAGCCACATATAAATCATTTTGTTATATCTTCTGAATTGCAATCATAATGCAATTAATGGCAAACTTATAGGCAATTAATCGAAAACTTCTTATACAAGTAAACATGTGGTTCAATACAGTAATGTTTCCTTTGATTCGAACAAGAACAATTGATAAGAAGAAGCAATTAATTGGTTTGATTCGATTACTATATAAGATTCCGAAAAGAACAATTCTTTCTTTATATAACTTGAGAAAATAACGCAGGATTACCTTATTTTTCTAGACCCAAAAGCATTACTATAATTAAGGAGTTAGTTCTCAATTATTGTCATATTTAGTCAGAGTACATATTCGAGGCTAAATCGAAAGATTATAATTGAAATGAGACTGATCTCGAGTGAACTATTCATTTGATATTGAAATTTTCTAAAATTTAAATTTAAATTTATTCAAATTGAATCAACTTTGAAAGCCCTATCCAATAGAGTAACACAAACATGAATTTGATATTTTTGATAAAGTATTCATATTAATGGAAACGTGTGGTCTGGGAATTCAATTCTGATTTTACCGTAACTATTGTTGTAATGATCATATTTAATATATTACTCAAACAAGTGTTTGAGATCCGGTTGTAGGCAGAGTTTACTTAGAATATAAATGATGTATTATAAAATCAAATGCAGTCTATATTTTTATATTTTCTCAATGTTTAACTTTTTAAACTACGCTAAAGTAACTTATTTAAAACTTTTGAATAGATGGTAATAGAATAGAACCCCTATAATAAATTTTCGACATTGTTTCCGATTTTGCGACAGACTTATCAATTTTTATGAGATTCAATAGACTTATTGTGAGCTGAACTCAATCTCGAGTAATCTTTTCTCAATGAAAACTTAATGAAGAATTAACTTTAGGATCAAATCATCAACTCTTAATTAATACGCTGGAGAATCCGTAAAAGCATCGCAAAAGTAAGCTGTTTCATCTATTCTTTTAACCTTTACTTCGAAGATTAAGTAATGTGAGAGCAATTAGAATCCACTTATTTCAAGATAAGCAACTTGTTTTCTGTTGACGTTTCCAACTCTGGTTTTGACAACAATTTCAAGAACAAACTTAACAGTAGCTTAACCAATATATTATTTGCCTTTTTAAGTACTAAAATTTTACTTAATGGATGGGAATAGTATTTACACAGATATGAAGAGAATGTCAGAAACATAAACATAGAGTAAACTTTTGTATTTATCATTTCAAAAGAAAGTTGAATGATAAACATAAAACTAAGTTAACCAAACTCAAGTAAGTTAAATGATTTTAGATTCCGATCACGGTGTTGCATATTGCAAACATTCATTAAGTTAACTCAAACGTGTGAAACTTGTCGAAATATATGACTATTTTAAACAAGTAGATTGTTTTCCGGGAAGCACTTTACATTTTAAACATTTTATTATTGCTTATCATAGACTTATAAAAAACAAAAATTTCAATTTTGAGTCTTTTGGCTTTTGTTTGCCGTCATATCTTTCAAGAATTATGTAAAAGGCATTAATATTTGAGCTATTATATTGAAGTTTTCTCCATAAATGTACATTAATCTTAATCCTTCTAAAAATAATATACTAAATTTTACATTTTTCTTCAAATCAATTCAGATAAACTCTTCAAATAAGTAAAATTTGAGATGTTTGACCATATTTTTGAATAAAAAGCTTATGAAAAGTAATAATACATGAAATTTAAAAATTTCGAAGTTCAAACACGTAAAGAATATTTTGACAAAACTGAATGGTATAACATATAAGTTATACTATAATATTGTTATGTGCGAAAAGTCAAGTTTTAAAAATGTCTTATTTCACCAAAAGTTCAAACGTATGCGAATTTTTTTAACATTGAGTTCTTCTTAGAAAGACTCTTCGTTATACAATAAAGGCTGAAGCTTTTCATATGTATTTTCGTATCATCCATACTTTGATAATACACAATATACTATATAAGTATATAGAAAAGACGCGCTGACAAACTTACTATGTTATCGTGTGTAAGGTAGTATCTTTTCCAAATACAACTATGCGGGTGAAAAGGGAGGCCTAAAATAACTATTAATATTGATTTGCCATTAATCCAGTTAAAATTAAAATGATAATTTTTTACATTAGTTATTGGACTTGCCGTCTGCAGCTAATGATGATTACGGTTCTGTCAGAGCCTATGAATATCAAGCTGGTGGTGGATCTAATATTGCGAAGAGAGATGTTACTTCTCCTTTGAATGGTATTCATCACAACAATTGAATTTATTCAATATAAATATGGAAGCAATCAATTCAAAAACTTAAATGACATAATTATCTCATTCTATTGATTTGTCTCATTGAATAGAAATGAAATAAAAAATAACAAAAAAATTAGTTCTTTAGTTCTAGTAATTACTTATGTTTTGTTATAATTGATTTAAATTTTTAAAATGAAATGACGATGAAATGAAGTTCTAATTTTGAATAATTGTTTCTGAAATTGTTCAATAAAAGACTGATGAAGCATCTTACAGAATCAAACTAATGTTGCTTTAAGACAACCTATTTATATATTATAAAATTTGATTGTAAGTTCAGTTTAACGTTTGTTCGTCATAACTATATCGATATATCAATTGTTTTAACATTCAGAATATTGTGACAGCATTTCAATTAATGCAAATATTATTGTTATTATTATTATTACTAACATGTTCTAAAGATAATTTGTGTTATATGATCAAAATACCTTCTATTATTTGCTATCAATGATCAGATACTGTAATTAAATATTCTTCTTATTAGATTACTTAATAATAAAATGCAACCGGCAGTCAATCCAATTTCGTTTCATTTTCAACCGAGGCGTCAATTTTCTAAAGCAATCTTCAGTTCAACAAATGCCTCACATCACAAGCTTTAAAGAGAGGGCAATATTTTCAAACAATATGTACTATTGTCAATCAAATACTGGCATTGAACCCGTTTTTTCAACAAAAACCAAATCATAAAAGCATAAAATTCCTAATTACTTCAAATATCCAATTATTACAATTGAAAACACACTAATTGTTCGTCATCTCTGTCAATCAATTTGAATTTTAGTTCAAATATTACGAAACCGACAGAATCTTCAGCTTTGATCAAATCTAGTTTTCTGTTAGCATAACTTCGAGGTATAATTTTTCAACTTAAGACAAGATAACAATTTATTGCAATTAAAACAAGCAGAAAAATTTGAACGAAGTTGTCTTAAGAATCACATCCTAAATCTACATTTGGATATGTTTGAAAAGAAGTTATTTTATAGACAGAGATGAATGTGTCATTAATTTAGAAAGTAAACTCTATGACATGAGATCAAATCTTTTCTTAGAAGATCAGTACAGATCGAAACAAATTCACTCATTAGTCACTTGAAGGCTAATAAATATCCACTATTTATGACTTAACCCTAAATTATGTGTTCTCAGTTTAAATTATCAGTTTCTGAGAAATGTTTAGAGGAAAAAGAGTAAAAATGATTATTTCAAAATGCATCTAAATTATGAGAGAATGACTAAAATTTCGATAATTCATCGTGACTATCAAAACGTATATGAAATCAAGTTTTGCAAACATTATAGAAACGGTAAGTGACACTAAACTAAACTACTTTATAAATAAAGCCCACCTTTTTTCACAAGTTTAGGGGGAGTTTTGTCAATGTGGAGAGAAAAGAGGAGGAACGAACAATTTGAACTTCTAAAAACAGTCCTGTACGCGATCCAACATAATAATACTGTGTCTCAATAGCATCAGAGATAACTTTCTGAGAAACTGTTCCAAGTCAACTGATTCCGTCTGTTTTGCCGGCACTAAATATTTATGATTTTCTTCTTTTATTTATTTGAAACAAAACAAATGAATAATCAATTTTGTCGAGTTATATAATAGTTACGAAAGTATGAAAACGCATTTTTCTAGCAATGGTTTAAGTGAATCGACAGTACAATCAACTTTTTCAATGTCAATCATTATTACATTTTTTGATGCATAAACTAAACGCTTCATTAGTCAATGTAATTAAATATTATTTGTATTTCGTTTTCTGCGAAAATTATGATTTTGTTTCAAACTTTTGTATCGTTTTTGGTTTTGTTGATTGAATTTTTGCTCAGCCATAGCTTAAGGAATGAAGGTATGAATTACTAGTATTTTATGCTTTTTAGTTATAAGTTTTAGTTATATGTTGACAAAATTGAAATAGAAACGCATAAATATAGGAAATGCACACTTTTTCTAATCTTATGTCAATTAGAAAATGCATTATGTTCGCAATAAACTTAATAAATTTGATAGAATTGATGAGAAAAGCAAAACTTTCAACTAATACAGCAATCAATCAATTGATAGAAAAACTTTTCTCAACTATTATTTCTTTGACGTCTTAATCATAATTGTTAATAAGAAGTTTTCTTTAGTAAGCCTTTAAGATCTCAATCATGTTCCTCTGATGATTCTCCTCTTATTGTTAATTACAGTCCATTGCGAGCCATGTATTTAACTTGCAATCAAAGTTTCTTTAGACGTTTTCGCTTCAATAATATAAAGTATATAAAAATAATTTTATGAATCATCTTTGAACGTCTGAAAGACAATTTTTCTAAAGCATAAAAATATCACAAGACTGATCTATACCTTGTTTAGTAAACTTTGACACCCTCTGAAAAATGAAATTGTTTGAATGTTTGGCTAATTTGTAAGAGAAGAGTTTAAGTGAGATATAATTAATCTGAATCGTTGGTCGTCTTTTAGCAATACTTAGAATTGTAACTCCACAAAAACCAGAAGTTGTTTAGGTTTGTGAGAAAAGTTGAACCGCTTCAGAGAGAGGCTATACAGAAATGTGGCCCCAATTTCTTTTACCACAATTCACATTAATCTCTGTCAAAGTTTATTGATATGACATCGAGAATATATCTTTTTAAACTTTCACCACAGTATTGAAGATACTTTGAAGATTTCAGATTTGATTCACTTGTGATTATTTGAAAAACAGTTTTAGACCTAATCAATTTTCAAAATCATTATTTGACTTATAAGTGCAACAGTCGTGTGATATAAGAGACAAATATTAACTTCAATACGCATCCGGTCTTTAAGTATCTTTATTAGATTATTCATCAATTAAAGAAGCTCTCATCCAATTAATAAACCATAAATTACACATTTAAACTCCATTACTGTTGGTTTACTTTTTTCAATTAGTTATATCACATTAAATAAAAATGTTACTCAAGGAAATTGTTGTCCTTAATCTCATAAATTATAAAATTAGACTAAAGTAATTAATATTTGAATTTCAATTAACTGACCAAGTAGTTAGTAAGATGAAAAGATTGTTGTACTTTCTAAGCATACTGCTTAATCTTTAAGAGAATCAATGAGAAACTCATTTAGAAATAGTCTCATATAAACCAAGTTAGTATCAAATCTAAGACAAAACTCATGTAAGACTTGAAGGCTACACGGCTCTGATTTATTTATTCGCTTTAAATTTGTCCAGTTTAAACTGATGAACAGCAGTTTTTCTAGCATTTTGTAAATTAAATTACTCAGTAAAACTCGCACAAGTGTTTTTTTTCAAACTGGACTTTTAGATCAAATAGATATGATGAATAGAGTGAAGTGTCCCTGAAATATCATGATATGTATCTGAAAAGTGCATTACTGCCTCGTTTACAAGTTGAGAAAGTAACTTGAAAAATTTTCTAAAAATTTTAGTAAACATTAAACAAAAGCTAAACTAAAAGAAAAGTAAAACTAAAAGTATGTTAGCGATGTGTGCGATCAAAACATTAAACGTTTAATTTGACTGATCGTAACTTTTAATACAAACAAGTAATCAATTTGTGTTCTGGTAGATACGATTTCATGCTGTGAGCTGACCACTGGTTCGTGTCGTACCACTTGCAAACAGGTAAACAAATTCATTATGTTATTATTATTTATTCATTTATTAGTATTATTGACGGCGAGTATATGTTTAGTTTATTAGTTCAGATCATGTTTGTTTGCTTCAAATTTTATTTTCGTTTTTAAACCACAAACAATTCATTTTGTTTTCAAGTCTTACTATTCGACACAATAATATATTTTGTTTGAGTCCAATATATTTTATTAGTGTTAGTTTTGTTTGTTTTTCTGTATTCTGATTCATTGTGAAGAACTTAAGGTTTGATGGCATAAGAAATCGTATATAAATTTTATATAATGATCAATAAATTTAGCCATCATTTTGAAGACACTTATCTTAAAAAGTTATACAAACAGGATATAAATGACATGAGGAGAGAATTGGGCTAAACCTACGAGTTCAGAACCACTGTAAAAGTCTGACAGCGTGTGTCCTACAAAGCACTCCAAACCCGAAATGCCTCCAACTGAGTATTTCTCAAAGAGATGACTTCCAACTGAGTCTAAATACTGTTATGAATTTCAGATTATATATAGCAATTTGAAAGAAAGAAAGCCATTCATTTTGAGGACTGGCCACAGTTGACTTGATTTGGCTCAAATTTTCACAACGAAAAAGAGTTAAATGTTGTGGAAATAATTCCAAACCCATTAAAAGACCATGGGTTTAAATTCGTTTTTAAGTGAGACATTACTCTTGACTTATGTCATAATAATAATAAAAAAAATTAATTTTTCAGTATAATTATCATAAAAGTAACCATTAGTTGATACAAAGCTTGACAATCGGGCAAATATAATTTGTTGTGCTGCTTCAAACATTCAAATATATGCTAGATACTTCTACAATTGACTAAAAACTGATTCAAATCTGAGTTTTATTTTGATTTATTTCGTTAATTATGAATTATGACAGAAAGTAAGATGAACATCAATATAACAAAACTTAAACTATGGTTTTTATTGCCTAATAAAACGATGATTAGATCAAATCTATACTATTAAATGGTTAAAACAGAAGTTATTTAAGTGAGACAATCAAATACAAAGTGTAATACCGGTGATAATTGTTGACACTGCTTGTCATGCATGCATTAATTCACTAATAGTTATTATTATAATAACTCACTTTTCAAACAATAGCTACAGAAGATTTTAATGATAATCAAAAAATTAATTTAAAAGATTTTGCTCTCTCTCTCTCTCTCTCTCTCTCTCTCTCTCTCTCCTACCGATCATTTTTTATTTATATTTTTCATCGCTAACTAATAATGAATTTAAAAGTTATAAAGTGTTTTAGGCACGCGATGACAATTTTGGTAGAAATGTTGGGACGTTAAAAAAGCTTCAATACAATAATAAAGGTATAGCTTAATGTAGTTGAGGCAATGACTCCAAAAATGTGACATGACTTTAAATCATCAATAATAAAGTCATTTTTTCTCTATAGTTATTATGTGCTATTATTTTTTTTCAATAGAGACCGCATATTAAACGGCGACTTAAACGTGATCGTTTGACACTTTGTGCAAAGTCGTTAAATCTGATTATTATTAATGAATTTAAGAGGAAATAGTAGTTGCGAGTATGAAAAAAACTTTCGTTTCTTATAACATTTTTTACCTATAAATATATTCCGAACATAGCTTTCACTCACTTTTATCTAATGAATGAAAAAACGTTTAGATATTACTCCAAGCTAATTACATCTTAAGCTCTTTAAGTACTCAAACGTTTTCAGTGGTTTATCATTCGATAGATCTATAAATTGTGAAATCGAAAGTGTTTGTGACAAAATTTAAATTTTTGACGCTAACCTATTTATTTATGTACTGATACGATCAAATAAGTCGCAAACATTATTGAGTGTGAGCTAAAACGATTTGCTTTATTAATTGCATTAACTAATTCAAACTCAATTGGAATTTTTATTTATTTAGACTTAATCTGCGATCTAAATCAATATATTGATTCAATATGAAAGTTGAATATTCCGCAACAAATTTGAAGATGAACACATGACTTGTGGTGTGTTATCAAGTGTGATTTGATCTCTCAGAAACACAGTAGTGAAGCCTGTTCTGACCAAATAAAGTTTTGAAGTATCATTTCTGATTAGCTGGTCATAAATAGGACAAAATCGTATCTGTTTTCAATATTTTTATTTCCAAAAGCAAACTTTCTATTACTTTTGCATGTATTGAGGGCATAAAAGTTAGCTTTAAATTTTAGTTTTTATTTTAAGGCTAATTGAAAAAATATTTCTAGATTAATTAAATGACGCAAACCTAATAATAAAAGCACTCCAAATGAATTTAAATAGTGTTTAATAACATTGAATTTTATAAAATATGTGACTATCAGAAATAAAAATTAAGTAATTGATGATATGTGTTTTGCATTCGTTATCAATCTAGATCCTTGAACATTTAGCGCACAAATGCATGAAAAATAAATTTATTACTTCGAAAGAGTTAGCTTTTCGTTAAGTCAAATCAAATCATCTCGACTTTCTGTTTAATTTTTGGAGCCAGAGCTGTGTTTTTCACTGGCATTCGGTCGAGAGAGAAGGCCTCATAAGTAATATTATTGTGAATATGAGTTTTGTGAGCATATAATTTGGAGTTGTGACAAGTGTACTAAGCGGAAAGATATTGTTTTATAAGGAAAGAGGGCTAACGAAACTTCAACTGTAAGTAAAAAAGCTATTAGGGTAAATGTGTTTTCCTACGATTGCGAAAAAACAAAAACTATATATGCAAATTTCGTCTTTTTTCACTTCTTTATTACCACTGTTGAGTTAAATTGATAGAAATTAAAAGATTACTTAATTAAGTTAATTAATGATATTTGCATATTTGAACTGAAAATACGAGAATAAGAATCATATTTGAGCGTGACTTCAAAATAGTAGTTCAAGCATTCGCTTTCAAAACAAAGAGTTGCGTGTCGGATAACTTCAAATAAAACGCTTCTTTTTGTCTTATATTTCAGTCTAACAAGAATCTGAGTCTATGTCAGTTTCATTTCGCTTAAATGTGTTTTGCGATGAAAAGCTATTTTAAAAATATGACAACCCTTTCATATTTTAAAAGTTGAATGAGTATCAATTTTCTTCTGTCAGAGTTTCAAAGCTTGAAACGAACCATTTAATTTAAAGTAGCATAATCTCACGAACAATTTAAGACGTCACAATTAGCAATCAAATTCAATTATATTTAATGAATCTAATCCGGGGTTTCATTTGAGAAACAGTTTTTAAAATAATATCAATAATTATAAGCCAATCGATTTACACAATAGAAGTTATAAATGTATTTTAGTTTTGAATATATTGTACTCACTATATTTATGTTACTTTTAATTGACCATCTATTAAGTGAAAATTGATGTGCTAATTTAAAAAATATATAACATAGTTTATAACATAATTGATATCTAAACAAGTTGATGACGTTCAGCTTTTGTTGCAAAAAGCTTATATTACGAACAATTTTTACATTGAAGAATAATTGCATAAATTAGTTACTCAGTTTTTCAAGGCTCGAATCGTTTATTTAGTACATTTAAGCTTTTCTTTACAACCATTGTCTGCTATCTAAAAATTGTTTTTGTTTAAGTTTTTCCCTTTGAAGCAGTGAATGTGAAACAGTATAAGAAAAGAAGCATTTCTGTAATTCGATATATGTTTTCTATTTTTCTTTGTCACCACAAGAACTCCCTACTCCTTAACGCACAAAAAGACATGACAAGTATTTTTCAAGTCTCGTTTTCACTCCTATTTAAGTTTCAACTATAACAAAATGTCATTTGCGAGCGTAGAGCCTAACGGATCGGATGTCAGGCTTGAGCTTGAACTGAACTAAAACTAAAACTGAAACTCAAGTAATGATATGAGAATTGGAATACTTCGAAGACTTATTATTTTGGTTGACAATTTAACTGATTTTCATAAAAACCATATGTTTTCATTTATCATTAGATCTGAAATCCTTTTTGAATAACACATAAATGTTAGATGTGAAAGGAATTGACATTAACATAGATCATTTAAAAGATTAAACTATTTTTCTAACTAATTTTGAGACTGATCTCGAGCTTGAACTCTAATGAGACTACGATTTAAAGTCTGTTAACATGAAATAATGCATTAGAAAAGTGTTGTTTTCTGGCGTCATTTCAAGACAAAAGTCACATAAATAGGCAATAAAACAAGAGAGCGTTAAATAACTTTTTCTTATTTAATTTTTAATTGGCTTTTATTTCACTTTTTATTGCCTACTTTAAAGTGAGTGAAAAATCACGTAAAACACATTGTCTGTCATTGATATGAGAGTTTTTGTGTCCTAATTGAAAAATGATATGGAAAGCAGTGGAGATACGCATTACTCTTCGGTCAATACCCTAGGAACGAGTGAAGCTATTTAAATTCACTAGCATTTAACAGTTTTTCACTTAATCACTAAATTTTTTTTTTCAATATACAAAAAAGTGAATTCTCTAGATTTACTTAATTTTTGTGCCAAGCTAAAAGATTTTCTTAAAATTGCCTCAAATGAAAATAAGTTGGCGAATGAGTGTCTCTCAAATTAGCTCTTCTAAATTAGCCAAAACAAAGTCCATGCAATCTGTCATAATTTTAAGGCCAATTGCATTCGATGACAGACGCTGCAAGTGAGGCAAACGAAGTAATTATCTAATCGTTCTGACTAAAACTCTAGAATTTTTCACTTAGTTTTGATCTATATGTTGCACTTAAATCTAAAGCCAATACTTAGAAAGTGTTACTCTAAAGCTTTTATATTTTATACTTTAAACTGATTACCATTGAATGCGACTTAACCCTCTTTATATTGAAACATAGCTTTAGCACATCTCTAATACTTTTGACATGAGTGCTATTTATATGGAGCTCATAATTTCGAGATTTCATGAGTTTAATGTTCCGACCCAAGACCTAAACATGTTTTATGGAAATATATATTCAACCCGTATCCTCGTTCTATGTCATTCTGCTTTTATTCTATACATTCACAAAATTTTCACTCATTTTTCTGTACATTTTTCACTGGATTTAGTTCTCATCAAATCCTCAATTTGAATAATATATTTGAAAAGTTGATCCAATTCTTAACACTTAAAGTGGTTCAGCTTTCGGAATGTTTCGTAAGTTATGTAATGATGTTTTAGGGTTGCGAAGAAAGCTCTGTCTCTCTTCAAATTGAAATTATGTTTGCTCATGAAATATTAGTTTCTATATTTAAAATTTTTGACTCATTTTGTGTAAATCAAGAAAGATATATCAATAAAATGTTTGAAACGTTTATCATTTTAATGAACCTGAAAGTAAGCTAAAAAGTTTTAGACAAATTGCCAAATTATGAATCAAAATTAGTTAATGATTAGAATGAGTAGCAAATGAGTAGAAGCTCAAGTAAATAAGCAAATACTGTAATTATAAGTAGTTATTCATTGAATATCATAGAATTGCAACGTATAATAAAATGTCTTCAAAGTTAATGTTTGCAAAATTCATATTAAACTTAACTTTTATTCTTATAAGTAAAGTTTGTAAGCTAAGAAAAGAAAAGCATAATTTCAAAATAAAACTGTACTGAAAGTACTGTATTTCAATAACTGAATTAAGAGTAATTCAATAAATTTTTATGTGGAGGTACAGGTTTTATTGAAAAGTCAGTTTTTATAGCGATGCATTTGAAATCGTAAAATGCATTTGAGACTAAGAGAGTGCTTCGCTTAAAATTAATGTATGATTTACTAGATTTGGAGAAGGAGTACCTATTTTCTAAATTGTTACTTGTACCGTAGTATAATGAGTAGAGTACTATTCGTTCAAACAATATAGACAATATATCGGATGTTCGCTATAAAACATGCTGCACAACTTTCCAAAATCATTTTTTGCTTCAATCATTTTGATAAAAAATGAATAAAGAAATATGAGCGGTAGAGTCTGATTGACAACTTTTTGTTATTAATAATCATCGATAAGGGGTATAAAAACAAAATTAGTGTTTGGTTATGGTCAGGTTGTTTATATTATTAGTAGATATTTAACTTCTAGAAATAATCTCCTTATTTAAGCATAATTTCTGTAAAATGACTCATAAGAGATAAAATGAATGAAAGGGGACATTAAGATTTGTAAAGTTAGTTCATGAGTGAATGCAGATGTAGAGTTGTTAGAATATGGCTTGCTATTCAGCTACAAATAAAGTATTAATAGTTCTTTTTACAGAGAACGCCTCATATAAAGCATATACCTTGACGTATAGTAGACAAAGTGTTTCAAAAACAGCTTATCAAACATTGCGGAAGATCAATCCTTTTACCAATTATCCCAAGTCTATCTAATGAAAATCTAGTTAATATTTAATCAGTCTAGATAAAGTAATGAACTTTGAGTTAATTACATTTCACTTTGAAGTATAGACATAAAGTTTAAGGTAAGAACTTCTGGAATCAAATTTTTTGGTTCAACAAATTATAATATATTGAAAATAAAAATACTGAGTTAATTTAGTAGTGTTTTAAAGGCGTTCAATTATGGTTGATGATCTATTAATTTGTGATCAACTCGAAATTATTAATCTATTGAACTGATTGATAGTTGAGTTCTAACTCTCTATTTAAACTTTAATTTTGGGTCAAACTTGTAAAGTCTGTAAAGAATATTGCTTCACTGATACAGTATATGTTTGAAGTATATTTTCTATACGAATACTATATTATTTGAGAGAATGATACAGTTTAACAATATATCTTTACTTTGTTCATTATTTTCCTACACATCAGAGTTTGTTTTCTGTCCGTTTCACCCAATTATTTATTGATTTTATTTGACCACAAATTAGCTGAATTGAGAATAAACCCAGTCGAAAAGCATTAGAATTCTGGTCCTAATCTTTAACTCAAAATTAGGAGTGATTTCACGGAAAATTGTCCAAGTCCTTACAAATACTTTCCAAATAAGTCAATCAGTTTGAAGCAATCCTTTAAGTGACTAAATCAGTTGGATTCCATTTGAAGGCAGCCTTGTTTCGTAGATTAGTTATTTTATTAAAATAATAACAGTAATAAAAAAGTACTTTAACTAGAATTGACTATTTATCGCATTGATTTGAATATTTGGTTGACATAATTTTGATTTATGGCTTAATTATGTTTAACAAAAATCTAGATCAATTTTCCAATTTGTATGAATTAGTATGAACAACAAAGACGCCCAATGTTATAGTGACGACGAGTAATAGGCAGTCAATCTATAATTTTGTAATTATCTGTTTGGTTCAATTTTCGAGCACTCTATAAATCATGAATTAAACAACAGTAATTGTTATAACGCAACAGCATTTAAGAATAAATATGTCGACTTTTTAGAAGACATAACTATGACCTATGATTTACTCACTCTTGACTTCTGTTCATTCACTCCTAAGTTATCTGTAGGTCTTAAAACTATTTAAAGCCTTCCTGTTTTAGACTAACTATAAAGTGAAATTACACAAATCATATACTTTTACAACTAAACTCTTTTAGTTCACATTCTTATTGGTAGTTATGGTCAAAATGAAGCCGTTAACATTATAATTAAGTTTTTCAGTTTCTGATGTTTGAACAAAAAGTTTTGGCTCATAAACTTGCATACAACACTAATTATTATTTTCTAACTGATTCTTTCTATATTAGATATCGTTAACTGCAATCGCTTCAAACGATGAACTAAGAGAAAAGGAGATGAAAAGTTTAAACTATTTTTGTTCACTTCTATTGGTAAGTTATTTGACTATACAAATCACCTAAAAACAGTTCCTTTTAATATGAAAACTAAATTGAATTGATGCTATTTTCTGCTAAAAAGCTTCTTAAAAAAGATAAATTAAATAAGTTGATGAACAAAATATTATTATTCCTGTCATGAGAGTAAAGATCGAATTTAGGAAGAACAGCTGAAAACTTATAAGAAAATAGTAATGTTTTACAAATGGACAGTTGAGTAAAACTCACTAAGTATTATTGTATTTTAATTATTATTGTGATCATTACTTTTATTACTATAATCAGCACTCACAGCTATAGTTTCCATTATTAATATGGTTATTATTTATACTTTTTATTGTTAGTTTGAATCGTGTGTCAGAAAAAATATAAGCTTTTCTCTTATGAGAACTGATTGAAATTCTAAACACACGCTCCCTATAAAGAAAACTTTAATCCCATAAGTCTCTCAATTGCAAACTGTGGGAGACTTTTCTTAAATCTTGAACACGACTTCCTTTTTTGCTAAACTAAGTAAGTATTGGTCCTGAGCTCGAAAGTTTACAAATATTAATACTTCAAAGTTTTTTGTCAACTATGAAATAAGCGACACATTTATGGACAAACGCTGTGTGGTTTAGAGCCAATAAACTAAATATGAATGAAACTGCTTTTCAAAGCTAATCATTTTTAAGTTTCTACAGTTCTCCCATATAATATTGGTATGAGTCTAGAATTTTAATAAACATTTATTAAAATGAACTTTAAATTGTTCTCAAACTGAAACGCAATACAAAAATATTTTCCTAAAGTAAAAACAAATTTAACAGATTTCTATAAGCTATAGTAAATGTTAGAATACTTAGCATTCAATTTTTAATTTATTCATTTTTTTGTTCAAAGGTATCATTTTGGGAATGCATTAATAGTACATTAAATGGTAAGTCAACACACAATTATAAAGACATCACAAAACAACTTCATTTTTCAAATTAAATGATCTATTTTTAAGATTTGAATAATTGATCTAAAATTTAAAAACGTATTTATTCATCTAATGATAAGTGATTATAGAGAAAGTGAGCCAAATGTTTTCAGTGAAATTTGAACAATACTTATCATATGATTAATGTGATTATCATAAAGTTATGGCAAACTTTTGTTTTACGGATATTTTAGAGAAAAAATCATTTAAAACTTCATGCATGCTCGCTATAAACAAGGTTGACGTGTATGTCTAACAATTTAATATCTCAATCCTTAATCATTTAGAAGTGCGGATGTCATTATTATTGTGTGCAGTGATGTGACCGTCCAAAGCAATTAGTTATGAATCAAATATATTTGACACAAACTCTATCCTTAAAAATATAATAATAGTAAAGACAATTTAAGAATTGTTTGCGATAATAGTATGACAGAAAAGAGATAAGTTTTAACTCTTGTGTATAATATTATGATAGTAATAATAAAAGCTATGAGCTTGCTATGTATTTTTTGCATATCAGTGATCATAAAGCGAATACTGCATAATTAGCCAGTTATTTATCAACACTCATTTTTTCTCCTTCTTCTTCAACTTTTCCTTTTAAATTTTTTTCGGTAGTAATTTCAACTACACTCTTACGTGATTGCGATATTGAGCATCAATTTTCTCGATGCTTACTGTAAATAAAAATATTATGCAATAGATGCATAATGCGTAATATGTGCCAAATCATAATCCCTCCAATAATACTAAAAAACTTACTCAACTTTATGTCTTCTTCCAGGAAATTAATAGCTTGGCATTGAAATTAATATTTTATATTTAGGATTTCATTTATTTCGAAATATTATTATTGAAGGACATTTACTTAGAATTTCTGTCATTTTTATCCTGATAGAGTGAATAATGAATAATCTAGTATTGACTATAATTAATTAAATAATAAAATTAAATTTTGTAAACCTTTATTAATAATTTGATTTGATGAAAATGAGCCTGCGTTAAGTATTTAGATTTCAGTTTGATCATCAAACGGATAAACTCATAAAGATTTAGACTTAATCGAAGTTTTGACTTTGATGTTGAACTTAAGCTGTCTGTCCTATTGACGGAAATCACGCTCACATTTGAGAAAATCTAAAAGTCAAAACGCTATCGTAATGATCCTACTTTAAGCTTACTATGTAATTAAAGAGCGTGATTAGCAACAATATATGAAATCAATGATGCAAACTTTTCAGTTAGATTTTCTATCTTACAAGTTATCATTTGAAGATGTTTCATTTTTAAAAATTTTTAATAGAACTCTAAAATCTGTAAAGATTTGCTCAATGCACACAAGGATAGTTTTGTAGTTGAGAGAAATGCCACTAACTATTGTGAGATTGTTCTTTATTTTTCTGTTTTGTAGCATTTCTCTATAGTCTACTGGTTTTTATGACTAGTTGAGCAACTTTAATGTCGAGATTTTATAACAATTTTGACAATAAATGCGTTTTGTTTCCGACGAACAGTTAAGAAAATGTTCAACTTCTATTGGCTTTGAATATGACAAATCACTTTAATTCGTGCATTATATCATTAATTTTAATTAAAGTTACTTAAGGTGTAAAATGAGCACTATATAAATTATAAGAAGAAGTTTATTGTTGTTTATGTGTTTAAAGTAACTATAATTTACTTTTCACTTATTCTTATAGATATTGATCAAAATAATGGATGGTTTGGTCGTCATTGTTGTCATTTAGCACAATCACAATCGTGTCAAAGATCTTGCTTTCAAGTATGCGATAACTTGAGAAATACAAATCAAAACAATTTCTAAAGCATTCAACTTTTGAGAAACTATTCATAGTTCGCTTTTTTATTCGTAATTTATCGAATTTTAAAGATTTTCTGTCTGCTATTTTAGTCTCAATCGATTCAGCAATTGATTGGTTGTCATGAAATTGAGGAACCGATGTTTAACCAATGCCTAAATCTAACACAATTGTCATATGATTGCTGTTCGATGGCTTCAACACAAGAATGTAATCAATCATGTCATTTATTATTCAAATCATATATAAACAGCCGAACAATCAAACGGAAACATAAAAATAAGTTTATGAAGCAATGTAAAAGTGATGCTAAAGTCATTGAATGTTCTAAAAATGTATTCAAAAACGAAGAGACAGTCGACGATCCACAATCAAGTAATTCGAAATTATATTTTTTCTTTGTTTTTTTATAAAGATAGTATCTATATTGGCATAACTTAGAAGCAGTACTTAATATAAATTTATTTAAGATAAAGTACATCACTTGCACTATTAAACGTAAGAAATAAAATTTAGCCTGGGGCACTGTACACTATCTAGTGATGAGCCAAGTAGGCCTCCGGGTTAAAAAAAATTCTGTCATTTTAGTGTATAATTATAATTTTGTTTAAAGAGCTGTATTTCTATTAGAGGAATTTAAATATACACTCAAAACTCATTTTTGTGTACACCCAATCTTGTATACAATGCATTTTTGTGTACAGAAGTCAAAAACAAAAGGCTCTTCTCATATATTGAGTATGGAAAATGTACTCAATCTTATGCATACTCATTTTTGTATACAACTTGTTTTAGTGTATGGATCTTCATGATAGCTGTAGTTTTTCTAGTATTTCGATTTTGAGTACAACCATATCAGAAATATTCAATTGTACTTAACTTTGGATCTTTAATGACGTAGAAATCATTGCAATGGTTGAAAGTAACGAAGAGTTTGATAATGAAGCCATAATACAGATGAAGGAGAGAAAGAACCTAAACAAGAGTTCCCTACAAGATCTCAAGCCCTGTCTCACATTGAATCGTTGCAGCGTTACTTTGGTTCACTGTATGATTGCAATGATAGCGACTGTTAGGAAAACTTGAGAAAATGTTATAATAAGTTCTAATAAAATGAAACAAATCACTCTTACCAATTAATATAATCCAATTGATGAAGATTAACTTATATTTTCTCAATTGTTACGTTTATTAATAAAATCTAGCTTTTAACATATACTTTTCATGTTTGTGTGCAAATCGTATTTGTGTACAGATTTCGGAAACGGAATGTGTACACAAAAATGAGTTTTGAGTGTATTATTCAAGCTATACCATAAACTTTTAATTAATGCGAAAATATGGAAATTTATTATCTGATTATTTGTTCAGAATTGAATTGAGATTTATTGGTAGGCAAATGTGAGTTCATTTTATGCATTCGATCTAAACAATCGTTAAACGACCTTATATTCAATAACAACTTAAGATAGACTTGTGAAGAGAGATGAGACTTAGACGTGTCGTTTGAGCCACATCTCATTGAAACTGTATCAACTTTCTCGTGTCAGTAATTTTTCTGGTTGTCAGAATCCCTATTCATGTAAACCAATTCGCAACCAAACAGACTGATGCGCAGTTTATATCATGTCACAAATAAAAAACTATAGATCATTTACAGTTAGCAAATCTTAAGCTCAGAAACTCATGATTTTATTGATTAAATCATAAGGTTTAAGTTCTTTTTAAGACTAGCACTTTTAAGACTTTAATTATGTCAAAAGAGTAATTGGGGGTATACTTAACGTCTCGACTAAATAACTCAATGAAATATAAAATGATTTTAATTTCAAATTTTATACAATAAATTTGTTTTATTAATTTAATTGTAGTAACTCACTGCTGCAATAAAACTTCTGATTTGGGTTGTAGTCAGTCATGCAGACAAATATTGCAAACTATAAAAACCAATCAGCATATCGTCGACGCTTTGGTAGCTGTCTGTGGACTTCCGTTCGCTATCGATCCATCACCTAATGTGAGTTCATTTTGATTTTACTTAAGTTAAAATAGAGTCATCAAAATTTTACGATTGCTATAAATAATTAAAGTTCAAAAATATGTTTCAGCTTAATCTTGCTGTAAGAAAAAATGATCTATCTTAAAAAAATGATCCATCTTAAGCCAATAGTAAAATACGTAAAGGGTTCTGAATAGCATTGAACTGTGAAAAAGGAAAGTGCACTTAATCTGAAGTTATGATTATTGTAGAAGAAAGTGACTCAAATAAATTATACCATCTTAAGAATAACTTAAGTCATTCGAAGATCTGATACAATCTTAAAGAGCGTCTTACAATCAAAATCATATTTCACTTTTTAGACAAATTCAAGTGATCTTTTGTGAAATATTTTTGTAGAATAGAAAGTAGCTATAGATAGAATAACAGAATAAAGTTCTAATTCTTACCCCTCAGAAGATGATCACAATGTAAAGTCATAGCGGAAACTCATAGTTTCCATCGTTAAGACTTTTTTATTTACAAGTTTTTCAACTGACACATTGCGAACAATTGAGAAATTTGAGCTTAATATTTAAAGTTTTCAAAATGATTAATATAGAAGTAGAATATGAATCATTTCTAAGTAATAATAGTTTTAAAAATGTATGGAAACACAGAAACACTTCTACTCAATAGAATGAAAACGTGAAATCATTAAACTAAAAGTAAGAAGAGATTTAGTTTTGTAGTTATATTTGTTGTTTTGCCTAGGTTAAGCTTCTTTTTTTTCTAAATAAACTCAAATAATGGCTTATACGCTAAAAACTTTGCTTAAAACGTTTTGCTTCTTAAAGCGCATAAGACCTAAAATGTTATCTGAAAATGTTTTCAAATTATTTTATTGATGTAATATCAACAAAGGCTCAAAAATGTTTGAGTGTTTGTTTCAATTATTTGACTATTTAACAAAATTAAACTGTTATTATGTGAGTATTCTTTCGTCAAAAGTATTTACTAAATTAATCTTTTGATGAATGGATAAAGCACCAGTCAGATTTTATTCATTTTTAGCTTTCATACTTATGAGATATTAATCTTGACATATTTGACCGGATATATGAGAATCTAATTCAGAATCTGGATTTCATAGAAATCTGGCTGCTAGTAAGCGTTAAGAATTGATCACCAATCATAACAATGTGAACACAATCTTTTTCAAGGTTATAACAAGTTTTCTAGTTGTCCTTTATAAAATTGAATGATTGCTCCTTTAAAACTCATAGTCTTGAAATGAGGCGCATATGAATACCATCACTAACCGAATGAGTCCGGCTTCGAGTTCCGGTAATCCTTACTAAACCCTTTACTGCGTTTAACAGTTAATTTTCTATGTGCTCTTAGCACATTAGCATATAACAATTTGATTTAGAAATAAGACTGATTTTTGATTATTTTTTCATCAAAAGTAAGAACTATTTGGCAACAAATAAACTATTTGACTTCATTTGATTAAAGCTGTTTTGTTCTTTCAATATTACGAACATTTAGATCCGATCAAAGAATGAATAACCTAAAGTAGAGATACAACTTAGAACAACTTTTTTCTATTCGAGAACATATTGTAAGTGAAATTTTCAAAGAAATGTATGCTTTGTGTTAGGAAGTTTGTGAAATATCTCAGTAAATTTTTTATTTTGAAAGTAAGAATCAAATCTAGAATCAAGAATAAAACTGAATCAGTTTTCGAGCTCAAAAGACTTCTCGTTTGCGAAACTATGCATTTTGTCGAACACTTTACTCATTAAATGAACTCAAAAAATGACTTTAAAGATTTTTGGAACTCCAAGATATCTGGCGCATAGTTACTTCTTAAATGAGATTTAAAATTGTTCGAAATATTCATATCTGGATTGCATAACCTATTTCAAAATACTGAACAGAATTATCTGAAAGTATAAGTTATTTAAATCATATGAAAGCATTTTATTGTCAATTACTTGGCCTTAATTCAAATTGGTTTTGAATTTCTATTGGCTTATACTGTATTTCACTTTTGAGTGCTTCTCATAGCCAATCAGTTGTCGATCTAAGCCAAATATATCTTTATCTAAACTTTGATAACTTATCTTTCAGAGCAATATTTAGAACAATTTTTGTAATTATTTTTGTTCATATTTGAAGCCAAAAGCTTGTTATTAAAACTTTTTTTGAAATAGAAAGCGACAAATTATTGTTGAATCTCATGACAAAAAAAGCGAAGAATGAAATTGGATTTTTGTTTGAAATATAAATTGAAAAATCTTTTTAAACTGACTTCATGATACATTACTTACAAACAGGACCGCCTCTGGCAGTGCTTTCTATCACTTTCAAAATCTATTGGAACAAACAATAAGATGAAAGAGTTGGGGAATCAAAATAAAAATCATAATATAAATGGTAATAATAAAAATAAGAAGAAATCAAGTGAAAGAAGGCAATCAACAGAACTATCTATAGTTAGTTCTTATCGTTTTGGTATGGATTCGGCTAAATTGATGTGTTGTTGGAAAGCAAAAAGCGAAACATGTAGAAACTTGTGCGAAAAGGTTTGTCTACATTCGTTATTTTCTTAAATTTATTTTAGTTCAAATCAATACTTGAATTCATGTTTAAAGCAGAAATTTCATTCGATTAATCACTCATTATGAAAGAATTGACAGGTTTTCTAAACATTTTTTGTTTGTATCTTTTAGTGAGATTCAGTCAATCATTCACTTCATTCAAATGGATTAAAACTGATTTTGAGTACAAAATAAGCTTCTTCTAAAGACATATTTTTCTTTCGAGTTTTTGCTTCTTATTCACCTACTTTATCTCAATTCCTGATCGAATTTTTCATCTTTTTATTTTGAAAGTATTTATCAAATTCAAACTGAGAGCTTGCGATGTGTTTTCCATAGCTTTGATTTTGTTGCGTATGTTTGAACTACAGATACCACTATTTTCCTAGCACTGCGTCTATGCCTACTGTATCTGTTTCTGAACAAGGTTATAAAGAACATATGTGTCCAAACAAGAAATATTTGTCTATTTTGTAGTATTTCAAGAATATATTGCTTCACTTTAGTATGATTGGAATGATTTTTCCCAGTAGTTTATAGGAAGGTAATTATTGCTTCTGCTGTATTCTTATCGTATAAAATATTATATTCAGATTCAGATGATATATTGCCATCTTCTTTCTATAAATCAAAAAGCTTCAGTCACTTTAAAACTCGTTTAACTCAAGATTTTGAAAAGAAGTACAACTCCTTCATTGATAATAAATTCATACTTTCAGACATGGAGTGACCAGTGGCTAGAAAATTGGCATCAATTCGATCGCATTTGTCAATATTCACCTCAAGAATCAAATTTAATTCAATGTCTCGACGATGTCGAAGATATTTGTCAATTGGGATGTCAAGGATTGCAATTTTGCGATGCGTTTAATGATAGACCGAATCAACTCTTTCGCAAATGTGACGCAAAATCTGATTTCGCAGCAAAAGAAGATTTTGACTCTTGGATGAAAGGAGTTATAAATTTCAATATAATAGAAATCCCAGTGAAAAACGTTGCGAATTGTAATCCAGAAGTTTGGAAAACAATTGCCTGTAGTATCCATATAAAACCTTGTATAGATCACAACCATCACAACAATATTTGCAGGTTTTTTCTAAAGATTGTCTAATAAACTATTCCCACATTCTTTAAATACCAAATTGTTTTTTTTGTTACAGATCTACATGTATTGAAATAATAAGTGAATGCATAGACTCTAATCGCATTCCCTCCTCTTTATTATCTGCATCAACAATATGTGACTTAATTTCAACGAACAATTCGAAGCAGTGCATTGATATAAAAACTTTCCTAAATTCAAAGAGCAATCAAATAGAAAAAGTCGATCGCAAGGACCTATTGATTAACGCTTGTAATCCTAATCCATGCTCATCTAATCAATTATGTATTATTAACAATAACTGCGTTAATGATCAGTGTCTACCATTTAGATGTGTTCCGGCCTGTCGATTAGGTAAGACTTTTACGTGCTTTACTTCTACCACAATTTAGCTCTAAGATCACTAATGTAGTCATTCTATAGATATTTATGGTCTTCAAAGTTTATAATATGAGTGAATAAATAGTTATCAGTTTTAGAGCACTAAATAATACTAAACAACTATTGATTTATCATCGAACTGTTTAGGAGAAATGTCACCTTTTCTGGTAAAAGCTGGTGCAATAGTTAAGATTCCCGATCATTCTCATTGTCACCATTATTGTCGATGTGGAATGAATGCACAATTAACTGACTGTCAACTATTTTGCAGACATAGTCAGCACAGCGATTGTTTAGTTAATAACAAAAACATACCTCATTTAACGCAATTAACTGTAAACAGTCAGCAGTGTATTTGTTATAATGGAATCATGCATTGCATTCATAGGTAATTATATCTGTAGAAATGGATCGAAAATTATAATAATATTTCATTTAGTGAGTGCATAACCAAATGCTCGCAACAATTTTCACCGGTTTGCGCAAACAATGGTCAGACATTTCCTAATTATTGTTACGCGCAGTGCAATGGATTCTCTCATCAACAATACTTAGAGGGAAGATGTGATCTAAAAGATGACTGTCAGCAGTGTAATGAAAATCAAAGGTATTTGACTCCTCGTTAAAATTGATGCCTAAATAATTCACTTGTATTGAACCTAATTTATCATTATTAGATGCGTTAAAAAGCATCAAATATGCCTATTATCAACTGATTGTGCGCAGTATGAATGTATTTCAAATCAAATTGATTGCCAATTATTAGGCAATAATAATCCTGTCTGTGATACGTATGGAATCAGTCATCAAAACTTGTGTTGGCTCTTCAAAAAAGAACAAAAGTTTGCTTACAACGGAAAGTGTCTGGTAAGCTATCAAATTATTGTTCAGATCTCATGCTTTTATCCATATTTAATTGACTTAACTAATAGAAGTTATATTGGACAACAATACCAAACTGTCAATGCCGCGCACTATCTTATACAATGCTTAATAGCCTTTGCTTATTGTTGTTCAACATAAATGACTTGAGTGATGACAAAAGCAAAATTTAATTTGCAAAAGCCTCAGTCTCATAACTAATTTATCATTTTTGCTTCGATAGTTGTATTGTTCACATTCTGGTCCTGTGTGTGGACTGAATGGCATAACGTATGAATCTGAGTGTGTGTCGCTATCACATTTAGTTCCCGTTGACTACTATTCTCATTGCAATCACACCTCTATTTGTGTTGGTATTAAATGTCAAAATCAACCGAAATGTCCGTATCCTTTCGAACAACGATTACCACATAATTGTTGTCCGATTTGTGGTTCAATCGCAAAAGTGATGTACAACAAAAACTATTTCAATTTGAATAACAACGATTACAATGACATCAAACTCGATTATTCAGTAACTGTTGAAGAATTAGCGAAATCGTTGCGAGATTTACTTCAACTGTTCGGTTGTCAGTTATTCAGCTACTTACAAATAGATGGATATATAATTGTCATAATAAAACCAATTACTATATCTCCCACTGAAGCACATCTACAACAATGTCATCAAGAATTAGCACGAATTGTGACACTCATTAATAATCAATCGCCAGTTATTAGTTTACAATTTCCCTTATCTCTTCTAATAAGAGGAGAAATAATAGACACAAAACCTATTAAGTCGAATAATTTTGGTCACTCTGCTCAAAATTCCTTAATTCTAGTCATATTGAGTATTTTGATTTCTTGTTCGTTCAAATACTAAACTAAAAATTGAGGCATTAATTAAAGAAAAAATTTTTGATAGTTTAAAAGATGTATATTTAAGAGATTTTTTACTTTACTATTGTATATTATATTTAAAACACTTTTTTATAATAAATAATTATTTACTAAACCTTCAATTTTTAACGATTTAATTGATTAGAAAAGAGTTGATGCGTGAAAGTTGCGAACATTTTTCTACTTCAATGATAAACTTTAAAATAAGAAAATTGCACTTTCTACCCTTATTCAGATTACACATTTAGTTCAGTTCAAATTCAAAATTAAGACCACGTTTTGATTGCGCTGTAAGTTTTAATTACGAAATGATTTGAAAATTTGAAGTTCGATTAATAAGAGTTCCTGCTCCACCTCTTATGATAACCATTATAAACCAATCATAACCATGATATCTCAGTATTCTACGAAAAATGTGTCTGTTTTACAAATACAGCATCATTTTTTCGTAACAATAATTCAATTTGAATACAAATTGTGGAAGTGATCCAATAAGAAACAGATTGTCTCCAAAATATACATTCCGCTGTTCTATAGATGTCCTATAAAATAATCAACGATTTTATGAATTATACAATTAAGATTGTGTTATTATTTGATCAGGATATATGATATTATCAAAAATTGCTACTCTTAGCTTACACTATATTAATGTTGGCTAATCGAACAATAGTTGACTTTTTAATTTAATAATAATTAAGAATTAGTGTTGGATACATAAGTTCCGCAAATTTTCAAATTAACCCTTTTTCAAAAATTGAATCTATGATATGGACGTGAGACAATGTTTTGAGATAATGAAACCTATCTGTTAATTTCAATTATTTAAAGTCATATCATACAAGTGACTAAAGCAAGTGATAACCTAAGAAATGTTTTGATCAATTAAGATAAAAAGTGGGTTTGAACTGAAAATGAAAACGAAAGTGTCTATAATTAGAGATGAAATCTCCTACATAAGCAAGTCTTTCCTTAGGCTTAACATTAAAGCAGTTTAAAGGTCTTTATTGTCCACGTCTCAGGAGTAAAAACGCTTTTGCTTTCACTTATATCAAATATAATTGATTATTAGCTTGACTTCTTTGTATGAACTAATGAGCTCGTCAGTTATGTCTTGCTTCAAATTGTTTAACTTACTCATTGTTATTTATTTGTTAAAATGTCATCAAATACATTGTGATCAACAGAAGTTTGCGGGAGAGAGTAAGAAAGTGTTGAATATTTTGAAGGATTTGCAAACAGATGCCTCGCATCCTCTTCCTTCTCATCATTATGATAGCCACAATTCAGGTGATTATGTTATTCATTTAAACTAAACTGTTTCCAATCAAACCAATTTTGGTTAATACTTTGCAAATAAATAAGTAATCAAAATGATGGAAATGTTTAGGACATGATCATTGGGACAATTTCGACAAACTATGGGAAAATGGTGGTGGAAGTCATAATAGCGAATACGATAAATATGGAAATCATGGCTATAAACAACATTATATGGATGTTCACAAAGGCTTTCATGACAAGCATAACGACGGGCTCCGAACTGGAAACTATGAAGTTTGAAATAACATTTCAATGCAGCAAATGTTTTGTAGAAAGTTTCAAACATTTAGATTTCACTTTTTTAAGGAATACGACGATAAAAGTTTATGGTCTAGAGATAGAGGAAACGAACGCCATAAGGATCTGTCGTGGGATAGAGAGCTGGCTATTAAGAAAGCACATGCAGCCAATTCTGGACATCTGACCAAGTATAGAAATATGGATAATGGAGCACATTATGGCAACAGACAGTTCGATGAAAATAATTTCGACAACTATGGAGGACGCGGACGGTATTTATCATGTTTTCTAAGTTTGGTTTTCAAAGACTTGTATAAAAATTATTTAAAAACTTTTTAGTCATTCCGGCCACGGATGGCATGAATTGGATCGGGTAAGACATCTGAATGGTGGCTACAATCACGGCTCTGTTTATCGTGAAGCTAAGCAACCTTTTTATCCACCACCTCATGAATATCATTAAGTTTATAACTTTTAAGCTTAAGTTATTTTCGTTAATAAATATTTCTATTGAGTAAACATTAATTTATATTCTGGAAGATAACTAAAGAAACTCTACTTTGGAATAAAATTTTTTATTATTGATTTAAGTTTGAATTAATTAAAACTCTTACTGATCAAATCTCCTAAGTGTAAAACCAATTTTGATAGTACGTATTGTTGCAATATCCAAATTGATAGCTTATTTATCTTTGAATTCAGCTTTATTTCTATTCAATCAAAGATGTGGTAATCGCTCTGTTGGAGCGGTATTTTAGGTGATGTTTGCCGCTTGTAGCGTAAATTGACTTATAACTTGTAAACTTCAACTTATAATTTACCTTTATTTTGGCTGAAGAAAAATTGACTTAATAAACATTGCATTGTGTAAGACTTTTTACTGTTATTTGTGGAACTTTTACTTAATCAGGCTTTCTACAATTAACAAAGGGAAGGATTTGTTAATGTTTAGAGATTGCAATGAAACAGTCTGTTTTTAAAAGTTAAAATGAAAGCTAAAGCGATTGATTACATATTCTGAAAACTATCGACTAATTTATTTTGATCTATTATAGTTAGATAAACAATAAATTACAATATGTTTTCAATAGTGAGAAAAGGAAGAAATAGTTGATTTGGCATTCAGATTCATATGTATCAATCCAGTTATCAGGAATTTCAAAGTTTATTTCGAAGATCCAGTTTCCTTTTTGATACAATCCTAAGCAAAAAAAATAATGTGATTATTGCTTAACTGTCTACGAAATGATGTAAACTTTAAGCACAACTTACCAATAAATCGTTCTGAAGTTTCTCTATAATTTGAGGAGAAATTGTTGCAGAACCAGCTGGTGTTGTGGGCATATTTTGAGGTTCATTAACACAAGCCATAACTTTTGGATCACAAAAAGCTTGTAATTGTTGACGATCAGTGAGTTTGTCCTTTTTTGTACATTTTGAAATTGGATCACCTTTCTATTTAATGCCAATTACAAAATTATTATAAATCATACTAAGAGTCAAATCAAGATATTTTTCAACAATTTCAATAATTATTTACTTTGATATCCGGAACTTTGCAGTTGGTCTTTATATTAGCGATTTGAGCGTCAGTGATACTTTTTCCGTCATTCTTGCAAAGAATTTCACTAGCTTTGTTGTAGAAGTCCTTATCACCAGCTTCAGTCGTACAGATGACAGCCATTAATATTAAAACAAGAACATTGCCGATAGTCTTCATCATTACCCTAAAAATTGAATAACTATTCGATTAAATTAAATCGAAAATATTTGACCGATATTGCTTTACTTATATTAAACATTTCTCATTTCAAAATTAAAAGTAAATATAATTAGAAAAATGATTGAAACAATTAGCTAAAAGCTTTGTTCTAATGGTTAGTATCTTTTATTACAATAAGTATGAAAGCATTTGAATAAACGTAGAAATCAAATTTTCTACAAACTTCATATATTGTGATTCCTGGAAGCCTGGTCTATGTTCTCGTCAATGTACTAATATTTTCTCAATTATTTATTGAAGACAAACTCCAAACTTTTGGAAACAGTTTCTGTTTTATAGGAATCTTGATTCAACAAAAAATAATTAGAGTCTAAGTTACAATTCAAATTCAAATTGATTCTCCTATTGATTCATCTGTAGTGGTGAGTGAATAGAAATTCTGTTTCAATCAATATTTGATTAGAAATTTTTTGGGCAAATTAAACAAAACTGCCCAATTAAATGAATATTCATTTCTACTTATTTAGTTAGTAGAATAAGTATAGTTAGTAAAACTGACTGTAATTACAGTAATTTATCTACATGGTAAACACTTATACAACGTACTTGAACTAGGGTTGTCGTTAAGCATAGAAATAGATCCTAAATTGCATCAATCCTATCATAATGTCATAGATTTTCACGGAAAAAAACATTTTCAAGGATAATCTCTCAATTGTGTAATATTAAATATTAATGTTCATTTTACGTTTCGTAACCTTTAAAAGTTGTTGTCATTTTAATATCTAATTTTATGGTAAGATTTTGCAATCATTCGTTTAATGATACAAAGGATATGTACAACTATTAAGTAAAAATGAAGTAAGACGAGAATCACAAAAATTATAAGTAATAGTAAAACAATTAATATCTCGCATTCATTACATGTGTTTTAACTTTTATTTAATCAAAAGTTCAAGTTATTTTCATATTTTATATATTAAACTTATTGATTGGTTTAACAAAACTGATTCATTGCTAAATTAGGAAATCATTCGAATCAAAGAAAATAACGAATAGATTTAGTGAAATAGTAATCTCCGTATATTATAGAAGTATCGAAATCGTGATTCTTGTAAGCAGTGGTTCCGTTAACAAAGAGCGCAGGGATCTTATAGTTGTGTTTACCATCAGCGCGATATTTAGGTGAAAATAATGAGTTTATTATTTTGCGAGCAGTAGAGGAATATAATTCATTTTTAGTGTACTCGTACAGCTCTAACAGTCCTGAAGCGGCGATTGCGGCCGAAGACGTGTCGCGAGGAATATATGTATGATTGCTGTCATGAGGAACATCGAAATCCCAATACGGAATACTGTCTTCAGGTAAATGATCGATATAATACTTGGACACGCCTTCGGCTGTCTTGAGGAAGTGGTCTAGTCTTGTGTAACGATAAGCTGTAGTGAACCCTGATATAAGCCATGCCTGTCCTCGCGACCAACACGACCAGTCGGCATATCCTTGTGCTGTTCGCTTACGAATTACTTGACCAGTTGTTTCATTGAATTCGACCACATGAAAACTGCTATAATCTTGACGCAAATGTTCTTTAATAGTTTTGTTGGCGTGAGAAACTGCCATATCATAGTAGGTCTCATTTCCGCTGATTTTCCAAGCCTTGAAAAATAGCTCCAAATTCATCATATTATCGACTATTACTAAGAAGTCTTCAGGAGTATGACTATTCCATGATCGCGTGCAACCAATCAATGCTATCAAGATTGAAACATTTATCCAAGTTTGAAAAATTAGATTGAATTTTTTAGAATTAATTTTTCCTGAAAACCTAAAAGCCTTATTAAAGGAGAAAAGTACAGAGGGAATCGGCAGTCCCACAAACACTTCCCTGAGAAACTAAGTTCTATTATGTTGTTTGTATGGAAAGACTCTTCAAAATAACAATGTTACATCCTTATACTTATGATTTTCAGATCGGATCTCAAAGATACAAACAGTTCTTAAAGTTTAAAAATTCAAGTATTTAATGTGTAAAATCAGTTCGAGATTTTCTAAAATTTTTTCGAGTAAATATCACGGACTATATACAGGTTCAAAAAGAATAAGCATAATGATGATGGATCACTAATAAAAGAAAGTTTCAAAAAATTATTTTTACATGTTATCACAAAGAGTCAAGTTATTTTTGTGAATGTAAATGAGAAACATTTTTCTAACCATATATTTTTCGCGGTATAAACTCTTGGGTTGAAAAATTATTAAAAAAAATTTGAAAGATCTCAAACGGTTTCCTCACAGTTTCACAATCCGCAAGTATAATATCTAGCAAATTTCTAGCAGCTTAAGTTAATTTATGGGCCAAATTAATGAGAAAAACTAAATATCAACAGATTTGATTCAAACTTAACCAAAACAGGTTCTCATCAAAAGCTATAAGAATCAAAAGTTATTCAAAAATGAATCCATCCATAACTAGGCCAATGTTAAACTAAATCTTTTACACTTTGTTAACATCCTGAATATTAAAACGAGAGAAACATTTAACTAAAGTTCAAAATAAAAGCACTAAAGGCATTTTAAAAAGAAGGACAAAATTGCTTAACAAGTTTTCAGTTATTTTTACTACTTATGACGTCTTTCAAAGTGAATAATGCACAAACTGACACCTGAGTAAATTATAATATAGTAAAACATTGAGAATTGCAATAAACTTACAATTAAACCTTTGAGCTAGGGATGAAGCGGCAGTTTCTATAATCTCAGGATAATTAGAATTTTTTGTGAACTCATATCCATTTCCATATGAGCACATAATCATGAATCCAATGTCATGACTGCTAGTTAGAAACTGATCCTCATATAAGCCATCAGTTGCATTGATAGCTAATTGTTTCCACTCTTGGTCACCGGTATAGTTGTAGAGATGCCATAATATTCCAGGATAGAAACCTGCAGTCCATCCCTTGGCTGTTGTGGTCCTCCATTGAGTTGATGTCGGATGGCCTTCGATTGGATAATGGTTCAATGGAATATGACTTTTACTCAATCTTTTATATTGTTTTACGGCATATTCCAACAATTCAGTTCCATTTTGTCCAGATATCAATGGAACCAACAATAACAATGAGACTGAAGCTATAATTATGTTGTGCATATTGTTTTTTAATGCTTGCAATTAGTTAATTGATCTAACAATTAGTCGAGTATGACGTAAATTACTATCAATCGTATCCTTATCTGTTTCGAAGTTTGTTATCCATGTGCTTAACCTTAGAAGAGTCAGACAAATTTCGAAACTCTATTGACTCAAGTGTTAGCTCTTAAATGATGAGTGGTAGTATAACTATTTTGATATAGAATCAAACGGATGGCAGATTAGTTTCGACTTGTCTTTTCAGCTAAAAGTTAAAAGTCAACCAAATAATTAACTGGCACAGTTGTCAGAGTAAGTCCTACAGTCAATTACTGATAGGCAGCTAAAAATTGTTTTTCATTATAAACACTAATTATGTGATATCAGTGAAATATTTTTGAAATAAATTTAATCAAAGCTAAAAGAACGATGAAAATAAGTCTATGGGATTCTGGCTATACATACACCTGGGATCTCATGATATATTTTAATAGAGGTCATCATCCTGATCAAAATTGTCAATGGGCCCACTTCTGTATAACTTATAGTTTATCCGCTAGATGTCCTTAAAGTAAACGTTTAAAATGAATCTTCAATTTTCTCTAAGGACATTATAGATATCGAAAAACGGTTTTATAATTATAATCAGCGTTAAATTCTACATCGAAATTATATATCATATAATAAAAAAATCTTAAAGTGGAAAAATTCGATATAAAATATTTGAAGTCGAACATCTCGAAAAGTATTCGATATTAAAAAATTTAGATTTCATATTCGGAATCAGCGTTAAAAAATACATATAGATCAGTTGAAAAATGTGCTCTTATGAAATCATGGCTCAACCAAGCGAACCCACTCGCGTCACTTATCGCCGCTGAAAACCTCAATCGCAAATCTGCGTGGAATTGGAGGACCAAGAGTAAGTATCGGCGGCGACTTTTAGGGATGTTGAGTCGGGCGGAGGGTGGGGTCCCCACCTATGCATTAATGTATCAATAATAACAAATAATTATATCTTATATTATATAATTGATAGCCAGGGCTTGTCAAACTTCTTTATAACTACAAATGAAAATAAGTTAGTTATGACTAATATATAAGAAACAACTAACAAAAAACATATTAATTGATAATCAGCTATTTGCAAACATTGTTTGCAACGATATAGAAGTTAACTATTAATAAAAGAGAGATTTTATTTGACTTAATCGACTTTTTAACTTAAAATTTAGCCTCTTTTAGTTAGCTTTTTCCACTCATAGAATTTATTCCGACATAACTGTACATCATTTTAATGACTTCAATAAAATAATAATGAGCAAACTATCAGCTTATAAGCGGGAACAATAGATTTGGAAATATTGAAACCTATACCAATCTGCTTATTGATTAGAAGAGGCTCTCGCCAAACAATGTTTGCAGTGAATCGTATTTTCTATTAAACATTCAACAAAATATGATTAAATTGAAAAGACTAAAAGCAAAATTCTATTTTATTGCGTATTACTTGTTTGAATCATTTAATCAGTAGTCATGCCTTTAAAATACACGTTTTATTCAAGTTATTTCAATATTTGACTTATTATGTGATAAAAGTCATAAGAATGGATTTTTCATTTTACCAAATTCATGCTTTTCCCGTAGTTTTCTTTAGGCAAGCCTAAAAAGTTATCAAGTTTTTAGAAGAATTTTAATACTTTAGAAATAAAATTACTTACAATATATTCTTTTTGAAACTTTTCAAAATCTTCGGCTGATTTGGGTGTTGTTCCTGGACCTGGTGTTACCTTCTTATATAAATCATCAGCACAATTAGCTACTGTTGCGTTACAGAAAGCATCAAATCTTTGACGATCTGTTAGTGCTGTCTTTCCCGTACAACTGAGCCATTGACTCTAAATATTAGTTTAAATTAATGACAAACTATTTATGTACACCAGTCGGTTAAAATATAAAAAATAGTAGAAGTTTAATTATTTAAGGACTCACTTCGTTTGAAGTTTCTTCAAATTTAGAGTTACAATTAGCTTTAATAGATCCTATCATTTCGTCACTCATTTCTGGTTTACAAATAATATCTGCTATTTCTTTGAAAAATGCATTAGCATAGGAAGAAGTTGTCTCTCCACACAATACAGAATACAAAGTAGTGTTCACTATTAGGAAAACCGAAATCGTTGAAAACCACATCATTTTGAAGGAAGGTTAGAAAACTTTACTGATTAGTCAAAACTAACTTTATTCACGTAGAATGCTCAGTTATTTATATATTTTTGGCCGGATAAAACTCATTAAATAACAATTAACTTTATGGATGATTCAAAAATCATTGACAAATACTATTGATTCAGAGAGCGATCAGTAAATAGTACAGAATGCAAAATTATTTGTAAGAAAGAACAAATAAGCCTCTTACCACACTTTTTTCTTATTTTATTTTTATTACTTCATTTTTATTTTATCATATGATTCTCATTTGAATACATACGAAGCTTTACCTCAAAATGCACAGTGACAAAATCAAACAATATATATAAAATCAAAACTGAAATAACTGCACGCATAATCAGATATTACTAAGTTATAGTTCTCATCAAAACTTAGTCATTCATAAAAAAGCAATCATTTACTGAACAAAATTTATACAGAACTTCGATAATACATTTTGAAATCTTTTTAGCTTGACTTATGATTAGTTTATTCATTCATTCATTTTAAGAGTCTGCTGTTATACTTTCGGGTATCAGGGGGAGCATCGCAAGCAGGACCTTCTAGTGATCGCGATCTAGGGCTATGGGGTTTAGTTCTGTGGGAGATCCCTAGGCGACAAAATCCAAGGTTATGAATCTGGTCAATCCATCTTGAACTAGGTTGAGCTTAAAGAACGGTACTTGCAATTCGCTCCTGCGACATTCGGCACACGTGACCATACCACTTCAACCGAGATCATTCTATTAGGAGAAGTAGCGGCCCGACATTCAGTATCTCAGGATCGCGGGGTTCTGACCCTTTCGAGTGTAGAGCCCGGTCACCCCACGGAGACATCTCATTTCGGTCGCTTGTATTCGCGATCGCGTTCTTTCGGTTATTACCCATGATTCATGAACATGGGTGAGGTCCTGGACAAAAATCGAGCTGAATACCGAGATATTTGCCTTTCGGCTCAGCTCGGCCTTCCTGACAACGGACCGGTAAAGCTGTTGTAAGATAGCTCCTGCCTGCCCGATCCTTACGTCAATGTTGGCATCCACCCTCCCATCACTCGTGAACACGACCCTGAGATACTTATGATTAGTTTTTACTGAATTTGTCTTTCTCATATCTGGAATGTTTTGCTTGCAATCACAACTTTATTTCTGTTAAACTTTTATGCACTTTGGATAGTGGTTGTTTTAACTTTAAACTTTTCATATACACTGTTTAGTTTTCTATACCGTACATTTTTCAGGTAAGGTCTCATATGAAAAGCTAAAGTTAAGAAAACTATTATCTAAAGTATGCATAAAAGTTTAATATATATAAAGTTGTAATTACAAGCAAAATAAGAGAATAGTAATTTATCTCAAATAAGAGGACTAATTCAAATAAAACAAATATCAAGTTAAAATAGTTAAAATATATTATCGAAGTCTTGTACGAATCGTGTTCAGTAATTAATTGTTTTCTTATGAACGACAAAGTTATGATAGGAACTATAACTTATATTTCATTATGCGTACAGTTGCGTTGTTCTTCAGTTTTGACTTTATATATATACATATATATATTATGTTTGATTTTATCTACCGTGCATTTTTGAGGTAAAGTTTCATATGTTCTGACTACGAACAAAGAATCTAATTTCAGGAGTTTACTAACACCACTTTCCGGGTATTATCTGATGACCATCACCTCACCATTCCTTATCAAAAAAATGAATTTTTCTAAATTATAATGGTCTTACGTGTCCTTTAGATGGAGCTCGAAATTTAATTAGAATTTGTAAAATTTTTGTGTTTTTGTCAGTTTGAGGGGCAAAATCATTAGATCATGGTAACATTTCCTTCTCTTGAAAATTTATTTGCCGAAAGTCATCGGCTGTCAGATCTTTTTCTACCGCACATATATCTGATTAAACAATCTATATCTATACAATAATTTCTATGTTATTTGAAGAAAGGTTTTGGACACCTATCTTTGCTAATAAAGCTTATAGTGCGAATAAACAATTTCTAATTTTCAGGTTTAATGACATTTTTATACGTAGGTACTCAACTTTTCTCTATAGTATAAATAATTTTCAAAGTATGAGATAGAAAGACAAAATTTTTAGATATTTTAAAGGAAAAGGATAATCCATTGACCGCCCGTTAGTAACAAATGATTCACTCAACAAATTAAAATTCTTCTCTTATGACCAGAGTTATCATCTGTTCTGGTCTCACGGGGGCTGTCCTGACTTGAGGTAAATTTATCCAACGTAGAATATATTACCATCGGAATGCTTCAATAAACATGTTTCAAATCAACTTTGATAATGAAACTTAGAAATGAATAAAGATTCTAGAGTAATAAAATTCATATTTTAATATGGAGTTATTTATATAGATACAGCATAAAGATTTGATTCAAATTTATTAAATTAATCATATATTGTAATTTTCAGGTATAAGATCCTCCATTTCATAATTTTTATCCAGAGTTGACTTCAGAAAGATGTGGTAACGTTGGTAATGATTAAAAAGATTTGACGAAATTTTTGCTATCTTTCAGATGATGACACGTTCAATCTTAAGAAATTTGATGCTAAGCCTGGGATGAAGACTTAATTTAGATCATCAAAATCTTACTTCATTTGTCAGTGTGACAAACTAGAAGCTTAAAATATGACGACTCACGACTCAAAGTGTGGTTCTGTTATATTGAGCAGAACTCGAGTTCAACTATTTTATATATCGAAAAGTAAATACTACAAAAATTGAAAACACATCAAAGCTGCCATATCAAATTTCTATAGATATCTGTATAATTAATAATTAACTGTTCTATTGGCACGTTTGGCTATCACTTTATACCTATCAAAATTCTTATTTTTTCAATGAACCAAAGAATTTTAACAGAAATTTATACTAATTTTTTCAACATGATATTTTCCTATGTTTCCGTCACGATTTGACCCTCACTATTCTAGTCATAAATCTCTTCTTTGATCTGTTCTTAACTATTTGCGAGTTTGTTAGTTATTTTTCGCTTCCTTTCATAGGATCAATTTCAGATTAAAACTAAATTTTAGATAATCGAAGATTCGTAAATAGAAGTAATTACACAAATAATTTCGTTTCAAATAAGATCTCTTATAGTCCTACGAGTGTCTAAAATTTTTAGCTTCTCAAAGCTTGATTTATACTTAAGTTTTCTGAGTACTTATAAGCTTTTCAATCCTACAACTATGATCAGAAGCTAGTTGTTACAATTAGAATAAGTTCGCTAATTTGTGTTTTACTATAGTAAGTTTCAATAATTTTATTGAAAGTCAACTCTTAGAGACTTAAAAATGTACTAGTAAAACTAATGTGACAATACTTGCTGCGCAAATGTGAACAGTTTATCACAACAAATTGAATCAACCAAGCGGTTTAGATAAGTGCAACTTAACTATAATCAGTATATCTAATACAGTTAAATAACAAAGCAATACATCTATTATATATGTTTCTAGCAGTGAATCAGTTAAATATTTGGAATTGTTCAATTTGAATGACATCAGGTTACTGAATATTCAATTCTTTCTTGATACAGGCCTTAAAATAAGAAAATTTTGATCAGTATGGTATCAATTGTTTGAATTCTGTGTAAAGTAAGTTTTTGATATCTAATTAGGAACTCACAACACGATCGCCTATAGATTTTTTTACTTCTTCAGGTTTGGGTTTGTTAGTATCTTTAGCCTCAAATGCCTTCATAATGCATTCCCTACCAGATCCACAAAATGAGCTCACTCTTTGACATTCCGTCAGTTTCGACAAATTTAGACAAGTTTTTACAGCTTCGTCTGTCTGTAAAACAATAAAAATGATTGTTCGGTATTTGAAATGTTTAATTAACTATTACGAATAAAAGTTAACTTACAATCGATTGTTTGGGACAGGGACATTTACTGATAATAGTAGCACATTGCTCTTCCTTCAGTTGAGTTTGGTTATTGCAAAAAATTTGTTCCAAAAGTGCTATTGGATTGTCTGCGCCAGGTTTCACTTCTTGCATATAAGCAATAGTTATAACCGACAGAAATAGAACTAGAAGGTAGCAAGACTTCATTTCTTCAAAATTAACTATAACTGACTTAATAATTACTATAACTGACTTGTTCGTTGTTGAGTCTTCTATATTTATATCAATTTCAAAATTTATACTAGAGATATTTCGTTCAAGCAGTCTTTATCAAATTAAATATTAGTTTTGAATTTTATTAAAGCTGTATTGTAAAGCTCAATTGAATTCGCCAAAAGCTGTATAAATAGATGATTGAATTTCTTGTCAAAGTTACTAAGTATATTTGATCTTTGTTACAAATCAAGCCTGATTTCATAACAATCAGAACATATTTGATAAAGTGCAAGTTTTTCATCACGCTATTCGGATTTGTTTGATTTTGACAAAATTTAGGAATAAATTGTTTTTATTAGTTCATGTTTTACTGTCATTCAAGTGTCCATATTCAATATTATTAACACTAATTTTCAAATTTTACCTTCAATTTATAAGACAGCAATCCCACAAATATCTTTAGAAGGAAATGGTCAAAGTATTGCAGTCTCTCGCTATTTGGTTAGCATTTAATTTATTGCATTTTCAATGCACTCACACTATAATTAGCTTCAACTAGTTTTGGTTTCAATCATTATATTATGCGCAACTCAATTACGAAATATCACAAGTAGAGGTAGTTTAATTGTTGAAAATTGCATAATCAAATGATGTATTGACTAATTCAATTAATATATTTTTCAAATAAATTGAATGTAATGTAAACTCGTAAAGGATTCTTTCATGTTTGTACAGAAACTACAACTGAATAAACTTTTTCGACACTGAAATTTGTTCTAATTTTCATTCTATATATAGAATATGTTTTCAACTGAAACATTGCGAGAAAAACAAGTAATCTCTAAAACAAAACGTGGAATTATTAAATAATGAATTTCAAGTAAAATGCAGCGTTTGAAAGTCACGTTTCTCTCATCTTACATAAAATCCGAAATATGGGATTTTGACTCTTGTTAAATTTTTATAACTCAAGAAATTAACAATTGCATGTATAAATTATCTTCAATTCGATGTTTACAAATCAATTGTTAATGTAAACAACTTAAACTAAGGTTCGAAACATACGACCATAATCAAGTTAAGCTTATGATTGGGCATATAGTAAATAATTGGTTATGCCCCGACTTGACAGGAAAAGCTTTAAAGTTTAAGCCAAGTCATCAATACTTATTAATTCTACAGATTTAGCGAACAAAACATGTATACCTGTTTGAAAGAAAATAAGATTTATCCTCAGTTGTATCGCAAATAAACATGAAATTAAATTTGTACTTTGGTTATTTATTTTATATTTCGAATTTTCATTTTATAACCGCTGAGACCGACAATAGAATCAGAGCCAAAAGTAAATATTGCGAACAAAATCTTATCTAATTCTTGTAATTAACTTGTAATTAAATTTGTACATTTATCCACTGTCTTGGATTCACTTGATTCACTTAAACCTAATTTCTGATTATTTCAAAGAACTTTGGAATTATTGGTCAAACATTCAGAGCACATCACAACAGGGTCATACGGTCAACAGTCATCATATCCTCAACACAGTCTCTTTCCGTCAAGATTGGGTCACTATTTATTTTCACAAAGTTACCGTGACTATTATCCAATCAGTGATTGTCCCACTACTGATGGAAATCGAACGGGTATTTGTGTGGCAAACGCAGTCGAATGCATTGGTCGCGGTGGACGACCGTCGGGTACTTGTTATGTAACACAACAGTCTGTTATTAATAGCCCAGAAGTGAACATCGGTTCACCTAGCGATCAATGGCAAAACACCGGAATTCCAGTTGGAATTTGTTGTCTCTGTGAGATTTTGATTTGTTCAGAGAGAAGGAAAATATCGATTAATAAATTATCTTATTAACTCATTAGTTCAGGTGACATGTGGAGCAACTATATTACAAAATGGGACATATTTTCGGAATCCCAACTCTCCGACATCGTTCGCAGATTCAAGAATCTGTTCTGTAACTGTTCAGCCACTTAGACGTGATATCTGTCAGCTGAGACTTGATTTTTTGGTCTTCGACTTGTGGCCACCGAACGCAGGAAATTGTGACACCGATAGGTTTATTATTAGCGGACAATCACAAAACAACGTTATACCAGCTCTTTGTGGATGCAATACAGGACAACATTGTATGTCAATCTGTTTTTATTGATTAATTTTCATTTAAATTGACATACTTTTAAATCATTTCGAAGTATATATGGAAATAAGTAACGTTTACACACCGATAACTTTAAGTATTCTAACTTTCGGAAAAAGAAACCGTTCTTTCGACATAGTAAGTCATTCCATTTTAAAAACCTTACTCGATTTTATTTAATTTTTGTTTGGTATAAATTAGAACAAGCTACAGATTTTCTTTAGAAGTTTGTTTAAATTTATTGTCCAACCAATAAGTTAATTAAACTTTATTGTGCTGCATAAGAAAACTTTTCATTAAACTTAATGTGATTTTATGTAATTATAGAAATAACGTGACTTTAATCAGCTAAATTTCATTAATGACACACTTTAGAACTACTTTTCTCTCAATCAAATCAAAATACAATAGCAGTCAGACGTAATTCGTTTTAACCTAATTTGCTTAACTTTTTTCAAGAATAATAACTAACTAGTCATACAAAAATTCATTACGAGAATCAAGTGTATTATCTAATGTATGCTCATTTATAACGGTTTGATTTTTATTTATATTATCAACTCCTAAGAAATTATAGATCTAAAAACTTATCTAAAGTTTTGTTTCCGGTAGCGTGTCACGCAAATAAGTTGTCTGAGTCCTCACAAAGGTATTGAATCCTCTATCATATTCCTGTTCATTATCAATATCGTCTTACAATAATTATTTTACTTTTTCAACTGTTTGAATAGCACCACCTAATTGTCTGCAATATTATACTGGAGTTCAGGGAAACTTTCGTTCGTTCAACTACGAACTGTTCAATCCTTCAGCGGCTGGATATCTAAACAGTTTAGACTATACGATATGCTTTCGTAAAGAGCAAGGCTTTTGTACGATTACATATGTGGTACCGAATCGAGACTTATCTGATCAACAAATTCCTACTATAAATTCTAACAGTCAGTACTTAAATCACTCTATTTATTTTAACATAACTGCAAACAGCCAGGAGGTTGGACCAGAAGAGGCTGGTGCTGGACCTTATGAGTGTACAGATGATTATTTAATACTAAATAATGTACGTTTATGTGGTTCACGACTCAATGCACAATTATATCCCGAATCACCGAACCCTACGATAAACTCAGAAGTCTTCGGTACTATTTTAATAAACTTGTAACTTGCTCTTTATTTCGATATTAAATATTATTACTTATAAACACACTGAAACAGATAACAGCAGTGGTCCCATATTTGCCAGATTTGTAACAAATCAAGAGGACGTCTCACGTGGATTTAACTTAAATTATAGAATGAATCCATGCCTAATAAACGGAAAATAATAGTGAATTCAATAGGCTTATTTATTTACATAATTTCATTTATCAAACTTTGTATATCATTACCTGTGCCGAAAATTTGTTCAACTATAGCATATAATCAACTCTTGTTTAAGGTTTTGTTTGACGACTTAATAAAGTTATTGTTATAAGATCTGAATAGTGCAATTAGCTAATAACCAACTAAAATGAAACTATTTGCTGATATTATACAAGTTAATTGTTTAATGAGTTTAAATGCTTTCTAGTTCTATATTAAGCAGATATTCAATAAATGATATAATAGTGAAAGCTTGAATAAATTAATTAGCTTAGTCAAATTTTTGATGTGTCATTTCTAAACAAGTTGTAGTCTATGAAGGAAAACATAACGCTAAACGTTGAACAAACCAATTACTTTCATTTAAGTTGCCTCGCAAGGTATTTCTATTTCCTTAGTTAAATGCTTGCGTATTCTTAAGTTGTCTTATGAAACATTTTGTTTACGGATAAATTTTAAACTATTTAAACTAGATAATTAACTTTCTCCGGACAAATTACATTTTTAGTCTTTGCTAAATTTCAACACTTTTTCCTTATATGGCAGAACTATAAGAATTGTTTTTAAATTATAACTATAAATCTTAAATCAAATTTTCCTTTTATAAGTCATTGAATCATTTTGTTCTGCCGCTTTAAACATAAGTTACACAATTAGAAATTTTTCGTTTATATTTGAGTTTGACATCGATATAGTTTACGAATTATAATATAATACTTCGGTTTGAAAATGCACGTCAATTTCGGTGTTGTTAACGACAAGTTAAGTAGCGTTTTGGCCATAGATCGAAGTAAATATGCAATCGCTTTATCATATGCCAAATGCGATTCTGTCTACGCTTTTGGTCAAGACTCTAATCAAACTAAATCAGTTGATAGCAATTCATTGGATGATGGATATAAAGAAACGATTTTAGAAAAGTCAGAAAATGATGTCACCGGAAAGCTTTCTATTAGCGATAACTTTAACCAAAATAGGAAGATACCAGAGAACGAGGACCTCAAATCATATGCTGTACGTGTGCATAATTTAAACTTTTCTTATAAAAAGTTTGCTCTGGGAAAAGAAAAGACTAATAAAGTATTAGAAAACTGTTCGGTTAAAGTTATTAAGGGCAATATCTATGCCTTACTCGGTTCGAGTGGTTGTGGAAAAACAACTTTATTAAAGTGCATTTTGGGTCGTCTTCAGCCTAGTTCTGGTGAAGTTCGTGTATTTGGTGTTAAACCCCAAACAACAGAAAGTACAGTTCCAGGTATTAATTTGAATAATTATGAAAATATTCACTTCATTATCAGTTAATTCAATGTGAATAAAATATTTTGCTCTTTTGCATCAAAAGGTCCCGGAGTTGGATATATGCCTCAAGAATTGGCACTTTTTGGTGAAATTAGTATTGAAGAGACACTTCTATATTTCGGTCGCTTGTATAATATGAACGAAACAGAAATCAACAACAAAATCGACTTTTTGATAGAATTTCTTAGCTTACCACCGAAAACAAGACCAATAAAGCAATTAAGTGGTGGCCAACAAAAACGTGTTTCTTTATCAGCTGCATTAATACATTGTCCACAACTGTTAATACTCGATGAACCTACAGGTATTAGATTTTCTAATGAGTGCCATGGCTTACTATTTTCTCATAAACTAAATTAAGTGAATTTGTGGTTACAGTTGGAGTCGATCCTCTTTTGAGACAAAGAATTTGGATTTACTTACAACAGTTGTGTCGCGAACAAGGAATGACTGTAAGTTTGTCTTTCAATTTAATGTAGTGTGATCACTAATCAAACTTTCCTTAGATTATAATAACGACTCATTACATTGAAGAAGCACGAGGTTCCGAAACAGTTGGTCTCATGCGTGGAGGAAGACTATTAGCTGAAGAAAATCCAGAAGTATTAATAAAAAAATATCACAGTCGTACGTTAGAGGAAGTCTTTTTAAAACTCTGCGAAATCAACGATTCAGGGGAAACACAAGAGGTCGAGGTTTATTCTAAAGATTGTAATAACAATATCAACCAAACGCCTTCTGATGAGTTCGTTTATCATGAAACTGATCGAAAAAGTGGTAAAAAATTGTATAATTCGCGAGATTTAAGTTACTTCTTCAGTTGGTTTAGAGTTTGGGCCATATTTTTGAGAATATGGAATAAAATTAAAGGAAATCCTATTTTGTTTGTGGCATATTTATTACCATCACTTGAGTTGTCAATCTTTTATTTATCAGTTGGAAAAGATCCGCGAGCTCTCAATATAGCAATTTATAATGGAGAGAGCCCTCCAATTATTACTCAAAATCTTCTTGATTCTTTGGATAACCACACAATAATTCAGGTTTCAATAATATTTTATACAATTAATAGGGTGTCTAGATGTGCTTAAATGGATAAGATATCATTAGTATCGAACAATCCTTCAAAACCTCTTTCTTAACCATTTTTTTGAAAAATGGAAAAGTCTGACAAACGATGATTTGGTTTACCTTTTGATCTTTTAACAGTTCCGAAATGAACCTCTGGAACCAACACAGTGAAATCTTGTCACTCTACTATTCAATCATATCTAAATATAATGTTCATGATTTTAATTGTTTTCATATGATTTTTATGTTTAATAGAGTAAACACAAAACAGTAGAATCTGCTATTAATTCTGTAATCGATGGTAAGGCTTGGACTGCTGTTTCATTGTCTTCTAACTTTTCGAGATGCTTAAAAATTCGTATCCGTAAAGGAGGATATGCAAGGGATAATGTGGTTGAATGCAGCAATGTTAAACTATATCCTGACATGTCTAATGCTGTCATTAGTGTGAACTTAATCAAATCGATTGGACAGTCATTTATAAATTTTGTGCAAAACTATTTAACAAAATTAGGATATAATCCAAATGTCGTTACATTACCGATTCAGCCACAAGAAGTAATTTATGGTACTATAAACCCTTCAGTTCAAGATTTTATGGCTCCAGGAGTGGTACGTTATTATTAATTATTGTACCATTCGTTGATTTAATAATCATTTTCCAAAATTGAATCAATAGGTAATAGCTTTAATATTCTTTGCACCATTCGTTTTGGCTGCATTAACATTGATCGACGAACACGAATCTGGATTACTTGAACGTAGTCTTATAGCTGGTGTCAAACCGCTTGAAATATTATTTGCTCATTTATTTATGCAATTATGTATTTTAACAATCGAAGTACTTCTAATGATATTCACAACTTTCTATATATGGCAAATGCCAAATCACGGTGCTCTTTGGGAAGTGACTGCTATTGTATATCTTCAAGGAGTTTCTGGTATAACACTTGGTCTCTTTATCGCATCCATACTTCGCGATAAGATATATGCGTTTATCATTGGAATGGGTATCATATTTCCGACATGGGTTACTTGTGGAGTCTTTTGGCCCATAGAATCGATGCCACAACTGATGAAGTTTATCAGCTATTTTTTACCGCTTACCTGCCCCATAGAAAGTATGAGATACATCGCTTTCAGAGGTTGGAATTTAACTTATTTTCCAGTAATTTTTGGATTTATCTCAAGTTTTGCTTATATCTTCATGTATTTTACTGGAGCTGTTATTGTGTTTAAGTGGTTTATTTAAGGAATATAATGATGATCCAGTTTTAGCATAAGCATCTAATCACTGATTAAATGCGTTTTTCTTAATTAATTAAAGTATATTTACAAAATAATTTATCTTCATAAATGAATAAGCCTTTTCATAGTACAAAAGTTTATGTTACAAATGGGAAAACTTCGTAATGACTAATTTCTAAATGACTCTTTTCATATTTGCTAAACCCTATTTTCTGTCTCTATTAGCAGGTTTTTGCATTTTTTACTCAAAATAAATACACTAAATGTATTAAATTTCAAGTTCAGTAAATTTAGTTTGTAATCGTATTGTATACCATTATGCTGCAACTACTACTAATAACAATATAGTATACAATTTGCCTTTTTGTCTTCTAAACTCAATTATTAAGTCCAGTTTCTCTGTAGTATTATGCTTTGATCAAATCAAGCGGTTGAATCAAGTTTGAAATAAGTAGAAGAGAAATTGTTTTTTTATTATGATGCTTTGTTTAAAAACACTTTTAGTATCAAAAATGGCATTTAAAATAAAAGACAGTATTTGTTTATAAAACTTATTTATTAACCGGGAAAACTTCGAAATGACTAATTTCAGAATGGCTTAACCCTGTTTTCTGTCTCTATTTGCAGATTTTGCCCCTTTTATCAGAATAAATGCACTAAATGTAATAAATCTCAAGTTCAGTAAATTTAGTTAGTTATCGTATTGTATACTATTATACTGCTACTGTTATTAATTATAATATACTTACAAAGAGCACAATGCAATATAAAATGTAAAAGCCATTCTAAGTTCATTGCTTTACAGTTGAGACTAATCTCATTTATTTAAAATTACAAATGTAATAATGAGTTAACTGCTTTATCTGAGGAAACTTGAAAAAACTGAAAGTATCGAGCACCACTTTAAATTGAAGGTAAATTGAAGGCCATTCAGATTATTAACAGTTTAGAAACTGATTTAACTTTTCGTATCTTTATCAATCTATTAGCTTGACTTCAGTGTGATTCGATATGAATGAAAATTAGTACTAAAAATCATTTTTGATGTAAATCATTGATATTATATTATTTTTGTTTTCATACTATCAAAACTTTCCTCAATAAGACTTATCAAAGACTCATCTCTATTAATTTTCCATTAGTTAAGAGTTCAGTAATTAACTGAGATCAAAACTTATATGTATATATACCTTAATATATAGGTTTTGGTACACTAATCTCAAATGTAAGACAAAAAAATTCGCATATTAGTCCTAAAGGAATGCTTTGGTATTTGTAAAATTTTATTTAGACTTCTATTTTAAAAGAAAAGCGGGTTTACAAATGCTGAACACTTTGTTATTAGCTTAAATTTTGCTCAATATTACTAATTCAAGATTTTTTTCTAGTTTATTTCAAAATTTGAAAAATGGAGAAATCATTCCGACAATGAGTTACTAGGGGATTCAAAATAGGGATTAGCCATTATCAAATTAGACACTATGAAATTAGCCATTTCGAAGTCTAGCCTATTAACCATCTATTGTTATAGACAAGATAATAACTTCTGAAAAGCTATTAAGAGTTTTAGATAGTACGATTAAAAGAGTTAAACCTCATTTAGAAATAATGGACATTTTCAACATATATTATAAAGTATTGAATTGTTATTTTTAAACACTAATTCTATTGCAATAAATTTGATTATTTAAAGTTTGTTTTAAAACTTCAAATTTAATCTGCGAATCGATGAGCAATTTAATTGATACTTGATTAAAACATCAAAATATAAAGTGTTAGCTGCTTTATCTCTGTTTAGAAGATAAAGCATACTGTCTAATGGTTTCATGAATAGAAAACAATTTGTATGCTCCAATAATGAGTACTCAGATAAAACTTTTAAGAGGCGTATCCCAAAGAGGAGATTTAAACCCTATTTTATACAATTTATATGCTTCAGATTTTCCAAAAGAAGTTAAATGCCATATTTTTCAATTCACAGACGATATTGTTTTGTTAAGAATGATAAAAGGTAGAGATGATTTGAGTATTTTGCAAAATTATATCTTTTCTATTGACTAATATTGCAAACAAAATGAGTTGAAACTAAATCCAGAAACGACTTAACACTTAAGAATCGAGCTAAGGAATAACGATCTATCTTCCTATACTTTGAATGGTGTTTCGTTAATACTTGTAGAAACACACAAATATTTAGGTTTATTTTATGATAAGAAAATGCATTTCAACAATCAATGCAACGAAATACTAAAAAATGCATTTTCGAAATTTGGCTTATTAAAAACTATTAATATTTGTCATAGTGTCTATGGTAATGTGTTGTTAAGGTTATATAAATCTCATACTTTACCCATTATTGAATTCTCTAAACTGTTTTACTTTAAATAAGACACAATGTGATAGTATAAAAAGAGTTCAGAAAAGAATAACAAAATTTATTTGTAATAAATTGGGAAAATATTATATCAAATATGATGAAAGATTGAGAACTTTAAACTTAATGAGCCTTAAAAAAGGTGAGAAATTCAATCAATAAAACTAATTCACAATAAAATATATAAATATAAAACTATTTCTATAAATTGGTTCAGCAAATTGTACTTTTATAAAAGCTCTAGGAATGAATATTTCATTCATAAGCCGCTTAATTGATTAGAATTATGATATAAACATTTTTTATTTATGATGCAAATCTTTTTAATAGTTTACCGATTCATGTAAAAAATGAAAGTAATATAAAAAATTTTATAAAACTTTTAATTGATATTTTTTAATATGATTTCAACATGTTAGGAACTCTTAGCTTTGCTGAATAAATTATTATTATTATAAAAAAATCATACTGTAAAGCGATACAAAAGAGTACAATCGAAAACTAACTGATCCTCGATAGCAACTAGAGTAAAGTGATGCGTGAGGGTGTATCAAAGGGGTAATTTAAATATTTATAAAGATGTACTCAATAACAAAAGTACATGTAGTAACACGTTTTTTATGCTAATATTAAAGTATTTGAGTACCAGTCATTAAAATCTAGTCATAACTTATATAAAGAGTTTTCTTATATACTCGATGGAGAGAACTAATAAAACAACGATTAACGAAAGGATTCAAATGTTGATAACATATGCTCAAAATGGGTCGAAAAGATATAAATTGAGCCATTTAGAGGGTTTTCATTAACTAACAATTGATTGATAAGCTAACGGCTCAGATAACGAGCAGATCAGAATCAACCATCCGGGTGTGGTTTGACAGATGGGCGAATGATCAAACCTTATCTCGGGCTAAAGGAGGTAGCGGACCTTAAGCTTTAAGCTCGGACGAAGAGGTCAAAATTCTGTTAGCCGCTCTCGAATAGAGTGACCACGTCATAACTGCTATACGGGAGGACTTAAGCAATTGAAAAGGAAGACAAAGGAGGACATTTTTATTTTTTATTCACATATTACTTAGTTTAATACAATTTGTGTCTAAATGAATACTTCTTATATTCTTTTGCTCCTCTTCTGAGACATTGTGATTCACAATTAAAAAGAGGGGTTGTTTTGATTAAAATTTTTATAACTACGTCACATATTTGATAAGTCAAAAGTATGATTACACTATACTTATGTATAAACCTCCTAATTGTTCCCTTTACAATATATATATACGCGAAATTATACTATCTTTAACCACGAAAAGGGCATAATTTGACTTTTGCATACAAAACATAAGAAATAGTTACAGTTTCAGAAAATTTTAATGCTTTTTGTAGAGGAGGAGCTTTTTGTAATGCTTATTGTATTGCCCTCCTCTGACCCCGGGAGGACAGAGAACAAAATTTGTCAAAAGAGGACTGTCCCCCTAAAGGAGGACATGTGGTCACCCTAATGCCTATAAGTCTTTCCGTGTCTTTTATGAGACACACATCATCTTTGTTTTATGTGGTTTTTGAGTATTACAAGCATCTTATTTAAGACTTATATATAAAAAATTTTTTGAATGCGGTAATAGCAAACACTCGAGCAGAAGGCGCTCAGTGGTGAGTGCAAGCGCCGAATGCCTAAATTTAGCTGAGCGTGAGCGCAAACACCGAGCGTCAAATCAATTAATAACAAATTAAAATTAATTTATTTTAAATTAACTTATATCCGATGCGTGAGTTTGTTACATATGACGATAATTATTCTTAATCAAATAACTAAGACATAGAGGCTGCGCACATAATTAGATGGCTAATCAGATGAATATCAAGATCAAACTTCTCTAAAACCATGCATTCATAATTAAATATTGATAGAAAGGAGGACGTCTACCGTCTATAGCTTTAGGGGCTAAATGAGCTTGAGTTAATAGAGCTTATATGCATCAATAATTGAAGCATGATATAATTAGAAACATTAAATGATTAAATTTAGAATTTCTATCAAAACTTAACTGTGAGTGCAAGACTAAAAGTAGTGATAGACATCAGCTCAGTTACACTGAGCATGAGCTGAGCTGTGAGCTGAGAATTGAACAGATCTGATTGATAAATTGAGATATTTTGCGAAAGATTTTAATATTTATTAGAAATACTGGGAAATAGTTGCAAATTAAAATCTTTAATCTAAGAGCTTTGAACTAGAGTATAAACTTGAAAACCCGAAACCGAGCAGACCCGTATGAAACCGAAACCGAAAACGGTTCGGGTCGGTTCGGGTTGAGATGTTACTGTTTCGGTTCGGGTCGGGTCGAAAACTTTCGGTTTCGGTTCGGATCGGTTTCTTAAGTTTTGAAACGGGTCTGTGCGGGTCTGTAAGAATTGTCTTAAAAATAATTATTGCAAATAAGTATTGGTTTTCAAATTCTATTCAAATGCAAAGTAAAGTAGTGACTTATGAAACTGTAATATAATATCTATTTTACACACGCATTGCAAACGAATGATTAATACATTCTGTATTTCTTTGTGTACTTAATGCGACACAAATGATCAAAATGAGTGAATCAGATGCAGAAGAATGTGATTTAAGTGAAAAAAGTGGTCAATCCAAAAGATAAAAATTTCTTTACTTTAAAATTTACTCTTTAATACGGTTTCGGTTCAGGTCGGGTCGGGTCTGCTCTCAACGGTTTCGGGTCGGATCGGGTTTAGAAAATACTATTAGGATCGGTTTCGGTTCGGGTCGGTTCCTGAAAATACCTATAAGTTTATACTCTACTTTGAACAGTCTAAATTTCAATCATATTCTATTGCTTAAAATTGTAAGTAATTAAAATATCAAATCATTAAATTAATGTTTATTCCGAATCAAAGTATTCAAACATTAAGCTCAAACACACTAAACCTCCTTTGAACTAATATGTTGAACATTTAACTCTATCCTAAAGCTAAAACGTTTTAAAATAGTTATATATGAGTTACTATTGCAAAATATTTAGTTTAAGCTAAACTTCATTAGATTATAGAGCATATTATTTATAGCTATTTTATAGAAAGTATCAAATTTCTGCTTGAATATCGTTTAAAAAATAGTAAACTAATCTCATAAAGTATTACTTATTGAGCTGAGCTGGCAGCTCAATTTAGTGAGCTTGAGCTGTGAGCAGTTCAGATCAGCTCAAGCTGAGCTGAGGTCTAACATTGCCTAAAAGCACAATCCATCATATTAACAATTATAATAATCGAATGACTACTAAAAGAGCTCATGGTAGCGGTCGATACTTCCATGTGATGACCCGACAAAAAAATCAATGAGCTTTACAGTGATGCTAATCATTCCGATAAGTTTAACTATTGTTCAACCGTCAAAAAGTATAATTGTATTCAAGAAACAATCAAATATTGATTAATGAAGAGAAATACAAAAAGAAAAAGGCACCAAAACATAAGGCTTCTGCAAATTAAACATCACAAGTCATCAATTATCTGACTACTGAAAAAGTTAAGCTCGTTCCCAAATATCTAAACATAACAAATATCCCACAATGCAGACCAATCGAAGACTTTTTCAGATATCTTTGTCATCACGTCTACAAGAATGATTGGAAAGCCTAAAACACTAAACAACTTGAAAATAGAATTAGATTTGTTTCGAGTCTCGAAATAAATTGACCATAATATTGTCAAAATAAGCGTTAAAGTTACCGTAAGTGGACCCAAAAATGCTCAGTAGGAGTCCGAGGTAGGACCTTAGGCTGATGTTCATTAATACCAGCTAATTTCGTATATAATGTAGTTTTTATATATTAACCATCATGAATTATTTTCAATTAGACTCAAGAAAATCGAAATTAGATTTAGTCCGATTTTATGTAACACCGCGTTAATTAACTCCTGATTAAGGCTTTGTTTGACGACTTAATAAAGTTAATGAAATATGTTTGAATAGTGCGATAAGCTAACGACCAATTAAAATGAAACTATTTAGTGATATATAACTTAGTTGATTACTGAGGTCAAATGCTTTCTACTTCTATATTAAGCACATATTCAATAAATGATATAATAGTGAAAGTTTCAGTGAATTAATTGAGTCAAATTTTTGATGTGTCATTTCCAAACAAGTTATAGCTAGTGAAGGAAAACATACGCTTAAACATTAAACGAATTAATTACTGTCATTTAAAGTTGACTCACAAGTCATTCATATTTCCTAGTTAAATACTTGCGTATTCTAAAATTTCCCTTCTTGTGAAACTTTTAATTAGTTTGCGTATAATTTTTTAACCAATTAAGTTAAGCACTTAACTTTCATTGAACAAAAAAACCTTTTTGTCTTTGCTTTATATAAATGCTTCTTTCTCATGTGATGCTATTGTGGGAATTTCTTCTAAGTTATAAATTTAAGTCTTTAGTTAAATTTTCCTTTTATTAAGCATTGAATCATTTTGTTCAGTAGACTTAAACATAGTTTACAGAATTGGAAATTTTTCGCTTAGCTTTGAGTCAGACATCCATATAGTCTACGGATTATAATAAAGTTTTTCAGCTTTGAAAATGCACTTCAATTTTGGTGTTATTAACAACAAATTAAATAGTGCTTTGGCTACAGATCAAAGTAAATATACAATCGCTTTATCATATGCCAAATGCGATTCTGCTTATGAGTTTTGTCATAAATCTAATCAAACTGGATCAGTTGATGGTAATTCATTAGATGATGGACATAAAGAAACGACTTTAGAAAAGACAGGAAATGATGTTTACGGTAAATTGTCTATTAAGGATAAATTTGGGCAAAGTAAGAGGATTCCAGAGGATGGGGACCTCAAATCATATGCTATACGTGTGCATAATTTAAATTTTGCTTATAAAAAATTCATATTGGGAAAAAAACGAACCAACAAGGTATTGGAAAAATGTTCGGTCAGAGTCATTAAGGGCAATATCTATGCCTTACTCGGTTCGAGTGGTTGTGGAAAAACAACTTTATTAAAGTGCATTTTGGGTCGTCTTCAGCCTAGTTCTGGTGAAGTTCGTGTATTTGGTGTTAAACCCCAAACACCAGAAAGTACAGTTCCAGGTATTAATTTGAATAATTATGAAAATATTCACTTCTTTATCAGTTAATTCAATGTAAATAAAATATTTTTCTTTTTTGTATCAAAAGGTCCAGGAGTTGGATATATGCCTCAAGAATTGGCACTTTTTTGGTGAAATTAGTATTGAAGAGACACTTCTATATTTCGGTCGCTTGTATAATATGAACGAAACAGAAATCAACAATAAAATCAATTTTTTGATAGAAGTTCTTAGCTTACCACCGAAAACAAGACCAATAAAGCAATTAAGTGGTGGCCAACAAAAACGTGTTTCTTTATTAGCTGCATTAATACATTGTCCACAACTGTTAATACTCGATGAACCTACAGGTATTAGATTTTTTTATTGAATGCCATAGTTTCCTATTTTCTCATGAACTAAATTAAGTGAATTTGTGGTTACAGTTGGAGTCGATCCTCTTTTGAGACAAAGAATTTGGCTTTATTTGGAACAGTTGTGTCGCGAACAAGGAACTACTGTAAGTTTAATTGTCTTTCAATTTGATCTAGTATAATCGCTAATCAAACTTTCCTTAGATTATAATAACGACTCATTACATCGAAGAAGCACGAGGTTCCGAAACAGTTGGTCTCATGCGTGGAGGAAGACTATTAGCTGAAGAAAATCCAGAAGTATTAATAAAGAAATATAACACTCGTTCATTAGAGGAAGTCTTTTTGAAACTCTGCCAAATCAATGATTCAGAGGAAACACAAGAGGTCGAGGTTTATTCCAAAGATTGTAATAACAATAATACCAACCAAACGCCTTCTGATGAGTTCGTTTATTCTGAAACCGACCGAAAAAATCGCAAAGAATTGTACAATTCTCGAGATTTTAGTTATTTCTTCAGTTGGTTTAGAGTTTGGGCCATATTTTTGAGAATATGGAATAAAATTAAAGGAAATCCAATATTGTTTGTGGCATATCTATTACCATCACTTCAGTTATCATTTTTTTGTTTATCAGTTGGAAAAGATCCGCGAGCTCTCAATATAGCAATTCATAATGGAGAGAGCCCTCCAATTATTACTCAAAGCCTTCTTGATTCTTTGGATAACCACACAATAATTCAGGTTTCAATATTATTTTATACATTTAATAGGGTGACTCCTCGAACGGACAGTATAGTACTAGATTGGAACAATCTTTCTGAAATTTCTTTCTAAGTCCTCTTTTTAAAAATCAGAAAATCACGATTCGGTTTGCCTTTTGATCTTTTAACAGTTCCGAAATGAACCTCTGGAACCAACACAGTGAAATCTTGTCACTCTACTATTCAATCATATCTAAATATAATGTTCATGATTTTAATTGTTTTCATATGATTTTTATGTTTAATAGAGTAAACACAAAACAGTAGAATCTGCTATTAATTCTGTAATCGATGGTAAGGCTTGGACTGCTATTTCACTGTCTTCTAACTTTTCTAAATGCTTAAAACTTCGAATCCGTAAAGGAGGAGATGCAAAGAATAACGTTATTGAATGCAGCAATGTTAAACTATATCCTGACATGTCTAATGCTGTCATTAGTATAAATTTAATCAAATCGATTGGACAGTCATTTATAAATTTTGTGCAAAACTATTTAACAAAATTAGGATATAACCCAAATACCGTTACATTACCGATTCAGCCACAAGAAGTAATTTATGGTACTATAAACCCTTCAGTTCAAGATTTTATGGCTCCTGGAATGGTACGTTACATTAAATTATTGTATCATTTGTTCATTTAATAATCATTTTCCAAAATTGAATCAATAGGTAATAGCTTTAATATTCTTTGCACCGTTCGCTTTGGCTGCATTAACATTGATCGACGAACACGAATCTGGATTACTTGAACGTAGTCTTATAGCTGGTGTCAAACCGCTTGAAATATTATTTGCTCATTTAATAATGCAATTATGTATTTTAACAATCGAAGTACTTCTAATGATATTCACAACTTTCTATATATGGCAAATACCAAATCACGGTGCTCTTTGGGAAGTGACTGCTATTGTATATCTTCAAGGAGTTTCTGGTATAACACTTGGTCTCTTTATCGCATCCATACTTCCCGATAAGATATATGCATTTGTCATTGGAATGGGTGTCATATTTCCGACATGGGTTACTTGTGGAGTCTTTTGGCCCATAGAATCGATGCCACAACTGATGAAGTTTATCAGCTATTTTTTACCGCTTACCTGCCCCATAGAAAGTATGAGATACATCGCTTTCAGAGGTTGGAATTTAACTTATTTTCCAGTAATTCTTGGATTTATCTCAAGTTTTGCTTATATCTTCATGTTTTTTACCGGAGCTGTTATTGTGTTTAAGTGGTTTATTTAAGGAATATAATGATGATCCAATTTTAATATAAGCATCTAATCACTGTTTAAATGCGTTTTTCTCAATTAATTAAAGTATATTTACAAAACAAGTTATCTTCATAAATGTTTAAGGCTTTTATAGTATAAAAGTTTATGTTACAAATGGGAAAACTTTGTAATGGCTAATCTCTAAATGATTCTTTATATATTGGCTAAACCCTATTTTCTTTCTCTGTTAGCAAGTTTTGCTTTCTTAATCAAAATAAATACACTAAATGTAATAAATTTCAAGTTCAGTAAATTCAGTTTGCAATCGTACTGTATATCATTATCCTGCTACTTTTACCAATAACAATATAGTATGCAGCATGTTTTTTTTTATCTTTTAAACTTATATATTAAGTGCAATTTCTTTTTAATATTACACACCGATCAGACTTGACGGTTGAATAATTTTGAAATAAGTTGAAGAAAAGATTGTTCTTTTATTATGATGTTTTGTTTAAAAACACTTTTAGTATCAAAAATGATATCTACAATAAGAGACTTAATCTTTGTTGTATAAAACTTATTTATTAACCATTTATCGTTATAGATAAGAATATAATTTCTGAAAATCTATTAAGAGTTTCATGTAATATGATTAAAGAGTTAATCTTTATTTAGAAGTAATGGAAAACATTTTCAACATCCGTTATAAAGTATTGAATTATTATTTTTGGCGTTCCTTGCGTAAGCTATCTACAAAAGCTTTAGTGATCTAACAGTGTGTTTATTAGTTTAATATGCGATCTACAAAAAATTCAGTGACCTACAATTAAAGTATAATAAAGCGTCATTCGGGTAAACATTGATAAGAAGTTAAAATGTTATCAAAGATTGAAATTTGAGAGTCACATGACTGAAGGCAAACTTTATTTTGCCTTCCATAGAAAGGAATATTCTTGACGTTTGAGATTTACTTTCAGTCACGTGACTTTCAATCTCAATCAGCTCTCAATCGTTTAATTATACTAAAATATGAATTAAAACTAATTTTATATCGCGTAAAATAGCCATGGATGGATCCTTAGGATTGAGCGAACGCCAGCCAAATGGTAGTCTTATTTGCGTGGTATTGTATTTTGAGCTGCAGTGTAGTTTGCGCGGTATTGTCGTTTGCGCGGTAGTGTCTCGCGCGGTAATGTCATGTAACCTATTAAAGGGTACTAAATACAAGCAACCATATCACACAACATAAAAATCGAGTGACATTTGCGATCGGTAGTACTTGACAAGGCGAGTCGAACCATACCAAATTTTCGGAGACACGACCATCCTTTGACTATCTAAACCAATTTCACTGTCCGAATCTCATGAATTTACAGTGCCAAATGAGCCCTATAATGACTAAAGACACAAAGTTCAGGTAAATTAAAACCGATAACTAGTTTGTCAAACTGGTAATAAAAACTCCAATTTTGGGAACATGTTATTGGGAACATATTTTGGTAGATAAAAAATACATTTTATTCAAATTCCGTCATTTTTTCACAAATTTTGAAAGATTTAGTCTGATAGTAGCCTTCACTTTAGACATTATTGTTATCTTTTATTAAATTTTTGAACAAGAGTGAATACTAAACCGCTAAACACAAAAGAAATGATTTCAAGTTGCATTGAGTCCTTTTCATAAGATATAATTTTTAGACTAAATGTGTTCTATTTGGTTCTGTTTTAAGCAGCTTTGATTAAAACCAATAAAATATCAATCTACGAGCCATACTGTAATTGATACTATAATTTACTATTAAAGCACTTTTAATGAGATTCAACAGAATTTTAAGACTAGTCCTTAAATTTTAAAGATTTTAAACCTAAAATCTACAGGGTTGCACGAAATATTTTACCTTGGGTTCACAGCAAAAACTATAAATGATAAAAAATTCAAGTAAACTTTATTTCAAACGTTACATAAAATGAGATTAATGTATAAAATTTCAATAATTTTCGTACTTCCTGTTCACAGCTACAATAGCTTTTATGCGTTGGGGATAAGAGCAAAATAAATCTTCAAATAATTCAGTGCGACTTTCCGGGTTTTTGAGCACGTCTGTGAGATGTTGAAGTAGAGTTGCGTATGAGAAACGGTTTGAATCAGCTTTTTCAAGCATTTTAACTTCAACTTCATCCTTAATTATAGACCTAATATGTCAAATATTGACGGAAATGACCCTTAAATTAAACTCCTAAAATTGCGGAGATAGTTCACTTTAATTCCATTTTAAATGAGATATAGAAACAATGTTAGTTTGATTTCGTATTATTTGTAGTTCTTCTGTGACTCACCGGTAAAATATTTCGTGCAAGCCTGTATAAAATTTAGTAATTCACAATCTTTTGAGAATCATTGTTTATTTGGGAAATAACAATGAAATTTGGTAATTTAAGTAAAAGAACTGTGTCCTAATTATCTATTTAATGCCTAATTCACTCATAAACCCTATTTAACTATATTGTTTTGTAGACTCATAAATTATGGTAAAATACCTGAACTTTGTGTCTTTAACGATGACACTGTTGAGTTGGAAGATTTCGATTTTTAAAGATAATTATTTAAGCCAGATTTATAAGTAATTTATTTGCACCCTACCTTAATATAATGCTTATTTTTCAAAGCCAGCTCTGATTCAGAAAGGCATGGCTCTAAAAATTTAGTATGGTTCGACTTATCTTAATGAGTGCTATCAATTACTAGTGTCATATGCTTTTCGTGACGACCCGCCCCGTCAGAAATGAATTTTTAAAAAGATAAGGGACGTAGTTAGTGAACGAGTAGGCGTGGCTCCGAAAATTTGGTATGGTTCGACTAACCTTGTCAAGAACTATCGATTGCATATGTCTCTCAATTTTTATGAAGTCTTTGTATAGTTTCGCTTATTTAGTATCCCTCAACCAGTATAAGTACTATTCATCTTTTTTTTAGTTTATTTAAATCTAAGGAACGATTTTCCTTAAATATTACGCATCGCTTAGATAACACGGTAGGATCTCGGTTTTGCACGCAGCGGAAATTCCTGTCCTAAAAATCACTAAATGAGAGTATAAAAGCCCCAAAAACTTCAATAACTTTTAAGTTGTAATAAAATGACACGAAATCGTATGTAATGATAGTTCAAGAAGCGCTCGCCTAAGTTGTTCAAGCAAAAGATATCGAAAGAAGGCTGGTGTACATCTTCAGATGAGTAGTATGAGTATAATATCGATTATCACCATGAATCAGCTGATAGTGATACTCAAACCATTCATCTGAAGATGTACGATCGTTTACAAAAATGACTTTCCCGAGTTGTCAGGGTTTTCTAGTAGCAAAATTCAATGTATTTTGATGAAAACATTTTGTATAGACTAAATGTTGGAAAGAATATTATACTAGGTTGGTGTTGAAATTTCTTGTAAGATAAGTGAGTTATTCAAGATAATTCTGTCAGAGAAATTGGGGAAAAATTTAATTCCGATGAGTGAACACTAAACTAGACGAAAAATGGTTAGACACGTGTATTTTTGTTACACTCAAATATCGTTTGTCTAAGAACTACAGACTTAAATACTCGAAAAATGTGATTTTTCAAAAAATCATAACTTTTTTATCTGAAGGAATAAAATTATGATCTCAACACAAAATTTTAGACAATATGAATATTTTTCAAGAAATTTTATTAAAATTTTATACTATACTAAATAAAGCAAAAGTACTGTCTGATTTATAATCTTGCATATTAGATAATGTAAGGTAATATTACAGTACAGGTCACTAGCGTTTACGTTCCTTTAATTTTAAATGGAAGAGCTCTACAATTATGTAATTTTGTATACATACTCAGTTATTCAAATGCTGATCATGGACCGAAATTCACGAAAGTACCATGAATTTTATGAAAAATACATACTATCAAATCCAAAAGTAAAGACAAACTTTACTTAAAATATATACTTCACTGTATATACTTTAAATTGGTTGACTGTATTGATTATACATTGTCATTATATTAACTATTATGAACAAATAGTTCTATACTGCACATTAGATGAGAGCACATTATTTGCTGCTAAAAAAGATCTGAAAGGTGAGAAATCTTAACTATAGTATAGTTTCTATTTTAAAATCTTTGTTATACACAAAAATATTTATCTAAAAGTTTGTCTTTACTTTGAATTTGGCAATAATTTTTTATGTGGTTTTTGAGTAGTACAAACGTCTAATTTAAGACTTATATACAGGATTCACCGGAAAACATGGGGATTTAAATTTTTTAATTCGAATACAAAAGGTATTATAATAAAACTTATATCAAATTAAAATAGAATATCTGCGGTTTATATAATATTTTCAAAATGAGAACCATTGCTGGCAATCACGTGACGTAATCTTGAATCAAAGCCATCAATAACTCGCTGAAGTAGCGAAGTTTGAATGCCAATAATTTTTCTTCTAATCAGTTCCTCTAATTGTTCAAATTTTTGCAGGTTAGATCGATATACGCGGTCTTTAACATACCCCCCAAGGTAATCGCACGGGTTTAAATCGGGGGATAAGGAAGCCATTCCAACCACCATTTGCAAATTTTGGGTAACCAAGGCCAATCACACGAGCTTCAAAGTGCTCGAAAACCACTTCAAACACTTCACTGGTTCGATGAGGGCGGGCCCATTTTGGATGAACCAATTTTTATTGATTTCATCGACCCCATGTGCAAATGGAATAAATTGTTCTTCTAATATTTACTTGTAAATTTCGGATATTAAATTTTGTCTTATAAAAATTGGCCCGAATATGCCGCGACTTGAAATTGCACACCAAACGGTGACTCTTTCAGGATTCAAAGGGCGCGAAATTGATAAATGAGGATTTTTTTCACCCCAAAATCGCCAATTTTGTTTGTTAACATAGCCAGAAATATAGAAATGGACATCATCTGACCACCAGATTCTATTTTTATCAATAACGTTATTTTCAAGTAAATCAATCATTTGATTGCAAAAATCGAATCTGCTCAGCATTTTGAGGTGTAAGGGCTTGATTTAATTCAATTTTATCGGGAATAAGTGAAGTTTGTCCTTCATAATTCGTCTAAGCGATGTTTCCGATATATTTAGAGCTTGAGAAGCACGGGGTACTGGCGTAGTTGGCCGGTTTTTAAAGAACTCCTTAGTTCTTTCAATATTTTTTCTACTATAACAGTTGGCTTTCTACCTGAGCCAGTATGCCTTTCATCATCTAAACTTGCGGTGCGTTCAAATTCATTCAAAAGTCTTAATTTACAAACAAAAATAACCAAAATATAAGCAAAAAATAAATTACAAAATAATTGAGAAAGAAATAATTTAATTTTTACTGTCTAATTGTTGATTCGTCTGGCGTATTCTTTCGACCAAATATTGTCCTAAATGCTCTAACTACTGCAACATAATTTTCATTATTTTGATAGTAACTCTTGTTCAATTGTTAATATTGACATTTTGACAATGAGTTAATTGCAAAAATGACCATATTGTGGGATCAAAAATAGATCTTTGTTTTCGATCTCACAATATTCAGGTCATTTGATCAGTGCCCTGCTTTCTTGCCCATCATTGTCGCCTAAGGGCGCAAACTGACCACTAGATGTAGGACAGGGTTGTTTGTGTCCTCTTTTCTTTAAACACGAATTCTAAAGAAAATTTTCTAGAAAAGTAACGAGGTCATCAAAGTGTCCCCAATTAGTAGTTGGTCAGTTAGTGACCAACAATACATAATTCTAGAAAATTTTCCATTGATACGTCAACAGCTCCTGGCCCTATATAAAGGAGTAAAGAGACTCTTATTCTTCACTTCCCAACACTTACAGTAATAGTGGATATTCAAAATCCAAACCTTTCAATACTTAAATCTTTTATTTTGTATAAAGTTTTCTTTTTAATAAATAAACTTTGATTTTTTAAAACTTGTATATTAGTTTTAATTGTCGAACTTGGCAGAGAACTAAATCAAGGTAAAACCTCTGCAATATGATTGTAAGCCACAGTCACCTGACTCTTACGTAAAGGTCATTTGAAAAAGAAATTCCACATCTTTTATAAATATTAAAAAAATTAAATCCGGCATGTTTTCTGGCAAGCCCTGTATAAATGTTTTTAAGTACAGTGATAGCAAACGCTCGAGGGGAAGGCGCTCAGTGATAAGTGTGAGTGCCGGACGCCTAAATTTAGCTGAGCGTGAATACCAAGCGTCAAATCATTTAATAACAAATTGAAATTAATTTATATTAACTTATATTCAATGCGTGAATTTGTTACATATAACGATAATTAGTTATTTTTAATCAAACTTAGACACAGAGGCTGCGCATATGATTAGATCACTGATAAGTTGAACATCTAGATCGAACTTCTCTCATGTCTTGCAATCATAATTAAATATTGATAAAAAGGGGAATGCCTGTGGACTATAGCTTTGTGGTCTAATTGGAGTCCCGATGAGACCCATGTCATTTAATAGAATTTATCGAGTTGAGCACCTTGTGAATGGGCACTTTCCTGAAATCCTTGACTGAGAAGCGCTAGAGGGAGTCAAATGTCGCAAAAATGTTCCTAGAATTCGACAAATAGGATGTCAAAACACATGTATTCGAGCTTGAGGAATCTGATTAAGCCACTTTGAGGAAATGACAGAGACAATAATTTGAATACAGAGCTTGAACTTGAGTATAAATGTTATATCCAATTTAACTTTAAAAAAATTCAGTATGTCATTCAATTCTATGCTTTATATTCATTTTTATGATAGTAAAGCTCAAAGCTCAAGCTTGGGTTAACGAAGCTTAAATGCATCATTAATTGAAACCCTATGTAATTAAAAAATACTAAATTATTAAAATCAAAATTAAAATTTCTATCAATATTAAATTATGAGTAAAGACGTGAGAGAAGTTAAGATTTAGATATTCACCTAATTAATGGTCTAATTATGTGTGCAGCATCTATGTCTAAGTTATTTTATTCAGAATAACTAATTATCATTATATGTAGCAAACATGCATCTTATATGAGTTTGAGTCGTCGTTAAAGAACAAAATGGTCGCTAGGCGATGTTTACGGGTGATTCTCGATCCTCAGACTCACAGGTCCGGAGCGAGAGCCAAAGACTTAAGTTGATCAGCAATATACGTCTTCGCCGACCTGTTCTTAGCCTTCACCCGATGGGCCGAGAAGTGTTTATGCAGTCTTTTAATTGTAAGGAGGGAGACTTGTTGGGAGCGCTCGACAAGAAGCACTATCACAGCAGAATCTAAAAGAAGCCAAATGTTAAAATAAAAAGACGAAAACAGCACTTTCTGCTGAAAGGCAAGACCGATTGAATTTTACTGAAATTTGAGGCTTTCTATACAAATACTGGATAAGGGTCAATCTTAGTCCAATAGGAAACTGGCCACAAGCACAAATCCAATGAGGGCTTAGGCAGACTAGACGTGAACTCATAGAGTTCATGAGTTCAGACCGACGATGCGCGGAGTTACTGGATTTGTGTTCAGGACACCGGTTTGGCAATAGGGAATTAGGAATCAATGTTAGGATTTGGGTTTTTAATTTAACCTTTTAATTTAATTAGAAATGATGGTTTACACGTAGAAATATTTGTTTATAATACGTTTTTACTAAAAAATATTCCTGATTTTGTTTTTAGAGTTTATTTTGTTTATTTTGTTTTTATTTGATTAATTATTAATTTAATTCTAATTTCATAATTGCTAGTGTTAGACATCAGCTCAGCTCAGCTCAGCTCAGCTCAGCTCAGCTCAATAGGTAATAGTTTATAGAATTTATTAGAGTTTTCTATTCCTAAACCATCCATCCAAATAGAAATTTGATACTTTCAATGTAAAATCTATAAGTGATATGCTGTATAGTCTAATGACGTTCAGTTTAACTTAAATGCTTTGCAATAATAGCCCATGGAAGACGATTCTAAAATGTTTTAACTTTAAGATAGTGTTAAATATTCAATAATTTATTTCAGACTTTCATTGTATTTAAATTTAATGCTTAAGTACTCTAATTCGGAATAAATATTAGTTTAATGATTTGATATTTTAATTACCCATAATGTTACATAACAAGATATTGAAATCTAGACCATTTAAGACTCTTCAACTAAAATTTCTTACTTTGCAACAAATTTCCAGTATTTCTAATAAATATTGAAAATTTTCGCGGAAAATTTGGACTTATCAATCAGATTAGATCAGTCCAGTTTATAGCTCAGCCCAGCTCAAAGCAGCTCAACTCAGCTCAGCTCAGCTCAGCTCAGCTCAGCTCAGCTCACAGCTCAGCTCAAGCTCAGGGTAACTAAGCTGATGTCTATCACTAATAATTGTGGTTGCGTCTCAAGTTAAAATAAATTAAGTTTAAATTGTTATTAAATGATTTGACACTCGGCGCTCGTACTTACCACTGAGCGCCTCCACTCGAGTGTTTGCCACCTTTGAATATACAATGTGTCCAAAAATTGATGCTTCATTTATTTTTTAAATAAAATTAAATGGAAAAGAGCATCAACAAAATTTTAAAAGTATAATAAGCACTATATAACACAGATTAAACAATTAAATTTTTAAAGTTGTCCCGTCAGTAGCTACCAAATAACCAAGTCACTTTTGAAAACTGTCAATAGATTTTTCGTACACGTTTTGCTTTTGTTCTCCTTAACCTCTTTTTATGATCAATTTCATCTTATTAATGGTATCTGAACTCCCTGTTATTGAGATATTCCGAAACAAAGTAATCAAGCGGCGTGATGTCTGGAGGTTTGGTGGTCATTCGATACCATTTTGCATGTGGCGATCGATGTCCAAGCCTATAAAATATCCTGTTCCAAAGTCAACGTTATTTTGTAAACATATGAATGTTTCAAATGAGTTGACGGTTATTTACACTGTGCATACTTTGAAGAATTCTGACACATTAAAATCATAATTTTAAATAAAATAATTTTAATTTTAATTTAAAAAATTGATGAAGTTCAATTTTGGGGCATATTGTATATATAATTGCCTTAAAATAAATTAGTTTATATTGTATAAAGTTCAATGAGTGAAAATTTGAAAAGTTTTCCTTTTCTAATTATCAATTAAAACGTTTCTAATGGATGCAATATATTCAAGATTGCTAATTTTTATTATTATAAAAAATGAGATTTGTCACACAGTAGTGGAAAACGTTTATCTGGTATTTTTCTTGAAACACATTAACTACTAAAAGATAGACATAATAATATAGGCGGCAAATATGAAATATATAGCATTATTTTCACCATTTCAAGCATGTTATTAATGTTAATATTTTTAATATTTGTTAATAGCGTAGAACCCTGATTTGAGTTTGCGTTTTATTTTCTTTATTTAAACATTAAATGTCTTAAACTTTTTATCAGATGCATGATATCTAATAGTCTCTCACATTTAAATATATTAAGGAATAAAACTTATAAACATTTAGATAAGATGTTGGAAGTGGAAAGTGAAATATGGGAAGTAATTTTTTGGGTCTCCATAGATCTAGCTTTAGAAACTATGCGTTAGGTTAAATTCGTGAAATTAACTCTTGTCTATTTAGTATTTGAGGATTATTGTGAAGATTTTGATCAATTTTACCACATTTGATCACATTCTTGAGTTAGATTTAAAAATAGATAATATTGTTGTTATCTCTTATCGCTTAATAAATGTATAGATCCATAAGTATAATAAGTATATAAGGCATAAGACATTTCTACAAATAAATAATAGCCTAATGAACGTAAAAATAGGATACCATTGTATGACACACTAATATAACCGGGTGTTACATAAAATAAGGAAAAACTTTATTAGCATCAAAACCTTAACTTAGAAAAAAGTTTTTTATCAGATGATATATCATTTTGAAGGACATATTTGACTCACGGACGTCACCTTTTAGCTGATCCAAAACGGGACAAAAAAGTGCAAAGGGGGACGAAAATATAATTTTTATAAAGATTTCATAATGCATATAAGGAATAAAGTATAATTTTTACAAAAATATATTTTATTTACCGTCAACTTAAACAGATTGAAGTTAAAATAGCTCACAAAATAAATAAATAGTTGATATTTGAGCATAAATCTTTTTCAAAATCAAATTAAAGCGTGAAAGGGAACATCTAGTTAAACTTTGTATATGCAAAACTATGGATAATCTAGAAATTAAGTATAATTGATTTGATAGAGTTAGAGATTAATAGTTTGTGCTTCTTATCAGTTTCAATTCAGTTTTAAGATTTAATACTTTATACTTGTATTCAATGCCATTCTCAATACAGTCCTTTTCATAGCTATAAAACCACTCGATATTTTGAATAACTTTTGAACAGAATTAGATAATTTAATGAAGTTTTGTAATAATGCATCAAATATGAAGCTATAACAAAATTTATCAAATTTCGAGTTACTTTCATTGGCGCCTGCATAATGTAACTTAACGCTTAAAGACACTTCACAACTATAAAACCAATTGAAATATTCGTTTAAAATTCATCAGAAAATTAAATCTAATACTTAGTTGAACCTCCTTTGCTAGTAATAGTCTCAAATATACGACTTGGCATAGAATTGACTAAATCTTGAAGAACTTGAAGTGATATTTGTTCCCAACTATCATTTATTCCTTGTTTAGGCTGCTCAACTGGTTGATATTGCTTGCCATTTGAATAAACAGCCCTAACCAATGTTCCCCATAAGTTCTGAATCGGATTCAAATCTGGAGAAGCATGTGGCCAGTCAATCAGGATCGTTTTGTTCAGCGCAATCCATTCTTTGTACTGATGAGTAGTATGAATTGGCGCATTATCGTGTTGTAAAACTCAAATTTCACTACCAATTCGCCGACTAAACAGTACCAAATGCACACCAGTATATCAAAATAATCTAAAGATTTCATCTAATGATTTACGAATGTGATATTATTCATTCCATAATGTCCCACACTATGACTGAACCGCCACCAAAGTTGCGTATAAAGAAAATTTTTTATTTCTTCTCAAATCGCGAAAAATCACATGAGTTGGGCTGAAGAGTGGTAAAATGTCATTTTCAGAGATAAAAAAGAAATTAATCTGAACGGTTCGGACTACTTTCTTAGTTATTGACATGATTTAAGAAGAAATTGAAAACTAAAATTTTTGATGAATTTTAAACGAATGTTTCAATTATTTTTATAGTTGTGAAAAGTGTCTTTAAGCGTTAAGTTACATTATGCAGGCGCCAATGAAAGTAACTCGAAATTTGATAAATTTTCTGTTATAGCTTCATATTTGATGCATTGTTACAAATTTTCATTAAATTATCCAATTCTGTTGAAAAGTTATTCAGAAAATCGAGTGGTTTTATAGCTATGAAAAGGACTGTATTTTAAATTTCAGTTCTTAATTCTTATTGAAGCTATTGGGACTTTGTATTAACAATAATTTTATCTCGACAATCATTTACTGACAAATACTTGAATTTCTTATAAATTCGCAGAACTTTCTTCAAATTAATTTAAATAAAAATGAAGTTTCACATTCTTTAAGGAAAATAAGTAAACTTCAGCTCATTCTGAGACACGGAATGAATCTTTTTCCGATTAAATCCTATTATACGCCGCCACTATATAGCAATAAAAATTATTTTTTCATTTTTATATTTTCATCGATTCTTATGTAATTTTTATCGCTGATTACGAATATCTATTCCAAAAATTTTTAAGTCTAAGGGTTTTCGAGATATTCGACTATAAGTTAGATCGAACATTACAATTTTTACAAATTTAATTAAATATTTCATATGATACATCATTTCAATGTAGTTTTTAATGCTGAATAAAACTATGAAATCGGAAAAATTTTAAGTCAAGTGGCTTCCGAGTTATTTAACCAACGTTTAAAATGTATAAGAAATTAATTTGTATAAATTTTTAAAATAGCACAGAGATTTGGCCATTTTCTTTATGATATCTCACAAGTATATCCCGGTTTTACACGCAAACAAAACATCGACCCCAACGAAACTTTAATTTCCTACTATGAACCATAAACTTGTCATTAATTCTTGTCATTAATTGTTGCCATTAATTTTTGTTATTAATTCTTGTCATTAATAATCCTAAATCATTTGTTATTTCAAATCAATGTAATTATTTTAATTTTGTGATAATTTTTAAGCATTAATTTGATGTGATAATTAATAATATTTGTGATTTAAAAAAGACTTAAATGACTTTAAACTTGAATTTTGCTAAGTTTATTTATAAAATGAATATCACAATCCATTCAATCTAGAATTATTTTGATTAAATATTCGTAATCAGCGTTAAAAACTATTTTAAATCATAAATCATATATATTATTTATTTAGATTTTTAAAAACCTAATTTAGTCTAACATAAATCGAATAACTCGAAAACCGTTTGGATTAAAATTTTTCTGACTATAGTTTTATTAAGCGTTAAAACCCACATTGAAATGATGTATCATATGAAATATTTAATTAAAGTTATAAAAATTCTAATGTTCGATCTAACTTAAAGTCGAATATCTCGAAAACCTTTCGACTTAGAAATTTTTGAATAGATATTCGTAATCAGCGATAAAAATTACATAAGTATCGATGAAATTATAAAAATTTTGAAATAATTTTTATTGCTATATGGTGGCGGCGCATAATAGGATTTAACCCTTTTTCCCAGGACTGTCCCAGAGAAACTGGGATAGGTGACACTCGCGATTAGGCTATAATTGATACGATTTATATTTGTTTACAATTGATTTTGTGTTAATTGTGACTTCTAAACAAGAACTGTTGCGCAAAAGGGTTATGACATTTTATTTAAAGCATAAACAAAAGCCTTAAAGTTTTATTACTAAATATTTTACTAAAGAAGGAATTCTTAAAAGAAGTGATAGACATCAGCTCAGTCAACCTGAGTTGTGAGCTGAACTGATCTGATTGATAAATTAAGATTTTTTGCGAAAGATTTTAATATTTATTAAAAATATTTAAAAATAGTTAAAGATTAAGAAACTTTAGTATAAGAGGTTCAGTCGGCCTACATTTCAATCGTATTGTAGATAATTAAAATATCAAATCATTAAATTAATGCTTATTCTGAATCAAAGTATTTAAACATTTAGTTCTAACACACTAAACTTTCTTTGAACTAAATTGTTGAATATTTAATTTTATTCTAAAGTTAAAGCGTTTAAAAATCATTTTATGAGCTACTATCGCAAAATATTTTATTAAGACTAAACTTCATTAGATCGTAGAACATATTTATAGAAAGTATCAAATTTCTGCTTGAATATCGTTTAAAAATAGTAAACTAACCTCATAAAGTATTACTCATTGAGCTGAGATAGCAGCTCAATTTTGTGAACTTGAGCTGTGAGCTCAGATATAGATCAGCTCAAGCTGAGTTTATGTCTAACACTATCTAAAAGCATAATCCATCACATTATTAACAATTATAATCATCGAATGACTACTAAAAAACAGTTAACGGTAGCGGTCGACACTTCATATGATGATCCGATAGAAAAGTCAATCAGCTTTACAGAGATGCCAATCATTCCGATAAGTTTAACTGTTGCTCAGCCGCCAAAGAGTATAATTACACTCGAGAAACAATCAAATATTGGTTAATGAAGAGAAATATAAAAAGAAAAAGACACAAAATATAAGGCTTCTGCACATTACATATCACAAGTCATCAATTATCTAACTACTGAGAAAGCTAAGTCCGTTTCCAAATACCGAAACCTAACAAACGTCCCACAATGTCGACCAATCGAAGACTTTTTCAGATATCTTTGTCATCACGTCTACAAGAATGATTGGAAAGCCTAAAACACTAAACAACTTGAAAATAGAATTAGATTTTGTTTCGAGTCTCGAAATAAATTGACCATAATATTGTCAAAATAAGCGTTAAAGTTACCGTAAGTGGACCCGAAAATGCTCAGTAGGAGTCCGAAGTAGGACCTTAGGCTGATGTTCATTAATACCAGCTAATTTCGTATATAATGTAGTTTTTATATATTAACCATCATGAATTATTTTCAATTAGACTCGAGAGAATCGAAATTAGATTCAGTCCGAATTTTATGTAACATCACGCTAATTAACTCCTGATTAAGGTTTTGTTTTACGCTTTAATAAAGTTATTAATATAGAATTTGAATAGTACTATCGGGCAAAAAAGTATATGTTAAATAAAGCTTTTTCGCCCCTTACATACTTAAGGACACAGCCGTAGCCAGCGGGGCTAGGGGGCTATAGCCCCCCAAAGGTTTTTCAAAGTTTAAGTTAAATCAAAGGTTTGATAATAAATTAACAGATATTTTAATGGGAGTTAGCGTTTGCTATCCAATATCCAAGCATTTTATGAACTTTGAAATTATGAAGCCTTTTGCTACTCATTATTGTTTGAATCTAGAAAATTTAAAGTCAAATTCTGAAGCTCCAAAATTATTATTCTATGAATGCGAAGATACTTTTAATGTCTATGAAAAATTAACTGATTATTCAAACTCTATGCCAGATTTATTAAAGTATTTTAAGATATCATTAACTATAGGATGTGTTAATGTTTCGTGTGAAAAGAGTTTTTCAACATTAAGAAGAATTAAAACTTATTTGAGAATTTCGATGTCTAATGACATATTAAACGGTTTGGCTCTTATTTCGATTGAAAGAGAGATTGCATTATCTATTAATCTAGATAATTTTGCCATTGAATTTGGTAAAAATCATTGTAACAGAAAAAATTGTATTGTATTAAATTTTGATTAGATAAAGCTTAACTGAGAATTTTCAGACATTTAGCCCCCCCAGACCAAAAAAGCTGGTTACGGCAGTGCTTAAGGATCACTTTAATATTCACGTAATCAACATTTTGAAAACTTTTATAAACTTTAATTTAGGTCTGACCTATGGCAAAACAGAATAATTTTGCATTAGCCGTTTTACTGATAAATAGTTCATAAATTGTTTATTTTGCATTCAACTTTCTCAGTTATTTGTTTGACGAATTTAAGTTACTTATGTTAAAGTTCGATACAAATTATAACACTTAAAGGAATTTAAAGATAAGTTTCGCATTTCATGGCTCATATTAGAAATTATATTCATAAAAATAATGACAAAATTATTTACTCGATCTTTCTCTTATTTGGTTCAAATCTGATTGGCTTTTACTGCTTTTAAGCGCACATTTTGACATACATTTTTTTGGTCTATAGTACAATAAGCTAACAACCAATAAAAATGAAACTATTAAGTAATATTACAGAACTTGTTTACTCAGTTCAAATGCTTTCTAGCTCTATATTAAGCACATCTTCAATATCAATATAATAGTAAAGCTTTGACAAATTAATTAGCCGAGTCAAATTTTTGACGTATCATTTCCAAAAAAATTATAGCCAGTGAAGGAAAACATACGTTAAACATTAAACAAATCAATCACTGTCATTCAAAGTTGGCTCACAATTCATGCATATTTCCTAGTTTAATACTTGTGTATTCTAAAATTATCTTATGAAACTTTCATTTCTTTTGCGGATAAATTTTAAATTATTTAAACAAGACTAAACAAGACATATAACTTTCTTCGAACAAACTACATTTTTAGTCTTTGCTTCACTTCAATGCTTTTTTCTTATATGGAACTTTGATGAAAAATATTTCTAAGCTATAACTTTGAATCTTTAATCAAATTTTCCTTTTATTAGTCATTGAATCATTTTGTTCTGCCGCTTTAAACATAAGTTACACAATTAGAAATTTTTCGTTTATATTTGAGTTTGACATCGATATAGTTTACGAATTATAATATAATACTTCGGTTTGAAAATGCACGTCAATTTCGGTGTTGTTAACGACAAGTTAAGTAGCGTTTTGGCCATAGATCGAAGTAAATATGCAATCGCTTTATCATATGCCAAATGCGATTCTGTCTACGCTTTTGGTCAAGACTCTAATCAAACTAAATCAGTTGATAGCAATTCATTGGATGATGGATATAAAGAAACGATTTTAGAAAAGTCAGAAAATGATGTCACCGGAAAGTTTTCTATTAGCGATAACTTTAACCAAAATAGGAAGATACCAGAGAACGAGGACCTCAAATCATATGCTGTACGTGTGCATAATTTAAACTTTTCTTATAAAAAGTTTGCTCTGGGAAAAGAAAAGACTAATAAAGTATTAGAAAACTGTTCGGTCAAAGTTATTAAGGGCAATATCTATGCCTTACTCGGTTCGAGTGGTTGTGGAAAAACAACTTTATTAAAGTGCATTTTGGGTCGTCTTCAGCCTAGTTCTGGTGAAGTTCATGTATTTGGTGTTAAACCCCAAACACCAGAAAGTACAATTCCAGGTATTAATTTGAATAATTATGAAAATATTCACTTCTTTATCAGTTAACTCAATGTATATAACTAAAATTTTTGTTCTTTTGCATCAAAAGGTCCCGGAGTTGGATATATGCCTCAAGAATTGGCACTTTTTGGTGAAATTAGTATTGAAGAGACACTTCTATATTTCGGTCGCTTGTATAATATTAGCCAAACAGAAATCAACAATAAAATCGACTTTTTGATAGAATTTCTTAGCTTACCACCGAAAACAAGACCAATAAAGCAATTAAGTGGTGGCCAACAAAAACGTGTTTCTTTATCAGCTGCATTAATACATTGTCCACAACTGTTAATACTCGATGAACCTACAGGTATTAGATTTTTTATTGAATGCCATAGTTTCCTATTTTCTCATGAACTAAATTAAGTGAATTTGTGGTTACAGTTGGAGTCGATCCTCTTTTGAGACAAAGAATTTGGCTTTATTTGGAACAGTTGTGTCGCGAACAAGGAACTACTGTAAGTTTAATTGTCTTTCAATTTGATCTAGTATAATCGCTAATCAAACTTTCCTTAGATTATAATAACGACTCATTACATCGAAGAAGCACGAGGTTCCGAAACAGTTGGTCTCATGCGTGGAGGAAGACTATTAGCTGAAGAAAATCCAGAAGTATTAATAAAGAAATATAACACTCGTTCATTAGAGGAAGTCTTTTTGAAACTCTGCCAAATCAATGATTCAGGGGAAACACAAGAGGTTGAGATTTATTCAAAAGATTGTAATAACAATGACAACAATCAAATGACTTCTGATGAATTCGTTTGTCCTGAAACCGACCGAAAAAATCGCAAAGAATTGTACAATTCTCGAGATTTTAGTTATTTCTTCAGTTGGTTTAGAGTTTGGGCCATATTTTTGAGAATATGGAATAAAATTAAAGGAAATCCTATTTTGTTTGTGGCATATCTATTACCATCACTTCAGTTATCATTTTTTTGTTTATCAGTTGGAAAAGATCCGCGAGCTCTCAATATAGCAATTCATAATGGAGAGAGCCCTCCAATTATTACTCAAAGCCTTCTTGATTCTTTGGATAACCACACAATAATTCAGGTTTCAATATTATTTTATACATTTAATAGGGTGACTCCTCGAACGGACAGTATAGTACTAGATTGGAACAATCTTTCTGAAATTTCTTTCTAAGTCCTCTTTTTAAAAATCAGAAAACCACGATTCGGTTTACCTCTTGATCTTTTAACAGTTCCGAAATGAACCTCTGGAACCAACACAGTGAAATCTAGTCACTCTACTATTCAATCATATCTAAATATAATGTTCATGATTTTAATTGTTTTCATATGATTTTTATGTTTAATAGAGTAAACACAAAACAGTAGAATCTGCTATTAATTCTGTAATCGATGGTAAGGCTTGGACTGCTATTTCACTGTCTTCTAACTTTTCGAAATGCTTAAAACTTCGAATCCGTAAAGGAGGAGATGCAAAGAATAACGTTATTGAATGCAGCAATGTTAAACTATATCCCGACATGTCTAATGCTGTCATTAGTATAAATTTAATCAAATCGATTGGACAGTCATTTATAAATTTTGTGCAAAACTATTTAACAAAATTAGGATATAATCCAAATACCGTTTCACTACCAATTCAGCCACAAGAAGTAATTTATGGTACTATGAATCCTTCAGTTCAAGATTTTATGGCTCCTGGAATGGTACGTTACATTAAATTATTGTATCATTTGTTCATTTAATAATCATTTTCCAAAATTGAATCAATAGGTAATAGCTTTAATATTCTTTGCACCGTTCGCTTTGGCTGCATTAACATTGATCGACGAACACGAATCTGGATTACTTGATCGTAGTCTTGTCGCTGGTGTCAGACCACTTGAAATATTATTTGCTCATTTATTAATGCAATTATGTATTTTAACAATCGAAGTACTTCTAATGATATTCACAACTTTCTATATATGGCAAATACCAAATCACGGTGCTCTTTGGGAAGTGACTGCTATTGTATATCTTCAAGGAGTTTCTGGTATAACACTTGGTCTCTTTATCGCATCCATACTTCCCGATAAGATATATGCGTTTATCATTGGAATGGGTGTCATATTTCCGACATGGGTTACTTGTGGAGTCTTTTGGCCAATTGAATCGATGCCACAACTGATGAAGGCTATCAGCTATTTTTTACCGCTTACCTGCCCCATAGAAAGTATGAGATACATCGCTTTCAGAGGTTGGAATTTAACTTATTTTCCAGTAATTCTTGGATTTATCTCAAGTTTTGCTTATATCTTCTTGCATTTTACCGGAGCTGTTATTGTGTTTAAGTGGTTTATTTAAGAAATATTAAAATAATCAGATTTTAATACATGCATCTAATTATTGATTAAATGCGTTTTTCTCAATTAATTAAAGTATATTTACAAAACACGTTATTTTCATAAATAAATAAGACTTTTTATAGTACAATAAGTTTACATTACAAATGATTCGATGGTTTTCACAATTTTATTTCAAATAAATAGAGTACTGGTTGAACGATTCAGTACAAGAGACAAATCTTGTAATGATCTAAACCATTTATAGAAACTGTAGCAATCAAATAAAATTAAATTAAATTCGTTGTTAGAAGATGATGACTAAAGTGGATTTTAAACTTTGATACCTTCAACCCCTATCTCAATGAATATCTGAAAGCTTTTCGTTTCTTTTCCGATGGATTGAATAGCAAACGAATGCTGTTTCTCAGCTTTGATATTCTTCTAAGACTCGATTTTCTCATTTTCGGTCTATCATCTGAAGTATCCATCTCAGTATCCATATTAGGCTCCATATTAGTTTCCATTCCTATGGCCATTGATGTTTCCAACATCGATGTCTCCAATAAATTGAAAGCCGGCATTTCACTCATTGTCTGATTTCTATATTAATTAGCTTTACAAATTTCCAAAATAATTATCGTTATACCAAGTTTTGGCTCACTTATACCTCTATTACTCATCAGAAATTGCCTTTTTATACAGAAGTGGCTTATCTGTTGAGCAGTTCAAAGATTAAATGAAACTCAAACTAAACAAAAGCCGTGCCTCTAAACACGTGAGAAAATACTGACAAAAAGTAATCGTTATTGAATACAAAATCTATGAAATTTTGACTTAATTTATCTGTAACTCAATTTATGATAAGTTCATATCATAATCCGTAACTTATTGGAAGGTTTAATCAATGATTAATATGAAGATTTAATACCATTTTCAACATAAAAATATCTTCAAGATAAAATTCTATCGTGATAACCTATGTCCAATTTTTCTTGTCTAGCATATGAATCAGCACGATTACAAGAGTCTATAAAACCAGTTAACTTTTAGTCAGCAATATCATTAGATAGTAATGATTTTCGAAACCTTTTATTAAACTATTACATCTTGAAATGGAGTTTTTTTTATGATAATGCAAACAATTCTAATATCTCTATCCGGGTAATGTTTCTTAGGTATATCATAAGAAACTATTAAAAGTGTTGTTAAAAGCTGACAATTAGATTCAGATACTTCATACACAAAATAGCAATCTATTTTTGAACCATTTTTTTAATAAGTATTGGCTTCACAATTGATTTTATAAATGATCGCCACTATGGAGTTAACCCGTTTTATAGACCGCTCCTAATTTTGCTCATTCATATTCTACACAAAGAGAAATTGGCTACACATTAGTAGACTTCTATTTGCAGTATCAGATATTTTTTAACCACTATATACTGATAGAATTAAGCCTTGATTAGATTTTTTTATTTGATTCAGGATTAATTGATTTATTTTCCTAAAAATTGACGACTAACTTGTCTTAGAATAACATATACTTATTCATCCTTTCAATTAGCTAATAACTTATATTTATTGGAACAATGTTTGACGAACAAATTGATTAACATTAAATAGTGCGTAAAACTTTCCACTTTCTAAATGTTCTAAAGGTTGAGAGCTTTGGGTTGGCCCGACTGGTGGGACTTAACCTTAAACTAGTTGCAAATCGAAAGATAGCTAATTATAGCAACAATAGTTATCATCTTATCGTCACAATATCTTATCGAAAGATTAAACTGTGCGTAAATTACTTTGCGTCAATAGTTATTATCATTTCAATAATTTTGCATACATCTAAGAATTACATGATTGCAAACTATTTATAACGAATTTTGACCAAATAAAACACTTGAAATAAACTTTTATCTAATGAACATTCCATTCAACTACGGGAATGAATCACTATAGCAACAATAAATTAATATATATTTAAGCTCGGTTATAGTGAGCTGTTGCTCAGCTTCTGAGCTACTTTTGCGAAATATCAACTTATTTTAATTATTTGAGTTGAGACGCTAATGAACCTCTTATAAATCGATGCAATTCTATGAACTAATTATTGACATTGAATGCAATAAAAATTGTACTCTACTGTACAATAACCGATATCAATCTAAAACCCCGATTGTGTTAAGTTTAACGCACTTTAAAATAAAATAAATCAACTTAATTATTTGTCTCCTATGATCATTAATTTGTTTTTTAAATGAAATAAAAAAATATCAATTTTACTTTGGTACAAGAAATTAGCATCTAGTGTAATGATCGACAGCCTTTTAGTGACAGAAGGCTACAAAATTTGACATGAACATAAGGGCCAGTCAGCAATTATGACTAAAGCAAATTTATTTTTAATTTGAAATTTACTCAAATAAGAATGTCGTTTATTTGAAGATTTCGATGCTTAGCATTGTTCTTTTAACAATATTAATTAATAACCCAATTGAACTAAGCACTTTATCAAACAAATTGAAATATATATATTTTTCTCCTTTGTGTTTCATAAGATTCTTATATTCGTTTTCTGAGTATTGTTCATACACTGGGACTACAGTTTAAAAGATTAGTAATACGTTATCAACGATTTTCTCAAGAATAGCACGGTTGCGATTTCATATCAATTTGACTCTTAATTTCATTATGAAAACTTTTGTTTTTCAAAAATAATCCAAGATCTAACGAGTCTGCATTGAAAGTCCCCCATAATCAGTCATATATTATAACTTTATGAAAAATAACTATTCAATTAAATATCGAATTCAAATTTATCATATGATGCGGGACATAAAATGAATTTTTATTTCCATCATCAATTCATTTTTAGAGGTATGAATTATTTTCAAGGATCATATCGAAATCGACAATAGATATAGCAGTCTAAAAATGTCAACTCCAAGTCTAACGGTACAGCTCATAACTGTATCAATAATAACATTACAGCGACAAATAAGTCACAATTATTATGCTAAAGAACCAGATCCAGCAAACGGAACAACTTATGATTACATTGTAGTCGGTGCCGGAACTGCCGGTTGTATTGTGGCCTCACGCCTGGCTGAAAATTCTTCTGTCAATGTTTTACTATTAGAAGCTGGCGGACCACAAAGTGTCATAACTGATATGCCTGGAAATACACTTTATTTGGTTGGAGGAGAATTTGATTGGAATTATCACGTCGTACCACAAACTAGCGCTGGATTAGCATATCCCAACTTTTCTATTGCAAGAGGTATTCATCAAAAATTTCGAAATCACAAATTACGATCGCTCACTAGTCTTTTAATTATTAGGTCGAGTATTAGGTGGTTCTTCGACCATCAATTGGGATATTTATAATCGTGGTAATCGTAGAGATTATGATAATTGGGCTCAAACTTATAATCTGACGAATTGGTCGTACGATAATGTTTTGCAATACTTTCTATTGGCGGAAAACAATACAGATCTAGATATCGTTAATAGTAATGGAGGCTATCACAACACTGATGGACCAGTTTCGATATCGACCGAAACAAAACCAGATCCTATTTTATTGGCATTTAGGGATGCAGCCAATAGTCTTGGTATTCCTACTGTCGACTTGAATGGAGAGCAACAATTCGGTAAAGCTCTGAATTCTCTTTTTCATATACACAAATTTACAGTATATGCTCAAACTCTAATCATTTAATAGTTCGGAGCTTGTCATGTAGTCAACTGGTCCATTAGTCCACTAGTCCATTAGTTTTACATTTGCGAACATATGAAAACAGTAAATAATTGATAATCTCCTATATGTGATATAAATAGAAAATACTGATCATATATTAATATATTTATCTAACATGCCTAACTTAATATATCTTTGTCTCGAAATAAGTACTATTGTCTCAGACCCACTCCATACTATAGAAACTGATAGCAACTCTTTGAAGTGGTCGATTCTAGAATGGACAACTTCAAAATGGTCAATTTGATATTGGCCAAGCCCTGTTTCCTGTCCCTAATAGAGAATTTTCTTCTTTTTATTAGAATAAATGTACTAAATGTAATAAACACCAAGTTCAGTAAGTTTTACCTGGTAATCGTAACAATGATAGTAATATAAAAGAGTAATACAATATAGTGATATAAAGGAGCACAATGCAATATGAAATAGTAAAAGTCATTCGAAGTTTCACTGTTTTCAAGTTGAAATTAATCCCATCTTATCAGTTAAGCACATGTAAAGTCTTGAGGGAATGTTTTGGTACTTTGTAAAGGAGACTGATATTTTACCATTAGTACTTTTGACCTCTACCGATTTCGATGATTGTATCAATAAAAAGCTATCTTAGTATTGAACACAAGATTCTCTAGGAACTTTTTACAAAAATCGTTTTGAAGTTATGAGCGAAAAACCACTTTTTTTGTAATAAAAATCGACTTTTTGAAAATTTCTCGGGTTTTTAAAAATTATAATTTTTGTGTTACCAGCTCCTGCCGCGTGAAGGTAAATCCTAAGGGAGCATAAAACTAAACCAAAAAATAAAATCATAAAACAAAAATATAAAAAGTAATTAATCAGAGTTAGTACAGTGAAAGCTCGATATAGCGAATCTCGATCTAACAAACATCTCGTTATAAAGTACATAAGCAAAATCCCGTTCCAAATTCTTATAAAATTAGGCTTAGATTTGTTCGATATAACGAATCTCGATATAAAATAAATTTGATATACCGAACATATTTTAAGTATACAATAGTAAGTAAACTTTCGATATAAAATACGTTTCGTACTCATGAACTTTTATCAATTACCAAAAGAACTAAACTTTACTTAAAGGTCTAAAGTTTTGAACTTGAGACTAATAAAGACGAAATTTTAGATTTTAATATTTTCAAAAAATAGTGTTCAGACACGAATAACTGACTTTTTTTAAGTAAGTATTTATATTGATTATATTCATTTTAGTTCTACAATACAATAAAAAATGCTCTCAAACCTATAATATTTTAACTCACAATATAAAGTACAGCTCAATATAACGAACAAAAATTTTTACCCCTTGACTGTTCGTTATATCAAGCTTTCACTGTACTACCGGATAAACATAATGCTTGAAAAAATCATCAAACTGCCCACCCGGTAACTTTATCTCAGATAAGTACTTGCCACACCCGAGATACAAAAGAGCTGTTGTTATATGTACACAAGACCGGACACTTCTGAGGGCTTTACGTAATTCGACTTTACCATCCGTGAATTAGCAGTTATCATTTAGAATCAATTGGAGCTTATAACTCGGAAACGGAATGAGATAGATTATAAGTTGTATATATATTTAGACTTAGCTCACCGAGATCTATCTAATCATACCAATGTCAAAGGAATCAGAACACATTGGTCTCCTTTGATTCAGACTTGACTTTAACAAGAAAAGTATTTTTTAGAATGATGTTTTAGTTTTTTGCTCGTTTAAATTTCCAATATTATTAAGTCAAAAGCATCATCCTGGTTTGTTGTAAAATTTGAAAATTAGATAATCATTGTGACAATCAGTTATTAGGGGAATTAAAACAGGGATTAGCCATTCCCAAATTAGCCATCATGAAATTGGCCGTTTGAAATTGCTATTGGTTTTGAAGTCTAGCTGAAACTAACATTTGACAACAGTACTAGTCATTAAGCTTAATAAGATATACGCAATGTGGTAAAGTCTTGTTCAAATCCTCAAATTCAGTTTAATTGCCTCTATTACCTCTCACTGTAAGCTATCTTAATTTAAAATATAGTGACTGGAGGATCAAATTAATATTTGAAACAAATTTGTGAACCTCAACATTTTCAAACTGATCCAAAACCGAAAGTAAAAATTTAATTATAAATTTAATTACTCAATCGAAAAAGCAGTAAAATAACTTGAATCTTGTCCATTTAGACGAAAATAAACAATACTATGTTATATACTCAGACGCAGAATACTCAGTGATCCAAGAGTTATTGTTTTGGTTTGCTGTTTGAAATGTGATTTTGGTCCGTTCGATGTTATTTTTTAAAAAATGATCTATACATTTTTCAGGCACAGCAATCGCCCAAATGTTTTGGAACAATGATACGGGAATCAAGTCGACGACAGCCAACGCTTATATTGAAGCATTTAATCGAACAAATTTACATATATTGACTCGTTCTATGGTTAAGAAAGTTTTAATAGACGGAACAGCAAATAATACACGAGCTTATGGTGTCCTTTATAGTAAAAATGGAACACAGGATTTGGTTGCATATACCAATAGAGAAGTTATTGTCTCTGCAGGTAATTCAAAAAATTTAGTTTGCTTAAGAGCCAAATATCCATAGTGTTAAGTACTTGAGCTCTTCTCATGTATTTAAGGTGCGTTAAATTCACCACAAGTGCTTATGTTATCTGGAATTGGACCAAGAGATCACTTGCAATCTCTCAACATCACAGTGAAGGCTGACTTACCAGTTGGTGATAATTTACACGATCATGTATTTGTACCGCTCTATTATCGTATCGATAACCGGTCATTGATTGATGATTTGCCCTATTTTAATGTGCAAAACCTATATAACTACTATACGAACGCGAGTGGACCACTGGCCCATCATCCCGATGGTGTCACTTATCTGAACACGCGATATAATTTGCAAAACCGAAGTTGGCCCGACACTATGGTCATTACTGTTGTCGAATATTTTGGTGACGATTTGAATTCTACTGTTTCTCAATATATTAATAATACGTAAGCTTTATCATAAAAGATAAAATTAACACAAATTCTGGTTCAGAAAGTTTATGAATGAGATTTAGATGATAAGCGCAAATTTTCTAATCTATGCCAAAATTATTTATAGAATAACTAAATTCTGCAATTAGTCAATATAAAATGGTAGCAAAAAAATGATTTTTTCTAATAGAGCCGAATGGGCCGACTATTGGCGGCCATACGTTGGTGGATATTACATGGCATTGGATCCAGTATTGGTCAGACCTTTAAGTCGTGGAACAGTTCGTCTGAATGCTACAAATCCTTTGGGACCGCCACTAGTAGATCCAAGATATCTATCTAATGCTCAAGACTTTGAAACAATTTTAGACGCAGTTCGCATCGCTATTTATATCACACTAAGAAATCCATTAAATGGTGTAAAACTATTTCCACCTATTCCTGGATGCTATTTATGTAACAATAAATACCTATGCGATGACTACCTCAGATGTCATGTCAGACAATTGTCTCGCAGTTATTATAGTTTTGTTGGTTCGTGCAGGTAGTTATCACTTTTAGTCAACTAAACATTTATTTATAGCTTTCTTGTTTTACTCAAGCTTTATATTTTGTCTTTTAATTAATATCGATCTAATCTTTTGAACTCTTTTCTCTTATCGTATGTCAAAGAATGGGCAATTCAACTGATAATAATTATGTCGTTGACGATAGATTAAGAGTAAGAGGTGTCGCAAATCTTCGAGTCATTGACGCCTCAGTTATACCACAAATACCTAACTCTCACACAAATGCCGCAACGATTATGATCGCAGAAAAGGCATCGAATCTCATTAGAACTGGAGAATGATTAAAATTCTTAATATCATGTTTTAGTAGTCTTTATATGCTGAATATGAAAATCGAAACGCAAAAAGTTTGCTAATAAAAGTTTTTTAAGATTAGTCTATAGCTAAATAAAACACGAGATATCACTATCTGTCCACAATTCTAACATCTTTCCAAACTTTCATTCAATGTTCTTGAATGTGATCAAAGTATTTATATAAATTATGGTCTATTTAAATGCCTAAGTTGTCTAGTGGTTCAGCTATTAGAAACAGTTCAAGTAATAGATCTGATTCTATTTGATTCAAAATTTCTAAACTCAAACCATCAAAAGCACATCGTATTTAGGTTCAAATTGATATTGCATTTCATGTCTATTTAATGCAAAGATTAAGTGCCATTTATGTTATTCACTAATACTTTATTCAATGATTTTCGAAATTTGATACAATCGATTGAGTTAAATGTTGAAATGAACTCTATTTTGTGCACAATTTTTATCAGTTTTGATGCGCAAACAGCTTTGGATGCAAACAAAGGTTTGAAATTTAGACTATTTTAGCCTTATTTGAACAAAGTTTAAGTAAACTTCAAGTTAAATTCTATCTAGCTCTGACTTATAAGAGTTTTATTGATTGCTTGATTGAAAGTTTGAAAATAGTTCGACAATCATATAGTTGTCTTAATCGAGTCCTTATTACTGTTGCATTGACTTTTGGTGTGATCCCAAAAATCTAGACCATCCGGTGACGTAGCGTTAGATATTTTTTGCTGTAGCTTAAAATCAATTTTATTTTCTAATAGCCATACGTTTTTCGTGTGGCAAGCTAATGGACTTCCTTTCAGGTCAATATGGTTTTGTCCGGCATTTGATAGGAACGAGTGAAATACTGATTCTTCTAATACTTGTAATAATGGATTAGCACCTAATTTAAGTGTAGTCGCTTTTCCAATTACATTAAGTGATTCATTTCCAAAACTTTTATACGTTATGTTATTGCCTTCTAAATTAATTGTCAATTTGTCACTTGATGGCGATATAAACTCGAACGCATACGAATCAATTGAATTGATTTTATGTGAAGACAAGTCCAGATACTTCAATGCTATTAAAGAAGCCATAGATTAGTTCTAAATGGTTTAAATTTAACGATATTTTAAACTCTGAAAGTTTTCAGTCATATTTTAACTATTTTTGAGCTTTTGATTAACTCAGTCAAACCTTTAAGTGACGAGAAAGCACGTTTGCCAATTTTAGTTATCTCACCACCAATTCCTTCACTTAAATCAATGGTTACTAATTTTGATTGTGAACCAGTTAAATCATGAAAAGCTCCGGCGGGAATCTCATTGATTTTACTGCTAGTTATGTTGAGTTCACGTAAACTTTGTAAACTGTTCAATGCATTGAATATATTGCATTCGTCGGCGTGATTCAAATCCCATCTATTTTTACAATTAAGCTATTAACTATTATCTCAGTTTATTTTGTCAAATATCTTATTCCTAGTGTTCTATAAAAGTTGAACTGAACTGAACTAGAAATCCACACTATCTTTGAGGCAGCATAGATGTTTTTTTTAAATTAAAGAATCATGTAAATTTAGAAACTTTGAAACATGATAATTTCAATTTATGAGTTTTATCTCTAATAAGTCATATGTCTTGGGCATCTTTTCTGCTGATTCTACATTTGTTCCTTATCTAAAATTTTTACAAATTGAAACTAAGCATTTTTTAAAAGAAACTGTTTTTCCTCTATTTCTTAATGACTTAATATCTTTATATTTTTAAAAAAGTGTTGTCAGCCCTATCTTTCATGCCTTCGAATAAAAAATATATAATTTGTAACTTATACCTATTTAAACTGTTTAATTGTTACACTTATCGTTCCTGAATATTTAGTGAAGAACTACCTGAAACTTGTTCCTTCTGCGATAAATTTTTCAACACTGTTCTCCAGTCCTCGGAATGCCGTTGGACTAACACAAATCAGTTGATCGCAAGAAATAAACCGTAATGTTTTGAATTTGATGCCATGAAACATGCTATCGGTTAACTTTGTAGTCTTAGTTCCATGCAACTCGAAAGTATCGAAATGTATATCTGTTCCTCCGGCTGCTATTGCTTTGAATACATCACTTAATTCCAATTCATGTGCCGAAGAGCATTTAACTTGTTGTTCAGTACAAGTACATGGCTTTATGTCTTGGCTTGCTGGACATCGACCTGAAGCCACTGTGTCGACACTCAATACTAATGCTGTTATTACTGTATACGTTAACAGATTTTTAAATAAATAGATTCATATAAATTGACAGAAAAATAGATATAAACAAGTTACAACCTATTAAAAGGATCATAGTCGCAAATAATCCCAGGCAAAAGTTTTTATTACTTGACTTAAAAATGACGACACAATAAAGTAATTAATTTGCAAAATTAATTGTATAGTGCCTGAAATGATTGCTGAGTAAACAGATATGTGTAACACTTGCAAAATTTGATAAACAATGTAACACTGACACTAATAGATAATTAATACGGATGTGATTAAGCAAATGATCATTTTATCGAACAATTAATAATATTATATTTGTAGTCCTGGTTTTATTCTCACAATGAATGCAATAATAATACTATTTCAGTTGTAAAGATTAAACTGAATTTATATTTCCATCAAAGTGAATTTGAGTTGAGTATTGCCGTACACCATACTTTATCAGAAGACAATTTTCTAAGCGATAAATTATGTGAACAGACTTATCTTCTTACTGCTAAGTAAATAAAGTGCCATTTCACAAATCGACTTTATTTTAAAAGTCAAATATTTTAAAAGAAGCCAAAAAAATGGCTGATCTTTAACTTTATTGATTGAGAAGAAGTTTAAGTTTTAGTGTTATCTCCATTACATTATTATAAGAATCTTATGAGAAAGAATGACCAATAAATTTATTTGTGACACCAAAATCAATTGCTGGCACAAAATTCTTAGATATAAATTCGTCTGGCAGTCAAAATCATTACTGACTTACAGTCGAATCTCTTGAGAGATACACTAAAAGCCATTTGTGATGAAATACGATCACAGAGAAAACACTCTATACTTAACGTTAACCACAAATAATGAAAGCTAAAGAAAAAGAGATGTATTTTGTCGTGCTCTCAAAGATGAGACACTATTATCATTATTGACCACAAGAAGTACTACAAGAGTTCAATCCCGAGAGATAGTAGGGATAACTTTTGTTAGCTTTTGTTTCGTTTATTATTAATTTTAAACATAAAAATGATTCGTTAATAACAACGAACGAGTAAATCAAATTGCTTGCAATTAATTCAGTTATACATTTAATATGAGTTACTTTATTTACTTTAGTTTTTGTCAGTTTAACTTTAGACACTATGCCTTCGATTCAATTGATCAAATTGACTCTTTTCTATTTAGTATCTGAGGTATTACTGAGAACATTTTGATCAGTTTCGCCTCAATTGATCACACATTGTTGAGTTAGATAATGGAAAAAATAGATAACGTTGTTGTTATCTCTTATCGCTTAATAGATGTATAGATCCATAAGTAAAATAAGTATATAAGGCATAAGACATCTCTACAAATAAATACTTATTGTTGAAGAAAAGAAACATCTCTTTAGCAAATAAATAATAGCCTAATGAACGTAAAAATAGGATTCCATTGTGTGATACCATTAATATATTATAGTGTTTTATTCTCGCGAGTCATTCATGTGTTAGACCAATACATATATTATTGATTGGCTTTAATTGTGTGTCTATTTATTTATTTTGCTCGTCTCTATCTCTTTTCTACAGAGCATTTATTAAGAGCAAAAATAGCACATAATAAGAGAAGTAAGAGCATAGAAGACGAAAACACACTCAGCTAATACTTGTATAGTATTATACGTGTGTCAGTTCAAACGCTAGTTCTTTAAACGCATCTCAATCACAACTTATTACATAATTGTTATTTTTCTATCAGTTACTTGTTCTTATATACTTTTACTATCTATTATTGTGTATTTTATTTGCGATACTTTCTTCGGTCACATTTGTTGGTCTTGTTATTATCTCAAATACAACTATTATTATAATGTCCAGCATTCAGCTTTTTGTCCATTTATGTGTCACAAACGCTTTTCACATCATTAATGGGATATATTTAATGGAAAAAATTATTATCCATTATCAGATCAAATTATTCTTTTGTTCACTTTGAAGTAGCTTTTATTTTGATGCATATTTAACCAAAATGCTTGAGTTTTCTTTTCTTTTATTCTAATGTCAAATTTGTTTGGCTCAATTTTTCAAGTGCTTTATTATAACAATTTGGCCGCATTTATAAAAATCCACTTTTTAAGATCTAAATAGTAATATTCGCTCTAAAACAAACTTTGACCATTTCTTATTACGAAAAAAAGACAGAGGAATAGAATATTTAGCTCAATTGATTGACCGCAACTTCCAGAAGATAACTATAGACTATAATGAGATGACTGGTTAACTTTCTTAATTTTATTAAATGCTATCAACTAAAGCTGAGCTGCTCACGATTGTGCAGAGGTTCGCTTCGCTTCATTCCAATAATGAATAGACATTGATCTTATATTCAACACATATTGAAATCAAGTATATATTTATACAAAGCATATATATTAATTCTGATTAGAAATCTACTCAATTTAATGTAAACTGAAATGAGGCTACTTTTAAATAGTGTAGTAAAGCAGCCAAAGTTAGAAAATACTGAAAAAATTGTCTTATATAAATAGACATATTTGAATCAGAAAATAATTGTCTGAGCTTAAGTTGAGCTTCACTTTCAAACTCAACTTTCCAACTTTGGGCTTGAGCTGCGCTTATGCTAGTGTGACTGAGCTTGAAGCTCAAACATGAGCTGATTTTGAGCTGGAAGCTCAGCTCAAAGCTGGCTTATGCTGATGACTATTATCAATCAGTTGAATCCTTACTCTTTTGGTTAAATTTAAATAAAATGTTGCACATCAATTTAAGTGTTTCGTTTGGTGACTCGCAAGGAATGCAAAATATATCCGAAGAATAGTGAATATCTTCAGTGAATCAATTTGAAAAATAAATCTATTATTACATCATAAAAAAGTTATGACTATATACAATAAATTATCATTTGATTTATGCTACGCTAAACAATAAGAATATTGATTTATTTTTGATTAAGTCGAAACATAGTCGAGTCAATTTTAAATGACAAAAACAATATCTGGACAGAAAATTTAGCTCCAATCAATAAACTTCAAACTATTTTTAAATTATTTAACTGTGTTCTTATCGTTCAAATTACTTGAGGTATTGGAAGAAATGCTTAGTAATTATGTGAACTAGAGACAACCGACGCTTCCTTATTGGCCAACCCAATGATACCGCACGCTATAATTTCTCCCCCATTGCCATCCGCCAAACTCTTGGGGTTTCCTCCATAGCCGTAATCATCTGGTTTCTCGTAGAGAGCAACAGCTAAACCTGCGATCGCGTAGTATCCTTGTATTGAAAATCGGCCTCGAGACAATTTGTTGATAAAAGCGTTTCCTTTTGAATCCGAGAGAGCATTTCCCAAATCCCCGGCTTTATTCAAATGTAAAACTAAATTAATATCGTTCGAGACTAACGCGAGCCCAACTTTCTCACTCGAGCCCCATTTACAGAGTGAGTTTTCGAGGCGGTCGGGCGGCATGCACATCGGGCCAAAGGCGGTTATAACCGAGGACATGGGGCCAGCATGTCGCAGTCAAAGAAGTATAGCGACCACGAGGTTCGAACCTGGGACCTCCACCCCAAGATTCGACTCGCTGACCACTACACCCCAGTGACCCTTCTAAATTAATATTTAAATCGTATTTGAAGGGATTAAAACCGATTTACCATGACTTTGCCTTGCGTTCATGTTTCCGTGAGTATAATACCCTCCAGGGTTATAGTGATCGCCAGTCGAGGCACAGCCTTGGGTTAAATCTCCGAAACTTTGGATGGCCAGAGCAAATTTACGATTGGGCGGAAGACCTGATCAATTCATTTTTCTTATTAGTTCTTTCAATTATTTTGGTTCAACTTTTAGAAATAAAAATTTGTAATTAATTATAACAAAAGTTGTCAATCAGTTTAGTGGTTAGTTTAGGATTCTAAAGCACTTAATTTGCGAATTGCATAAAACAATCATATAAGACATGAATTTGAATGGAATTTTAGTGTACCTCAGCTGTCTTTGTATTTAAATATTAACACTAACTTTGATTTTAAATAAATGTCAATCAAATCAATTCAAAGAATTAATGGTTAATATAGTTTGAAAATATCACCTGAAATAACACCAGATATAAGAACAATTTGCTTATAAATTTCACTCAAATAGAGAGTTCCTTGAATTTTAGGATCTGGAGGATAGCCCAATGACCCCGATATGACCACAACGGCCACAACCATTTGAAAGCCACCGTAATCGCCTCCATGAGAATAATTAGAGTGTATGTAATGTGGGGTATAAGGTATGTTATAGAATGACGACAACATTCCAGCATATTGATGATATTGTGTGGGACTTATGTACTGACTAACTTCTGAGTACGGAATCGGTTGAATATAAGCACCATAATTACGGTAAGCATTGAGTCCACCGTAGCCTACGCCGTGATGAGCCACTCCTCCATATCCATAACCTCCTTGGCCACCACTATATCCGCCTCTATACCCATCGTTTGCAACATATTGGCCACTTCCGGCATAACCACTACCACCACTACCACCACTACCACCATATACTACTCCGGGACTACTGCTACTGTTATAGCCACTGCCACCACTACCACCATATACTACTCCGGGATTACTGCCACCGTTATAACCACTGCCACCACTACCACCATATACTACTCCGGGACTACTGCCACCGTTATAGCCACTGCCACCACTACCACCATATACTACTCCGGGACTACTGCTACTGTTATAGCCACTGCCACCACTACCACTATATGCTCCTCCAGGACCACTGCCACTATTATAACCAGAACCTCCTTCTCCGTAACTTACGCTACTATCATAGCTAGGACCTCCATTGTTGTAAACATCACTTTTCTGACCAGAACCGCCACTATCACCACCTTTATAATCAGAACCGCCACCATCACCACCATAAGCAGAACCACCTCCTGCGTAACCAGAAGCAGAACCACCACCATCACCACCATAAGCAGAACCGCCTCCTGCGTAACCAGAACCTCCATCACCTTTTGCAGGCCCGCTACTATAACTAGGAGCCTCACCACCATAACTAGAGGATCCGCCACTATAACCAGGGGCTCCGCCACCATGACCTGGACCTTCGCCTTCATAACTAGGAACATCCACAATATAAACGGCACTCCCGCCTCCATAATTTGGGGCTCCGCCTCCATAGTTTGGGGCTCCGCTTCCATAGTTTGGGGCTCCGCTTCCATAGTTTGGGGCTCCGCTTCCATAGTTTGGGGCTCCGCTTCCATAATTTGGGGCTCCGCCTCCATAATTTGGGGCTCCGCCTCCATAATTTGGGGTCCCACCTCCATAATTTGGGGCTCCACCTCCATAATTTGGACCCCCACCTCCATAATTTGGGGCTGCGCCTCCATATCCGGGAGCACTTTCTTCATAGCCATACATTTTTCTGTAAGTATCGTAACCAACATCACTATAATCGGTACCGCCATAACTGCCACCACCGTGACTACCACCACCGTAACTGCCACCCCCATAATTGACACCGCCATAACTGCCACCCCCGTGACTGTTAGCCCCTCCATATCCTGGTCCATAAGTTGGTTGAGAAGGATAACTAGAGTGTGGATGAAGTTTGACAGAGATTGGAGCTTTGCCCCCATGGTGATGATATGGTTTTTTCCTCATTTCTGCTTCTTCCGTATTTTTCAGATTTGGACTTGGACTCGCCAAAACATTCAATTTATTCAATTCTTTGTCTAATTTATTCAGTTCTTTGCCTAGTTTGTTGATAAATTTGTTTTTTTAATTAAGTTTGAAATTGATTAAAATCGTGCTGTTGTCAAATGATTTTGAAAACCAATAATTAAGAGTTGTTTAAGAAATTTGTTTGTAAATACCTGTTTCAGCTTTGCTATTATTATGATTTTTGTTTTGAAAATTTTTATCATCCACCTTCGAGGGGTATTCCGTATTTGGTGGAGGAGTTACTGGATTTGTCACATTACTTTTCATGCTCAATAAATTCTTTAAATCTATCAAATAAATTATTAAAATCAAATTAATAACAAGTTTTATTTACAAATTTACCCAATTGTATTGACAATGGCGTCAATGAAGACACCATTAATATAAGAATCCAATAATTATACGCCATTTTGTCCGATGGCTCACGTAAACCGATGTGAGCGAACCGATGATGTGGCAAACGATCCAATACCTAAGTTAGTTCTCATTGAGAGCAATGCAAACATTCAGTCATTCAATTATGAAATTTAAGCAAAAATTAAATGTCAAATAAGCATTAATTGCTTCAAACATGAAGTAAGATTGCATTCCGGAAACCAAACTTTGATAAGTTTTGTCAATTGATTCAATGTCTCAATACTTATAAATTCTAAATAATCAATTGCATTGATAATAATCTGTATCTGTTACTATTTGTGGTGCTTATTTCAATGTAGTCTGTAGTTTGTGTCATTAAATGTTTTGTCCGAGTTAATATTTACAATTTAAAAGCTTCACATGTTATAGTTATTCGAGTGACAAACCATACAGTTTTTTACTTCCGAAATTTAAATAGATATTAATTAGGAACGCAGCTTTTGGATAAAAATTTAAGTAAAACAATTATAATGAAAAAAACTTTTCTCTTATCTAAACTATTTTTTTTGTTTGACTGTTAAGGTCAATCTAATTATAGTGTTTGTGGAGTTCGCTCATATTTGGAATCGTTGACCACCTCAAACATATGCATAGAGATGATGAGAAAATTTATTAAATGTTAAGCATTTATGAGTTACGTATAATTTTGATTTATTAACAGATCATGAAAATACCGGTACATCTTTGCAAATATGAAATTACAATAAGACTTGATACTTAAACTTTTGATACTCTCAAATAAAGAAAATTAAAAGAAACATTTTAAGAATATGACAACCATTTTGTGACAAAACACCTCTTGAACATTTTCAATCACTTTGATTTGAAAATGAACTGATTGTTCCATCTGAACAGTGAACAATATTTCAGAGAATTAATGATAACTTATGTTCTAATATGATGTTAAATGCAAATAACTTGAAGTAATTCCTAACTATGATTCAAATTTCGTTCAGTACAACAGTATTAGATACCAAACTTTTCAGGAGTTCTTTACTTCATTCAAATGATTAATTATAAAACAATTTAAATTTGTAAGAATTTATATATTTAAATTAACTGTATCGGAAATAATATTTGTATTAAAATTTGGAATTGTTCAATTTATATCCGATTCGATTGTCTCCTATTCGAAAAACATGTTCTGCGTTATTATTGAGAAGAGCTATCTTTTAATGGCCTTTTTAAGTGCAAAAGTATTAATTTGACATTAATTTTAAATTTAGGCAGCAAACTTTTTTGCAGACAAAAGTAAAATCTAATAATATTCTAACATTTTTGTGAGTTTTGGCTCAATTTTTGAAAAAATTTTGATTTATGATTCATCCAAAATATATTACATCTTCGAATAGCTTTATATAAATATTATATTCCGAACTTATGCCAGATTTTCAAAAATTTTATCCGAAAAGAGTCAAACTTTTGATCATTAAAAGTGATTTATTAAAACTCATAACATATAAAGCAGTATTGAAAATGGCAACATCAGCTTTAATAGCCTCCGCCACCGCTATAACCTCCGGAACTTCCACTATAGCCTCCGGAACTTCCACTATAGCCTCCGGATCCTCCACCATAGCTTCCACCGCCATAGCCTCCGGATCCACCGCCATAACCTCCAGATCCGCCACCATAGCTTCCACCGCCATAGCCTCCGGATCCACCGCCATAACCTCCAGATCCGCCACCATAGCTTCCACCGCCATAGCCTCCGGATCCGCCCCCATAGCTTCCACCGCCATAACCTCCGGATCCGCCACCATAGCTTCCACCGCCATAGCCTCCGGATCCGCCACCATAGCTTCCACCGCCATAACCTCCGGATCCGCCACCATAGCCTCCACCGCCATAGCCTCCGGATCCGCCACCATAGCTTCCACTGCCATAGCCTCCGGATCCGCCACCATAGCCTCCACCGCCATAACCTCCGCCACCGTAGCCACCCATACCACCATATCCGCCACCGCCGCCATAGCCTCCATCTCCATAGCCTCCACCGCCATAGCCTCCGGATCCGCCACCGTAGCCTCCGCTGCCATAGCTTCCTCCACCGTAGCCGCCACCACCGTAGCCGCCCATGCCGCCATAGCCACCACCGCCATAGCCGCCACCACCGTAGCCGCCACCACCGTAGCCGCCACCACCGTAGCCGCCACCACCGTAGCTGCCACCACCGTAGCTGCCACCACCGTAGCCGCCCATGCCTCCATAGCCGCCGCCGCCGTAGCCGCCCATGCCGCCATAGCCACCGCCGCCATAGCCTCCACCGCCATAGCCTCCGCCGCCATAGCCTCCGCCGCCATAGCCCCCGCCGCCATAGCCGCCACCACCACCGTAGCCTCCTCCTCCATAACTTTCACCAGGATATAACGATATTTCGACCACTTGTGGAGTTCCATAGCCTCCGCCATATCCTCCTCCATAGCCTCCACCACCACCATATTTGGATCTGGAGTCTATCTTTCCATCACTTGTAGCAGTACCTGCAACATTTGATTAAACTGATTGAATTGATTGTACTCGCAAAGGTTTTAGCAAATGATACTTATTACGACTTTAACTCAATCAATCATTACAATACAATAATAAATATAAAATTGATTTCTTTTTTCTAAGTTAAGCTCGAAGTTACAGAAACAATTACACTTAACTTTTATTTATTCAAAAATCAAGTTTTCCTTCCAATCTATGCTATTTTGTACTAATTTGACAGTTTAGGTAAATTAAATTTGTATTTTTTCATTTAAACTACTGTTAAAATTGATTAAAAGAAGAGGCACTCAATCTGAAAAGTATGAACATTGCTTACCCGTATAATTTTTCTGTTCTTCTTGTTTTTTTATGGGAGCAAATAGTGATTGTGTCGTATTCACACTTCTAGGTTCTAGTGCTGAAAATTGAAAAATTACTTTTCAACCTAAATCTTATCGATTAATTACCGAATTGTGATGACAATGATGCCAACGAAGACACCACAAACACAAGGATCCACAAACTATGTTTCATTTTGATCGGCCTGTTACTAAACTATAGTAAGGGAACCGATGATTCGGTCAAAAATTCAGAACTGAATCTCAAACTTTTTTAAAGTAATGCTAGTTTTAAATCATTTAATTGCAACGTTTAATCAAAATTTAATGTCAAATAAGCATTAATTCTTATAGAACTCTGAGTTCGCAATCCGGAAACAGGTTTTGATTAGTATTTTTCCAACAAATATCGGCTGATTAAATAAAGGATAATTAATAATAAGAATCAGCGAAAATCCCAACAAATTATGTAATGTGTTCAGTTTTCTCATTTTGCCAACAAGTGAAGATTAAAATAGGAATCACCCATAAACAACGTTATGCTGAAAGGATGTTGGGGTGTCTCGAGTTGAACGTATGAAATCAGAGGATAGGGATTAAAAGTATGCGAACTTACGCTTTTTCAAAAACTAGATATAATGGGAAAATTGAGCAAATATCAATTGAATTTGACAAAATCAGAAAATATTGATAATATTTAGGAAAATGATGCAAATTTGCTAAGATTAGGCAAAATATAAGTAATCTGGCATGTTAAAAAGCTACGACATCAAGGCTGAGTTAAAAAGAGCCAGTGCCACATAATTTATCATTGAATCACTGGCTTTGAGATGAGAGCTTACCTAAGATGAGAAATTTTCTCTTAACGACTCGCTCAAACTATTCATTTTCCATCACATTTAAGGAAAGTTCGACTTGATATTAGCTTGGATTCGAGGGTAAAGTTTGCTTTAAATTTTGACCTCTAAATTAATTGTAAAGATTAATTCAGATTTTCGCTTCAGGTTAAATGATTATTGAATTTTCAAAGGTAATAAAAGTTTGCTATGATTTCCAAAACTAATTAGTGTTTAGCGCTTAAGCAATTGCTCACTTGTCGTATCCACTCTTGTTGGTTCTTATTAGTTGAATGTTTTTTAATTGCTTTCTCCTTCGTCCTCATGTGATCGAATCAATTTGCAATAATTTGATGTAATATCAGGAAATGGACGAGATCTAAAGGAGTTAGATCACTATAATCAAGATTAGATGAAATGAGAGAGAATTTGAAAGAAAAACTTTTGAAAGAATATAGGTGAACAACTTGCTGAGGTGGGAGTAAATAGCTATACCAACAATAGCATATCTGTTAGGAGTGATCACAAAAAAGACACTTTGGCACAATGTTATTAATGAATGATCCAAGCTGATTCATGTCAAACGTTTATTATTATTATTACTATTAACTCATTTTTCCAAAGTGTGCTTCAAATCGTTTTCAGTAGATCTGATTCATGTCATCTTTTAATAGACTAAATTTGAATAAACAATGCAAATGATTATTGAAAAACTATTGCAACTCGTGGTTCTAAAAAAGTATTTATTGTTAAATAAGTTTTGTCCTACATGAGAAATATAAGTATGCCGAATTTTTCTATATAGAACTTGTACCATTAAAGATACAATCAGTCCTTATATTTAGTTCTTAAATGCATGGGAAACAACTTTATGCGCTACATTTCAGTAAGTTATAAGATTATCAAAATAGTCCAAATATCAAGCAAAGTATGCTAAAATTATATTTGATTTAGCAAAAATATCATTTGAAAAATACTATCTTTTTTATAGGATTTAATCAACGATCCATTATTCATAAGGCTCATAATTATAATAAATATGAAGTAATTCTTTAGATATTAATGATCTTCAGAGAAACAATTTATGATATTATGTGACATAAATGAAGATTAATGTCTTTACTCTATAATAAACATCGATTTGTTATATACTCTTTTTATTGCGAAACAATCAAATATTGTCGAAGACATCATTATTTGAAACATAAAACTTTTGTCGATAAAATGATTATAAAAAATTGATTTTCACTTTAGAAAACATCGGCTTTATTCTTAACTTGTTTTGCCTTTTACAGCTTATTCAAACACAATTGATTCTGATGCTTGAGAACTACGATCTGTTATGTCTATTATTCCTATTTTGAACACTTCTTAAAACTTGGCTCATGCACTGCAAATGCTGAACAAATCGATCTTTTTATTGTTTTAGTCAATACTTTAAATACAAAAGTAGTTCTCAATAAATCTGGAATATGGCTCAGTCAACATGATTTTTGCATTTGTGTGTCTTGCAAATATGACCAAACTTTGAAAAGTGAGCCTTAGAATGATGGGCCCACTCCAATTAAGACAATTACTAATTTGAATTAGTATTCCTCAAATATTTAAGCACGTCTATAAACCAAGTGAGAAACGTAAATAATTTGACTTTTGGATTAATCAAAATTTGAACTGGTGAACGTCGACTTATTTGAATTTAGTTGAGAAGTTAATTTGAAGTTGTTCGTTTCAAACATAATCATTTCTCTTAAGTTTATGAGTAAAAAGTTTGAAGTGTTGAGTCCGCCTTAAGGAAAACACGTTAAACCAAGTGAAAAGTTTAGACAACTTTCCTGACATTTCCTAAGAAAGTACTATTTATTTAGGAAATAAGTAGTGAAAAGTCAAATCTTTCAAATCAAATCATAGACCGAACTCATAAGTCTTTATTTTTTCATCAAATCAGACATTTTTGAGAGAAAAAAGTGAGTGAGAAGTGAGTGCTTTCCTCAAAAGGGAAATAAGAGACAAAATTTCCATATTTTATAAGTTATATACAGTTATGAAGAAAATGTTTTGACGTTAATGGAGTCAACTTTATTAATGATCAAAAAAGAGCTCAGACTAGTTTTCACATTTTTATTCATGTGGAATAAAATTAATATTTTTACAGCAAAAATAGCCATTTTAAGAACTTGTATTTGTTGTATGTGTGTATTTGAAACACGAACCTTAAAATTTGATTTGAAAATCATTTTAATTTGAAACTACACAAGTTCACTACTTAACCAATTCAAACATGAAATAAGACAATCAAATTTTAATAATTTCATAAGTAATAATCAGTTTTATGTGAAACTACGACAGCGAGCAGTCAATAATTGTATTTATTATGAGAAAAAACTCCATCAACACTACGATTTAGAGTTGAGTAGTTTTATATAAAATTGATTATTGCTAATGACGTGATTGAAGCGTTAGAACCATTTTCTGCCTGTCACAGTTCAATATGACTTAAATTTGACTTAAAACAGTATTCTTGATTAATTGGAAAGATTATTTTTTGCTTGGTACAATCTTTTTCAGATTACGGCTTTGCTCAACGTGACTGCCACAGAAAAGAGTTGCAGAGTTAAAAAATAATCAATCAATGATCTATATTTGCTCAACGTTCATTAGAGAAATTCTTTTTTTAATACCGGCACTTTTATTAAATTTTTTATCAGCCTTAGATCAACACAGCATTCATTAAGGATATGTATTTTTCAGAGTACTCACTGCGAACCAACAAACTCTTTCTCAAATCAGAGCAAGTCTAGTCTCAGTTCGAGAGCAAATCTATTCTTCGACTTTATGTTGAACAAGTTTTCTCTTGCAATTTTTAATTTTGAACAACAAATCAGTCATATATTAGATTATTTGAATGCGGAAGAGAAAAAGTTTGATTTAATATACTACGGAATAAATGAATCGAAAATTGACTATCATTTCTGTTGCCTGTTATTGAGAACATGTAAAGCACCACAAAATAGTTCGAAAGAACAAATTGATCTGAAAATTTATTATTCATTAATCATTTAAATAATTCTTTTTATTCGAACAATAATTTTTGTTAGCATTCAAACAAATTTGGTGCTCAAATAAATAATATAAGAGAACTGACTGTTCGTAGATTTGCAATTCTTTTATGTTTATTTCAATGAAAAACTTTTTCAATGAGATGAAAGAAATGTAGAAACAGATGTATTCATTCACAACAATCTTAAAAAATCTGATTCAATAAAAGTAATGCTTGTGCTATATATACGTTTCTTATTAGAATTGTGTGTTATTTATCTTCTTACAATCCCAATCCTCGATCTATTCAATACTTGTATTGATTTTAATGACAAATTGTCACTAAAACATACTAAGTATATGATTTCCTATTCACATATACTTATTGTTAACTTCAAATACATAATCAATTACGAATCATTATGTAACTATTATTTGTTCTCAAGTCACTATAATCAAAAAGTTTAACTCGTTTTAAGAGTTCAACCATTTATTAGTTGTATTTGAAAATGTTTGTAACCAATTTAAACATTTATTTGCTATCAGTTTTCATTAGAATGTATAGCTTACATCCTTTTACCTATTGACCCATACGTAGGCACTAATGTATGCAATTCTTCAAAACTTCAAAATTATCATTCATTCGCCAATCTTCAATTTACTCAAAACAGAAATTGGATCGATTGTCAAAATAAGATACTCTTTTGCCAGACACGCAGATTGAGATCATTAACAATATTTCATAAGCTTGAGTGAGCGTGTGCTATAGTTCATTATGTCTATACTTAAGTGGATTCGCATAATTTGCAACTTTTTTGCCATTTTCAAAAAAATGATCGAAATTTGTAAATGAAACTTTTGAAGGCTTCCTAATAGAGTCTTTTTTCAACCAGTAATCATTTCTAACAAATAATATTCTAGAGATAGATCAGTCTTTGTCGACCTTAATGTTGATCATGTGAAATGACGAGTGCAATTGAGGAGCAATCCAACATATTTTTACGGAATGTCTCATTTGATGGACAAGTTGAAAAAGTTTGAGTCGCAATAAGTTGGGACGAATTGCTAGAGCTAAAAGTAAAGATAGAGCTTAACTATTGAAGTTAAGCTATAGTTTATGACGTTCTTTTTTATTGTAAAAACTAGTGAACCGACTGTTTCTAAATATCCTATTTCTCAATCAAATATCTTTGATATGATATCAAAGTTCTGAGTCATTAGTTTATTTTATTAAATCAGCATTTTATTGAAAAACATAAAAATACTATAGGGTTCAAATAAGTTATCTAACAAACTAATCACTTGTAATACAGATATTGATAGTTGGATTAAACCTGAAGCCATCAAATTGTTTAGCTCACAAATAATTCTTAACTGAAATTGTGATCTAAATCAAGTTGAATAACAGGTAAGAAAAGGCGTTTTGACGATTTTATTGAATTTATTTGATTTGAAACATATATACAAATAGTTATTATCAAATGTTTTTCGATGAGATGACGAATTATTTGATCGAATATATTAAATATTAAATAATGAATTGTAGACTTGAGACTAATTGAATAGTAACACAAGTAATATATTATATATAACTAAAAATGAAAAGCATTCAAATCGATAAATAGTTGGAATAAATTGGACTGAACATGAGATTAATTACATAAAACATCTATGAATTATTTAACTATTTACAATGACACAAACGTTCAATACTTTATAAAAGTAACGCAATCTGTAAATCGAGATTAAAATGTTGGCCTTATTTTCAGTTAGTCTTTCGAAGTCGATATTAAGCTCGGCTCAAAATCAAATCCTTATAAAACGTGTTCACATCAAAATTATCTGTTCCTCAGTTACTGTCAAATTGAAAATTTAGTCAAATATATTGTGTTGCAATCAATAAAAATAGAGAAAACTGTTCACTATTTCACATTTGATATATACCCAGTCCTAAACATACTGTTCACTCAATATACAGTTTATAAAACTTATAAAAAATTAGTCCAAACATAGCAATAGTTTTCTAAACTTTTAAATTGATTTAACTAGACTTCAGTGCCCTCCAAGTGACAGGGCGCCGACTCTTCGGCATATCCTTCATCAGGAGAATATCGGACAACAGTTGGCGCACCAACGACTGGACTTCGCTTCCATTGATTTTGTGGTGGCAGTGATTCTTGAGGTAAATAATTAAGTGGATATTGTTGTTGATAGGACTGTTGTTCATAAGCCATTTGATGGCTATTATCGTCTTCAAAAGTTTGATTTTGATAGTTATGATAAGACGGCGGAAATGCTGTGGCGGCCACTGATGGCGGAAGACCTGTACAATAGCCGTCAGCGTCATAGACTTCTTGATAATTGTCATAGTTATAGCTGAAATTTTGACTCATATCTGGTGCTAATTGATTAAAACTCTGATTACCGGTAGAAATTTGGCTTTGGTTTTGATAACTAATTGGCAGAATTTGATTTGGAAATTGGTTTTCGTGATAGTTGCTTCCTATAAACACAACAAATTAAAACCAATTAAACAATGAAGACAGTTATAGCATATAAACATTTTTAATCCAACTCAAAAACTAAATCAACAATACAACCAATAATTACCAGAAATATTATTGTGGTATCCATTCATATCGAAACCAGTTTTAGTCAAGTCGGGTGTCATTCCTCCAGAATTATAACCGGAACTATGATTGCCATTTTCTGGTTTCTTTTCGTTGCCATCCTTTCCGATGACTGTGACATGACCTTTCATTCCCGAACTCTCGACTTTAACGCCAGGCGAAAGGTTTTTGAGTACAGAAATGGGCGAATGTTTGTCATCTGTAGGATTACTGTGTCTTCGCGAACGTATTAGGAATATTGTGACCAAAACAAAGATAAACACCAACGATAGCAGTAATCCGACTATGCCTCCAGCCACCTCAACCTTTGTCCAGCCAGCTACTACTCCAAAAGGTAACGGAAGTACTGTTATCGTAAAATTTTTGACCGAAACTCCTGCTCGATTTTCTGCCGAACAGATGAATGATTGTGAATCACTTTCTTCCAAATTAGTGATCGTCAGCATTGAATTAACTATTCCATCAGCTTTCTCTTCAACTAAGAAGAACTTTTCTCCACGAACCAAATGCGAGGAGAGGTTTCTATAAAAGCCGTCGTCGACATACCTATTGAACGAAACAATCGATATTTGTTTGATTAGAAAAATCTTTTGACATGAGATAACACGAGATAGAGGGAAAAAATATTTGATAAAATTGTTACCAAAATATTTTTGGTTCAGGCGATCCTTTGACAACGCAAGAAAGTGTAGCATTTTGTCCAACATATTTGGTCAGTTCAGTGCCTGTACTTATAATGTCGGGAGCGCACGCAAAATCGTCCAAATCTAATGAATTCCACATAAGACCGGAAACTCTTTGTGGCGATTGACACGTCGGTGGTATCGATTGCGGAACGTTATTCCTTAGCATCCATTCTCTTGAGGCCCTCAGATCACAATCGCATGTAAATGGATTTCGGTGTAAATCAAATGAATAAAGTGGTGGTAAATCAGAGACAACCGCTATCGATAGAGTTGTCAATCTATTGTTGTCCAGCTTTAAAAACTCTAACTTTTCTAACCCACGAAAAGCTGACGGTTCGATCAGATCGATTTGGGAACCTATTCGTTGGATAAGTTTGTAGAACATTAAAAATCAATAAAGTTTTAACAGATTCGTCAAAAAACAATGAATTGTTTATGGTTTAATCATAAATTTCTGATTTTTTGCGTAGATTAAAAAAGGAAATCTTGTATTTTTTTTAAACGAGCTTGGTAGATTCTTAATGAGTTGATGACTATCTGTGTTTCTAACTTGTGACAAATACTGAGTAAAAAGTTATTTTTAACGATTAATATATTATACAAATAAATTGATACCTGACAAATCAAGTGACTTCAGATGAGTTAATGGTGCAAAGGCTTCGGCTCTAATTACTTGAATAGGATTCTGATTGAGTTGAAGTCGCCTTAAATTAAAGCAATCTTTAAGTGATTTAGTGGGCACTTGTGTTAACAAATTGATGCTGAGATCGAGTTCAATCAAATTAGTTAATTGAGTGAATGCGTCGTCTGCGATCACTCCTAACTTGCATTCGGCCAAAAATACTTTTTGCAAATTAATGAGTCCCCTCTCTTGAAATACTTTTGACGGCAATATCTGAAAGTTATTTTTATTTAAATTGAGCACTTGTGTTGCCGACGAAATGCCCGACGGAATTGATATTAAGCTCTGTTTTTCACATAAAGCCGTTTGTTTGCCATTACGCCAAATGCAGGAACACATTGACGGACATGTGTTAGTTGAAACTGTCGGCTGTATTTGTATTGTTAATAATGTTGTTATAAGAATAGGTAATAATAATAATTGTGATAATGATAACGATGACGACAGACAAGATAAATAATGGTAGATATGAGACATTCTTATATGATTTATCTTATGCTTCACTTTCTTCTTCAAAAAGATATGACTCGAACGCCAGTCGCGAAGATTTTCTTCACTTTCTATGCTTCAGTTCTCTGAGTCTCTGTGTCGCAACAAATTATCAAAAATTAGCTATAAGTGTGATTCTTCGTCGAGTTATTATTATGTCTTATTTGAAGAGAAACTTTTTTGAAAACTTCTTATGGCAGAAGTTTTGGTCTAAAAACTTATATTTATTTGAATCGAGAATAGTTAGTGATGTGGTAGCTGACGGCAGCTAATTCTCACTGGTATTTAACTGTCACTATCGATATATAATCAGTTGAATGACTCGTCTCTCAACACTTTGTTTGGGAGACCCACAAATTTTCACTGAATTACTAGTAATTCACAATATGTCAGTTGTGGTTAACACGAGAATTCATACTCTGTCAAACATTCGCTTTGGATTAAGTTTAGTTCTAAAATCTTAATTCACTTCTCAAATAATAACTGAAATTTTTGGCAGAATAACCAAAAAAAGTTTATGAGTAACTTGATTCGAGTCGTGAGGACTTATGTTTGTAGTAATCAATTATTTGGAAGCAATCCTTGACACCAAAAATTCTAGAGAGAAAATCAAAGTTCATACAAATTAAAATTTATTTAATTAGTTTAAAATTATTGATGTTTCGTATCTTTAAAATAATAGACCCGTTCATCGCAACAGTCATATTGGAGTTTAAAGCTTAAGAATGAATACTTTTGAACTTGTTATCAAGTTTGACAAATAAAACTAATGAAAACTTAATTAGAAATGCAACAGAAAAGCTCACAAAATATGTCTAAGTTGTTATCTAATAATTAGATTTGGTATGATATGAACATAAAAAACGAGTGCAACACAACAATTAAAAACTCGACAAAACAAACTAGAGACGTGCAATTTCTTAAAAATGTCATATTAGTAGTTGCAACAAGCTGTCACATTAATTACTGGCACCATTTGCTATAAATACCAGTTACGCCCCTCTTCATTTACTTAAATCATTTGAAAAAAGTGGCATCAATTTAAAATATATAATTAAATGTGACGCACGCTCACAGATAATCAACGCATTTAACGTTAACCATAGCAAAATTTCATATTGGAGTACAATAAACGTTACTCAACATAAAGACTAAGATTTAGCGAAAGAACTGTAATTTTGAATGATTTTTTTCGTTAATTACGATAGAAATGTGAAGCTTAACAATAAAAAACGTGTGAACAAGATCAAGTTTAACAATATTAAAGGGTAAAAATAATAGAGATTTATTGTTGTATTTGGCAAATAATGAGTTGGGCGGAGGACTAACTCAATACTAGTTGCAGGCAATAATTGTATTTGTGATGAGAAAATCGCGTGGACTTCACTTATTTTTATCGAAGTAAACAAATAGACTCTCATTCCAGTCAATATACATGAACCAGAGCTAACACTAAATATTTAGTTACTAAACATCTATTATTAGTTGAAAAATTGTCGATTCACTAAATTTCTCTACTTTTATCGTCTTTGTCTAATCATATGTTCTGCTCTTTTCTCTCTTTTAAATTTGTTTTATTTATGTGTTTTCTCTCTAAATCATTATATTATACTTTTACTTCAGTTGTACTCATCTGATGCTAATGTTTTCTAATGTTTTATTATTTTTGTTGCTTCTCTGCAGTACATCAATGTTTTCAATTTACGCGCGAATCAGATACACTCAGTCTTAATCTTACACAAAAAAAGTTTTGAAAAATTAGAAGCCATTTTTCATTATGAACTTTTTGTTAGCTTCTATAAAAGTGGAACAATTCTGTTGGAGATATTCCTAAATTTTGACTGAACTGAATGCAAAATCAATAAAAACAAGTGAATCGAGTGATCAAAATGAATTTAGATTATGACGAAAAAGATACTTCAAATTAGAGTTAATTAATCACAATTTTTTGTCTCGTATTATCGCTTTATGTCACGTAAAAGACATAAAATAGGAAAAAATGTGAGAATAATAATACTCTTGTTTTCTTGCTTTGGAGAATTACAAAAGCGGTGGCGAATGAAATGTCATATAAACTGATCGCAGCCTAATCTTAGTTATCAATTGCCATTCATTACGATAATGTCATCATTTTTTCTCTAGTTTTCCAAATAAAATAACACACGAACCAAATGCGTGACACATCAATAAGAGAGTTCTGCAAATTGATCTCAGGCTAATAACGAAATATTATTCACTGCTATCCTGTATGAACTTTATTAATTTTCAGAGCCATATTTAGTTCATTTCAATGTTCCGATTCCCTTAATTTTTACGACTTCAATACAACAAGTTTATAAAGAATCACAGAGTTCAATGCAAGTGAACTCGATTCAGGATATTTGTTGAATTTTGCGATTTATATTCTATTATGCGTAAAAGATCATTGTGTTGTAATGGGTATTAAGTGAATATTACGTAACAACCTGACCAAAGACCTTAAACTTACATATTAGATATAAGAAAGTTGGTCTAAACTGGAGCAAAGTTATTCACGAGCCATAAATGAATTATTAAGTTTGATAGAAGAGTGGAAAATATATGAGCGTTTATAAGAATAGGCCTTCAGCAAACCGTATAAGTACAAACACACCCAAAAATAAAATATAATAGTATTATATAAAACTTGCACTAAGAATATAAGGGAAAGCATTTTCGACCAACGTTTAACTATCGTGCTATTAATAAATGGGTGTCGACCAGTTCTGCCACACTTCAGTTTTAAAGAATGGCATTTTTAGACAATAAGATTGTGCTCAAATGAAGACAATTTCAATTTTTAGTACTTTTTATATTACTTCAAGTTTGTGCTTATAAAAGGATAAACATATAGTCGTTTTCTCTAATCTAACGATCATTACTTTAATCAAATTAAGAGTAATCATTTGTTTTATAGCAATTTATTTCAGTAGTTTCCCAAACATAAAATATAGATTATAACTGAAAATATTGAACCATTTGATAGTCAGTTAGCGTTTGATTTCTATTCGGAAAGCCTATTCTAAAAAATGAAATACTACTCATTTCTCAGATACACATATTGTGCTGCGCTGTAACACAATATAAGCATTAATCTCCTCTATTGTGCAGGACATCAAAATTTGGGTAATCTGTTTCTTCAATTCAGATATAATTTATCTCAATTTATTATAAAGCAATTGCAAAACTTTTCTAGAAATAAAAGTTCAAAATTCAGCTTCAATTATAATCATAGTTAGGAATAATTGAAAGTAAACAAATTTTTGGTTGTGTTTCAACTCAAAAGTTATTTCTATTTATCATATTTAACACAATGCAGTAAAGGTATAGTGACTTAGGCAATATGATTAATAATGTACAAATGTACTAAAGATAATATATGGATTGGCCAAAAGCAATGCTTCTTAGCATTTCAATTATTATCAACTTTATTAGTCACCATTTCTGATGAATAACAAAATTAGAGAATCGCTTATCAATTAAAAACCTAACTAATGAACAGTTTCTCAAGAGATCAAACGAAAACAAGCTCTTCTATGATTTAGTTGCTCTCATTTAGTAGATCATATCAAAAATGAATTACAGTAAAAACTCATTGAATTTGTGATTGCTCATATCTTGTCTCTATTAGAATTGTCTGTTTTATTTGAGTCATAAATGAATTATAGCAATTGCTCTCATAATCAATAGATGAGAAACTAAAAAATTAGATCTTCTTTTAGTTCAACTCAAATTCTTCATTTTAGACAAATTTGATGGCCTCAACTTTTGACAGTTTGCTCGAAGAGATTCCAAGCCTATTAATAATGAAAACTGGTATAGTTTTCAGACTGATATCTCTCCACTCATTTCTATAGCATGCACAAAATATACGGCTTCTCTCAAAAGGTAACATCATATTTGGTTTGCCATTATAATTATCAGTAATTAAATTTTTGTCATTCGGCCAATCATTTCGCTTCAGTGATTAACTGGAATAACAGATGCCTCACAATAACGAATATTCATACAATAGTAGAATAAGTATTGGGACACATTCACAAATATATTCGTTTTTAAATACAGACTAAATTAATTCAGATCAGACACAAGGACTTCTGATAATTAAATATTTTAATAAGCTGATAAAACTTGAGGGTTTCCTGACTTCAAAAATTATTTGATGAACATTAAAATAAAGTTGAAATCCTGGAAATATTGAGCGCACGAACAAATTCCTCAAAAGCGAGAAAACTAGTGAACACAACGAAAGATAGATGCAACCGAACATTACTCAGTCTAATAACTAATTGCGGAATTCATCCTAATCTTTATATCGGAGAGCAATAAAAATGTATTATATCTGATGACAGGTGAGTCGCGACACACAAATTAGAGTCATAATTATCTTTGACATATTATTACATAACTCGTTGGTTACCTGAGCAGCAAATGTCAAATATGATAAAAGCAATATCGGAGTAGATGAACAGAAAAAACTATTATTACCAGAACTGGTATTACACTGAATATCTTTATTATCTTTGATCGCGTGTCGCACTCCAAATCAATTACATTAAGCAAATTGTGCGCTTCTCTTCAAATTGATATCACATTTGGTCGGATATACTGTGTCTATGAATACACTTTGCTTTTGCTCCAATTAGACCTATAATTGGTTGAGTTAACGGTCAATTACAATTGTAATTTATAGTAACTTCTGATGCAAGATCGATTATCACATTTGAAGGTTAGCGACCAATTCGTTCAATTGACAAAAATTCTTATAGTAAACTTTCAGACCATTCTAATTTGATTTCTTAAAGTGAGACTCAAAATTATCACAAGTGAACGAACAAAGCTTCATATAATGGTTAAGAACTTTTAAAAACTTCATATGATCATTAGGGCTGAAGTGACAGCAAAATATAAAAGTTACAATCAAATATGATTTCAACAAAATTGTTGTCAATTATATGGTTAACCATTGTTTCATTTTAACCCTAGCCTTAAAAAAGAATATGATTTTGGGTGTGCGCCCAACCCATGCGATTGTGCAACAATGCATCATAATAAAAACTATTATCGCTTTATTTTTATTATAACCTGATATCATGTTTCATAAACCAATACCAGACAGTTGAGTCCATTTTAAAGTTTATACAAAAAATGCTTATTATTATTAATGATAAAGAAAAACTAAAGAGATGGCTTAACTTTAACATTTAATTTTCGTTTACATTTTCATAAATTTCGAACAGAACTTCACCGAAAACAAGATATCCAATATTAACACATATAAAAACAAATGATAAAAATATTGAGCTCATATTCCGTATAATTCATAAATTCAAACATTGAACAAGTTAACTTCTAAATGAATTTATTCATCCCATAAATTAAAATATGTGTCAAAAAATTAAAACTTATTTTCGAGAATGAGTCGAAAAAAGCAAAAATTAGCAAAACTTAAGTTGAAGATAATCAAGTCATTCACACTATTAAATTAAATCATAAATATTTAATAAGATAACACGCTTTGTTAAACACTTCTCATAAAGTTTATTAAATTAGACTTTAATAGTCATAAACACAAAAAGTGGCTCAACATTTTTTCAAACTTAATTTTTGTTAAACTTGGGTTAAACATATTTGATAGATGTTGAAAAATTCAGAACATTCTACAAGGAATATAGCAAAATACATCGACTAAATTATGTTTAATAATTGGAATCCTGAGGGAAAACAAGTCACATAATGTACTTGCTTAGGTGGAAAATCATTTTAGCAGAAGTTATCAAAGTTTCACACTCTTAATGCAAAAACTTTTGGTATTTGTGCACAAAGAAGTGCACCACTTCCTACTTTCTTTTAATGAAAATGCACAATTTAATGTTTCCGAGATAAATAATAATTACTGTTTTTTGAGATGCACACAACTTAGAACCTAATGCAGAACCAAGTAGAACTTATAAATTTTCGGTCACTTATAAATTATTCATCTCTCTCTCTCTCTCTCTCTCTCTCTCTCTCTCTCTCTCTCTCTCTCTCTCTCTCTCTCTCTCTCTTTTTTCTCTCCAATTAGTCCAAACAATATATAGTTGTGTTAGCCTAATATATAGTTGGACAGACTTATACATATAAGTAGCACACGTATGGAGTAATTTGTTGCAATCGATCAATAAGAGGCCAAATGTGTTCTACAGTACAGAGAAATGCAGATATCAATATGATTGAGACCTAAACTGTTTGTGCTCTTAAGAACATACCACGTTTCGCCTTAAAACTTATACAATACTAAGTAGTAAATTGCGAACAAAAATCACTTTCATCAAATTTAATGGATCAGCTCTACTCAACTCTACTCAGGCTTGTATTGCTCTTAAATTCGATCGTTTACCGTATTTATAGGCGATTAATATTTCATAAATCAGTTTTTTCAATGGGTAAAAATCCATTCGCGTAAATTATTTAGCAATTTATTCTTTAAATACAATTAAATGAAGTATAGAAATAGTAGGAATAATTGACTGAATGAAAGCATTGAAATCATCATTTTTGAGACTGAATAAGAAATGAAGCAGTTTTGCATAAGTTAATCAATTTTGAATCACTGAATTGATTACTTTATCAAATAAGATAAATAGGGCTCTATATATATATATATATCTCATAGCTATTGAAGTCTTGAAAAATCAATAAAATCATATTTTCATTTAAAATGAATTTCTAAATAAAAATCGATTCACATTTAAAGAAGTTTATTTTAACATGATTTTGATAAAATGAAATTGAAACTTGCATTTGATCTTGTATTTAGGTTAAATGGGATTTAAGTTTTGATTAAAAGTGTTTCTTGAATAAAGTTAGAGGAAGAGAGACTTAATATAAGCGAATCAATAATATCGAAAGTTGCATAAAAGTAATACTAAAAGTTTCATCTCTTATGTATAAGTCTAGGAAAGGCCATGCAAATTATTGTCATGTGTTCCTCTATATCTTATACGTATTGCTTTAATAATTGAGTGAAAGTTTCGTTTCCAAATTCAAACTTTCTGTTGATCTAGTTTTAATGCTGAATAAAATCAATCAAATAATTGTGAATAAATTCAACAAATCAATGGACGCTTTTTGAGTGCACATATTATCGATTATTGAACATAAAAACTAAACAAAAATATTTGGAACGAAGTAATCTTTTCAAATAGTGACACTTCAGATATTACACTGTTATCGTTGATTGAGAAGTGCATCAAACTTGAACAAGACAGAAATAAGAAAAAACATTGAAACGATATTTTTTCACATCATTAAAAATTTGTGCGATTGAGCGCAAATTTCTCGCAAGGATTCATTTTTCTAAAAGTATCCCGTTTATGTCCTGCTATTAGATTTCTTATATTTTTGTGTTTAAATCTTTAAAAGTTGAGTCGATTATTATTTAAGGATATAATTAAAGTATACTCTTTGAGCTGAAAAATAAAAAACCAGATTACACACAAAAGAAGATTACATTAAATATAAGCGCAACTTAATTAAAGAACATTTACACTGTTCTAGAAGAATGATAATCAAAATGAATTACCTACAAATAAGAAATGCTCAAAGAATAATCACAACTCTTAATAACACTGTTTAGTGAGTGTTTTAAAGCTTTTCTACACTATAGTTATTGTAATTACAAAATAACAAAATTGAAAGAATAAGAAATATTGCTGAATTTTGACAAATTTTGAAGCTTAACATCTTTAAAAGTACAGCACTTAAACTAAAGCAATAAATGACCAAATTAATTAAAGAACTCCATCTGAAAAAATATAGATTAATAACTTTGTGACGAATTAATAAATGTTCGCACATAACTGTTCGCTAAATAGAGATATCCAAAAATCTACTAATTAACTGATTCGCTTCTTTCTCCCCTCTCTCAACTCATAATATCTGAATTGATTATAATAGACTCTCTACAGCTAAAATAGTAACAAATTGCCATAAAGTCCCTCACGTTAATTATTATTATTATTATTTGGTGTTCTATCATTAATATTTGATGAACTGTTGGCGAGCGTTAATTAGTGCGACTCTTTCCTACTTCTATTCAATTATAGAATAACTCAATCCTATATAGAATATGCTCAATCTCATATTCTCTATTCTCTCATATTCAAACTATATTTTTTCAATTTAAACTCTCAACTTTCTAAATAATAACCGAATCAATTTTCAATTTTCAATAAACCTTATAATTATGAAATATTCATTGATCTTAATTTTAAGATTCATTCGTTCGTTCATTAATTTTCAGTTGAAATAATTTCAATTTTAGTGGAATTTAAGCCAACATAAGCTACAATTTCATATAAGACTAGTTTAAAGCACACAAAAGAAGAACAAATTTATTAAAGCAAAAATAATTATGAATGCAATTCAAAACGAATGTATTTTTCCATTTTCTGTGATATCTCAACTTTTAAGTTGCAAAACAGAATACTCTGAGATAACTGTTTTATGAATAAAAGTTCATCAAAATTAATTACGAGAAGTGAACACTTCTGCTCTAATTATTTAGCAAAAGTTTATGGATATCTAACTTTTTAGTCTGACTTGAAAGCAATCACATTACACATGAAATTTTTGTAGTTTAATTCTAAATTTTGTGAGAACGATTCACTAACTTGTCAAATATTTCAGTACTTGGCAGCAAATATTTGACGAAACAAAGGGTTTATTCAATAAATAGACTGACAAATAATTGCTTAACTTTAATAGTTTGCTTTCGATCAAACAACGAAAGCATTTCAAGTGAAGCGACAAATAAAGCGAATCCAATATTTAATTGCAAATTATATTAAAAAAATCAAACATTGCTATGAAATTACGTTCGATGCCAATAAATGATAAAAAGATAACAAATAAAATAATAACAAACTTTTTCAAATTGCTTGACTCCCAACTTGAGAAAGAAAATAGTTTGCAATTGTTTGTAATTGTCTCGTCTGTTCTTCTCTTCGAATAACATTTATATTTGAAGCAATTGTCACAACAATATAAACACAATCGATCTGTTGCCCAATTTATGGGTGAAAATAACAATCGCTTATTGCAGACTAACACACAAAATACATAATAATTTGTTTGTAGCGAATGCGTAGCCAAAGTGATTTTCTCCACAATTTACTCTGCTTTTTGCGTTCAGAGCTTTTCTCCTTCTGTTTAATTCTATCTGATTGTCCAACTACTTGACAATTTGCGCGTTCAATTCATTGTTGCATCACAACAACTCAGGTGGCAAATCAACATTGGAAAGGAAGTGGGCATAAGAGATCACTCGGACAGACCAACTTAACTCTACATCCAATTTTGTTTATTTGTCTATTGGAACGTAGCCAGGAAATCGGATCGCCGTTTAATCGTTTTTATAAACATTATTATCAATACTTTCGTAAAAACACTAAATTATTAACTGCCAAAAATAATTATTACTTATATCTTCAACTCAAATTTCAATTATCTAACTCAGTATTACTCTCGATTCATTCAAATTTGAATTGAGAACAGCTCTTTCGCTCACGACTATTAGAAGTATTTTACAAGTTTTAATAATAAGCTAAAGCTTCAAAATCAAATACTTTTCATAGGAAATGCTACGAATTCGTTAAAACTTATCGTAAATTACGGTAAAGTCAAAAACTTTGAGCCAAAAACACTTTCCGAGTCAATGAGCCGAAACTGAAACGCCACTAAGAAATTGGTTGAAATGAAACGCTGTCGAAAGAAGTGTAGAGGAAGAAGAAGAGTGTAACAGATAGAGTGTAGAGAAAAGAGGAGATTCGGTACAACAATCACAATACAATTGACAAAAATAATTGTTATGCAACACTTCACACTCGAAACAGTAGTGTTGCGAGATAATGATTGTCATGTAAATTATGTCAATTTTTTCTTACTAAAATAGGTATACTTGTTCAAAGCTATAATTATTATTAGTTCTTTGTAAAGCACTCTTTCAATAAACAATATAATCAGGATATGTAAACAAATCAGTTATTCTTACCTCGCTGTAAGATCTTATTTTTGTATCTAGTATTGAGGTGTGACTCAAATGATAAACGAGTTTACTTAGAATTTGATCTCAATAAATACCTATTTGAAAGAGAGAAAATACAGAGAGTTAACGTTTAATACTTGGATCTAAATTTTGCATACAAAATATTGACTGACTCGAACACATTATTAAAACATATTTACTATGATTATATTTAACTTTTAAAAACCTACGCGTGTTTTCATAAATAATCATTATGGAATATAAGAGGGTAGATATGTGTTGCCATTTGTTTACAATCATAATAATAGCAATAATAAAGAAAAAATCAATTCTCAGCTCACAGATAAACTGAAAGCAATTTTTAGATTGAAAAACTTAAACAAAATCAAAACCTATGGAGAAAAGCCGTGAAACAGATACCGGTATTAAAAGTATGTACGGTTTAAGGGCTAATAAAAGGAGAGTTTGACAAATGATGAATTGTGCAATAAAAGGGAAAACATGTTCAAAGTGAAAAAAGGAGAACAGCAGAGAAGAAGAGGAAAATAGGAGAACGCTCTCAAGTATAATACGATACAGGGATATGAGTTCACGTTTCAGTCTCAGCAATACATATAGAGCACTACCAGACCTAAAACACACGCCAACCAAAGGCATCACTGACTCAACACTGAGATGCGTTTGACGTTCTGTTAAATGAACACTTTCATCAAATACTTCTTTACTTTTTGGCAAATGTCAGTTTGTTAACAGCAGTTATCTCTTTAACTGTAATGAGATTCTTGTACCTATTTTGAAAAAAAAGTAAAGCAATTTCTTTTTTTTCAATATATTCTACTTTTTTCGCAAAATTATTCTTTGAAGAAACAAGTTTTTAGATAAAGAAATATAATGATCAGCAAAATAGTGAACAACACAATCAATAAAAGAAGTCGTAATTATTACATGCATTTCATGTTATTTCAATGAAAACATGAATCGATCAAATAATGCACTCAAGTTTTCATTGTTATGACCACTTGACTAAAAACCAAAAAAAATTTGAATCAAAACTTTTTCATTTTAAAAGCTGAGTAATTATAAAAAGTAGAGAAGACTTGGAAAGTGTGCTCAAATAATTACTGTTCGATTGTCTGCTGGAAATGTTGGCCAGTAATGAGAAGCCATAGAGTTGTGTACCTGATTGACAAAACAATGATTGTGAAGGAAAAAGAAAAAGACAAAGATTCTGGCATTGACAATATACGGAAACTACAAGTGAGACATTAATGTTCATTATATTTAGTGCCATATTATACACTGAGCACTCTTCTTAGGCTTTTGTTGCCTTTTCACGAATAAAAGGGCTTTAATAGTGAAGTAAGACCTTATAAAAACTGAATTGCATTACTAATGCCTCTCTAATGTTACATTTTATTAAAATAACAACAGAATAGAAGCAAAACTCCTTTTTGTTATAATAATAATAAGGGGTTTGGATCGAAGGAAATCGGTTTTCCAAACAATTAAAATTAGTTCAATTCTTATAAAATTCAATAATAAAATGGAGAATAACAAGAATAAATGCATAGAATCTAAAATAAAGTCTAACATTTGAATAATCGAAACTAAAGCAAATTTGAAAAAGTTATAAGGAATACGATTTGCTAGTTTTGAAAGAGCTAGCAACTCTTAAGTCTCACTTCATGTAACTTAAGCTTAAATGGTTCATAAGACTGCCAGACTTAAGTTTAAGGTTGTGGTTATACCTCTATTTAAACTTGTAACATGATATATCTATTATTTTGAAATGCCGTTATTATATGATCTAGCTTAAACTCTTCTGGATGTGAATTTAGCAGTTACTGATCATCAGAAAACATGAAACCACTATTCTGTATCTAAAATTGATTCATAGATTTTAGAAAATTTCAAGGTTTTGACTTTGAAAACGCTTGGTTTTAAGTAAACTTTAAATTACGATTTCAACAATTCTTGAGAGCAGTAGCAATAAATAGAGTTGAATTATTACCTGAATTGAAGTGTACCTCAACATAAGAATTGCCTCAAACTCATATCTTGTTAGTAGCAGTGATGTCACTATGATTTTGTATTGATATAAAAGAAATACAAAAAAGAAAAGCTAAAAGTATGAAAAAGAGAGAGAGAGAGAGAGAGAGAGAGAGAGAGAGAATCTAAAATCACAGCGAAATGATAAACTTTCTCTGACTGCTGTAGAGAATAGGAGGTATTGTTGCGCATCGCTAGCATAGCGTTACACGAATTCTAGTTTTATTATTATTATTAGTTATTTTTGTATTGAGAAAGAGATAGACAAAAAATGGTTTTTGGACCTAACTTTTGTTTGGGTGCAACGCCCCTACAATTGCAAATCGCGTAAGACTTGTTTTTTAGCTGCCATTGTATTCGACACCTCAATAATTTTTTCCTATATTATTATTAGTTATTTAAGTTATTGTTGCCTCAAATACCGGTTTTCATAGTGTTCACAGCAATTCAAATACAACACAATATTTTTGAAAATAAGTGACGCGTTTGTAAAGTAAAAGTTTAAATATGGTTCTGCTATTCACTTGTTGTACTAAAACGGAATCAGGTTTTAAACAATTAAAACTACAATATATGTATGAACATGTGCTTCATTTTAAAAATATTTGCACTCTTAATTGTAACTTTTGAGAACTACTTTTTAAGGGTTTTATCTCAACTCCAATTGAGATCTCATCTGATATGTAAAACACGATTTATAATCATTTACAAAGCATTAGTGTTCGGCATAAATAAAAATAGATTTTCTATTTTGGTTCCCATTTTTCATATTGCATTAAATTTTCTAACATATAATCAAACTACGAGTTGATCATTTTTTATGGTTTTAATAAACTTTGCAAATACAATAAACTGATTATAAGTTAAAAAGAAAAATTTCATAACTAGCACACTTCCAAATTAATGAGACATTTTTTAATGCAAAAGTTATGTAGACAAGTTTCATTAGTGATCCATTAATGATAATAGTTTAGCAATAGTTTATTAAATATAATATAGAGAAGTATTAATGAGTTTATCACATCAAAAGTTAAAACTCACTATTTTCTAAGAAGGCTAATGACAATTTATTTCTCATTAATTATTAGCGATAGTTATCGAGAAATTAATTAATTTAAAAGAAGCTCATGTATAGCAAAACAAATTAATCCAAAACAAATTCACTTCAAATTAATTACTTCTGAAATAAGTTTAGTTAAGTACATACAGTGTGTTCTGTTTAATTGGGTCTTTCAAGTAATGATTTTTTGGGCAAAAATTCAATAAACAAATAAGTTGTAAGCAAAATATTCATTATAAAAAACTGATTGAAGGCTTGCTCGTAAACGTTAGTAGGGTTTAAGAAAAAGTTAAGCCATAAAAATATTTATATTGAGAAAAAACTTGAGGGCAAATATGTCAAGATTAAAAAATAATTCCTCAGTTCAACAATAACTACAGCAAAAATAAATGTTAAATCCCAAGGATTAAGATTAAGTCTAGTGATCAAATTTAGTTTTATTGTTTTAACCCTACTTTGAGTCTACTGCTCCCAACCAATCAATACTAAGACCACTTTCAAGTTGGAGAACAGAAAAATTCGTTTCTTATCGTTTCCTCTAAACTAAAACATTTCTTTCAACGCAAAACGTTAAAAAACTTGATAACATTTCATGTATTAAATATATAGCAGTCGAGTTAAGTTATTTATGTTCTGCATCATAATCATGTAATATTAACTTAGAGCTTAAGTAAGCAGCAGTTAAAGCAAGTCTTATTTTCAATCAATAAAGGTTTAGCTTTTGTTCATAGATCGGTATTTTTCAATTTTCGCGCCGCATATTTCAACAGACAAACACATTAAATACAATTACAACAATACTCATGTTAACTAATAATTGATCTTGAGAATAAGCTAACTTTATAACTCAATTTGAACATGAATCCAACAAGTATTTTGGACTTTTCGCTCAAGCAAAATTCGTTCAAATAGTATACAACGGAGAAAATGTCTGAAATTGCCACTAGAGTTGACAGAATAGCGGCAGCATTACTAGCAATTAGTGTTGATCGGGCCAATCAAAATAGAATCCAAACTCTATTCTCAATATAAATGTTAAATAAGAGATTTTGAGGCTTAACCAAAAAACTCCATAATGAGGCAAACTCATTGCGAAGTCTTATAAAATCGATTAATTTGTCAAATTTGAGTATTATTTTGTTTCTTTTTTGCAACTAACAAAGAAATCATTTATTTTGTAATTGCAGATTCTTTACAAACTCGATTCAATTATAAATATTCCATAAGATCTGAATGAATCGCTCTTAAGATAAGTTTCAAATACAAAAAAATTAGAGAATTAATCAAGTTGATCTGAGTTTTTATAAGAGCCAACAAATTCTATAAACATTCATTTTATTTTACCTCTTCATTAATCCCATTGAAATTGAAATTTTGAGGAAATAAGAGTCATTTGTAAGAGAAAAGTGCAAATAAGGCAGTCGGAGCTCACAATTGATCACAAAATTGATTCAATCGACTGAATGTTTTATTTATTTAAATTATGATAAAATTTTCAGTAAGATTAACGACCAGCTATGAATGATTTACGCAAAATAAACATCATTCTCAACAAAATCGAAATCAATAATTGAAGTAAAGAAAATACTCTGAGAAGAAAATCTCGAGTCCGAGTTAAATTAGAATATCTATTTAAATCTAACGTCATTTTTGATTGAGTATCTGGAATTTGTCAGATCAATTTTGATTTTTTGTTTAAAGCGTAACATCTAATTATTAAATTTGATTTAACGAATAAAATGGCCAAATTATCAAATAAATAAATAGCAATTGGATACAAAATGCGATGCCTAAAACTATTAAATTAGGGCAGTAAACAGAGAATCAAACTGTTGTAAACAAACAGAATAAAGTGTTGGCTTTTAAAGCTATTTAATCCCAGAGTCAATTAGAGAGCAAAGAACCTAAACTATAAACATATAAGCAATAACATAATGATAGAAAAACAAAAATATTGGCGAAAGCTAGGGTAAAATACGATTACTTTTCATCGTAATAGATGATTATATCGTAAACAAATCATATTCAGAAACGGATTAATTAATATTTAACCTGAAGTAAAAAACATAAACATATGTATTTAGATTATAGGCAGTCATATTTATTATGGGGATCATAGAGATATAGGTATAATACTTCATGCAACTAATTAGGTTTTTCTGTAAATATATCAAAGGTATTTATGTGCGAATGCATTCTCTCTCTCTCTCTCTCTCTCTCTCTCTCGTTCATTTTGTATTTTCGTTAATCCTCTTTTCTCATCCTATCTCTAGTCTCTGATCTCTCTCTCCATTCTGTCTACATATCTTACTCTCTATTATCGATAGTAACTTTGGCTATCATTCTCATCATTTTCTGGCATTTGAAGCATTCGTTGAGGCGCACTAACAAAAAGGCTAATCTCTCATCAGATACTTAATACTTAATCGAATATCGCGTCTATTTGTTTGGTTCATATCGTATCGCACTCTTAGTCTTGATGTTTGGTTCGAACTTTTACTTTCTTATTAGTACAACTATAAGGACAGAGATATTAGACTTTTCTCAAACAAAACTTTTCTTAGCTAATAATATATTATATAATAATCCGAAATGATTCTTAGGATCAATTTCCATCAGTAGACAAACTCATAAGTTGTGACTATCTTAACAATAGTTATTAAAATGGAACTGATCAGTTTACAAAATATGCTCACATTTTGTCAAATTCAATTAAATGTTAGATTCGAGCCATTTTCTCAAATTTGAAAACCTTATTTGAGGACATTTCTCATAAGTGTAGTTAAGAATTGACTTGTGCTCACTTTACAAAACAATTTTGTGCACAAATATCTTCCATTTATTTGAATTATTATATTTTTGAATATATGCTCAATATTATGTCTGAATAGATGAAAGCAGTTCTACTCATTGATGATTTGGTTCAAAAATGAAAAAATGTCAAAATTGTCGTCTATCAAAGTTTAATAAGTTAATGGAAATAATCCGTGTTTAGTACTGACTCCTGACGTCAAATAAAATGTGTTCACTAATGACATGCATCCCATTATATGACATGTACAATGTATAGTAAAACACTTATTTCACTAAATGTATTTGTTTAGTCTTACTCTTTGAGAAAGCATTAAAAAACATTAACGTTAGAGATGAGAGACAACATCTACAACAATGTCAACTAAACTGTCATCGGTTTACATTTCAACTGTTATTTCTTTAGTACTGCCTCATTAATATCACGCTAAGTAAAAAATTTTCGTGTCAACAACAATGAAAAAAAGTAAAAACAAGTAAAGAAGAGGGAAAGACAAGACATGAGAACTGGTGCTCATTTCATTTTACAAAATAAACTTTAGCTCGTAATGAAAATATTGAACGACTTTATCAAATTTTGTAAAGAGGAATAAGAGTGAGCCAACACAATCACAGAGTACTCACTCTTAGCGACTGTCAGACAGTCATTATATGGCTTTCATATTCATTTATTAAACTACGAAAAACATGACATTTTGTACGCGTTTGAGAAATCGGTGCACAACAATGCTATTAGTTTTTAATAATATGAAACCCAACAAAGTCTGTCAGACATATGATAATATTGCAAATATTGTAAACTTTTTTAATTCAGTCAAAATTGAATGAAAACATGTTTGATTGAAATTTTCTAAAACCAAAGTACACATTATGACGACTTGTTCAGCTTGTGCATGCAAAATCTATTTGCAAGACTTGTCAAATATGCGTTTTTTACTATCAAACTATGTGTCAAAAAAGTGTGTCACAAATTAGTAAATCAAAGACGTGTTGAGGCACAAAAGCATTGCGAGAGAATAATTAGTTGTGAAAACAGTTTTTCAAAAAGCATTTTCCATCAACTAGATTGTATGAAATCATTAAGGATTTTGCAGCAAAGTCCTAATTCAATCATAATATAAGTCTCGAAACCCAATCTAAATCTTTCAAAAATGATTTTTGTATTAAGTCTTATATTAAACTTTAGACAGAGTTCAATAAGTCCTACTCTTTAAAATATACTTAAGCTATTTTTAAAGCAACAAAGTAGACTCGCAATTTAGATATCGATTGCAAGTCGTATAATTAGTGAATTTGATGAAAAAATTCTCAACTGATTAGTTATGTTCAGTCATCTTATACTTCATGTTCACTGAATTCGAAAAATTTGTAAAAACAGAGCATTAATGTATGCATAAAAATGTAAATTTCAAGCAAACTTGTGTGTGTGTACACGTATGTGTGTGTTTGCCAAAATTATTCTGTCATAAAATCACGTAAATCACTAACGATTCTCTAATTAGCATAAGATTATTGTATGCAGTTTTCAAATCTAAAACGAGTGGCTCTCAGCTTAAACAAAACAAAATGTGGCACTTCATTAAAGTACAAAAGACAGAAAACAAGAAACATTAAGATAATATTTTTCTTTACTCTTTAAAAAACGAAATGCTCGCAAAAAGCCTTTATATTCCTTTACAGTCAACTCAAGATGAATAAAAACAAAGTCATATAATCTTATGGAATGTTATTCAACATAAACAAAAATAATTTGAACATTAAATTTAAATTTATTTTAGTAGTTTTCAAAGCTGTTCATTAAATATTCGGGAACAAAATTGGTTTTATGGCCTCAAATAATTATACACTCATTTTTGAGATCAAGTTTAATGAAAAATTGAACAAAAAGTTATAAAAAATTGAGCGCAAACTGATTTTACCCCAACAACCAGACATGTATTGTGTGTGATACAAATGCACTCTAAATCAGTCCCTGAGGCCAATCTCTCTATTTCTTTGAGTCGGATTACGAAAGTGGAGAACAAGTTTTGATATTAACGTATTATGCATTGCTATTACTACATATTACTATTAAAATAAAAAACTGCACTCTCACCAGAATAATGTACTGCATCTGAAATGATCTTCATCTTCATCTAACTGCAGGAGGGGATCAAAATACAGGATAGAATGAAAATGGGAGTCAAAGAATATGGTCTACCAATAAATATGTAGCTGTGCTGAACAATCATATTGATCTAACTGAGTGCAACATACAAGGAGGCTATCCATCTTAATTGGTTTGAAAGCCCTGAGCGTAACATCTTTAAAAGTTATTTATTTTTCCAATGCTTTTAGTAACTCAAATAATAATAATTATCATTAAAGTATGCATAAAAAATTACGTAACATATAATTATCCGGAATTTAAATAAAAAATAAAATATCAAATCTTATTAACAGCTATACCTGTTTCGAAGTTAAAAGAATAAAATTGATTTTCATACGTATTCTAAAGCACAATTTTCTAAGAGTTAATCAATGAGTACGAAAAATATATTCAAATGTTTGAAACTTAGCTAAACCCGAAAATTAGAAAAATTTGATAAAATAGATTAATAATTCATAAGCACTTAAAATGCTGTACTCATACTCTAAAATGTTGATGAGTAAAACTAAATGGTTCCGCCACATCATCAAATATGATTCTTACATTCAGTAACACATTAATAGCGGATGTATTCCCGCAGATCCATTTCTTGAAAGCCCACAAAATACACGACTCACTATTAGATCTGAAAACGTAATGAATATCACACTTGCATTCGATATCCTCTGTATATCTCTATCTAATAATATTTTTGGATATTGTATAATATAAACATATCCTATTGGGGATATCGCCATCAATCCATTTGGGATTAAGGATCACAGCATCCATAATGCTCTTTATGGACAGCGTGAAAGCAGAGCTTCGAAAGAGCGGTATTCAAAGAATGAGGCACTTTCGACTATTTCATGATTGATGGCTTTATTATTCGGCAGCAAAGTTTTCACACACAAAACAGTTTTCTAGATTCATAGTTAACCAAACGATAGATCTAACAGAAGTTGGCGTTTCAAGAAAATGCTTTTAGTCATATTTGATTTACAGTATGTAACCCAACAAAATATTCCTCTTTTTAGGATATCTTATGTTATGCTAACTCTTCCGAACAAAATCACAAAAATTGAATGCATTGCCCATCAAAGTATTGCTTTATCTCATATTTAGATTTACTAAATCAGTCTTCAAATGCACTAAACTTAAAAGCTATTCAAGTGAGTCTCAAGTTTGTTCAAATACAAATATTATTTAATGTTTTAATCAATAGTTGAAAATTGTGTAATTAGAGAATAAGTGAACCAAATAATGAGCTCAATAGAAGCATTTAAACTCTTATTATGCAATGCTATATAATTTATATGCACCATAAAAGCTAAGCATAAAAAATTATAACAAAATACCATATGAAGCATACGGTGTCTAATGTTTTCATCATTAGTAGAGGGGAGAGTCGAGAGAACAAACTTATAAGACATATAACAAGATATCCGATTTTTTTCGTTGTTCTAATGTTCGCAAAAAATACGAACTCAACAAAAACGAATAACAATTGAGCGAAACAGTCAACTGAAGCATAACCGAAGCAAAAAAGAACACATGAGTGGCATAAAAGACTTGAAACTCATCAGAGATTTCCTCCGGAGACTTCCGTTCGGGACAATACACGGCATACACTTCCGCTTCTATTGTATTTTCGGTTAAAATCACTACTTATTTGATTTCGTAGAATACCTTTTAAATGAATTTATGGGTGAAACTCATGTCAAAATTTACGGCTATGAGATATGGTTATGCTTTGAGAATTTTACGTCCAAAACAGATAATTCATTCAATTATGCATTCTAAGTAGTTCTCATACTTTTCATACTTTGTCAAAGTGGCTACATCATACAGCAATTAATCGTACGCATTCCTTCAAATTTATTCCACAGCAAATAATAATTGCAAATCACTCAACTATTTTGAATCGAAGAATTGGTTAAAAATAAGATCGATCCAAAATCGTGATAGGAGTTCATAAAAATTCAAACCAAATACACGTAAGACACTGTTTTAAGTGAGAACAGAGATATCCAATTAATTATAACAATGATTGACATTATCTACAAAGTAATGCATCGCTATCTAACTCATAAGTTGGATCTCGAATTAGCACCAATTGGATGCCCAAAAAGCAACTCGTCCTCATATCCTCCTTATAATATTTTTTTAAAGTTTCATTACGATTGTGTGACCGATATTGTTGACTGACGAAGGAATCACCTGTTGTTGCATCTGAACAACAGTGACATTATTGAGTGGATATTCCAAAACTAGTTACTACTATCTATCGCTCAGCAGAGCGAAGTGCCGCACATTTTTCTTAAGCAGCAAAATAAGTGCATCATTTGTTAAGACGAGCAATCATTCACTCAATACTAGCGCAAAATTATTGCTCTGTCTTTTACATTGACCTCCAAATGGATTGATTCTCGTTTTTGGGAGACATAACACACCATTACTTTTATCAGTAGAAGTCAAGCAAAATATTGAATAATCCATTGCAATGCTAGCAATTCTCTCTAAAGTAATATGAACTCAGAGCGGGCCCTAATCTTGCTTTACATTTCATTTGTTGAAGCAATCTTCAGATTTTGCTTCACGACTCAATTTTGTTTCTCATGTTTATCAAACTTTGGTCTAATGAATATCAGTATAATTAAAATAATTGTCTTATTACGAAAGCCATTAAATTAATGGAAATAAAGTGTTGAAAATATCATATTTTTATCAACTTACTTGTCTTTATAGCTTTGTCAAATATAAACCTGTTTTAATTTCTGAGAATTTTCAGACACACAAAAGTTTAAACTCCAAGCTGAGAAATAGTTAATGACAGTCAGTATTGCAACTAATGTCCGCATCGATGACTATTTGGCAGATGGAAATGCGGCGAATGTGTATTACCGTAACGCTAAATAGCATTGGCCACAAAATAGCGATTGACTGTAACGCTAGCGTTTCTGAGAGCGGAACTTAATGTCAGTTTGCATTCATTATACTCACAATCGGAACAACTTCTTTGTTTACTATTTTAGGTTTTCAGATATATTTAATTGTCTCACAAAAGATTAAACTATAATAAGACTGTAGTGAGTTCAATAAATGATTGCCTTTAATTATCCAAATTGTTCTCGCTAATATTGTACCAAAACTAAAATTTGTTCCCATTAACTATTGAAGGCATGGTCAAAATGCTAGTTTAGGCCAAAAATATCGAACAATGTTTTTCTCACTTAAGTAAATCCATGTTTGAGATAAGAGAAATCAAAAAGTCAGAATCAAATAATAGGAAAAATATCCAATCGAAAAAAGTTAGTTCAAAGCAGTAGTACATAAAAAAGGTTTTTTGGCTTAATTTCAAGTGAAGCCATGCAATAGAGCGAAACAGGAAAACGAAGGATAAAAAGAAGATGAGTATAAGAAACAAGAATAAAGAAGAAGACGAGAAAAACTCGAAAACATGAAAAACTTTTTTCACATTAAAATCGTTCACAACCAACAAAATTTTGATATATATACCTAACAGAAAATGCCATCGAGTCGAATTGCGCTCAAAAACGTTCAGTTGGTATACATTAAACCCTGCTTTTGATGGCATAAAACATCGACAGAAACTTAAATACAAGAGTTCATCAAATAGAAACACATAGAAGAATACATTTTGAAATTTCTCATCAAACGAACCGCGATTCCCGTTTAGAGGCATTACTGCATCTTTTTTTAAAATCTCGAATGCAATCAATGACTACTACTCCTTATGTACTGCTTTTAAGAACAAATAATAGCTGAAGATTCCTAAGTGTTTGGTCAATACAATTTTTAATACATCAAATCACTTAACTTTTAAAACTTTGTAATTAGGCATAAAAAGATTTTAAAAATAAATACTTTAATCAATTTGTCATTAGAACAATTACTACTGAACTATTCTGTCAAATCTATTTTTAATTATAGTCCATCTTAAGAGCAGTTGAAAATAGTGTATCTGGCTCAAAAATAAATACAGCTTTTCACTCAGCAAACAATCAAAAATGGATCGATTTTTAAAATAAGAGAACTTTTCTAATCTAGTTTTTTCATTTCTAAAAACTTTGCGTTTGTGAGACCGGATTCGAAAGCAACAAAGAATTGGCATATTTAAAATGCGATTGAGATTTTGCCGAACGGAAATATAGTTTTTAAAGTCGGAAATAGATTTGCACCTGCCCTGACAGGCGTACGTTTTCCCTCCAACATTTGCATTGATATGACCGAACAAAATGTAAAACTCTGGATAACTTATTTTTAAGTAAAAGAAATCTGAACTCTTTTAAAGTAAAAAAACTTTTCTGTTCGAGAGAACAACACATTTGATTACAGTATTTTCTGACTTTTAGCCATCAAATCAGAATAGAAAACAATAAAGAATGAGTGACTTTTGAAGGAAAAGCTAAAATAATAGCATAAAATGCAGTGTAAAACATAAGAAAATGTTCTACATTATGATAAAACGATCGACTTCTGTTAACTCTAACACTTTTCTCAATAACTAAATGCGTTGAAAATATTTTGAATCTCAAACAATACTATTGAACTTGGATTAGGTGAGAAACAATCGATTTGAATAATGATGACAGCCGTGTAAAAGTTGCAACGATATTGTTAGTTTACTTCCTAAGCAGATCAATAGCGAAGATAGTGCGTAACCAATTATTTTTTGTTAGACCCTTTAACACAAAATATCACTTTAACAATAAAAAAATTGGATCAAAAAACCTTTTATTTCAGTCATCTCTGAAGTGACTGAACGCGCAATTTATATGAAACAAGAGGAATAAGGCAAATAGATATATATACGTATATATGTATGTATGAAATAACGACACAATAGAGAAGGGAAGAAGAGATAAAGTCATATACAATTTGTATAGTTGTGAGAGAGCGCTTCTCTTCAAATGCCTCCACTTCAGAATGGGGTGCATGTCATTCGTCGCCATTTGTGTCACTTTTGTGATTATTATATCTACGATTTATTTCAATGGTGTCACATATTTGGGATACCCTTTTGGGACGTCTTATATTTTTTGTCTCTCTATTAAAATTGATTACAAAAGAAGGGCTAAAAGTTTTTGTAAAGGAATATAACGCATGGCATCAATTTAACACAACTTTTACGCTATACTCGACTCACAATCGAAATTATAATAAGTTCGGAAAACATTGCGATAAAGCGAGGGGTTATGAGAGCAGTCAATCCGACAATCACAATATAGAGTGGCAATCATTATTCACAAAACATGTCATCAATTTTTTAGTTAAAGTAATTAAGTGCCACGATAAGAGAACGTGTCAAAAATTCATAAATGACTTAATAGTCTATTGCTGTCAAGCTTAAAACTTAATTTCTGTTCACCGCTCACACACTCGCAGAAAGACAGAGTATAAGTGAGGCTTATTTTCAAAGTATAAGTCTCTCATTTAATATTGATCTTTCCAGCACTTATTTATCTGGCATTAACTTTCAGTTTGTAATACCTCTCAAATCGGTTTGATTATCCTTTCTCAATTGCAACTTATTCTTGCAAAGATGGCTCACGAATAGTATGAATAATCAGATGATATAACAGGTGAATAAACTTTAATTTACTTTAATAATAAACTTTCATAGATTAGCTCAAAATATGGCTTAAGAGAAAATAAGATTATACTTATTTTGAACACACTATTCGATTATGAAGACTAAAAAATGGCAGAATAGAAACAAACCTTCTCACTAAAATGTATCAGTCTATTCATTATTAAAGCAGATATTTTTTCAAAACTTAAGCTGAGGCACATTTTCCATTATAGACAATTGAACTTTAGTTTAGCGAACACACCTTAAGATGTGCTCTTTTCAACTGAGACAAGTTGTTCAACTTTTTTCTATTTTACTTTAGAGAATAAGTTTTGAAGAGTCGGATCAAAATCCTTGTCAAGTCTAATCATTTTTTCATCCGACAATTTTGCCAACTTTTTAATTGAATAAAACAGGATTATAGCCTATTTCGGTGCATAAATCTGAGCGTTTATTTAAATGTTGCAAATAGCTCATGATTGAAAGTACGCGTTAGCTGCTAATGCTATCAGTAGAGATATTACTCCGTCAGCTAAATATGAATTAACGAACTGTAATGGCAGACAACTGAGTAGTCAGTAATTTGTGAGTTGCAATATCTCTGCGAGAACACTCCCTTCCCAACTACTCCATTGCTTTTTTCATCAATTAATCAAGTAATCAATTAAGTTGGAGCTTTGAGTCTTAGCTAGCGTATCAGTGATCTGATAGACATTTATTCAATATGAATAGCATTTAAAATAAGTCTTACTTACATAATAGTTGGTATTGAATGACGCAAACATATTCATACGTAAACCGCTAACAAGTAGTGAGTAATTCAAACTTGAACTCAATCAAAAACTCAATCAAATTGTTTGCATAATTGCTATAAGAATTTTGCGTACATCAAGAGTGATCACCTTAAACCACTTTGTCAACAGTGACTCATGTGCTATTTTTAACATTAAAGTAACTTGCTTAATGAGTCTAATTGTTCATTTATATCTATACACCTTTCAATGTTTACGTGTTTGGTGCCTATTTTAAACAATAGCAATATTTTAAGGAAGCACTAGAAAGAGGAATGTTGTAGTTCTGAAAAATGAACGCCCACTGGGCCTTCATTTGCGAGAATTGGATCACTTTGAATGAAGGTTTACAAATGAACTAATAATTGCAGAAAAGCAATCAATTGAAACTAAGCTTCACTTTGACTAAAACTCCATATATGGGCAACAAGTTTTTTAAAATATTGTTACTGCTACAGCATTATTGCTACAAAATGATTGTTACAACTGCAAAAACCTTATAACTCCTAACGTATATGGTCAATGCATATTTTAATAATTATTAGCTTCATTCTAACTACCATATTGAAATAGCAGATGCTATTACAATTGAAATAATGTTTTACTACTTTAAAACAAATTCACAAACCAAAGCAACTCTTAAGAAATAAGCAGCATTAGAAGATTGCTAAAGATTACAGATTCATGTTTCAAATTTGTCCACATATTTGACATTCGTAGGCGTGACGCACTACCCATGAGCTTTGTACTGGTCGTGAGCATCACTTCCGCTAATAAATTGAACAAAACTATTTTTATAACTATTGTGACAAAAAACAGTATTGGCTCGGATCGTATTGAGTTGTTTGGACTTGTTTTAAGGTTGATTGACAATACTGTCTCGCAAATGTGCGAGAGTATAACGCAGTTATGTCTACTCTGTTCAACTCAATAGAGGGACCACGAGGACCACGAGTTACACGATTGAATCGCTAAAATAAATTATGAATTGTATGAGTTGAACAGGAATCAACTCTAACAGATTCGAATGGCTGTAGGCGATCAAAACCATAAGAATATCTATGAGCTCATCAATTTATATGCAAATGCTTTTCACTGCTATATTATATTAAACAATATTTTTAATTACATTTACAATTGCCATTCAAACAGATAAACGAACCACAATCTAGAGCTGAAAAAGCCCTTAAGACCTGCCACTTCTTAAACATATTCGAATATTAAATTTGAGTCAAAGCGAGTCAATGGTTTTGAAAGCGCTTTGGGCAAAAACAGGCGCACAATCAAAAGAGACTTACGCTAGAATAGGATATAGAAAGTGATCATATGAATTGTAAATTCAATATCAGTTCGGATGAAGCTCTAAAATCTTTATAAAACTTTTATATGTATTCTGCGAGTGTTATAAGTAGCTCACACGAAAAAATCAATTTTCGAATTCAGTTCTATTACTTGCACTGAAATTTAGAAATTTGTTTTAAGTGTTAAAAACTTTTTCGATCTTATGTCAACTCTTATTTATCAAAACACAACAGCAAAAAAATTAATCGCATTAAGGAATAAAAAATTTGGCCCAAATCGATATACTCCGATAATAAATGGCAAAAACTGACAGACATTTAATAATGCTTTCACTTAAAACAATAATTTACTGAAAACTTACCAAATCTCTAGTGTTTTCGATGCAGTCCGGAATTTATTTGAAAACTTAAATCTGAAAAGTGAACAGAGAAAAAAATTAAGCTCATAAATATGTGCAAAGTTATAAAAATAAATGTTCAAATAGCAGATTCGAGCAAGACTTGCATTATAATGCATACAAAATACGAGTTACGACAAACTGTTTTATTGAGAGAACAGAATGTGATCGTTTATAGATTAATTCAATTTTACCAAACGTTACAGGTCTAGAAACAGGTATTAGACATATATTCTCAAAACTTACTTATATAAACAGAAAGTAAAACCTGGACAATTTAGAAATTTTCAGTTAAGTCTTTATAGCTTGGAGAGATATGAATTGAATTTATTCAATTTAAAATGAAAAATAGATGCAAAGCGCTGGCTCTAAATTTGTGCAAAACGTGCCTGTTTTTCGTCTCACAAATCAAGAGAAGTGTTTATTTTAAAGCAAATAAATTGTCTCAAATAAACGATATGATAAACAAACAATTTTGACAATTAAAATCCATTAAATTGAAGAAACTATTCGTAAGAGCCATAACTATTATGAAGTGCCTGAAAATGTGTTAGATTAGATCGTGATATGGCACTTCTAAACACTAAAACGCACTTAAAAATGTTCTCTATAAAACTTGGGCTCTATTTTCAGAACTAAGTTTGCATTTAAGAACGCTCGACAATTTAGTGTAACTCAAAATTTCTCTAAATTTCTCTTCAGCTATCAGAAAACTTCTTACTTTCATATTCTCTCTATTTCTCACTCTCTCATGAATATAAATCATACGCTCGAAGGCATTCAAACATTTTTGGTTTAGTGAGAGAGAGAGAGAGAGAGAGATACTTATAAATCTCTCGCAACATAACTCACAGCAAATTTTTGATGCTTCCCATATATAAGATATCTGCTGAATAAACAGTAAAAACTGAAGTTTGACTTATAAATTAAAGTTTGGAAAAATTGCTTAGTTAATTATTTATTGTGAAACTTCTATATTGAATAACCTTTTATTTTAGAATTACTGAGCAGAACCCCTAAAACTAAGCACTTTTTCCAAATTTGAAACGCAGTTTGTCTGATTAGAGCAGTGAAAATATAGATGAAATGTGACAAAATTCATTTAAATTAAGTACACTGAAATAAGTTTGACAGAAAACTGTTTCTTTCCTATCCGTCTGCCGCGTCAAATAGTAGGCAAACAATTTTGTTAATGAATCACGTTTTGGGCAAAGTGTTCGCAAGCTTTATTATGAAAACTACTGTATTTTATTAGTTCAATATTCAAAATAAGTGCTTATGAATAAATAATATCCTCTTAAAAATGAATGAACACTTCTATAAAAGTTAAAATACATAACTGGGGAATTGACAAGCAGTTCATTTTACGATTCGATTGTCCGCACAAATATAATAAAAATCAAAATCGATTCAATGTCAAAACTTTCTAAACATAATAAATGGCGTTTATGCGAAAAACTTAAATTAATTCAAAACCGCCTCAATGGGAGAGAGAGAGAGAGAGAGAGAGAGAGTTATAAAATGATTTTGATTTGATAAAATGCTTGAATTAAAAGGTCGGACTTTGAAGTTTAAGCTTTTATGAAATGTATTGTTTTGCTAATCTATGAATTAAACGCATATTTTGCAACTTACAATAAGTGGATTTGCAATCAATCACTAAGTGAAAAGGATCTAAATTGAAATTTTGATTTCAACTAATGATTAATCCAAATGAGTATAAATCGAAACCTAGCGTTCAATAATTGCTTCTCTTAGTGTTCAATAAATGCTTATTATATTTGTGAACAATTTAAAAACTTAAAAATTTGATATTTGATTGCAAGCAAATAACTGTGTCAGCCAATGATTGATGAAAGTTTAACAAAAATTTGAACACTCCTTTTGATGACATTGTGATAAAACTGATCTGGTTGCATTGGCAACATTTTTTTCTTTCTTTCTTTAATTACCTTGAGATGTGATTTTCATTTGAACTTCAAACAAATCACTCTCAAAGTCATAGTGATTCCAAATTTTTCATTTATTATAATTGTTTATTACTTCGAAACAATTTTCATTTGAATAGTGAACATTTTGATCGCATAGCAGATAAATTCTGAGAAAAATGTTTGACTGAAATGCACTCAAAATTTGACTTCTCATTGATAAGTAGCGCAAATCAATTTAATATAAAATTGAAAAAAGCCAACTCAAAAATTGACTTTACGTTTCTCGAAAAATATGGTTTACTTGAAGATCAGATATTGCTTGAAGAAATAGCACTTTTCTAAAAAAGGAGTCAAAACTTCAGTAAATATATATAACCTTATGGAAAAGTTAATAATACAATGAAGACAATGAAGAGTTTAGCCCTATTTAGTAATCTGAACGCATGACAACCAAAGTGAATAACGTGCTCGCCTCCAATCTTTTAAGAAAAGGCTTTATGCCTTTTATTGAAATAAGTTTATGCCATACTATACGCGAGTATAAATCTCTGGCATACTCAGCATCACAACACATCACCACATCTGTTCACTATCTCCTTCTTTGATCTGTCGATCCCCTCTTTTCTGTTTTATAAACATCTCTCACATCACTTGCATACTTAATATGGCAAACAATACGAAAATACATGTCAAACCAAACTTTTCTTCTTATTCTTTTGAACAAAAGTCTTTTTCTTACAGTACGCATAAAAATATTATTTAAGCATTTAGAATCATTTTTAGTTAGAGTATTCTATGAGTTGGGTTAAGTCTAAACATAGATGTATTTTTGTGAACAAACCAAGTTTTTCTCGTTAAAACTAAAGACAATTCTAAAATTGCAAACGAAACATAGCAAAAGCTGAAAGCACTACACCTAAAACTATTGAACTGCAAAACAGATTTGCAAAAACACGTTATGTTTCTCTTATTTGCGATAAGATTACAAGTTAAAAAATAGTTTTTATTTTTGTTTTTGTCTAAAAGTAACACCAACGAAACAATAAACACAGAATTGATCTTTTTATACGTACAAATAAGCTCATGTTTAGAGTGCAAATCTAACTTTTCACATAATATTGATCTGTTCGCCTCACAATTAAGATACTTATGCAGTTTTGTAAAAATAGATTCTGGAGGATCTAAGCATCATTATTTTGAGATCTACTTTATTTACATAAAAAACTTACGGGTTCGAAGCTAAGTCCACATTTGTGGGTATGAATAAAGAAGTCAAACATTTTAAAATAAATAAATATAATTCTATTAATATATAATGTTGAGCACTGAACCAACGAATTTAAGTGAATCAAGATTAAAATAATGATTCGCTGCAAACTATTTCGTTTCATAATCGACGCCAATGTAAACAATAAGAGTGATGTGTGAAAAATCAATGTGAAATAAAGACAGCAAAATAGGGAGTTATGTTATGGTTAGGTCTCAATTTAGGCAACTTTTTCGCCCATACTTCCGAAAATGTCAGTTCAAACTCATACTCAAAAATACTGCTTTGATTAATTTGAAATAAACTTGCCTTTTGGGCTATTCTTTCATTTGATTATGTATTTTCGTATTTTTTCTTTTAGAGAAAGTTTAGTTTCAAAAGTGATTATTCTGTTTGCAGATTAATCCAAAGGCGTTAAGCCCTTATACTAAAAAATGTTGATTAAAACCCAACAATGTTATGAATGATATACTGCTCTCCTCTTTTATAATCAACATAGAAGTAATCGACGTTAAGACTATAGACAATAGAATGGAGACAACTCAAGAATGGGTCGTATTGAGCATGAATATAGAGAGAGATTCCGCCTATGAATCATAAATAGAACCCACTATGAAAACAATGTGTGAAAATGAACACCTTTTACTAAAGTTTTATTAAGTTTGTTGACTGACACGAGACAACAGAACGAGAGGAAACTGAGGAGAGCAACGAAATAGTTGTTTGAGTTACGGGCTGTTTGTGATCCATTTTCCGTTTTTAGTCGTTTACCGTTCGATTTGTTTGCCTTCTGCCACCTTTTTATGAGAACAATAGCTTATTTTTATGGACAGAGCTGGAGTGCCACTCAATGTACTGTAGAGTTTCCTTATATTGTGGTTTTAAGGCGTAAAGACGAAACGGATCACATTTCATAATAATGAATAAATACTAAAACAAATGTAAATCAATCGTAAACAATAGACGTTATGTGTTGAGACGTTATGTGTTCGCTGGCATTTGGTCCTACAGTCAGACTCATCAAACAATACAGTTAAGCGTAATTGCACTGCGTTAATACTATTAAGAATATTTTGCAACACCAGAAGATTATTTTTATCTGATTCAATAAATCTTCTATTCATTACAAAACTTATTAAATTTTAGGACAAGTTTGATAAAATATAAGTTTGAAAAATCACTTTTTCTACCATAAATGATTTAACGGTATATCTAATATTGTGTAAGAAACTGGTGCTTAAACTGCAGCTAAAATTGATTTTTCCATCAGTTACTTCAAATTTGAATAATAAAATTGCATTTTTTCCAACAGAAACAAAATAATATGAAATATCTATGACTGAAAAGCAGAGCTAAGTATGGAATAGAAGCAATAGAGAATCGGACTGAATGATACGGTTTGATTCACGTACGATTTGCCGCAATATTATTATTTGGGCAAAAGAAAAACACACCAAAAGCAAAACAATGTTTGCTAAGACTAAAAACATTTCGATCAATGCTTTAGTTATATGAAAGCATATAAAAGCCGAAAAATGCCAAACAAATTGCTAAATAAACATTTTTCGATTTTCCCTGATTGAGTTTCGGTCTATCGCCTCATTTTGTTCCTCGACTTCGATTGCGAGTCAATATACAACAAACACTAGTGGCGTAACCAAATAAACATCAATAATACACAAATTGAACATTTTTGTGACGTTTTCAATATGTATGAAATACTGACAAATTTAAACAAATTCAAATATTTTCAAATCATTACATGCAATCGGTAGTGGAAATGCAAAATTCAATTTTAGTTTAGCTTAAAGTGAAATTTCAATAAGTTTGGTCCAAATTAAACAACGAAAAGTCGTTTAAATAATAATTTTAGTAAAAAACTCCATAAAGAGGAACATTTATTCGATGTAATGGATAAAAATATTGACATTTTCATCGAACAACTTGGGCTAATCTGTTTAAGATTCTAAAGTAACGCCACTTTTTCAGATGATTGCAGTATTAAACTGCGGACATATATTCAAGTGATATGAGAGTCACATCTGCAAATACACTGCAAGAGTATTGCGTCCAAATTGAACAGACAAAATAGGAGAGAATTGAAGTGAAACACAGATTTTCAGAGACGAGAGACGAGGGACGAGAGGCAAAACCAAATACGACGCATCAGACTGAGAGATGAGCAAAACAAAAACATTTCAAACCCATACTAGAATTAAGTCAACATTTTAGGCTTTCAAACACGAATCAATGTTTCAATAGATTTGGGGTTTAAGGTTAACTCCAAGATGAAACTTAAAGATAAAATTAAGAACAAAATCAGTCCAAACATGTGGGGAATAAGAGTCTGTAGGTTTGGACTGATCTGTAAAACAATCTAATCTATTCGATATTATATATAACTTTTTGTGCTTCTGCAAAACTGTGTCGAACTTCAGTTTTGACATCTAGGCAACCGTTTTGATTGTTTTTTCTGAACTTTCCTAAAAACAAAATTCTAAGATTACTAACCTTTAGAGAAAAAGCTGCAAAATAATTATGAGAAAGTTTGAAAGTAGTTGGTATGAAACTAATACTCGCAAAACTAATAACTAGAAATTTTCGGGGTTCAAATTTCCCTTAAAGACAATATTACGCTAATTACGTTATCCATTATATGGCTCTAGATTGGAGGGGAGTTTAGGGCCAATTATAATAACAAAAATTAATATGACGAGAGAAAGAAGTTGTCTTTAGTCTATAGCACAACAGTGCATATAGTTATGAATGATAGCAACGATGGCTTTAACAAGTGAAAGGTTGTAAGAATTCGCTCAATAATCATGATAAACAAAATGCAGCACATATAATGGTAGGGGTTATTCAACAGTATGGGGCGAATTTGTTGCATTCATATCTTTGTGTAGAGGCAATCCTGCCATCAATTATATATTAAATCTATGAGTAAAGGTTTAGTATTCGGTTTTAGCTTCTATTTTGGTAACTGAAAATGTTTTCCAGCTTTCTAAAATTATATTTCTGAACCAAAGTTCGCTTTTTCTTATTTGATTATTATACACAAACAAAATGAAAAATGATATTATCTTATTGATTTGAATTAAACTGACTAAATATTTGATTAGCAAAAACTAATCATTAATAAAATGACCTCAAACCAAATAGCAAATATCGTCGAGACTAGTTTTGAAAATATGTGGCCAAAATGTACAGCAATAGATTTTACGCGACTGATCGTATGTTATCCAGAATGAAGTAGGCACAGAAGAAATAAGATATTGAACGAAAGACAAAGTCATTTAATATGGTTTCGGCCTCATACTAGACAGAGCTTGTATAGACATAGCCATTGGAATAGAGCCTCGCATCCCATTATATTTAGCCTTCGCAATGAACCTGAACTTCGGTACTGGTCTCACACCCAAAAATATAGTTAAGTCAATTCCATACAATTCTTTAGCGTTCATTTATTATCTTTGACTGTCATTCATAAATACATTTTGACTGCCCCTCCGCTCCCATATGGGCCACAATGTCATATTCCATCGTTATATTTATAGCCATAGATTTTTATGATAATCCTCTCACGAGATTTATAACTCATTACGAACCAAATAAAATGGTATTACATAACAATTCGGAAATGACTTTTCAGATCAAAATATTTAAGTTACTAATCGTATTAACGTTTTATCAAAGATAATTCAATAAAGTGTTCGATTAAAGAAAGTCTGCAAAAAGTGATTTAAAACTACTTGTTTGAACTAAATATATTTTTTTCAATGAACATAATTATAGTGAATAACGACTGTTGAGAGGCTCGCGTAGAGAACAAAAAAACTGTGTGTCCAAAATTCGTGCACTTCAGTTAAATCGTTAGCTATTTTTTCATACCTTTCTTATAATAATTAACTGTTGAACAAAATAATCATTTGAGAAGTGATTCAAAAAAAGTTTGGTTTACGAGAGACTATAATAACAATATCGCACAACAGACGCCTAGAGGTGTTTCGATTTAAAAATAGTCTCTCTTTTGTTTTATTGCCTGCCCGAAGGGATAGTGTGGGGGCGTATGGGGTGGAGGAGGTCACGATTGCGGGCGGTGTGAGCAAAGTACTCAATGGACAATCGCGAGCACATCGTGACCAGACTAGAGAAACATGTTTTCAATGATTACTTGAGCCAAATCATATTTTTCGGTTCATTATGTAATTGAAACAAATCATTTTCTATTGAATTTTGTTCGTGTAAACTGAGAACTTCACGTCTATTTGGATATTTGCATAATTTTTTGATTTTGGATAAGTGTATCGAAAATGAAATGTTGAACATTTAGTTTTCTCATGTACCAATGCATCGAATCTAACCGAAAGCTAATCTGATTGTTTAAACATTTTGTCTGCCAATAGAAGAAGTATCCTTAAAAAGTTTTGTATCCTTAAAAAGTCGTGATGATTATCGACTACACGAAAATTGTTTTTCGCATTTTAAATTAACTAAAGACTGTTCACAATAGTGGCGTAGTCGTAGCAGAGATTCAGATAATGTATGCAATTATAAAGTAAAGTGATATGAGCTCGAGATTCAATCAATACGGAGAAAACCTATTTTCATGAGAGCAGCATATAATTCACTTTTAATCTTATAAAAGTTAACGAACTTTCAGATCGTTTATTGAGTTTTTCAACCCTTATAAAAGAATAATCAACGAGAAGTTGCTCTCAATCTTAAGTTCAAAATTATTGAATGAAATGCAAATCTAAAGTAAATGAACAAACATTTTTCGAATATGAATATTTGACATGAAGTTGGCGTCTAATGAGTTTCACACAACTTTTCTTACTTTTAGTTCAAGGGAAGCATAAAACAAACATCACTGCACAAAATGTTCGATCAAAACTGTTCTGTCGACCTCTCAATGACTTACAGTAACTGCAACAACCAATTTATTAATATAATTCATTACGACTGAGAACTTGAATCAAATCGAAAACAGATGTCTTCAATCAAAAATAGATTCAAATGTTTTTCTTTATGAGGTGCGACAATTTCAATATAATTTGCTAGAATTGAGATAAGCAAAATTCCTAATCAGAGCATATCTTGGCTTAAAATCAGGTGAAAATTATTAATTGAAAAAACTTGAGCAATTAATCAGCGCTTCCTTTGAAAGAGTCGTTTGAAATAATTTAGTGATTACGCCACTGATAGTTATTGTGATCTATAGGGCACTCACTTATCAATTGGCTTTCATTCTGTTCTCCTACACATACTTGAAAAATGCCAAAAGTTGTAAAACCAAAATAGCGCTCAAAACCAATAGTGCACGAAATCTAAGTGCTCGAGCTTTAGCTTATCGACGCTAAATGTGTTTGAGAAAATCTCTTTGAAGAATCGTTCACTTTCTTGTCATACACTTTATGTTTGAAGCTTTAAAGCATAAGGTATTATATTTTAGACTTCAAAATCTGTCATTTATTGCGTAAACATACGACCAGATTGAAAATGTATTCAACTAATCAAAAGTTGAGCAAAAAATAAACAAATTTTGATAATCAAACAGCTTTGGATATTAAACTGTAATGTCAAAAGTGAAAAATACCATATAAGGGATAGAAAGCGCTGATAAAAACGGCTTAACTGCATCTAACACTGAGTAAAACTATATTTTGACTGAACTAATTTAAAATAAAACAATCAATCATTTGATTAAATAAAAATCAAACTGGAAAATAATTTTAGATAACTCTCGGTTCAAGCTTTGATTGTGTAGTTTAGAGCTCTCGTGCACATCATTAATAATAACGGGTGAGAGAGAGAGAGAGAGAGAGTTCTCTCCTCTTTAGCCTTTAGGCTAAGAGGGCTTCTCAGAAAATCATATAATATTGTTCTGAGCCACTATTGAGATCGTAACTGCACGCGAAAACATTGTTGCGCCACAAAATTGTAAGTCATTTAGATTTCGGGCTGAGATTTCGATTGACGGCCACTAAAATGTATATCCATTTACCGTACGCTTGAGTTCCGGTTTTAGGCTCTCTCTACGCAACAAACATTAAGTAGAAATTGAAGTGATCGCTATTAACGAAAATGAGAGAAAAGAGAAGATTGAGTCAAGAGATTGCATATCATTAAGTGATACATGAAACCTAATCAATACATTTGATCATCAAATAAAAGGCATTATATTGCGAACGAGTCTAATGACGTTTGAGTTTAATTTTGCAAAAATGCTGACAAATCGATCGATAGCTACAAAATAATAACATATCAATTTGAATGCCAAACTCCATGTTTATATTTGAAGGAAAAGCAATTTTCTATTAAAATCAAAATCAAATTTCAACGCAGTATAGTATTAACGATATCCACGAAACCCATACTTATTATAATAGGAAAAGTTTGTTTTATAAAAATCAATTTTTCATGAATAGCTTTCATGACATTCTTTATCCGGAATCAGATTCTAAAGTTGAATAACATCATCAAATATTTGAGATTTTTACATTTAACTCAATTTAAATATGAACTCAATGTTTAAATAATGAAAATATGTTCAATGGTATTATGAGTTTAGTATTTTTGAAGCACTGTCTATTCTCAATGCATTCAATGTTTTTGGGATGTACGAGCTTTTTAAAAGCACACCAAACTTTAATAATATATCTTATTATAAGTTTCCTAAAAGCCTTCAAATTGATCTTTTAGTAAACCAGATGCGAATGTAGTCCTATTTCACTTGTGGTCAAAATGTTTTGACGAAATTTATTCAAGGTTTGAGGCTTTGGCTTAAATCTACCAGAGAATATACTCACTTCGCTCACTTTTGTTGATATTCTCCAAACTCAAAGCTCAAAGCAACTGATATTCGTTGGAATGTCTCGCTTTTCTCAAATTTGATGCGCTTAAAACATACACTTAAGTTAATAAAGATATTGGTTCGACACAACAGAACAGTTATTCTGTTCTGTTGTCAAGTCATATAAATACAGAGTAGTACGAGATTGATGGCTGTTTCGTTCTGTGTAATAAATAAATGGTTTACAGCAAACATACCTAATCATAGTCTTTGGTAGTGTTTACATTACTAAATCAACTCTAAGAGAGAAACGAACTAAACTTGCGATAAAAAGACAGAAATGTGACACGTTTTTTATAACACTTTTTCTAACATAACTTCAATGAGTTAAGCAAATAATTGATTTGGTGCATATTCTGTCAGCTAATGTCTATTACTCGTGAGCTTTTCTAATTAAAAAGTTTCCTAAAAAGCGTGTGTCAATACACGAATATTCTGTTGGATTAAACGTTTTGTTTACTTAAGCAAATTATATTTATTTTTTGTCCAAAACCAACTTCAAGTGTGTTCGACCATTATTTTGTTGTCATATCTGTCATCAGATTGTCTTCAAGTTTCAATTAATTTGGTACAAATTCAAATTAAAAATAGTTTTCAAGTAAGCGTTCGCTCTGTAGTTGTTTAGTATATGTTAATGTAAATGACACTAAAATCAATTATACAAAAGCACTAATTGATTGACGTCTGCAATTATGTTTATTATTTGTCTAGTTTTTCTGTCACGCAATCTACAAAAATTGAAGTAATAATATCTTTCAGTTCACAACAATTACTTGCAATTAAAATAAGAGATAAAAGGTTTGGTATGAAGTAAGAAAAATATATATTTTATGGAATCATTTCGGGTTAGTATAAATGATTATTTGGGGAATGAGTCATGACTATTGACAAATCAACAGTTTTAATCTACATAACAATAACCTCAGCAAATAGTTATGCTATTCATTGACTAATTAAATAAACTTCCGTTTTAGCCAACAGGAAGTCAATGCATTAAAATATGATTATTTTCAATTAAATTAATAAGTTTTCGGTCTAAGTGCTAGGCTTTAGGAAAGTCTACTAATTAAATTCGTTCTGAAAAACTTTTAATATTGAAAAGATCTCAATACATAACTTTTACAGTAGATTTAAGTGAATTTGCCAACTAATTATTAGTAACTTACAACTAATAATAACACAAATCTCAATTCATTCTCACACAAAAACCAACGATTTGCAAAGCGTGAGAAAATTACTCAATCAATTCTACTGATAGGGCGAAAAACATACAATTTCTGTATGAATATATTAGTTTTTTAACTTTGGAACAACATTAACAAAGTAAATACAGTTCAACTTTTCCAACTTAGAAGCTGTAGTTAACCCCTTTTTAGAATATAGTTTTAAAATAAGCCTTATTTTCCTATGGATTTATGTATGCTCTTGTTAAAAAGGGGTTAACTACAACTTTAAGTTAGACAAGCTTAACTGTACTAGGTATAACTTGCAGTCAATTGTAATTTGAGTGCACAATGACTTTCATTTAACTGAATTGGTTTGACGATTACAGACAGATATGCCTTAATTGATAACTTGTGTGACTCATTTGCATCTCTTGTGCGCTCTTTTGTTGACTACGACTCTTACAATAAGTCTTATTATTATGTGTTTAATAGAGTAATCAAAATTGATGGCACATAACTTATTGTATTTGTGTCTCGAAAAATAAGTGTATTGCTAGTTATTGTTGGTCTTATCGCATGAATGACGCATCAATCGTATTGATTGGCTTAAGTTATAAAAATATTAGCCATTAATCATATAGACAGTAAACAAATACGTTAAATAATAAAAAAGAGATACTGTCTTATGAAAAATTTTACACAAATGTGAAGTGCATCTACAAAATCAATATTAATTGAACTTTTATTAAAGCTAAGGTTTGATTCACGACTAAAAGATCTTGACGTGGCTTAGCTTAGCTTAGCTTAGCTCAGCTATCTACGATTCTGCGACGAATGGTCCGTCAAGTATTTCAATTCATTTTTTATATTGCCAAAGATCAAAACAAAGTAAACCAAACAAATACAGATAAAAAGATACTATTGTACACTAAATTTATTGTTTAAAACAAGTTATGATAATTAACAGAACATAAGACTCGTCGTAATAGATAAATGAAAAGGCATCGTTAAAGTAATGATAAAAGTTTTCTCATTTTTGCTTTTTTGCCTATTTAAGTGTTAGCAAAACTTTTTTTTGTTGAACATACAAAACATATATAAATGTTAAGAACAACACCATTAAAATTGGTAGCAGAAAAAATGGATAATAATAATGGATATAAGTAGGTATTAATGATAGCGAAAACACATCAACAAATGCTAAGTGTGTGTTAGCGAGAGAGCGATCAGAGAGTATGCTATATGTGAAGCTTTGATTTTTGTCCAAAAAAATTTCAAATCGAGCAACACATTAATGCGTTATCGGCTATAATAGTGAAAAAGTTCGATGTATTACTTCTACAATATATTAATGTGTTGCAAATATTTGACTGCTTTTAAAAATTAATTCAGAAATTTGAGCGCTTCAGTTGAAAAAGAAGAGACTGCAAATCCTTAATCAGTTGATATTTTTCAAATACTACAACATTACTAAATGAATGTGATCTACTATTTCATTACAAATTTGGCTCAAATTTCTTACATTTGCGCCCCAAAACTGAGTCTAATCGTATTTATTTTGTCGTTGCTCCACGTAAACTATTCTTTTTCCATCAAATAAATCACAACTCCATAAGAATAAATTAATATAAAAAATGGTCTCAAAAATTTGAGAGTTTTATATGAATGATGATTAGAGTATTATTAATAATAAAAAATATATATATATATATATATATATAGAATGAATATCTAATAATAGATAGACAAGAAAAAGGCGGATCTCAACAGTAGGAATCAATGAGAAATGATATCAAACAATAACAAGAAGTATAAGTAAAATATATTCTCAACTTTTTCATCAATTACATCAAAAAGGATGAAACAAAAAAAGAAGAAAAGTGAAAATATACTCGAACATAAATATTTTGTAATGAAAACTAAAAATATCCTAATGAAAAAGTGGGCTAAAGATGACTGAAAGTTTGCTGTTATCTCAAAGTTATTCTATTCATAAAAGCTATTAACTAAACATTGTTTGCTATTAATGGATAACAAGTATTGAACGCATAGTTTTAGAAAGTAAAACATTACCTGATACAAGTTTGAAATATTTGAAAAGTTAATTACTGTTTCTCTAACTTTGATTCTAAAATACTTTAGTTAATGACAGCTCAACAAATGGCACATTTGCCTCTTTCATTGTGCAAACAATTTTTGTTGCTTTAACAATCAGAATAAGCAGTTAAGACATTGAAAAAACTGGTCATATAAGTCTCTATTAGTGACTATTTATCACATTCAATGCTCGAAAGTTAATTAAGGCTCAAATTTTGATTATATTTATTTTTAGAAAGGTTTCGATCAAATGATTCGCAAATGAACCAAACATTTTGAACAGAGACAAAAGTTGAAAAAGTATCTACATATGAATGTGACTTCAAATTGTCCTAAATATTGCATTTTGCTAAAAATACTACTCTCTAAATTAAGTTTATTTTAGACTTTATGGCTTCGAAAGTATAATATTTAAAACAAGAGGTCATTATTTTTGATTAAGTATTTTAAGTGAAATTTATTGTTTTTGAAAAGATGAAAAACGTTCAAATGATATAAAGTATCTGAATGATTATGAACTAAAATGAATTACTCTGATATTATCGTTTAGTCTAATCTAATAGAATCTCTTAAAACATAGATTTGGTAGAAGAACATTAATCTATATAAAGAAGAGAAATTTAATTCATTCTTCAATAAGTCGGGATAAAACATTTCTCCAAAGTTGAAGTTTATTTCTAAAATTCACATCAAATTTCGCTCTTTTATTCCTTTCAGTTGAGAAAACTTTTAGAAAATAATAAAAGTCTGAAATAGAGTGTACTCTCATATCAGATCATTATTACGTTTGAAATATAAAATCAATTTCTCGACTCATTCTAAAGCAATTTTTTCAATTATCAGAGTTGAAAAGAAAATTTATACTGACTTTCTGAAAATGCTCAAATTTCTGATTCACAATTAATTGAGAGAATGAGAGGAACCTGCACTCACTTCAACTATCAAATCAAACAAAAGTTTATTAAATGGAAAGCACTTCCAAGGATCGATTTTGAATGATCGACGAACAAACATTTAGTTGATAAGATGCAAAATATTTGAAAAAACAAAGAAGATAAGAGATATAAAAGTTTTTTTTGTCATTCATTCAATAATGTTATGTATAGCTTGTAGCGAAACATCCGTATCACAATTTGTTGCAAATCGTAAGCCATTAATAAAGCAAATATAGGAATAGAGCTAAAGTATTTCGTAATACAAATGACAGTCTCCGTCAAAATCATGTTCAGTACTGCAAATGCAGTATACTAAGAACTGATGGCAATCGAGTTTTATAAATCTTAAATCATATATGAATGTATTGCAAGATATAAAGCATAAGGAATAACTTTGCAAAAACAAACGAGAGAACATATGACAGACTTACCATTTAAGAAGTCATATCTCCGTCTTATACGACAATTTTCTTATCTTTCCCTTAAGTTTTTCTATTCCAGTATTAAGTTTTCCAGAATGATGTTCAGGTCAATTGTTTGGGTTTAATGTAAGTTCTTTTGGATTTGTTTCAAAAATTATAAATGTTTAGCTAACGCCTACGTACACAAAACTTTATTATTGATAAGTTGATTAACAATTTTGATGGAAAACTAGTTTTTAAAAAGTTTTATATACTATATATATAGCGTTTAGTGAAGTAAAACTATTTTTCCAATAGTGGTCTTTAGCTAATGACTATTTCTCCTCTTTTATGATGCGATTCTGTTCACAAAAGTTCACATAACAGTTGTTCAATTGAAAAAATGATTTCTTCTTAGGTTTAGAGTTAACACAGTTTTATATGACGAATAAGGATGTAATGAAATATTGTTGTGTTCAATTTTTTTTCTTATTCTTATTATACTCACAAACAGTACTGAATGGATTGACCTGAAAATGATTTAAAGAGACAATTATTAATTATATGAATGTAATACAAAAAGAAGTATAAGAATCAAAATCAAATAAGTACAAGCACTGATAGATTTTCTAGTTTCTCAAATAGATAGATAGAATCGCAAACATGTGTTTCATTATTTCCACAAACAAAACATAACTGACGTAATAATACTTTAATAATTAGGTTTAAACTAAAATTAGATTTGATCGTGTTTTCCTTGGATCTTAACTCACTTCAAATAAATCAAATATTAAGTTTCATACAAAAGTATTATCGCTAAGACTCCCCTATTTGATGTTGAACTTTATTTTGGGCTCATAGTTATGTTAAATACTTCACACACTATAATATGATTTTAATACATTTTTTATAGTGATTATATGAATTTGTTAATCAAACGCAATTTTCATTTCAATAATCAACTTCAATTTTCTTATGTTCAACTTTTCAATAATATTAAGTAATATAAGATAAGATGCGTTTAAATGTAGCGCGTATATCGCACGCTATTCGAAAATGAAATAAAAGTTTGAAAAACTGATCTATTATCAATGTTATCACTAGTATTGAGAATAGTTGAGAACAATAACATATCTCCAAGAGTATTGTTAGAGTGTATAAAAATATACTCATTTCAAATAATAACGAATATTAAAATAGAAATGTATTTTTCATGATTAATTAGATTTATTACATCCATAAATAAGAAGTGCGCACAAATCAAAAAGTTTTTGACACTTTTTTGCATTTTTGAAAATACTTTTCTACTGATAATAAATGGCCCAATACTTTGTATTCAGAGCACATTTTAATAAATAATAAAAAAATATTTGATTAATCTGCATAAATTACTAATAAATTTTTGCAAATAAATATTTATGACTTCCTTAATCTGCTTTAGTTTGCGAAGGAATAAGACTTAAGACTTAGACAACTTTAGAGGCACAAAAATACTATATTTTCATTTGAGTACTTATCGGAAACGAGTCTTACTTTCAAATGAAGGTAAAGCCCAACAAAAATAAAATAATGAATGAAGTAATCGCTAAATAATCTTATATTACTCGAAAATATATCAAATAAATGATGACTCAAATACTTAAAGCAAATTCAACATGAAGTTGATCAATCAAAATAATAGAAACTGTTATTAGAGTGTATGACCTCCTTCTAGAATAACAAATATAAAATGTTATCACTTAATAACACAATGATTGCAACGCACCAAATCTAATAATAATAGTTATTTAGAGGTTTTATTTTAATTTAATATCTTATACTTAAATATATGATTTATAAAAGCCTGCGACAGCGTCTACTCATCTATAATATGTGTGCGATTAACGAAAGAAGGTTTTTCTGCTCATTAAAGACCTGACAATTTGGGTCTCGTTCCTAAGTTAACACATTAAAAGGTAATAATAATTCTCGTCACTCCTCGAGTTTCCGGTGACGAAACACAAACTTTACACTCGAGCAATACAATAGTTATAAGAAACTCTATTTTATCATATAAATGATTTTACTTTGAAATTGTTTCAATATTTGTCATTATATAAGTTTGTTATGTGTGTTATCGTACAAAGATGATTTCACGTCCCAAAATCGTAAATCTCTCCCACGCATTATAAATAATTGAAGTGATTTTTAGTTTGAACATTTTTTCTTATCAACTTTTATTCATTTAATGATAAAAACACGTTTTCGAGTGTATTTAGAGCTTCAAATTTAGTTTCAAATTCTATAAATGCTTCAATTTATACATAACTTCAGTTCTGGTGCTATAGACCTACAAAACATTTTTTAACAGTGAAACACCACAACTGTACAGACTTTTCAGTCAACCAAAGCTTGACGTTTGAAGTTTTCAAGTCAACAAATAAGTAATAATAAAGCCTTGTCTATATAATCAAGAGTCGCACTAATCTAGTATCAATTTTTAATTTGATAACTTTTCAATATTTTTCATAGCAACTTATAGATAAGTTTACATAACTATTGATTCAATAAAAATATTCGTTACGCACAACAAATTAATAATAATAAAATCAGACTAAAAAGACACAAACCTAACGGTTTTGTGGTTTGAATATGAATAAAAGCTTTCATAAAAATAAAGATTACAATAATTACCATTTAATCCTTGATAAAGAACTGCGAAGTTGACTTAAAACACCTCAATAAATGTTGTTTAGGTGAAATAAATGTTATACAACTTTTCAAAATTTTCCTCAATTGGGTGATAAATTTTTGAATGGACACAAAACGTTTTTATTATAAATATGAAAGTATTGAGAAGTAAATAAAATAGACTCACATCCAGTATCTAAAACTTGAAGTGTAATAAATTAAAGATCAAAATAATGTTTTAAAAGTAAAGTTAAGCGCACATCATGTGTAGCACTGATTCCAAGCTCTCAACAAGTATTTGAGCCATACTGTGACCAAAACTTAACTGACTCTTTATGAAGAACTGGTCCGACGAGTTGTGCACTAAGACACAAATTGAAAAACTGAGAAGAACGCCAAACTCCAACTGAGAGACTGTTTCTGTTGTATCGTAAGCAGATAGTTTGGTTTAGTGTTCAGTAGAGCTAACGCTTATACCGGTTTTTCATTGGCTTGCGCTCAAACAAATCCCATTTTTGTATTGTAGGGATAGACAGTTTAGGGTAAATGCTTTTATTTCTAGAGATTTTGCTTAGCTTTTTATCTCTAACAAGTTATTCAATGCAAGCTCTGATTCAACAATCTCTAAGAATATTAAATAACCTTCAATTCGCATTTAAATCCTTAGCCGATTTCATAACTTGAATGAAATCTCATTTCACAAAGTATTCAACCGAATGAGACCATTCACAACAATATTAACAGAAACCAACCAGAGGTATCTGGCAAAAATTCATTTCAAACTCGATAGAAACATAAGTTATCTTAAATTTTGGATCAACTCAGGATAGGATTAACTATTTTGCTTTAATTTACTGCATATAAACGAAAAATAATGACTCATCTGATGACGAAAATCTGTCGTTTAGATTCAATTACCTATTTATGTGGATAAAATTTCCGTTGAAAGATTAATTTTCATAAATAAAAAAGTCAATCGTGACATTAAATTTTAAAATTGAACGCGAACATGTGAATGAGTTTGAAACGTATATCTGATGCCATTTGCTGGAAAACACAGATTGTTTATTGCTTTTCTAGAAATTTTGAGCAAATTTTCTATAATCAGATTAGGTAATGTGAAGTACGATGTGTTAAATATATAGAAACAGTTAATCTTTCAAATCTCAAAACAAGTTTAGTTAATAATTAAAAATACATTTAGCTTAAAAGTTCAATATTGTAAACAATTAATTATGATTTTAAAGTAATGTATAATTTAACAGTTAATCATTTATAGAATCATTTCAAGCATTCGCTCTTAATTGAACCAGAAAAATTTACTTATGATTAATCATGATTTGTGTCTTTATTATTAAATTGACTGAAAATTTTGATTAATTGAACTTTTTTTAAAATTTTTAGAAAAAATATTTTTGATTCAAACCTTGTGGCTAATTCCGCACTAAAACAATATAAAAGTTTGAGAATTAGTTGAACATAAATTGTGAGCGCAAGACTGGTTTTTTATAAATTATTATTCAAATTAATGGTTAACCTGAGCTCATTATCGCAAGATCTCACTGTAAATTATGTACCAAAAGAGTTAAGTTTTGTCTTTGATAGTATCAGGTTATAAGAGTTAAGCTAACAACAATTCTATTTTTCCGCAACTTTTTCATTAGAGTATTTTCTTATAATTTCTAAATTAAGTAATTTTATGGTAAGAAATGTTTTAAATATTTGATCTGATGGACAACTCAGATATATCTTAAAATTGTGTTAATGCAGATACGTTAAGAGTTAAAAAAATGACAATAAAAGAATGTCAAAAAATAAAATACTGCTTGAATTGCAGGCACACGATGCTTGAGATTATAACTGAGTTTAATAGCCCAGTATGTGCTCGAGCCGGTGTTTCAAACTGAGCCAACAGGTTGTTATTCATAAAAAATTGTACTATTTTAAGACAGTTATAAAAAGACATAACAAAGGATCTCATTAAAAGTGGTCAAATGTGGTTGTAACAGATAAGCTTAAACAGTCATTAAGGACACAAACTATTTGTTGTAAAATGGTTATAAGTTTTTTTTAACACTTTAGTCGTGTCAATTTTAACGCTTTATAGTAAAGTTGAATAAAACAATAAAAGCTTACAGCTAACCAATAGTATAATTAAATGTGAAGTTGAAAACGTTTAATACTGTAATTCAGTTGCTTAAATCTCTCCATGTGAATAAGTTCCTCAAATTGAAATTAATATAACATGTTTATGATTAAGAAAATTTGATTTTTGCCAAGTTTAGTATCAATGAAAGCTGTATTATATTTTAGATACCCTGCATAACAGAAAAGTTTTTAAAATGGCTTATTTTTAGACTCACTGTAAGCTTAAGACTTGAACTTGTTTTCTAACAAAGATAACTTTTGTATTGATTATGAACCGTTTCTAATACATTAACTATCATTAATTACTCACAACATAAATAAAGTTTAGAACAATTGGATAGGCTGAGAAACTTAGAAGGATGTCAAAATCATTTCCATCTATTATCGCAGAATCAAACTATCTCTTCATAAGTTTTTACAGAACTTTAGAAATAAAATATAAGTGAATCTAGTGTGATGCATATCCTACATAACAGAACTCCTAAAAAATAATTCAAAACAATTGAAAATTTAATAAAATTTTAGTCAAATCAATCCATTTTGCTCTACTTTTCGATCGATACAATTGATTTTTACATTAGAGCTATTTTGGGGTCAATACTAACGCCAGAATTTCAGTAAAAAGTTAGTTTTGACAGTTTTGAATATTACAAAAATATTCAAACGTCCTAAATATTGTGTTACTATTGGCTATTATTGTCCTCTTTTAGTGAAAACTGTACCGGAAAAATGAGGGGCTCAGTCGTATCAATAGAAGGTATGTAAATGGATAGCATCTGTTACGCTGTTCATTCAAATAGTCAGTCCTTTAGGTGTTGTAAAGCAATGCAGTGGCGGAACCTTCATATAGAAATATCGACCAGACAGGCATTTAGTCAAACTAGGAATAATTTAAAACTACAATCAAAAAGTAATTCATTTTCTTTGGCATCATTTTGTGAAGAATTTAATGAAAATTAAAAATATAATCAGAATCTGAAACGAAGCTCAAAGCTCTTGAATAACTCGAGACATTCTTTGAAAGCTGAAAAGTTTTCCTAAAGTGAAAACTTTACTATGTTATTGAACGGATCGGCTTTTAATGCTGGTTAATATTTGTGATCCGTCACTATCTTTAGAAATAATAAGCTAATTTGCATCAGACCCATTGTCTACCACAGACAACAATGCAGTGAAAATTCACGCAAACATCGATCGCATGACTTTATGATAGGAACGAGATATTGAGATACCTGTTATTATATTATTTCGCTTTATTAACCTTAAAACGATACAACTCGTGAAATACGCTGAAAATTGTATATAATCGATGCTAATTAGAAAATGATTATCTTAACGAATGTATTCATATCATTATTTAACTACAATTAAAGTTAAGGAATAAAGATAACTGTTACCAATTGCTGGTATCAGACAATTAGTATTTATTGGAGCATATTCAAGCTCATTATATTCAATATACCCGATTCACTTCTACGATTAACTAAGTGACATATTTATGCTATTTGTATTAATAATATTTATAAATGACCAATAATTAAGCATTAAATATATATGATATCAATTAATTGGCATTCATGAAACTCATTTGCATTGTTTTACTTGCAAGCTTAAGATTCACAAATTTATTTTCTTAAGTCGTATGCTATTGACTAACAAATCTTAATTTGTGGATGCCTCACTTTCAAAATTGAAAAAACAAACTTGAATATTTCAAACTTTAAATTCTAATTTAACTTTTTAAAGTTAGAATCTTTCTTTTTCGTTAATACAGCTAAATTGAGTGACTTTGCAATGTATGCATAGCTATTTGCAGAGGGCAGTGCTTAATTAACGTTATCGGAGAAGCCATTACCAGTTATTGCATTGCAATTTGCATTTTAAGTCTACTCTGACTTCTTACCTTAACATGTATTATAAGTATTTTATTTATATTAAATACTCGATCATATTGTGTATAATTCTATGATTAAAATGGATATAACTGAATTGATATCCGATATTGATATCTCGCACTATAAGGTCGCAACAAGTCAGAAAAGTCATAAGCAACCAAAGTTAGAAAATTCGAAATATATCAAATCAATAGTGGTCTAATCATTTCAAAATGTGAAAAAATACTTATGACCATGTTTCACAAAACAAATAACAAATAATTATTATTTAAAATTTTTTTCTCTTTGAATAAGCTTTTAAATTGGAAATAGAAACAGCAATGCATACATTGCAAATATAACAGTTACCGAATCAAGCTGTAATGAACAGTTCAAACGAATAATTATTGATATCGGGTTTGTAAGAAGTTTACCAGCTCTACTCAAGAATTGCACATTAACTCATTCATATCCGACTTATTACTAGGAAAAGAGTTATTCGACAAAGATCAATTGACTCAATGCGATTAATCCATAATATCTTATTGAGAAAGTTTTCTTTCGTTCGTTTTCGTTCGTTTCGTGCGTTTTCCTCCCTTTCGGGAGACTAACGCGAGCCCAACTCCCCTTAGGGAGACTCACTCGAACCCCATTTACAGAGTGAGTTTTTCGAGGCGGTCGGGCGGGGCATGCACATCGGGCCAAAGGCGGTTATAACCGAGGACATGGGGCCAGCATGTCGCAGTCAAAGAAGTATAGCGACCACGAGGTTTGAAGCTGGGACCTCCACCCCAAGGTTCGACTCGCTGACTACTACACCCCAGTGACCCTATAAAAAAAGTTTTCTTTACAGTTGTTTATTTCCTTGCAATTTAAAAGCTTATTGATGTAATAGCATTACAGTTAATTATTACGAGTACACATGCACTAGCTACAGTGCATACAATTCAACTTAATAGTAAATTCGATAAGATTTACAAATATTCTTATCATTCGATATAACTATTTTCTTCTTCAAAATAGGTTGATTACGAACTAATAAGCAAAGCGTTGCGTTTGACTTTTATTCACTATTTTCACTTTAAAGGCAAAAAAGTTCAAAACACGACCTTTTCAACCTTTTTGACTTTATTGGCAACATTTTTTTACTTTATTTCACTTTTATTGACTATATTTGACCCTTAAGTTTAGTAATTAAGCGTATCTATAGGAATATTCTAATTAAGAACCTTTTTCAACTTTTTATTACTGTGATTTAACTTTATTTAGCTGACATTTTTTCGACTTTTGGCAATGCTCTACTAATAAATCATGTTCAAATTATACATTAATGTAGGCCAGTCATTGTTTTACTTAAAGAAAGCATATTTTTAGGTACAGATAAATATTTAAATAACTAAATAACCAATTTATTTACATCGAATTTGCTTCAGGCTAATAATCATCTAAAATAAATGTTATTCAAAACTTAAATTACTTGATTATTTGAATATAAAAGTACGTTCTCTTTGAATAAAACAATGGCTGCCTTACACTTATATATAATTTGAATGTGACTTATTAGTTCGTAATGAACTTGTTTTAAAGACTCTAAAAGTGATATAAAATGATAGAAAAATTGATGAGCTCTATCAAATTTACTAACAAGATGAATTGCATGCACTTTTGTTGTAGTAAGCGTACAATTATAGTATTCTTTACTTAAGTCTTGAATTAATAGCGGAAATGTATTTTATTATGTCTAAATTGTGCCAACAGATATGAACAGTTACGTAACTCTAGCGAATAATAAACTATAGCACTAGAATCAATGATCAAATATTCAATGAATATTACATAAAAATGTTGTAATCGAATGCTATTTAGCTGTCAACTATTAGGTTCAATTTTTATTTGGATTAATAAAAAAAACATTTCTCTATTTGATGGCAAACATTATCAAGAAATATGAGTGATAACTTGAAAGTGACTTCATAAACAAGTACAAAACTGTTACAAACGATATAATCAGTAATTGCAACAGGTATATCATGTGGAGCAAAAGGGTTAAAGATAGAAATCTTTTCTAATTAGCATCAATTAGTGATCTGAAATATTGGTTTAAATCATATAAAATGTTGTGAAAGATTTTGTAAGTTGTCTAATCTTGAAGTTCTACTAAATTTGAACCAAATACAAGACTATATTCTCAAATACCTATCATTGAACTAAATTTATGAATAAATGTCATAACTATAGAGCAACCATAAAAGAAAACAAACTATTTGCTTATTTAATGATTAATATTATCATTCAATAAACGAATAAAACTAGTGACAAGCTTATCATACAATGTGTCTTTCACGTGAAAGCAAAACAATGGGTGTTGTCATGCCAGGCCTCCAATTAGTTAAAAACTAGTGTCGTAAGCAATTAATATAAGTCACTTAGATTTCAGGATTCATACACAACTTTATTTGTCGTTTCACGCCACTGAATAATAGAAGATTATATTAGACTTTACTCCACTTTTTATCTAAGAAATGAATTACGTGATAAGTTCCTTATACGTATGATTTAAAGTAACTTCTAAATTGATAAATGAAAATCTAAGTTATTTGCAGTGATTCTTGCATTGATAAAACGGTGAAAGCTCGATTAATTAAAAAAAAGTATCTCTAATATCCATTAATCGATTCTATACTACAAATAAATCAAACTTTTAGCTCAAAAACCAATCATTTTCGACAAAAATGAGCACCAGTACTTTCTGATCTTAAAGATCTGTGATGAAAAATCTGTTTTCATGCCAATCGACTTAAAGATAACAACATAAGTTATTATCTTAGCATGATTTGAATGATCTATATGAAGCCAATTGGGAAAATTAAAATAGCCACATAGTTTCCAAAAGTTACTTTTTTCAAAAACTAAGAATGAGAATTCATAAAGAATAGAAACATGCAAAAATGTATCAGAAGTTAATGAAAAGGTTTTTATTTTGTCTTATATCAGTGAATATTACATAGCTAATATATTGCTAAAGCTTATTGATTTGATTGAACTTTAAAGGTTAAAATCTTTAGACTTTTAAGTGGCCCTTCGAGAAATACGAAACATCATAAAATGACTCCGAATCAATTGAAATTATTCAGATCAATCTATAAGTTACAAATCTTTAGACAAATAGAGATAAACAAACTGAGATATTGAACATAAAAATCAACATAACCAATAAAAATTGATTTTTTACTTCTATAATCTTTATATGATCTCACTCGAAACTTCGAGCTATACTCCAGAAACCCTATAGTGGATGACCGAAGCAAAATACACATGAAGTACAAAATACATAAGACTTCGAGTCATTACTTATAGTGCTTTTACTGTGGATGAATAGAATATATTACTATTCACTAAAATTAATTTTACTGCTGTTTAGTGCAGCATATAATTTAAGATAAACGATAGATAACTGCTTTAATCATTATCAATTCAGTATAAGAAGTAATGAATTATAATTCATTTCTCAAAATAATCTAGAGATGCAAACCACTTATTTTTGTTTGCTGAATTTCACTTTTCTTAAGTTTCAATACTATTAAACAACTCTAAAAGTAAGTGAACTTTCATTTAATTTAAACTTTTTGATGTTAAGTCACATTTCTTATAAAATAGAAACTAATCAATAAATTTTGATAACTTTGATAAATAATATTAGGAGAGTCTAATATTTGGTTCATCTGATATTGGAAAAACACTAATAACAAAAATTTTAATAAATTAAGAATGAACTTTTTCGTGAACCGATTAGCATTTATGCTGTCAAAAAAATCGCTCAAAAATTTTCATTAAATGAATGGAGAGTTTATCGTGTTCTGGTTTTGTTGGTAACATTTTGTGTATATATGTCATATCATCTCTCAAGACGGTCATTGAGTATAGTTAAGCCCGCATTAAATCATCGCAACTGTTCAGAACTTTCATCAAAACCAATTAATGAAACTAATGAGTACTGGTGTGATTGGAAACCATTTGCGGGACCTCATGCCAGATCATTACTAGGTAAATAACAATTCAAAGATCATCCGCTACTTTATTATATGTCATTTTAGTAAACATTAAAGAATCGACAGTTAAAAAACTGTTTGTTCAATATTAATAGTCGAGTTGTTTATTAGCTAAAAACAATTTTAAAATGATAAACACATTGAATTATGATAAATTTGATATTATTTCAACATTTACATTAACAGGTACTCTCGATTTGGTATTTTTAATATCATATTCAGTCAGTATGTATATAAATGGAGCCATCGCTGAAAGAACTAATTTGAGATACTTTCTCACTGTGGGAATGATTTGTGCCGGAGTTTGCAATTCACTGTTTGGAATCGCTTACTATTTGAACATTCATTCAATCGTTTATCTCTATGTAATACAAATCATAACAGGTATGGCTCAGTCGACCGGTTGGCCTGGAGTGTTGGCCACTGTTGGAAACTGGTTCGGACCTTCCAAGAGAGGACTTATATTTGGAATCTGGAACTCACACATCAATGTCGGTAACATCGCAGGCGCCGCAGTGGCTGGAAGTTTGGTTGATATTAGTTGGGGTCTGTCTTTCATCGTTCCAGGAATTATTATAGCAACCGTTGGCACTTTTGTATTTCTGCTTCTTGTTCCGAGTAAGAAAATCACATAATTTTGAAACATTCATATAAATGCCATTGCGATTGACATTCTCTAGAAAAAGCAGAATCATATGCTCAATTATTTAAGCAAGTTTATTCAAAAGTCGACATTCGATTATTACGATAAAATATAAATACAAATTCAGTTGCGGCACTTGACTTTTGATCTAAATAATTTGCATCAGTTTATTAAATGCTACCTAACTAATTGATGATATCGTATGAACATTATTGAGTTGCTATTGAAGTGAAAGCTTCAGATTATGTTTTATTAATAAAACCAATTGACTTCACTATCAAACCGAACATTTCATCGCCTCAATGCTATAATGCGATAAAACGAAAATTTTCACAAAATGAGTCAATGCCACTTGAAGTAAGATATCAATCCTCTATAATTTGCTCGAATCGAATCTCAAGATTTTGAAGTAGATTTCCAGAAATCGGTTGTCCAATAAAGCTCTATCTTTTGATCGCTGAAATTTTCAGTGAAGTATTGCGCTAATTCTATAAAGGATGATGCCAAGAATCTATGGGACACTGGCCTACCGCGTTACAGGCTAAAACAGGTGTCAATCGACAGATCTTGATGAGTTGATCAAAGTTGTCAGTGGGCACAATGTTGTCAGGTGTGGCAGTCATAAGCTATAGGTCACAACAGTCCAAAGGGTCGGTTGCTTCTAATTCCTTTGCGATGCTTGCAAATACATTAAACCTATGTATCATTGAAAAGTATTCAACAAGACGAATCCAACGATGCCATGCTCAAGTACGTAGGCCATGTGAAATAAAAAATAAAAATAAAAAGTAAAATGAAATCAAGTCGAGCCTTCGTCAGTGCTTTCAAGTACCACACAAAGGTCGCTTAACCACTGCGGACACTTGAATTTCAGGCTGGAACCTGCCATACCCAAGAAACCAGAGAACTGTCATGATATGCGCACAGCATCCTACAATCCTCTGGCCATTTCTGCACTGACAATAGTACCCGACTATTGTCTCGGCACCAACTTTTTCTTGATCTACTAAAACGTAGATTAAGTACTTTGCTTGAATATAAAGGAGCCTATCGACACTTTCTGGACCAGCCAGAGAATGTCGACGCCCATGCCTTAGAGATTTCTCATGACCAGCACAGAATAGATCTCTTTGGCCTTCATCGATAACCAGCTGACCACCAGTCTGGGCTCCGATGATAAGTTCAGACTGGGGGGAGACTGTAGCATACTTGTCGCTTGCTGGCCTCTACCTAACCTACCAGCGTGGGCTTTATTTGAGAGGGTACCGCCCGAGACTCCCCGGTGCTCGTCATTTGCCATGACGGCATATTGTTTTCCGGGAGCCTCAGCCGGACTTAGCCCGTTGTCCGCCGTCACCACGAGGAGGCGGCTCCCAGTGGCAGATGATATCAATTTTCATACAAAACAGTTAGCGCCACTTTAAATCATGGCCTATATACTCGAGCATGGCATCGTTGAATTAGTCTTTGTTGAGTACTTTTCAATGATATATAGGTTTAATATACTTGTAAGCTTTGCAAAGGAATTAGGAGCAACCGACGCTTTGAACTATTGTGACCTATAACTTGTGACTGTCACACCTGACAACTTTGTGCCCACTGACAACTTTGATCTACTCATCAAGCCCTGTCGATTGACACCTGTTTTGGCATGTAACGCGGTAGGCCATTTTTGGCATCCTCCTTTATTCTAATTAGTTTTTCTCTTTATGAATTTAAATCTATTCCTCAACAATATAAGAACTAAATATCAAATATTATATCGTCAATTATACAGTTGTAATAGTTATTGGGAATTCGATTCTAAATTTTAAAGTCAAATTTGTCCATAACCAACTTCGAGTTAGCGCATTACAGCACTGAGATAACGATCTGATAAGCTATTTACTCATCTAATTATCTTATTAAGTTTATTCGACTGTACTACTAAACATCGCCTATTCATATTATGGTCAATGCTTATATATTCTGAACCATTATTAAGAGTACCATCGAAAATAAAGCCTCAGTCCCCGGTTTTACCCACTTAACAACCTTCCATTTACTTCGTGTGGTCAAATTTCTGTGTAAGTCCACTTGGATTTTACATGAACATCAATCTTGCTTGGCCTAAACTAATTTTAGACAATTCTGGAGTTTCCAGCTCGAATTTCAAGATTTTAGATTGTATCTAGGGAAATTCTAACTTAACTTTTTTCAACTTGAATATTCCTTCAACTTATTTCGAATATTTTGACGGCAAAACTGGTTAAGCAAAAGTTTAATGGTCAAGAGTTACTTGAAATTAGTCTTGTCTAAGATTGATAAATATATGAAATCTAAATGGACTTAGATAAAAATTGATCATATAAAGTCATTGGGAATGATTATTGAGAAAATGGGCGTACTCGGGACTAAAATTTTATGTTTGAGTTCTACTTTCAATATTTATACAAAATATATAAGTTTAACCATAATATGAATGAGCCCTGTTTAGTAATCCAACTGTTTATTCAAATTTTTTGCACACGTAGAACCAATGGATGCCGGCCTAACAATGATCAATGATGAGCAACTACCAGAAAATAACCCAAAGGCAACTGAAAGTCAGAACAAAGCTATTTCTATGTTGGAAGCAATCAAAATACCGGTATTCAATTGAGTCAATTTTATATTGATTTTTTAAAAATCTATTCTCTCAATAACAGGGTGTAATCGAGTTTTCGATTTGTTTATTTTTCGCAAAGTTAGTCAGTTATACGTTTTTGGATTGGTTACCATATTATATATCACAGACAAATAATGATATTTCGAGTAAGGAGTCTGCATATATGACAATATCGTTTGATATGGGAGGCATTTTGGGTGCAATCGTTGCTGGACACATATCTGACAAAAGTGGTGCGAGTGCTCTGTCGTGTATAGTTATGCTTATATTTGCCATTCCTTCTGTAAGTCTTATATATATATCAATTTCTGGTAAACAAGATCTTAAACTCTAATCGTTTGATTGTATTTTGTAGCTACTTTTCTATTATTTATTTGGCAATCAATCCAAACTAATGAACGAAGTATTGCAATTTATCGCCGGAATATTCGTGAACGCACCCTATGCTCTAATCACGACTGCAGTCTCGGCTGAATTGGGGTCACAAACGCCTTCAAAATCAGCGTTAGCTACAGTCTCAGCCATAATCGATGCCACTGGCAGTATTGGATCTGCTATCGGACCAACTCTAGCAGGACTCGTTTCTGAATATGGTTGGAATTATGTATTTGTTATGGTTATGGCCTCTGATCTCTTAGCCTTACTTTCAATATTACGTATAGGAATCAAAGATTTCATACGATTGAGAAAAATATTCTCTAAAAAACGTACTACAACACAAGCAACAATAGTCACTGTATATTAAATTGTAATATAAGTTTACGAATTCATTCATTCCATATGTTGTTTATTAAATAGTTTGAACTTTTTAGAGATTTTCTTTTCAAACGCACTCGATATTAGGAAAAATGAACTTAAGTTTAAGCCATGTCTTACTATCTTTTAGATACTCTATTTGATTACTTAAATGACAATTCGTTTAAATAGTGAGTTAACTTAAGATGGAGTTAAGGTTACGATTGCCAAATGATTCAGCTTGATTCTGCACGAAATATGCCAAAGAAGGAACCCTTATGAAATTTTTCTTAAAATCTCTTTTATTCAATATTATTCATGAGACGAACTTTTTATTTAAGTTGTCGGTATTGATTAATATTCATATTAATCAAAGTACTGTCATTTAACGTTTTAATTCAACAATTTGATAGAAAAATAGATATGAAGATCCTAAAATCATAGATTTAAAATTTTGAAATAATCATTGGAAAAAATGTTTGCTCTCTGTTAATGATCATGCTTATTGTTTATAAAACACTTACAAGAGTTTGGCAAAAATTAGAAAGTTTTTTGTCTATATGAACATATTGACAACCTAATGAATAAGTCTATCTGAAAGCTGAGATCTGTATCGTGCATTCCGATAAAAATCTTTATAGTAAATGTGTTGGCTTTACCGTAAACAACAAACTTTAAGGTTTGATGCAAAGCAGGAAACACTCTAGAACTTCATAAACTAAACTATTATTCATAACTTTATTGATAGCAATAAAGCAAGTCTTTCCTGCTTTGCACTAAACCTTGAAGTTTGTTATTTACAGTAGAGTCGACATTTTTATCCCAATGCACGATACAATTGAACTTACAGTTGAAATAATGATCTGTTGACTGTACAGAGAGATTAAAATGTGTAGAATACAGATCAATTCTGCGCGTCTGACAACTCAAGTTAAGATAGTGTTATCCGCTATTCTTATGATTAAACGCCAATACAAGTAATGATCAACTTTGTTTTGCGTATTTAATTGACAATAAGAGATGATTCAATTGAGTAATTGTTTGATAAATATTGTAAACTCATTTAACATATTAGTTAAGGTGCTGTTCACTCTAAAGTTTTTGGCAAATAGATTCTTAAATTGCTTGTACATATTCGTGCTAATTATCTGTATTTATATAATTAGAATGACAGAGAAAATTAAATTCAAATAAAATTCAATCTATCATATGTTGTAAGAAGGATACAAATAATATTATAAGTATTTTCATTTCATAATAGTTTGAAATTGTATTTATCAAGTAATTTGAGTGGAAAAAAACTCGATCTGGTCAAATTGAAAGTTTTCACACGTTATCGCGGTAGTTTATAATAGAATTTAGATAAAGACTATTAGGACGTTCATATGCACTTCAAATTTTACACATTTGTGATTCAAGGAATGGTTCATTTCTCTATTGTCATACTGTATCACTGATGCACATGCATTCAAATAATTGGTTAAAGGGTTAGTAGGTTTGAGAAATAGTGTCGCAAATAACACAAGTCACTTAGATTTCAGGATTCATACGCAACTTTATTTGTCGTTTCACGCCACTGAATAATAGAAGATAGACGTTAGACTTAACTCCAGTTTTTATCTCAGAAACGAATTGCATGATAAGTTTCTTACATATTTACGAGTTATAATAACTTATAAATTGATAAACGAAAATCTAATAGTAATTTACAGTGATTATTGTATTGATAAAACAGTGAAGACTCTATAAATTCAAATAAGCATCTCTAACATTCATCGATCGATTCTATATCAAACAAAAAAATTAGTTTTAGCTCTTTTAACCAGTTATTTCCACAAAATTAAGCACCAGTAACTCTTGATCTTAAAGGTCTGTCATGACAAATCTGTTTTTATGCAAATCAACTTAAAGATAACAAAATAAGTTATTATCTTAGCATGATTTGAATGATCTAGCTGAAGCTAATTGATATAATAGGATAGCCAGATAGTTTTTGAAGGTTACTATTTTTTAAATGAAAATTCACAAAAAGTATAGACGTACAAAAAAAGTACCAGAAATTAATGAAAGAGTTTTAATTTTGTCATATATCTATATTATACGACTAATACATTGCTGATAAGTATTGATTTGATTCAATTGAACTTCATTAAAATATTTAAAGACCTTTGAGTGACCCTTCAACATACCACAAAACATCATACAATGGTTCCGAATCAGTTGAAGTTCTTCAAATCAATATATAAGATACAAATGTTCAGGCAAATAAAGATAAACAAGCTGATATTGAGCAAAATCATTAAAAATTAATTTTCTACCCTTTACGATTCCACGAGAAACTTCGAACTCTACTACAAGATCCCTATCCTGGATGACTAAAGTCAAATGCAAATAAAGTACAAAATACATATTCATATCAAGTCATTTATGGCGCATTTCATTATTTATGGCGCTTTTACTGTGACTAAGGAGAATTACTTTTAATACTATTTATCAAAATTGATTCTATTGTTGTTTAGTGCAGCACACAGTTTAAGATAAAAGGTAGATGACTGTTTTAATTATTATCATTTCGGTATAAGAAGTCATGAATTACTTTTCAACTCTCAAAATAATCTAAAGATGTAAACCATTTCTGCTTGTTTATCGAATTCCAATTCTCTTAAGTTTCCATTCTATTAGACAACTCAAAAGTAAGTGAACTATCATTTAATTTAAGCTTTTTGATGTTAAATCTCATTTCTTATAAAATTGAAGCCAACCGGTAACTTTGATAAATAATAGGAGAGTCTAATATTTGGTTCATCTAATACTGTGCAAAACACCAAAGACTAAAAATTAAGAATGAGCCTTTTTCGTGAACCGATTAGCATTTATGCTGTCAAAAAAATCGCTCAAAAATTTTCATTAAATGAAAAGAAAGTTTATCGTGTTCTCATTTTATTGGTGACATTTTTTGTATATATGTCATATCATCTCTCAAGACGGTCATTGAGTATAGTTAAGCCCGCATTAAATCATCGCAACTGTTCAGAACTTTCATCAAAACCAATTAATGAAACTAATGAGTACTGGTGTGATTGGGAACCATTTGCGGGACCTCATGCCAGATCATTACTAGGTAAATAACAATTCAAAGATCATCCGCTACTTTATTATATGTCATTTTAGTAAACATTAAAGAATCGACAGTTAAAAAACTGTTTGTTCAATATTATAGTCGAGTTGTTTGGCTAAAAACAATTTTAAAATGATAAACACATTGAATTATGATAAATTTGATATTATTTCAACATTTACATTAACAGGTACTCTCGATTTGGTATTTTTAATATCATATTCAGTCAGTATGTATATAAATGGAGCCATCGCTGAAAGAACTAATTTGAGATACTTTCTCACTGTGGGAATGATTTGTGCCGGAGTTTGCAATTCACTGTTTGGAATCGCTTACTATTTGAACATTCATTCAATCGTTTATCTCTATGTAATACAAATCATAACAGGTATGGCTCAGTCGACCGGTTGGCCTGGAGTGTTGGCCACTGTTGGAAACTGGTTCGGACCTTCCAAGAGAGGACTTATATTTGGAATCTGGAACTCACACATCAATGTCGGTAACATCGCAGGCGCTGCAGTGGCTGGAAGTTTGGTTGATATTAGTTGGGGTCTGTCTTTCATCGTTCCAGGAATTATTATAGCAACCGTTGGCACTTTTGTATTTCTGCTTCTTGTTCCGAGTAAGAAAATCACATAATTTTGAAACATTTATATAAATGCCATTGCGATTGACATTCTCTAGAAAAAGCAGAATCATATGCTCAATTATTTAAGCAAGTTTATTCAAAAGTCGACATTCGATTATTACGATAAAATATAAATACAAATTCAGTTGCGGCACTTGACTTTTGATCTAAATAATTTGCACCAGTTTATTAAATGCTATCTAACTAATTGATGATATCGTATGAACATTATTGAGTTGCTATTGAAGTGAAAGTAAAAACTTCTGATTATATTTTATTAATAGAACCAATTGACCTATTAATAGGTTAATAGATTCTCAAACTGAGCATTTGATAAACTATTTACTCGTACAATCATCTTATAAAGTATATTCGGGTGGACTACTAAACGCTACCCATTGATACTATGATTAATACTTATATATTTCGAATCAGTATCGAGAGTAGGACTCAAAAATGAAGCTTCATACTCAGTTAAGCCACTTTCCGGGAGTTACGCCCATTTTCTTAACAACCTTTCCCATCGACTTTATATGATCAAAGAAATAGGCTGGGATAAAGTCAAGTTGCTTTAATCTAATAATCAACACCACTATTCGTAGTATTCCCTGTTCCTCATCAACTTTATTTGGGGAAAATTTCAAAAGTGAATGGAGACGGAGTTATGAATTTTAAAAAAAATTTACTGAAGGTCTATGGACGAAAAAATGAACTTCAAAAAGTAATTTAACCCCTTTACCCACCTTCAAAGTTAATGAAATTTACAATAAAGATAGACACTAGCGTAATGATATTTTTCACGAAATTTCAAAGTAGAGCAAGAATAGATAGGGGGCGTTTCGAGCGGTTAAATATTTCTCCATTAAAGAAGGTTTATTTTATATCATCGCCATCTATAAATGGAATAGAGTGAAAAATAAGGTAATTAAATCAATTTGTAGGTGTATATGACAAATAGAAATTTAAATTGATACAAAGGAGTGTGTGGTCGTGGATCTCATTCCCAATTCTTTTAAATCAACCCCTATTATTCATCATCTATATCCGAAGGATCGAAGGTGTCTATTTGATGATGATCAACGGATGGTACTATTTCTTGGAGTCGCGCATATCCAAGGTACCATAGTACACTTGATACATGAGAACAGGTCCTAACTCTTCTACTACGATCCTTGCTTCTAAATACCCATCCACTTATAGATTCACTGCCACTACCGTATGGATCGTATTCAATGTACACTTTATATGCTATACTTCTCTTATATCTAGAGTGTACATTTACCCATTCCCTATTTCATTTATAGATGGCGATGATATAAAATAAACCTTCTTTAATGGAGAAATATTTAACTGCTCGAAACGCCCACTATCTATTCTTGCCCTACTTGGATATTTTGTGAAAAATATCATTACGCTAGTGTCTATCTTTATTGTAAATTTCATTAAGTTTGAAGGTGAGTAAAGGGGTTAAATTACTTTTTGAAATTCATTTTTCGTCCATAGACCTTCAGTAAAATTTGTTGTAAAAAATTCATAACTCCGTCTTCATTCGCTTTTGAAATTTTCCCAAATATGGTTGATGAGGAACAGGGAATACTACGAAATAGTGGTGTTGATTATTAGATTAAAGCAACTTGACTTTGTCCCACCCTATTTCTTTCTATGTATGTTCATATAGATTTCACACAGACATCAACCTTAACCTAATATGAAATAATTCTGAAGTATTCCAGCTCGAATTTCAAAGACTTTAGGTTGTATCCGGGGAAATTTTAAGTTAACTTTTTTTTCTTCAATCTGATCCTTCGAGTTTTATGACGGCGAAATCAGTTAAGCACATATAGTTTAATAGTTGGGAATTATTTTAAATTATTCTTGGATAAGACTGATGATTATGTAAAATCTAAATGGACTTATATAGAGATGTGATCGTAAGACGTCAATGAGAAAAGTTGTTAAGAGAGTGAGCGTACATGGGTCTTAAATTTTACATTCTAAATCAATATTAATACAGAATATGTTACCATAATATGAATGGGTAGTGTTTAGTAGTCCAATTAAGTGATGGTATACAATAACCAGTCATTTCTTGGTCAGTATTGCATTTTTAAAAGACCCAAATGTATTGATACTAACGACGCTTTCCGAAAGAATGAATTACTTTTTACTTTAGAATATTACTTAAACACATTCAATATATAATCAATTTTAGTTTTTTTGTATAATTTATTATTAATTTTGTTATTTTCTCTCAAAATTTAATGTTTTGTTTCATTGAAACCTTTGTTTATTTGATAAGAAAGCTTTAATTCATGCAAAAAATCTTATTTAATATCTATCGTACTTTATGTCTCTACCCTTTAATAGTATTAGAAAGTCTTTTTCATGTGAAATACTTATAATAAGATGACTGGTTATTGCAAACCATAATTTAATTGTTTATTCAAATCTTGCACATGTAGAACCAACAGATGTCGGTCTAACAGTGACCAATGACGAGCAACTACCAGAAAATAACCTAGATGCAACTGAAAGTCAAATTAAAGCTATTTCTATATTGGAAGCAGTTAAAATACCGGTATTCAGTTGAATCAAATTTATGTCCAATTTTTAAAAATCTATTCTCTCAATAACAGGGTGTAATCGAGTTTTCGATTTGTTTATTTTTCGCAAAGTTAGTCAGTTATACGTTTTTGGATTGGTTACCATATTATATATCACAGACAAATAATGATATTTCGAGTAAGGAGTCTGCATATATGACAATATCGTTTGATATGGGAGGCATTTTGGGTGCAATCGTTGCTGGACACATATCTGACAAAAGTGGTGCGAGTGCTCTGTCGTGTATAGTTATGCTTATATTTGCCATTCCTTCTGTAAGTCTTATATATATATCAGTTTCTGGTAAACAAGATCTTAAACTCTAATCGTTTGATTGTATTTTGTAGCTACTTTTCTATTATTTATTTGGCAATCAATCCAAACTAATGAACGAAGTATTGCAATTTATCGCCGGAATATTCGTGAACGCACCCTACGCTCTAATCACGACTGCAGTCTCGGCTGAATTGGGGTCACAAACGCCTTCAAAATCAGCGTTAGCTACAGTCTCAGCCATAATCGATGCCACTGGCAGTATTGGATCTGCTATCGGACCAACTCTAGCAGGACTCGTTTCTGAATATGGTTGGAATTATGTATTTGTTATGGTTATGGTCTCTGATCTCTTAGCCTTACTTTCAATATTACGTATAGGAATCAAAGATTCCATACGATTGAGGAAAATATTCTCTAAGAAATGTACTGCAAAAAAAAAGTGACAATCACTGTACATTAAATTGTAATATATACACTGAGGGTAAAAGATATGTTGTCACACCAATTCTCAGGCTACACTCTTAGTTTTTCTGGTTCTAATAAGTTATTCTGAACAAAATAGTATTATATTATATATCATTTTAAAATTTAAACTTCGCACTTTAAAATGATATGAAAATCATTCATAATCATGTGCATTTTAAACTCAAATTTTAAACATAAACATGTGCATAGTGTTTTAAGCGCCAACAAAAATTAAGTTGTCATTAGTGTTATTGAGTTTAATTCATAATTAAAATTAATACAATTTAAAAGGTAAGTCAAAGTTTAAACGTAATATGCTAAATTAAATAAATACTTCTAAAAATTAGACATCATTCGGTAATATTATGCCTAAAACGAGGGAATTAACAGAAGCTGAACGTCTCAAGGTACTTGAAGAGCATCAGAAAGGTAAATCAAACCGACTAATCGCTAAGGAGCAAAATTTAAGTTATGAGGGGGGTGAGGAAAATCATCATTAAGGCCAAAGAATACGGAACAATTAAAAACTTCCCCCCGAAGTGGACGTAAAATGGTCATATCACCACGAGATGCAAATCGGATTAAGCAGGAAGTCCTAAAAAATCGGCAAATATCGGTGAAAGAAATTCGGGAGAATTTAAATTTAAATTGCAGTTTATCAACTATTAAAAATACTTTGCATAAACAAGGATATAACGGAAGAACAATGAAAAATAAACCCGAATTAACTCCAAGACATGCAAAGGGTCGCCTTAACTTTGCCCGAAAGTACCATAAGATGCCATTGGAGTTTTGGAAGAAGATAATATGGAGTGATGAATCAAAATTTGAAAAGGCTCGATCAAAGAGAAGACAAACATCATGGAGATTAAAGAAAGAAAAGTTTAATAAAGAGAATATAAAAGGCACTCGAAGACACTACGATTATATCATGATATGGGGTTGTTTCTCTTGGCACGGAGTTGGACATCTAACACCAATTCATGGTAAAATGGATCGATTCGGATACATAGACATCCTGAATAATCATTTATATCAGTCGGCTGAAAAATGGGTATCCGGGACAACTTTATTTTCCAACACGACAATGATTCCAAACATACGTCCAAAGATGTTCGTCAGGAATTGACCGATAACCACACTGAAGTGCTGGAATGGCCATCCCAAAGTCCCGATCTCAACCCTATTGAGCATCTTTGGGATGAATTGGACCGAATGATACCTCAGGACCGACGCCATAACCTTTCGGATTTCAAAGATGCAATTTTTGAATATTGGCCAAAAATTGACCAGAATCGAATAAAGAATTTGGTGGAAAGTATGCCGAAACGTCTTTTAGAAGTGATTAAAGCTAAAGGATGGTATACACATTATTAATTCTGTGATTATTAACTAGTATTACATTTTTATCTCAGTAAACTCAAAGAGACAACTTAATTATTGAATGTGATACATTATTAAAAACAATTATATTATGTTAAAGTTTAACTATAGTGCAAAAATCCAATTGTGATGCATTTTGAAGTACTAAATTCTAATTAAAATTAAATCTCATATTAAATTTTATTACTAATAAATATTCTTAAAGAATAAAAAAACTAATTTTCAGCATGTGACAACTTATCTTTTGCCCTCAGTGTAAGGAGTATAACGTTTTTATATGAACCACGGCCCCACCCCAATTTTGATGAGTAACATATCATATAAATGGTCATTTAATCCTGAACACAAAAATCACTAGGAATTTTTTACTAAAATCAATAGTTTTCGAATTATGAGGGAAAAGTCATTTCATGTTTAAAATCAATTTTCGGGTTTTAGCCATGAGAGTATAACTTTTGCGTTGCCCACTCTCTACACCTAGCCGGTAAGATCCAGCCTGGGCCTCAGGACCGATCTCGTAGAGAGGTGTCTGCCCTATCCCTGATTTCTTTGCAAATATTTTTATCGGGAACAGTTTCGTGTTTGCAAAGATTGGCGATTTTTGCCGTTAAAAACCAAAAGTCACATGACAGTTTTAAGCGAGCTATTAATGTATTCGGTTCGTTGAGCTAAGTCTATTGATACCCGACTTCGAGTTCTAGATCACTTGATTCGCATGCCTTCGCTCTCGACCCATAGTTTCAAATTTTTTGACCAAGTTGCCTTCCTACAACTCAGTTGATTTTCCCTCCATAGTAAGGATCTAGTACCACTTGACGAGAATTTTCTAAAAATTATTGTTATAAGAATTCTGGTCTTATTATGCATGAATTAATAATTGCTGTGGCGAGCCTTTTGGAGCTTATTACTCGGAATAGAATGAGATATACTATAAGTAGTATATACAGTATATTTGAATTCAGTGAATTCAGATCTATCCAATGATACTCAAATTAGTTGGGTCAAAGACGTTATCCTTCTTTATGAATACATACATTTCATATTTTGTTTATTAAATAATAGAGAGGGTCTGGAACGTCGGAAAATCATAAAAAAACGTTTAAAATACGAAAATAATGAAAATTTAAACATAAATAATCTTTTTGCACATACGAATTTGATTAATTCTAACTAAAAAGAAGGCTTAGTACCTTAGGGGTTTGTGATTAAGTACAAATTTATTATCAGTAGCTTTACAAAACTATTTCATGTCAAAGTTTATTGAATGTTTATTAAAAATTGAAATCTTGGTATACCGGTAAATGAAATTCACTCTTCCCAAGTAGACTATTTCACGGGTAGGCCCTTCTCTATTAAATGGTTTGGACTCCTTAAAGTTATTCTTTATAAAAGCATTTGATATTAGGAAAAACGAGACTTAAATTTAAAACATATTCTCCTATTTTTAAAATTTTTGTTTGATTACTTAAATGAAGATTCCTCCAAATAGTGAGTTAACTTAAGGGGGAGCTAAGATTACGGTTGCCAAATGATTCAGCTCAATACTGCATGAAATACGCCAAGGAAGGAACTCTTATAGAAAAATTTCCCGAAAATTTATTTTACTCAATATTATTCATGAGAGAAACTTTTTAAGTTGTCAATATTAATTAATATTAATATTAATCAAAGTAATGTCATTTAACGTTTTGATTCAATAATTATTTGACAGAAAAATAGATTTGAAGAACTTGAACGATAGATTTTAGAAAATGAAACAACCATTGGAAAAATTATCGCTTTCTTCTAATGATCATGCTTATTGATTATAAATACTAATAAGGGTTTGGTAAAAAATTTAAACAATTTTTCTGGTTGATATAAACATATCAATAACCTTATGAATAAATCTACCTGAAAGCTGAGATCTGAACTTTTGAACTTACAGATGAAGCACTGATCTGTTAGCTGTACAGCGAGTTCAAAATATTCAGAATACAGATCTTCTGTGCATTGGTGGTTAGATTATAGTAATAGTGCAGGGTAGGACTATAGTGGGCAGGGTTACAGACATACTATATACATGGTTGGACTCAACCGATTGAGTAAAGTTTATGATCCCACGCTTCTAAAAATTCGCCTTTCTAAAAATTTTCACATATCTTCGTAACGAGTAGGCGGAAGCTTGCGGAACTTGGCTCAATCGACTCAGAATTGAATGTTAGACAAGGGTACACACACACACACACACACACATATATATATATATATATATATATATATAGACCACCCTATCTACGTGCCAAATTTTTTTAATATTCAAATTAAAACTATCAATTTTCCTTAGATTTTAGTTAGATTATTGCAATCGTTCCGGGCAATATGCGAGGGGCTATAGTCACATGATATATATCGCTGAACTTATCTGTAAGAGTTATGCCTAGTCCACGCCTCACCTTTAAGGCCCCCACTTTTTAAAAATTGCTTATATCTCCGAAACGAGTAGACGCAAATTTGCAAGAGTGGGTTCTTTCGATTCCTTATTGCATTTTATACTATGATAATCGCAAATGTGGTATCTCATCTTCACGTAAAATGTAATGTAGAGTCAAAAGAATCCGCTCTTACAAAGTTACATCTACTCGTTTCGAAGGTATAAGCAATTCTTAAGAAGTGGGCCTGGCCTCAAAAGTGAGGTGTGGACTGAGCATAACTCTTATAGTTAGTTCAACGATATACATCATGTGACTATAGCCTCTCACATTTTACTCTGAGTCATTGAAATAGTCTAATATTTAAAGAAAATTGGTAGTTATTGAATATTTAAAAACTTTGGCATGTAGGTTGGGATGGTCTATGTATAAGCCCTTATGTAACATTCAATTCTGAGTCTAATGAGCCAAACCTCACATACTTTTGCCCACCTGATATCGAGTTTTGTGATTTTTTAAAAGGAGCGTGGCCCCATAGGGTGGGATCATAAACTCTACTCGTTGATGAAGTCCAGCCAAATATATAGTATGTCTGCAATCCCGCCCTATTTGGCTCTGCACTATTGCTATAATCTAATCGTTCTGGCAACCGAAGTTAAGATAGTATTGTTCGCTGTACAGTTAAAGACTGAAATTTATTAAGGATTTTGCAAATCGTTAGTAAAAATCACTCTATGCTAGGATTCAGTCAAATAAAAGTTAATTACCTGAATATTAATATTTGAAAATTAAAATCTAAGAAACTTGAGGTGTAACCTATGCTTATAAACAAGCATGACATTGCTAATAAGCATCATTTTAGTTATGTTGCGAACATTTTGATATCGGACTTTATAGAAGTTATGCTTTAAAACAAAATAAATGTTCTTTAGTGCTGAACTGATTAGAATTAAAATTTTTAAAAGTAAAGTAAATCTCCGTTTCAAGCTTTGTGTATTTATCTATTATTTACGAAGTTCTGAAATTATGAGTGTTTTACTTAAGTTTAGCCATAAAGAGTTAGCTTCTTATCCCTTAGGAAACTTCAATGTCTTTAACTGTACCTACGGTCAAACGCCAATAAAAGTAATGATCAACTTTGTTTTGCGTATTTAAGTGAAAATAGAGGTGACTGAATTGAGTAATTGTTTGATAAATACTGCAAACTCACTTTAACTCACTTTATCAGTTAAAGTCCTGTTGACTCTATAGTTTCTGGTAAACATATTCTCAATTGTTTGTGATATTCGTGCTAATTATCTGTAAAACTATATAATTGCAATTATAGAAGAAAGTGAATTGAAACAAAGCTGCATCATGTTAAGTGACTTAAGTCTCATATGTTATGAGAAGGTAACAAATAATATTATAAGCATTCTCATTTCATAATAGTTTGAAATTATGTTTTCAAGTTATTTGAGTGGAAAACAAACTTGATTTGATCAGACTGAAAGTTTTCACATGTTATCACGGCAGTTTATAATAAAATTTAGATAAAGACTTAAGCCAGTTTTCATCTGTACTTGAAATTTTGCACATTTGTGACTGAATCAATGGTTTGTTTCTCTATTGTCATACACATATATTGAAACATTTGGTTAAACGCTTAGTATCGATTTGTCTCAAGTGTTCACCCAATTATTAGAATTGTTGCTCTTTTCCATATCTAATCAATGATAAAAAGTTGATTAAACAGCTAAAAGCGAAGCTTATCCAATGTCAACATTCTTTTGAACGACAGAATAATACCAGTACAAGTAATTGTGAAAAAGGATTTGTTAAAGCTTGTAAATTTGATATAATTCAATATAATTGAATATAATGCTACCACATTTTGGAGCATTACTCACTGAGAGAATAGTCAAAAAAACATCTATAGATAAACGCAAATTTTATCAATCATTCGTTCTTGTGACCACGTTTATTGTATACTTTGTATTTCATCTGACACGAAGACCGCTGTCTGTTGTGAAGGCAGAACTTCATGAAAACTGTACGGAGAGCGAAGATAGTCAAGATAATGAACAGCATAATGGCACTGAATGGTGCAATTGGGCTCCTTTTAATACATCGGAAGCTAACTATCTTTTGGGTTTATTAGACACTTGTTACTTGGTGACATACGCTATATTCATGTTTCTAGCTGGTTATGTGGCCGAAAGATCTAATTTGAGATATTTCTTAACAATCAGTTTGTTAGCTTGTGGAATTTTTTGTTTTCTATTCGGAATGGCCTATTCGTTACAAATTCATCACTTATACTATTTTATTATAATTCAAATACTCTCTGGTATCGCACAGACTACTGGTTGGCCGGCAGTTGTAGCCACAGTCGGCAACTGGTTTGGTTCTGCTAAAAAAGGTATGATATTTGGTATTTGGAATTCCCACACAAGTTTCGGAAATATTGCCGGCGCTGCTATCGCAGGTACAGTTCTATTGCTAAAGTTGTTTATTTGCACTTTTGGCTAAATTGATTGAGTTAACACTAATTGTTTACGTATTCAGGTGCATTCGTAGAGACCAATTGGGGTCTTTCATTCATAGTTCCGGGCGTAATCTCGTGCGTGACCGCTGTTATTGTATTCTTATTTTTGATTCCGAGTTAGTCCTAGAAGCTATTAATTGAGTTCATCTACATATTAAAAATTTTTATACATTCTTATCAGACCCACAAGACGTCGGGCTCACAGAGGAATCACGGGAATCACAAAAAGATGAGGAAAAGAATGATATTGATATCAAAAATGAAGGTCATTCCGCTATATCATTCTTAGGAGCACTTAAAATACCCGTGAGTTTTGAACAAGTTGTCACTAGTTTTCACTAGTTTTCACTTCATATCGGTTACAACACTTTTTAATAGATAATCTAATCGATTTAATTAAATACTTGTACAAACTCATAAAATCGAGCATAGGCTCGAACGTTATGTCAAGTTTCATACTTTCAACTTTGCAAATGCCAACTCTTTTCATTTTAGACTTAATAATTGCCACATTTCAGTTAGTGGTCAACTATTAATATAGAATATTTTTAATTCTTTATCAATTAGGGAGTAATTGAATTCTCAATTTGCCTGTTCTTCGCCAAACTGGTTAGTTACACTTTCCTGTATTGGTTACCGCTTTATATAAGACAATCGAGTGAGTTATCAATACATCAATCATTTACTTATCTAATTGTTGAAGACATAAGTGTTGATAAGACTTACATTTCATGTATCCAATCATTTGAACGAAAGCCAAGTCTTCGAAATCAGAGTCGGCATATCTATCGATACCGTTCGACATTGGAGGATGTATTGGGGCCATCCTTGCTGGTTATATCGCTGACAGAACTGGCGCCAGTGCTATCACTTGTGTTCTTATGCTTACTATAGCTATTCCTTCGGTATGTTTTCATTTATTAGTACATAGACAACAAGAATGATTTAAATAGAACTTAGATCTATGTTAGTAAAGTTGACATTCGAACAGTTGCATGCTCTCAGCCATTTCCACCTTTTTTGAAGTCAATTTCAATTCAAACAGACATAATACCAGTTGTTGACAAGTTTTGAAAACCTTTTTACCACTTGTCATTATATGTTATTTTAATTTATTTGAGAGCATTTATTTATCTTGTGTGATATAAGGTAAAACTGAAAATTTGTTAAAAGCATCACATTATGAGACTTGAAAAGTAGTCGGATGTTTACAAATGCTCTCAACTAGTGTTAAAGTTTGATACTTAATCACTACAAAGTTGATTTACGATCGACTCTTTTCAAAAGCTGCTGATTTTTGATGAATTATGGTTTGTATTTGACAGTTATTTCTGTATTATGCATTTGGAAACTCGTTTACTTTTTCTAACGAAACCTTACAATTTATCGCTGGAATATTCGTGAACGGGCCCTATTCGCTCATCACAACTGCCGTTTCTACCGAATTGGCTACAAAAGTGACATCAGAGAGTGCGATGGCTACTGTTTCTGCCATAATCGATGGCACTGGTTCTATCGGTGCAGCCATTGGCCCGGCATTGGCTGCAGTCGTGGAGAAGTGGGGCTGGGGTTATGTATTTTATATGGTTATGTTCGCTGACTTGTTAGCTGTTATTTCATTGGTTAGAATAAGTTTCAATGATTTTATAAGACTTAGGAATACATTTTTAAGGAAAGACTCTGTTACAGACTAATAAACTAAATTTAGTACTCATTAATTGTATATAAGTATACAATACATTTTATTATAAATGTAGCAAAACTATAAATTTTAATTATATTTTCGTAGTTTCATTAAATTATGATTACCTATAAATCGTATTGAAATAAAGCGTTAATAACTTCAAATATGCTCAGATTGTTTTCAAAGCAGAAGATAAGACAACTTTTGTTTCCATTTTCAACTGATTCTAAGCTAATTTAGCATCACTTCAAAACAGTTTGAATCTAATTTTATTCACAAATATTCAATGTCTCTTTTAAAATACGAATATTGAACCAAAAAACATTTTACACTAAGTTAATAATCTGTAATTCATTGATCGAATTGATAATTAGATGGAAAAAATGATTAAAAAACTTATGCTAAGTCCAAAAAGTGTCACTTTGTTTACGTAAAAGCTTGCAACAAATTTGACATAATATAACATTCTGACTAAAAGTTGATTTCATTTTATGGAGTAAGTTCTAAGACTGTTTTGTTCTCATTTTTGAAAAAATCAAAACCAATGGAAACAACAAGTGTTGAAAAGGCTATCATTTCATTGATTAATAAATGGTTTAATTATTTAATGAAAAAACAAAACGATTATAAGAAAATTGAATCGATATGGGATTTAAAAAATGGAAAAGTTTTGGCTAAAATCATTACTAAAACTAAGATTTTGTCAGAACAACAAAATTGCGAACAAATTATTAGTGAACTAATTGAGCGTAAATTTGATAAAAGCATCGCTAAAAAGATTGCATTCGAATTGATTCATGAAATCAATGAAAGCAATGAGTTAGTTAAGGCTTTGGTTATTATCATAAATTGTCTGTTTTTTGACGTATCGACTCATTACAGACTTAGAAGTATTGTTAAATATGAAATCAATTTAATGAACCAAATCGAACGCAAATTTGATAATTATCAGTCCAATATTAATCAATTGATTACTAACTACGGATTGGATCCTGTTATCAAATACATCAATTATGAGAAACATTTGGCGATCGATCACGACTTGAAACGATTCGATACTCCACTTGAACACAATTATGATTTGAGCCCTAATAATAACACTGATTCCAGTCATAGCGTTCACTCGTTTGTATCTAAAAGTAATTATCAATTGATTTGTTTTAAATTTAATGATAATTTAACAAATTCTAGACTAAACTTTTATTTTAGGTGATTCTCAAATAATTATGGAATTTAGTGAAGAAGAATCAGATAACGAAGAGTCGCTTCGATTTTCGAATAATATCAATAAATTAATTAACCAAATCAAAATTGATGTTTACAAAGATCTCTAATTAGCTGCCTTAAAATTGTATCATTTCAACCTTGTCTTCGAACTAAATTTGCTTTAGTTATCGGAACTAATTCAACCATAATCTCAATTTTATTTTAATCCATTATCATTGATTCAAGATAGAAATTGTAAACTTTGGTAAAATTAAATAAGTCACTTATTCTTAATTTGATTCAACTCTTAATAACTTTTATTTTTATTCCAATTTTATTCTAAATACAACACAGTTTGTGTTAAATTCAAGTTATGTTTTATTCATTTTTATAACATTCTATTGTTTATCATAAAATTTTGAATATTTGCAATAAAAGCAGATTTTAATAATTCAAAAACACAACAGTTGCTCAGAGAATGTGAGTTCTTAATAGACATTTACCACGAATAATACTTAACAGACTTAACCAAATAAATGGCGTCGTCACGAGTCTCCCAAGTATTGCTATCTCTCGGAGCTCTTCCACCGAACGCATCGAATCGAGTTCTTGATGATGCGTTTACACATTGTGCATAACATCTGGTAATTGTCGAGCTACTTGGCGTATAATTAAAGCCAAAATTTTGATTTGGTTTAAGCGTAACACTTTTATAGTTATCACACTCTAAATTAAGTGAAGTCGAACATCGATTAGTTATTGTAATAGTTACCGACTGTTCACTCAAACTATTTTTTACCATTGGATAAATCAAGATAATTTTCAATAATACTGTGTTTATTAGATTCATATTCTCTCTTAAACCTGATTCAGCTTAATGTTGAATGAGTGAAATTTCATGTAAACCAACAATTTTTGATACAATTCTAGTCCTTAATTTGTGACAGTCATTCGTTTAGATTGAAGTGCAAAAAAAGAAAGCTATTGAAGCTGATTAATGTTAACTGCTTGGGCATTATTTTAGTGGCACCTGCCATAGATTTATGCCCACATTTCAGATAATAATTTATGCTCAAGTTATCAATTAAATTATTTTTGATACACTTCTGAACTACTTTCATTATCTAGTTCTATGATTAATTATTTTTAAAAGTATAATTGAGCAGTATACAACTTAAATTTTGTTTTCTTCAATAGTCTAACAAAACTTTAATCAGTTTTCAAAACTTTTAGAACTTTGATTTAAAGTTTGAAAGTTTTCTGTCAATAGATAGCATTTGAGTGCTTCTTTAGCTTTCATCAGATTCTTATCCTCAGGAAATGCTAATTAATTACAATATCTTTAAATAGGTTTATTACTTCATTTATTACTCAACTTAATTTGATTGATTAAAAATAAGACAATCATTTATAGAACTTCTGGATCAATTATTAATCAAAGTCTTATGTTTTGTTCCTAATCTTCGAATGTTATCTGCAGCGAGTGTTGACTGCATTAGACAAAAAATAGCGCCAAAAACAGAGTAAACAATAAGTGGTTGAGAGGAGACTCTCACCAAAAATTATAAGTAGTTCAGTTACGTAACACTCATTAATATAATTAATAAAAATGCCAATCAGTTCTACAACAATTGATGCGATTCGCAGCCTTTCGGCATCTGTTTTGTGTCCACTTTGTGGCAAATTTGGTGACAATTGTCGATACGAGTCATTGATGTCTTGCGGGCATCACTTGTGTGACAAATGCGTCAAAAAGTTTGTGCTCAATTCCAATAATAAATGTCCGAAATGTTACGCAATCAATAATAATAATGATATAAAAGACGATCAATTCATTAATGATTTGAGAAAAATGGCATCAAAATTAGATCAACTGGTCCACAATAACAACAAAAGTCAAAAACAAATCGAAAGGTTTTTAGTTCAATTCTACATTTTGTGCTCTTTTTATAATTTGATTTTGAATATTTGAGTAACAATTTTGTAAATACCTTCAATAGCTGTCTTAATTGAAATATTTCAGTAATATCTATGATTTCGGTTTTACTTTAATAAATTCGGAAACTAATTTTCACATAGACTCTTCAATAGATATTGAACAATAACGAGTATCTATTAAATATTAATTAATAATACACGTAATATTTAAACTAGTTTTAGTTAGAGCAGGCATAACGAAGTGTCAGTCTAGTACTCTCTATTATTGACGTGCAATACACTTGAAATGAAACTTCGCTACACTTGCATCACTTCTTATTTTCCATTTGCTTATTGTGACTATAGTTGAGACAACATAGTGTTAGATTGAACTACTTTTCAAATACATTAAATCAAATGATTTACTAATGAACTAATAAATCAATTTTGTAGCAACTTCAAATCTGTTCCTAAAAGTCAAACAAAATGCGCGCAAAAATCTCAAAAGGGATTAATTGTTGAAAGGTTTAATCGCTTATGGTTCAATCTTTAGTGCAATCACTACTAATACCCATCTTTGTTCAATTGTAGCCTTAAAGCTTGTATTTCAAGTGTCAGTAAAACAAAGTCAAAGAAGAGTAGCCAACAAGAAAATAACGCAGTTCAGAGCAGTAGCAAAAAGAGTGGTTCACGAGCTTGGGGTCAATCAAGGGCTCAAATTATGGTTCAGTTAAGCGGCCAGTTGGACTTGAACAGAGAATCGGTTCCAGACTCTTATGAACTCACTCAAGACAGTAATAATTTGAACGAAAACAACGATCTTATGACTAAAGTTAGCGAAATTGTCACTGATCTAGGCTCAAGTTCTTCTAATGCCAACAATAATCAAGTTAATGTGAGTTTAGATCTAAATTGATTCTAATTATTTTTGTTGATCAATAAAACTTTGACTCTTCTATTCTTAAGACATATGAAAGTAATTCAATTGAAAGCGAATCGATTGAGTCAGTCAACAAGGATAAGATAAACAACAGTAAAACTAATGATCGACTAGAGCAGAAATCTGATTCAAGTAATCTGAAGAAATATGAAACAAAAATTCCAAAAAAGACTCTTTTAGGATCAAAACAGAGTCGAAACAATTCGAAGTCTTCAGTTGCGGTAAATCAGACTGATTTAAAGAAAAATGAAAAACAACACGATTGTGAAACCAACGATTCCACAAAAAGTTTAGCGAATAAACCAATTGAAGCCAAACCTAAAGAAAGAAAACGTTTGAGACAAAATCAGTTCAAGTCAGTTACGAAGAGAGAAAACCAAAAACTGTTTGCCAGGGAATACAAGTTGAACCCGATCCAAAACAAGTTGAGTGTAAGGTCACTAAATGCGATGCCTCTTGTCAGACAGAAGAACGAGAAACGATTCAAATCAATCGTCAAACAAATAGCTCTCACGATAACAATAGTTTACTAAACAGAAATTTGAGTGAATTGTTTGATTTGAATCAATACAGAACACTTAATGATATTCTGAGCGTATTGTTCGCCAACAGAGGGAATGGGGATAATGCGAATCCTGTTCCTAGTAAGAAATCTTTGGTTAAACTTATTGTAGAACTTATTTTTCAATTACTCATACTTTATCTATCTTGAACTTAGTTCGAGCAGAAACTGTAAATTCAGTTCAAAAAAGCGAATCGATTGTGACCAAAAATGAGAACAAGACAGAAGGAGCTATGACTCAATTGGAAAATTTCATGGAAGCAAACGAATCAAATGAATTGGACCAGAAAAAAGTACCTAATAAGCAAGCGAGACGTCGAACAGATAAACAAAACACTACAATAAGAAATAAAAGAAGTGCCGCTCAAACTAAAGCTCAAGTGAAAAAAGCAAAGGCTAACGAATCAGTTGTGAAGCAAACAGTTTGCGATACCAATGCGCCCAATGATTTGACTCCAGATTTGGAACTTATGGATAATCAAGAAGTGGGTACTAAACCGGTTGAAGAGAAAATGCCCCAAAAAGTACCAAATCGTCCTATGAGTCGAAACAAAGCTGATAAAAAATCGTTGTCCGACCTCTCTTCATCTGAAGACATATCGGAGGAAAATAGCTTTGAAAAAGCAGTTCTAAACAAGAAATTAGTGTCAACTGAAACAAAAAGGAAGATAACTGTTACTAATAGGGATAAAATTGATTCTTCTAATGATGAAACACAAACTAAAAGCAAAACAAATCGAAGGAAAAGACCATCAGCTGCTATCGATGAGAAAGACGATCAGAGCGAAGGAAAAAGTTCTACAAATAGCAAAAGGAAACCTCTAAGCGTAAGACTTGAAATTATAAAAATTATCAAAATAAATTTTAAGCTTATCAGACAATTATAATACACATAGCGTTCATCAACAAATGTGTCGAACATCATTCCAAGCAACGATACAAATAACGATAAGTTCAAATGTCCACCATCGCCGACACCATCGATTAAATCAACGTCTTCATCATCATCACGACTCAGAACTTCTTCAACTGAAAGACCACAAACTACTCGCGTTTGTATTCTTAATTCAGGATTAGATGACAGTCAGAAAAAGAAATGCTTGAATTTGGCAAAAGAATTAGACGCACAATTGGTGACCGAATGGTCTGACAAAGTAACACATTTAGTGGTCGGACTCGTAAAGGATAGACCTAAAAAGGATAGGATTTGTCAAAGAAATATCAAATATATGAAAGCATTAGTTGGTTTGTATTTTTGTTGAAAAATATTTTCGTTTTTCGAATATCTAAAATTGAATTTATCGCTTTTGAAGCATCTAATATATTAAAATTGACATTACAGCAAACAAATGGATTGTATCATTCGATTGGATCATAGATTCATTGCGTTCCAATCGTTTTGTCGATGAAACTAATTATGAAATTAAAGGCGTTAAGAATGCGACCGAGTCGAATGCTCCGAATAAGTCGCGAACGAGTGGAACAAAGATTTTCGAAGACCGTATAGTTTGCTTTAAAGGAAATTTCTCGCGACTTGCGTGCGATATCGAAGACCTCAAACAAATGGTCACAATCGGTGGCGGCAAACTTATTGACTCTGAGAAAGAGTTCAAAAAACACGAATCAGATCTCAACTCAGGAAAAGTTAAGATGATTAGCATTTCTGATACTATAGGTTTACCAAACACTCAGAATGGCATTAAATATATATCAGTTAATACTTTCTTGGATAAGGTCTCCAGTTTTGAAGCCATCTGATTGCAAGTTTCCCTCGAGTATCTTTATATCGATTTGTTTATTACAAAAATTATAGGGTTTAAGAGTTTCAATATTTACATCGATTAAGCTAAACACAATATCTTCAATACTTTATTCTAATATATGATAAAAGTGTATGTCTATTTTTGTAGCTCATTTTGTGTCTCGTTTACTAGAGTAGCTTAAACTTTTTATTTGAATAAAAATTGTCCAAAAGTACTTTTGACACTGTAATGTTAAATTATTTGACAGCTCTAATGTCTCTTACAAGGCTTGATTGTCGACTATTTCATCCTTTTATGAATAAAAATGAATTGAACTATTAATTGAATGGTTTACAGTTAATGTAATTATGAAATTGCTATAAGAATCAAATAAATTCTAATGAAATCTACTCAACAAGTCTAAACTGTAAGCAATACTGTTTTCAAATATATTGCAAATTGATTAAAAGTGAAATTTTAATCTTAAATTAAAATCTAATTGTAAACATAATGGATCATTTATATACGAAAATACAATTGAGTGACAGAGAATTCAGATAATTATTTCATATATTAATATATACATTAAGTAAGATTTAATACAAGAGTTAAGATTCACAAATAGATTAATAAAAATTGAAATGCGTTACAACCAGTGTATTTTGATTAATTACAGGTCCACTTAGTATATCATTGAACAATGCCGATTCTTCAGATGTGCCTCTTCATTAAATACTTTGTTTTTGATTTAGATTTCAAACAACCATGTGTTGAGGTAATGAAGATTCGAGACTCAACAATTTGTACTACAGTTTGTTGAAAAACAAGCCGCTATCGATTGAATAGATGGGTTCGATCTGTTAATCGTGTGTGGTCAATGGATGTCCCATCTGATGAGTGATAGCATTAATCCATTGAAGAAACATGGGAACATTTGTATAAATGCCTAAAAGATGTTACACAGTTACATAAAATAATAATAGCGTATTAAAGCAGTATCTGAGTGAAATGAATACCAGGCAGTTGTGGTTGAGCGCAATTAATACCCCAACTGACTACACCAGCCACAAACCAGTTTCGATCTTGATTCCTACAAAGCAGAGGTCCTCCACTATCTCCTTGACAGGCGTCTTTCTTTCCTTGTTCGTAACCAGCGCATAACATTGTTTCCGGTATATTAACGTCTTGCTGTGAGTACCATTCCGCGCACTTCTTATGCGAAACAATTGGCACTTGAACCTCATGTATAGCCGATAAGTAATCTGCGTCGTCGTCATGTATGGCTTTTCCCCAACCAATAACTGTGCAATAAGTATCTGATGATTGAGACAAATTTGATTTTAATTTAGTTGTTTGAATTGACTCAATTATTTGTACGATTCAATACCTGGTTTAATACTAACTGAAGGACTTTTAGGCAAACAAATGGGCCGAAGAAATTCATCGAAATCAACTGGTTGATCAAGAAGTATAAGCGCGATATCACTCGAATACATATTAGCCGATGGATTAAAACCTGGATGTTTTAGTAGGAGCGAAACCTTTCTCTCTCGCACAAAAAATGGTGACGCAGTTCTTCGAGTGACGCCTAAATTAACAGTCCATCCATTGGTATCAGTTTGACTGGTATTAAAGGACAAGCTTATTATTAATAATTGAGTTCTTGTTTTAAATTTGAGTTAAAAGTTTGCGATTCCAATAATTAAGGCTCTAAACCTGACCTAAATTGTATTTCCAATTATTTATAAACTTATGAGTGTTTCAAATAAGTTGTAAATCTTTCATAAAATTCACTAATTGGTCATTACTTTCCGATACAATGCGCCGCTGTTAGTATCCACCACTCGGATATTAAGACTCCACCGCAAAAAAATACTTGTTCAGGCCCACCGTGAATAGCCACCAGCCACGGCCACTGACCTGGATTTGACTCATCTCCTCCTACTATCCGTCGCCTTCGCTTACGACTTATGATATTTGCAGCCCTTCCACACTCTTATTTAGAAAAAAATTAATATTTTGATTGAAAACTTAGTCTAACTTGTTTACGAAACTTAAATGAAGCAAAAGCTAAGTTTATTACCGAAATGGTCACACTTTAAATAGACAGTCATATTCTTGCTATTTTTGCAGCCCTTATTTCCCTCCTTATCAAAAAGAATTTTCATAGGAGTATGTCTCGTGTTAATAGGGATTCCGACTCTATTGTGCGGCTCTAGTGATTGTGCAGTTGTATCGTCTTTAATTCTAGTTTCGTTAACAGTCTTATAGCCCAACATATGACACGCTCTTACACTCTGAACGCTCACGTTCCACTGTTCGCCACAAACTGATTGCCATGAGTTTGTTTGCGCACTCCATGCCTCGAGTCTTCCTTCGCCTCTTTGTCCCATTGTTTTGCTTAAACGTACTAAAAATCAAGTGAACCTAAGTTTAATAATTTTTCTAAATATTAATAATTAATGACTAATTTACAGCATTGTCTTTCATCTCTTCCATCCGGACAGTCTTTAATACCGTCACAAATATTTTCTTTATCAATGCAGACATTATTCCCGCAGTAAAATTGATCATTACTACAATTACTGCAATTCTTTTCATCTGAAAAATCTCTGCAATCGGCAAATCCATCACATTTCCACGAGAAAGGAATACAACGCGAAGAATCGCATCGAAACCCATTTCCACCGCAAACTAATTTTAAGATCAAAGTTCATCATCTAGTCTATTAGTACTTATAATGATTGGTCGCAATTTATAAAACTTAAATTAAGTTCCAAAAATTTGCTCAAAATCTAGTTTGTTGTTGATGACAAATTTGTTATATTAAAACAATTTGAATTGATTCAAAGTTCAATCTTATTCTATATTGAAGTTTGAAAGATATAAAGAGCATTTTATCTGCTTCTCAATTATATTTAAGAGAACTTTTAAGAATTCATTTCAAAACTTTAATCATTTATATTATTGTAAAACATTCGTTATCGGATTAGTTCGTAATTGTAACTACTTTAGTAGAGCTAAATTCATTTTAAATTGTCGTTTCTACAAAAGGGCAATTTGTTTAGGAATTTGTGAACATCTACAATCGAGAGTAAGTTCTAACATTCAAATTTGAATCGTATCTTTTCAACTCTTATTAGCTTCTTTTCATCTTGAATTTAAAGTAATGAGGATATGATATTTCAGCTCAGAATCTAACTTATACTCATATATAAAAAAACTTATGATTTAGAAGATCAAAAATGACAAATACATTAATTTGTCGAAAACTTTGGCTAAAGTATTTAAAAATAACTCGATTAAGTTGCTTATCCATTAGTTGAAAGTTAAGAAACCCGATTTAAAACAAGTTAGTTCTTCAAGAAACTTGTAAATTATATTATAAATAACTATTGACTTTTGAGTTGTAAGTTTAATTTCTCTTTTGAACTGATGCACTTCAAATTAGTTATAATAAGTGCCATTTCAGAATATATATGTAAAACATTTGAAATTAACACATTAGATATTGCAATTCTAATCGACCTGTAATGTTATATAAATAGAAAATACTATGCACTCCTTTGAAAAATTTTCAGCTTATTTTAGAAATCCTTTTTAATAATTTATTGATTGACTGAAAATTTAGTCACGAATTTCTTTAATAGACAAAGTTTTCTAATTGTGACTTAAATAAAAGCTTATGGAAAGTTCAGAATTATAATGATATATATATTGGCAAAATGTTTTGCTTACAATGTATTCCACTGTTAAGCAATCGATTCTGTTGATAACCGACGCAAATATCTGGATCAGAACTATCTGGCAATTGGTCACAGTTAAGCTCTTGAGGCCATTGTAGTGTAAACACAGCAAGAAAAAAATTACATCTCAGTTGAGCCTCTATTTGGGGTCAAAAGGGATTTAGTATATGTCATAATTTTGACATAAGTCGTTGACATAAATAATTAATACCAACCGCGACATAGAGTCCTACACGGAGGGACTGAGTATCCGCTTGAATTGCATTTTGGAGCCAATTGTGAGCATAGGAATAGTGGCAAAAGTGCATAACATTTGACGCTTATTATAGGCTCATAATCAATCAACTGCTGACTGATCTCCGACTGATCGGTTTGACCGAACTTGTTCGGCAGTATTGTATATGCATATGGAATACGATATTTCTGGCAAAGTGTCACTTTCAATGGCGAACATTTACCTGAAATAAAAGAGTTTGAGTCAAATTTATGGCTTACATTACAACAAATCGAAAACTCATTCAAATCTGATTGTGACTCGAACAATCATAATCGAAAACATCAGAGTGAAAGATAGTTTATAACAATCAAAAGTGTAGCCTTCTTAACGTTGGCAAAATTTTGCCTTAAGAAATAAAAATAAATACCTGTACATATATGTTCACTCTTCAATTCTATTTTATATATCATTTATTTAATCAATAATGAAAAAGGCCTGGCTCTGGCTCCGGTTCTATCCGCGAGACTAATACTTCAAATACTAAGACTTGCTAGCTTATATGTCACGAGAATTAAGTTATCCAACTCTGTTTCCATCATTTATCGGAATAGATATATTCCCTCAAGCGATCTCTCTCTCTCTCTCTCTCTCTCTCTCTCTCTCTCTCTCTCTTATCTCTTTATTTCTAAATTGTATGAGTTCTATCATTTGGCGAATAGTACTTTCTTGAATTATTGCTAACATGATAACAAAAAAACTTAAACAGAAAAGAATTTGGCCCAATCTCTCAAACGCGATTCAGTATTGGATTTTTCAGTCTTATATGCCCTTAAGTGAAAAGGAATGTATTCTAGTTATTTAGTTTTGCAACTAAAAATACTGCATTATATCTATTCTTTGTTTAACATTTGTGTTCGCAGTCAGTCTCGAGAACTCTACTTTATTAACTGAGTCTAAACTAAATTATATTTTTTGATTTGTCCGTTTGTCTATTTGTTTGTTTGGTAGCTTCGAACAAATAATCTAAAATACTGTCGATCTGTTTCGTTCAACTATAAAGATGAAGGTTTAGATCAAACCTTATTTTCAGTTATTTATCTAATCAAACATTACTCTAACATAAACATCATTAAAGTAAATAATTGATAGTGAAGTTTCTCCATAATTCAACTTGATTTGCACTTTCTACCGTTTTAAAACTGCTTTATGTATGAGTTAGGCCTTTATTATGGCTCCAGTATACACAGTCCGTTTTTTAAAAACTAAACCCAGATTTTACAGTTAAGACTAATGCTTTTGGAAATGAGTCAAAAGTGAAATCGCGCACTCATTCACTCAAATTTGAACGTTTCAAAATATACCTTTAATAATAAACTATAATCTTACAAACATATTTCAGAACTGTAATCCTACAAAGTAGTTTAGATATGTAAAAATAAATTTCATTCAATTCTAACAATAGTTGCATTGGTCGGCCTAGTTTTACCAAATTTTTCAAAAAATTCAGCCTAACCTTATCACAACATTTAGTTAATAAATGAGTTTTCAAAACAAAAATTGTTTCTTTTGTTGTGAACATTATTTTTATGATTAAAAGTGTTTTTAATTCAAAATCAATGACTAAGTGATCAAATTTTGTTTTATAAGTTTTAAACTGACTCATTAGTAAGTTGTGATTCATGAGTAATAATAAAGAAAAATTGTTATAAGGATTTGAGTTTAGTTTTTTAAAAAACGGACAGTATATGCTTGCATAGTATACATGTTTGATTTGACATTTAACAATGCAATCGCAACAATAGATAAATCCCGAGAAATAAATGTTTATGTAAATCTTGAAAAATATGTTTGAAACAAAAAATAGCATAAGAAGCGTAACTTTTATCCATACCTCTTTGCTCAATTTGTTGATCAATATTAATTACATGATTATTTGGCTTCCAATACAATAATACGATTGTGGCGATCAGTATCAATATAAATAATGAAAAAAGTGAAATTATAAAATATATACTGCAGACTAGTTTTGATTTCATCCATAAATAAGATGAAAACCTCGTACGAAACGATAATTGAGTTTGGACTTGATGCACTTCTTGGCTTATAATTTTATGAGAAGAATGCTGCTGTTGGTCTGATGTGGTATCAGATGTTGATTGAGGTACTAAAACAGTTGGAGATGGAGTTAACTAAATAAAAGATGATATAAGATATTAAATCGAAGCGTAGGGTATAATATATAGTAAAGCCAAAACTTATAAGTGCGTCTCATTATTGGCCCACATCAACAAGTAATCATTTTTATTTGAACATATTTTCAAGGAATCGTAATTCATTTTTTATTCACATGACTATTACGTAGAGAGAACCTAACAAAAAGTTCAAATGATTCCCTTTGCGAATCAATTCATTTTCATGAACAACATAATGATAAGTTTTGGGTCAATGTGCTAACTGTTATGTTTTTGCACAACACAGTTCTTTGATTTTGTGACTATCGATCAGATTTTTCAGTTCTATGTATTAGAAGCTATCGTTCATAGTCCTTCAAATTTTCTGCAAGCTTCAACTTTGTAAGAGTCAATTCAGATACAAGTTGAACGTGAGATTTCTAGAATTAAAAAATAGTTTCAATTGATTTATGGCTCAATGGTTGTCGATAATAAGCTAAGAATTATCTACTCTATATAGATACTACCGTTCAATTTATGTAATTCTATATAGCATAATGTTAGTACAGCTGCACCCGTGTCAATGTAAGTTTAGCTCAAAGCCAAACTGTCAGATTAGTCCGAACCACTCAAATGAACTGAAACTATAAAATAAAGTGAATTTATTCGAAACAATTCTTTCCTCAAGTTTTATTGCCCTTCAAATTGACTGATAAAGACTGGTATTTGCAAAATGTTGTCTTTAATACTGTTATTTTGTTCGTGATGTGCAGTACTAGTACTAGCAAGAAGTGATTGAACTGCCAAGTTTTGCTTCTCAATTATTCACTTAGTGTTTATTATTACAATTAAGGATATTCAAACTCCAAATTGCATTAGCGGTTAGAAGAAATATCGAGTATCTGCTGTAAGACCAACTGCAAAAGTATTTCACAACTTTTTGCTTTAGTCATTTTCATATCAAATCAATAATAATGTCAATGATTGAAGGTCCAATTGACAACTCTTTGTGGATAAAAATCATTGATAAAAGGTATAAAGAACAAAAGTAGTGTTTTGTTATAGTCAGATCGCTTGTATTGTTAATAAATGTGTAATTACAGGAATGGCAGAATTAATTTAAGCACAAATTTAGTAAAGCTACTCATGAAAACACAAAATGAATAAAGTGAACACTGAGATTACTAAAGTTTACTTATGAGTGGATGCAGATATAGAGTTGTTAATACGTGGTTTATTTATTTGATCTTAACTGAAATAGGGCAGCGAGTTCTATAGCAAATACGAGATATACTAAGACTGCTAAAAGTGTTGCTAATAAATTGGTAGGTCTTATGAATGGCTGTTAAGATTGGTGAGTTAGAGTACAATAAGATAGTGCTGCTAAACTAAATAAATGTTATCTCTACTATTATTCTAAACTTACATTATGTGAGCTGAAGAGCTCGAGCCCAATATTATTTTAAACATAAATCAATGCCGAACTTTACATTAATAAGTCTGATCGAGTTAAATAATGCTGAAAAGCTGAGAACACACTGTTTTTGACTAATTGAAAACTGACCAAATTTGTTCGATCTCTTGAAGCAATCAATATTCTTACGAAATGCAATGCAGAGTAGTTCATTATTTAAAGTTGATTATGATTTTCTCTTGAGATCAATTAGTTCTCATTAACTTATTTGATTTGAAAACATTTAATTCAACCTAATATGATATATCTGAAAGTGGCTTTAATTCGTTTGGAAGCCTCGCAAATTATGCTGATTTCAGTTATTTCAATCCTACATCATTTTCATTTTATAGTTCAACTTTTAAAATAATCCAAATAAAAGAAAGCCAAAAGCCTGAAAATAAATGTATGCAGCCTTAACAGTGCTTCTACTGTTGCCTTATTATTATTGAATCGACGATTCAATTGAAAGCTAAAAACTTTCATTGATTGGTCATTAGGAATGAGAAGATCATTGAAAAGATCTTTAAATAGATACTTAAATGAATACTTTTAACGTTATAATTAATAAGTTGTATAATGACCACTGTACACGTCTATTTTGCAAAGACTCACCCTTTTTGTTCTGCAATCGAATTATGCTAAGTTTTCAATTTGCTACTTCTTTATTGAATTTATGCATTTATGTAAATATATTTTCATGATTATTACTGCGGAAAACTTATGGTTAGTCACGCAAAATATTGTCTCATTTTTGCTTTTTCTCCTATTAAAGCATTTGTGTTGTTCGATATGCGACAGAGCATTAACTCTACTTTGTTAATTTATAAATACTGCGCACTAAATAACAATACTTCAATTTTATCTCTAATCGATTTGTTGTCAATTAATTTTACTTTTGACTCCCCCTCTCGTCTTATAGTGGTATATGATTTCATAAATCCATGTAAACTTTTTTATTCGTTGGTTTAATTCATCTGAAATATAACATCTGTCGAAATAAGTGTTGTCTCAAATGTATAAACAGTCGTTTCATAAAATCAATAGCTTTACTAATTCCAATATATTTTTTAAATTTTCGACAGTTTCAGCCGAAAATTTTTTAATGAAATTTGATATAGTCAAGTATTTAATTCTGCTAAATCCGATTAACTGTTTCGTAAAAGAAGCCTTACTGACAATCTACTTGTTCGATATTAACAATTTTTTTATATTTCAAGGATTTTTGAGCAAGATATGAATATTTGATTGTTAATCTATCTACTTTTTGCAAATCGAAGTTGGTTTTACTTTTACTTAATGTCTACTTAGTGGAAAATAGAAGAATATTTTGAAATCACCTTTGAAACCAGCTTAAAAATTGAAGCTTTTAAAAGATAAGATACGCTTAAAATTGTGAACTATTCAGATAAAAGCTTAAAAGGAATAACTGTACGAGTATTGAATTTGAACTCAAATTAGTTTAAAAGTGACATTTCATGAATTTCTTACTTTATATGAATACTTAATAATTTTTGCAATAACACTATTAACCTTTTGCATTCCTTATTCTCAGCTTTCATTCTTTTATTTAATTTAATCAATTTTTCTTTATGATTAATTTTACTTGAATTTTTATAATAGCACGCGATTCATACTGCCTAAAGCGGTTCTGCATTTTATAGAATTGAAATATCTTAACAAACAAAATATTCTGCATAAATATGAAAGAAACAAAAATCTTCTACAAAAATAGTTTTATCATCTAAAATTTGAATATCTTTCGTCTTTTGAAACTTACGAAACCCTATGAACGAATACATGCTAATTCTTGAACCTCTCTTAATTTGAAGAAGTATTGAATGAAGCGTTATAAAAATTGTTGATAGTTATCACTTAATTCATGATTGAATTAATAGCGAAAACTGGAATACCTTTTCGTTAACCTCTTCGACAATGATGTGATGAGCCTTTTCATTTTGATTAACAAGCAAATCATTGTTTGTTTTTAACTCAGAATTAGAATTAGTTTGCTCTTCGTTAGTCGCATGTTCTGCATCACAATCACTCGCATCTGAATGTTCATCAATTTTATTAAGCTTTTCATTACTGTTGTCTTTAATTTGATTCTCACTTTTATGACTCATTTTTAATTAGAAGACGCATTTACAAAAAATGTCTTTTATGAAACATAACGGAAACCAAATAATACGATCGAAGTACTATTGAAAAGATTTCTAAGAGTTTCACAAAAGAACCCAATTTCACACATTTTACTCTTCCTATGTATCCCTCTTATAATACTCCTTATTATAAGTATTATTGTTGTGACAATGTGTTCGCTTTGTTATACTCTTTACACAATAACAATAAAAAAGGGAAAAGTTTTGACAAATGGATTTGGTTTAGAAATAATAATGAGACGTGAGAACTGACATGAGATGCAATGCAAGCGATAGAAGCTCTGAGCAGAGACTAACAGCAATGAGGAGGTGCAACACTAATACTCAATTGAACATACAGTCAAACCTAACTTAAGAACAAGTTCTGAACAGAAAGGCAAAATCCCTTAACTATTTCTATTGATTTATTCTTGTTCAGTTTTATTTAGTTGTTTTAACTAGTATTTTTATTTGACGATCAATAATTTCAATTGAATGCCATACGTATTAGCTGAGATTTAAAAGCTGGTTTATTGTAATATAGTAAAGGTATAGTATCAAATTATTAGTGAACGATGTGAAGCTCATCTCCTCAAAAGCCACTTCCACGCCTTACAATTGATATATAAATTAAATAAATGAGCTTTGATTTTACAAAAGAATACCGACACAAGCACTTTTGCAGCTCACAACAGCCCAGTTCTCCCATAATAATGATTCTATATCGATACAAACATCTACTCATTGTACAAATACAAACCAACATAAGTTTCTTAATCGAATACAGACGATTTGCTTTCTTAATCTATACCTTAACGTACGCATTAAATAACATTAGCGTTTGATTCGTTCCATTTTTTCCATGTAAGCTTAAGATTAGTAGATATATAATACTCCATTTCAGTGATGCACTTCACAAACCTCGAATACATCATCTTTAGCCAAAATATGAGTACTAAAAATGATTAGTATTTAAACTAATAGTCCTTATTTAATATTCGGAATCACACTTTAAAACATAGCTCACTCACTCAATTTTGATTTTAATTAACAATCATTAGCAATTAACAAATAATTAATTTGTTGTTCGACCTTCTCTCTTCCCTTTATTTCAATCAATATTTCGAATTAACCGAAGGGTTTGTGAAAAATTTCAGTTCAATTCTTACCATAAAAAAATAATACTTTCAAGTATTGTATTTGTCAAAAAGGCTTTGTGCGTAGGAATACGTGACGAACTTGTATTTCAGACTTTTCAGAAACAAGTGGAGAGAGAGAGAGAGAGAGAGAGAGAGAGAGAGAGAGAGAGAGAGAGAGAGAGAGAGAGAGAGATCTTTTTTTATCAAAGTATTTGGATATAAAGGATGTTTTATGAATACACTTATTGTATGCGTATGAGAGAATCGAGAGAAATAGTATGAAAAGTTGGAATTGAAAGGAAGTCCTTATTGAGTGTTTCTATTAAAACTTTTTCCTCTGCGTTCAATTCCCTGAGGGGTTTTCACTTTTCCCTATCATTTGTATTAATGCGGGTCTAGAAGTGGCGTGACGTCAATCACTTCTTACCAATCAAATGAACACAAAAACTGACTTGAAAATGAAATTTCATATTTTTAGCCCAATTATAATTGAGATTTTGACACAATCATCTTGCTTAATCTCGATATGCTTGGTGTCCGCCACTGAGGTGATGCTGAGCTCAATTAATTATGGCTCAATACAATTAGTTAGGACTGAATACAAGTGTATTTATTATGCATTGTCTCTACACATTTTCTTCATTCAATCCATTCAATAGCAGTCTTTAATTAATTGATTCTTATAATTGAATGAATGCTTTATTTTAAGCTAAATTATGTTAACTGAGGTCTATTTGTTGCACTTACGTTCTGCTTTGTTGTCTTAAGCTTATGTAGTGTTGTCTGTTTTCGGCAAAACCACATTTTGGCTCTATTTGCTTCTCTAATCAATAGTCAATCGATATTCTGTTCGCATCTAAACGTATTCTTTAGTCATTTTCTGTTTATCATAACAAACACGAAGTTTTGTTTAAATATTTAGACGAAATTAAATTAAATTAACATAAATAGATTAAAGTATTGTTTGAATGATCGCTTTTAGATAACTGTTTATTCAATATTTTGATAATCAGTTTGCATATTTTACTGCAGAAAAAAACTTTACAAAATCAGACCAAATACTCTGCCAGAATAATGAACTCAAATTATTGTCTCCATAAGCAATCGTTTATTCGAATCTTCCTAAGAATACATGTAACCACCGATAGTTTGCCATTTGGGCTAATCTGTTTTGACCGAATGTCATTTGTCCCAATAGCCATTTAGCTGAGCTGTATTTGGCCTATTTATATATATATATATATACAGACCTGCTTCATTATTGAAATTTTTGTTTTTTAAGTAAGCCTAATTTATTAACTTCTATGTGTGAGTAACTTAGCTGCAAATGATAAAAGCAAGTAAAAATATCGAATTAATTGTCATATAATGCTAAAGCAACACAGTGTTTGATAGAATCTAAAATACGTTTTTAAGGGAATATTGGCTCTTAGCCAATCACTTTTCAATTCTGGTACAGAAAGCATTTCAACTTAATAGCGGTTTTGATCATTTTTACTCATTTTATATTAGATCTGCATCACAAACAAAAATCTGATAAACTCAGTAATCATAGAAAATAATTTTCATTTGTGATAATTGTCCGAAGTAAAACTAAACTTAGATAAAGTAGTTAAAGCTTTATTGATTCCATATTTAATTGCAGGTGAAATCAATTACTCAAACACTGAAATTTTGATTTATCAAAACTAACTTTTATTATTTTTCTATCATTTCACAAAAATAGTGTTTAGAAACGGAAATCAGATTGTCTAAAATATGTGCTCAAAATGTGGACAATAGCGGCATCGACTAGTCGTTTATTGTCAAATTTATCAGTCAATTCTATAATCCGATCGTAACGATTATTTAGCAAATCAATTTTATAAATAAAAACTGTTCCTTTTGAGGAAACCATTTTTAATACTACATTTGTTTTTATCTCAAACATTATGATTTTGCTAACTTTTCTTTTTCTTTCCTCAAACTTTGTTCGTTAGCTGGATCTGATCGATGCGTAATATTGAACAAAAATTGTACTCAAAATATAAGTTTAGTTTTATTATCGACAATTCTTATTTGATGAAAGCGTGGCTTTAATTCAGTCATAAAGTATGATAAATTCTTCAAGTTATTAATTTTAAATACAACTTCGCAAAAAATATGCTGTTACATCGTTTGAATGCAAAGTTGTATTTAAAATTTACAACTAATTGAAGAATCTATTATATTTTATGAGTAAATTAAAGCCATGCTTTCAAATAGAAAAACAATGACTGCCTAATAAAATTCTTGAGAGTTGTGACTCGAGTCTCGATCCTCGTAACGACCACTAATGACTAGTAAGTTTGTGAAATCTATTTGTTATGATGATTTGTATTAAAATTGCTATTAAGTTGAGATATAATTTGAAGAGTTACCTATTATACAGTTAAAAACTTAATTCTCAATAGCAACTAAAGCGATGCCAAAGGATATATCCAAGGGGCTATTAATATATTTACAAAAGTAGATACACTGACAATAAGTACGTAATTTACTTGCATTAATAGCTAACAGTGTGTGTCATAAGAAACGTTCCCTTAAAGCATAGCAACGAGCATCAAACACTTTCGGTATCTATAGAAGATCAATGAGTTTTAGGTGTACATTTTTTACACTGTAAATCAGTGCCGTAACCAGCAAATCAAGCTTAGTCAAGTCAAAATTCAATATATCAATAAAATACCATAAATTTCTAGATTAAATCAGGCCATTTTTGTTTATATTATTTTAGGTCAATTTATCATCGTTAAACTTAAACTTCAGGTAAACTTTAATATTTTTTTAAACATTTGGATTTTTCGATGCTTCGAAAATGTTTAGTAGGTTCTCTTTTCCCAATATTTTATTATGGCATTGTTATAGAATCAAGAAATACATTTCTCAGTTTACATTTTCAATATGAAAAACTTATAGATAGGATTACTTATTTATAAACTTGGGAAAATGACATTCGAGTAAATGCAAAATTGAGCCAGATTCAGATTGGGCTAAGTGGGGGGTCGGTGAAGCCATAGACTATTGTTTGAATAACAACCATAAACGCATTTAAACTTAAAGTATGAGTATAATCAAAGTTTTGATTCGTTTCTAATTGATTTTGACGTAATAATCAGGTAATTAATGAGCCCGAGACAAAAGATAGCACTTAAAGTTACAAATTCAGTGTGTAATAAAACGCGGTTTAGTGTTGACGCTAACTATTCGAAAAGCTTAATTTGATTTAGTCAACAAAAACTAATCCGGTTCAATGATCGAATTGAGTATGGCACAGCATTTTTTTTATTTTTGTGTTCTTTTGTTGTGAAAACAGACAATTTAAGGAAGTTGGAACGCACTCTTTCTTCATACATAAATCTAAACTGAAGGGTCAAAATGATTACTAACTATTGTAAAATTAATTTGAATTCTGTGAAAGGGTCAACAATCTAAACAGTTTGAACTGAATCAAAAAATTTAATTTTAATTATTTTAGTTTGATTTTTTGTTGAACGCGTAGACATTTATGGCGAAACATACAGAAAGTTTGGTATAGGAGGCATTGTGAATTTATGCCTTACAATTGTAAAGACAGATCGTGTTAAGTGTACACGTTCTGCAATAATTTGTTCTGCAACAATAACTAAAGCCATATTCCTATATTAAATTGATCTGTAGATTAATAATTGATTAAACTTTCGATGTGTGTGTGTGTGTTGGGACACTTAGGGGACCAAAGCTTAATCAGTGGTAGCGCCACACAAATATATTTATGTCTTCGTTCGAATATGAGTCTCAATTGCGATCAACATTTCGTCAAAACACTATGTGCAAATTTCTAGGCTTTCTTTTTACTTTTGGACTTTAGAAACAGTGTCATTGGTCAAAGAAAGCTCTTTTATCACAAATAGCAGATCCAACAACAAAACTGAACTAGTTATACAAACTTTTTTAAACATTTGAATCTATGGCTATTTGTGTTCCAAAATAGTGTTCAAAAAAAGTTATCAAACCTTAAGTATTTTCGTCCAATAAAGTCAATTAAACTCAATTTCTGCTTACAATTAATTTTCTAAAATTCTTATGAACAATTTATTAATTATAATTTGAAACTAACTGTTACGCGCAACTCAATAGTTTTTTAAAACTTCGAAACGTTTTCTGGATATTTAAAACTTTTTGTATATAAACATAATTAATGTTGGAGTTATATGAACACTTTTAAGACCCTCTCATTGAAAAGCCTTGAGTTTTGATAGTTGTCTTTCATTATTGGCTCTAAATATGAAGCCATTATTGCTGATTGCATAATAATTGCCGCTTTTATAAGAGTTCACTTTCATGACAAACAACGTAAGTATTGAGCTAAATATATGTACAAAAACATATGGCAATTGTGTTGAGTGTCGTGCAATAAAAGTACTAAATGTTCGCATAGGAAACAAATGAAATGTAAAATCCGTTACCTGCCTAAAGGCGGCATTCGCACTATTATTAAGTGCGACAACAGTCATAACACTTCCATATTATTTAATAATAAATAAGTAAATTCAATTCAATTTGATTTTATTGAATTAGATCGAAGAGAAAATCAATTTTCGATAATGCCTCGTTCGGCACGTAAGTCACTCACGAGTCAATCGTCAGCGCATTCTGCGGGAGTCATTTTGACCAAAATGTGTCAAAACAGTGGACAACAAAACAATAATAACATTAATGTGAACACAAATACTAATAAATCGATTATCACCAATAATAATAGCATTAACAGTAATCCGAATAATAGTAAGACTTCAATTATGACTATTAATACGAATTGTAGCTCAAATGCCGCACAACTGAGCGCTCCATCGATTGCGACCTCAACTCAATCTCAGTCTTTGTCGGGCACGCCATCAATACTTCACTCGAAAAAGCATAGTTCGGTTTCTTTGACGCCAAACTCGCAGTCATTGATCAATATTGTGGATGACAACAACAGTAGTAGTAATTTCAGTACAATTATGTCGTCATCCTCTCCTTCATCGATGTCTCGCTCGAACGCATTCGCGTCACTGATCGGTGCGGCCACCAATCAGTTCAATCAATATAACATCGATTCTTTACAATCAGTTCCCATCAAAAGAAGAAAACAAGATCCAAAAACTGGGAAAGGATTGAGACATTTCTCAATGAAGGTATCATCATCGATTTAGGTTTAGTCTATTTCTTGTTAACGTTCAATTAATCGATACATTTGCCTTTCATTTGATGATAGGTTTGCGAAAAAGTCAAACTAAAGGGTTCGACTACTTATAACGAAGTGGCCGATGAACTGGTGGCTGAATTCAGTACAGACCCGATCGCAAGTCGGGCTGCATTTCAAGGAGGATATCTTCCTGGAGATCAGGAGCCATTTGACCAAAAGAACATAAGGCGTAGAGTTTACGACGCACTCAATGTCTTAATGGCTATGAATATAATATCAAAAGAGAAGAAGGAAATCAAGTGGATTGGCTTGCCGACAAATGCGGCTCAAGAGTGCATTGAATTAGAGCACGAGAGAACACAACGAATAGAAAGAATTAATTTAAAGAAACAACAATTACGCGACCTTTTATTGCAACAAATTGCTTTCAAAAACTTAGTCGAAAGAAATCGATCTCTTGGAACAGTTCCAGCCAGTAATGCACTCATTAATCTGCCATTTATTATAGTTAACACTGAGAAGAAGACTGTCATCGATTGCAGTATTTCTAATGACAAAACAGAATATCTGTTCAATTTTGACAATACTTTTGAAATACACGATGACAATGAAGTACTTAAGCGAATGGGTTTGGCCTATCATTTAGAGAAATTGGACGGACAATCCATCGATAGAGCACAAGTCGATAAAGCAAAGAGTATACTGCCTGAAGCTTTGAGACCTGAGCTCGAAGAAATGATGGAAGAAAGAGATATTAAAGTGACTCCAACCACGTCTCCGCGAAAAGGGAGACATCATTGACACCAATGACTTGATTCAACTCTAATCTATATAACAATTAAGAACAGCAACAGTCGATTTAACATTACATTAATTTTTTGGTCACTATTTCAATCATCATTTAATATGAATAATATTATAATTACTCTGAAAGCAATCACAAATTTATGTTAAAGCAATTTATTAGAAACCACTATTTTCTTCATTAACCGATCTGTTTTTGGGGCAATCAATTATCTGATATAATTATTTCTAACTATTAGGTACTCGTGTAGGACACTTTTAACCCATTCTACTCTTTATTTTTAATTATTATTTTTCTTTGCAAACACAACTCTTTGATTGTTAATCTAATTAAACGAGTTCTGATTTAAGTTTTTTTCTAACGACGGAAGCCGTTATTGGAATTGAAAATGAAGTAATTCAACTAAGACTTATATTTATATCATATTTATGATAATTAAAGTTCTTAATAATTCTTTTCCTTCTTATTATTATGACCATTATTATTATTAAATCATAAATTTTTATGCATTATGAATGCGTTTATTTTTTAAACTGAAAAAATTCAACCTTGCTCATGTTATTTTGACTAATAGTTTGACTAATAGGATTTCCTTTTTAATTGATTGGTTTCCTTGAATCGAGTAATTAGTTTATTAGACTAATGAACTTTTAATTTTGGATTGACCAGCTTAAAAACCGTTGGTGTATAAAAAAAAGTTAATCGAAAATTAAAAGTTATGAGAAGTGATTTGCCTGTTTTCAAAATTCTAAATAAAGACCTAAGAATTGATACCAAAGTTGGACATCATTTAAAAGAATTGAAGTTATTCTAAAAATATAAGAATTCGTATGAATTGCTTGAATAAGAGATGATAATTTATAGACAGTATTAGAAATAACTTAGATAATTTATGTGATTTTATGAAATGATGCGAAACTGTGTGTGTTCCGTTAACACACTTTTTGAAGGCTTGCAAAACCAGAACTTTACAAAATTGATTCGACAAATGAATAATAGTCTTATGTTAAACTGAGTTCAGTCTTAACTTGTATAAGTCTTATAGACACAAATAGTTCAGTCACTAACTGTTTTTAATGAAGAGTTTGACGAATGTTGACATTAGATAAGGAATGAAGCATAAAAAATAAGATATACATTGAAAAAACACGAATACCACTTCAAAAAGAAAATAGTGGTTCGCAACTTATTGCAGACGATTACACTTTGATCTCATTCTATGTGAAATCAGTTTTTTCTTTGATCTCATTTCGATCAGATTTCATTTAAATCGGATTTACATTGATTAAGTATTTTTATCTTCTCTTCTAGTAAATTGAACTTAAATTTTGTTTTTAGTTGTTTCTGCAGTGGTTTTAATTATATTTATTTCTAACGATACATTTGAAACAAAAATTGAAATACCAGAAAAGGTGAAAAATAAAAAGCTCCAAATTGGATAACTTTTGTTGAGTTGATTAAAAGCGTTCCGATTTAGTGAAAGCAAACCCATTGAACTGATTACAAGTAGTAATTATCTAATTATTAAAAGAAGTTTAAATTATTATTCTTAAAGAAACGAAAAAATGTAATTTTGATGCGATACTGTAATTGCGATTATATACAGAGCGTAACCATCAGGAGCTGTGGCGCATAAAAACTACAAAACTTAACACTTGTTCTATACAATGACTTCTAAAAAGCAGTTTAGGGCAGAAAAAAGTTGAAAATATGCCATCGTTGTCGTTATCGCCATTATCGTGAAAGACTTGTCATAATAAACTAACTGTCTCTTAAAGATATGCTAAACTGAAGAAACTTTATTTGAAAACCAGTTTATTTTGTCTTACATTTTGTTCACTAAATTAGATCAACATTTTCGGTCTATAATACATAACGTTGTTATACCGGTATATATTTAATAATCGCATCACATTTAGCGGTTATCGCACTTTGTATTTCAATAGCATTGGCAAATAAATTATTAAACTTATATATATTTAACTATCTAAGTAAGTCATAGTTACTTCGCATCTCAGCAAGTTTGCATCGCTCAACGAATAAGTCTATTTATATTCCTTCTTCTCTGTCAGTCCACTTAATAGTGACAAACTTTGCGAATGGCTCATCATTGGTATGATTTTGGATCAATTCAATCATCACTTGTTATTTTACTTAATTTTCATCTCAATTTTTGCTTATTGTCAGCATTTATTTGTCTATTGTGTCACTATTTTGTTGGCTATCGTTGACATTATCTCAAGAGGAATACCAAACAGTTCGATGTGCGCCGCCGGACTATTTTTTATGTCGAAATGGCAACTGTCTTCCAGAAAGTTAGTTTTCAATCATTCATAACCTTAATTTCTTTTATCGTTATTTTACTTTTGATTTAGTAAAACAGTGAAAAAGTTGTGCAAAGTTTTCGATCATTTTTTATTTGTCATATTTTTAGCAATTGTTTAAAAGTCTTATTATTAGTTTAAAATCAAAGCTTTTATAGAAGTATTATGTTAAACGATTTGTCTCTATATTAAGCGTTAAGGTTTATTTGAAAAACTCCGTTATTCAGATTAAATCGTATTTGTGATCTACTTTTAGGTCATATCTGTGATGGTGACAATGACTGTGGTGACAATTCTGACGAGCTTCCTTCGATGTGCTGTAATTATCAAACATTCACAAGTATTTACTCAAACCGATCCATTTGATAATTTATTTTCTCTTTAGCTGAAATAAAATGTGATCAAAAAAACGAATTTCAGTGTAGTTCAGGTCGTTGCATACCAAGCAGTGGAAGATGCGATCGTCAACGACAATGTCGTGATGGCTCTGATGAATATGGATGTGGTATGCACTCTATGATCATTACATGTTTACTGTATTTTTATCGAGTAATAACCCTATGTTTGATGGTTTAAATATTCTTAGAATATCCTCCATGTCCTGATGAAATGTTTGCTTGCGCTAACAATAGCCAATGTCTTAGTATGGAAGAAGTTTGTGACGGAACTATAGATTGCAAAGACGGTAAATACCTAATGAATTTTAGCCTTACTCTTAACTTTATTATATTCTATCATTTAATAAACTTTGCGAAACAGGACTAGCATCAGATGAACGTCATCCGACTCCATGTCCAATGAATGTGACGTGTCCTCCGTATGCATTCAAATGTAATTCGACAAATGTTTGCGCTCTTCCCAATTGGATGTAATTCACACATTTATAGTCTCTTGACTAAAAGTAGCTAATCGTTCAAATAAATACTTTTCAGGTGTGATGGAGAGAATGATTGCGGCGATAATTCAGATGAGGACCCAAATAATTGTCGCAATTTCCAATGTCCTAATGATTGGTTCCGTTGCGCAGATAACAGGTACCAGATCACTTTCAATTAAAGTTTGATTTAATACTTTTTAAGTTCGTTACTTTTATAAAAACAAAATAATACTTTCATCTCAATTGAGTACCAAATAACAGAATACCAACATTGAAGAACCAGTGGTTCGACTTCAATATTCGCTATAAATGCATTTATACGGATGGCTAAAACTGTTGAAATCTCAAACTCAAGTTTTAATTTCTATTGTTCAGGTGTATTCCAAGCAGCACTGTATGCAATGGTGTGATTGACTGTAAAGATGGCTTGGCTTCCGATGAAAGACACCCAAATCCTTGTCCGCGAAACGTGACCTGTCCTCATGAGTTCTTTAGCTGTGATGAAACAAACATTTGTGCCCATCCGCATTGGGTATAAGCTTCCAGATATTCAAATTTGATATACTTTGACTTACTTTTTTTCTAACTTTCATCATTAGCTATGTGATGGCAGCGATGATTGTGGCGACAAATCAGATGAAGTAAATCTTTATTCAAGCTTTTATGACTAACTTTTGCCTTAAATATTTGTGTCAATTGTTTTCCCCAACAGAATCCTGAGCGCTGTGCGTCTGCTCGTTGTCCTGAAGAATGGTTCAGATGTGATAACCATCGATGCATTCCTCCAAACTGTAATTATGAAAAAATGATTACTGACTTTAAATTTTTATTGAATTAATTGTTTGAAAGGGCGATGCGATGGAGGAGTCGATTGCAAGAATGGTGAAGACGAGAAACAATGTGATAACTATCAGCAGTCATTTTCAGAAAATAACAGCACTTCTCGTATTCCCTTAACAATATCCACTCCACCAACTGCTCCGTCAAATAAGACATCGCTTAAATCATCGCAAACAATGCTCGAACCGCCAACTTCTTCGGCTACTTCAACCTTATCTCGCGGTTAGCATTTGTGATCATGATATTGATTACGAAAAAAGTAAAAAAGTATTTGATCAAATTAATCAAACTACAATCATTTGCTAACTATTTCATAAATATATTTTGTTTTATATGTACAGTAAATGTAATTATTCGAAAGTAAATCATTAAATTAAGAGTTTAGACTAGTTAAGTTACCGAACACTTCTTTCAATCTGTCAATACAATTGACTGAAAGTTGAGCCTATGAGCTGACCCAATAAACTCCATAACTCACCAAAAGTCAAGTAAACAACTAATGTTAGACACTCAATTCCAATTAATAAAGTGTTTCTTATGGTCGCATTTTTCCACAGTCACTCAAGTGATAACTTGAGTGACTGATCAAATATTTGAACCCTCAATAAATACTTTGATCAGTTTGAATCGGTTTAAGGGTTAACTTTTCAAGCATTTTTCATATGGTAGTCAAATGTTTGCAAAAATACGACCATTAGCCTTCCTAAGTATTGAGTTGTTTCAATAGAAATACATTGTCTGACTTCTGTTGAAGATCCATTAAATTGTTATCTGATTTACAATCTTAAAAAAATGAAACTAGTGTTTGAGTAATAACATAAATACAAAAATAGTCGATTTATATGTACTGAAGCACAATTTAATTAAAGCCTGAGACAACCTATTCTTGTCGTATGCCATTTAATTAGTTTTATTACTTCGTATCCGACCTAATATAGAAGGGAAAGCTTGAAAACAAGACAATAATGACTTTTATCATAAACAGTCAATTTGGTTTACGTACCATTTTGTTATAGATTCATCTTTGAGAAGCCACAGGACTTATTGGCTAAAACTATTTAGGAATAAAAGTATTTATTGCATTACAAACTCATAGTCACGAAAACAATCTTTTATGATCTTCTTATTTCCAACAATATCTAAACACAAGTTTTATGATCTATTCTATGAACAAATTTTCACATTTGATGAAATACTGTGTATTATATAACAGAAAAGTTTTGATAACTATTCATTCGTAATATTATTTCCTAATGCAGAATATTCTGTCTTCACTTTTCGACCCACATATACACTGATATTCAATAACTTTTATCAAAACAGTGGTGTAACACTAATACGAAGTAATTACTTCTGATTGAATTCTAATTAAAATTTATGACTTTGAAACAAAAGTTCAATCAATTGATTGATTTCATTAACTAATATAAAGTCAGAAAAAGTTTGTTCTCTAAATTAATTTATCTAAAAGCGGATAAATGCTAGAGAATGAGAGACTACGCCACTTTTTTTCTCAGTAATGCATTGTTAATAATTAATGATATGAATGGGTGGAGTAGTTCTTCAGCATCAGTGGTGATCTTCACTATGTAAACCACTAACATCTGCAATGATGCCAACCAGCAGTCATGTAACGACTACGATGTTGTGTCATTTGTGTCACAATAGCATTATTTATATTAATTCTTGATTCTGTGTAAATAGTCCTGCGATAAAATATCATAAAAATATGACATATCTCAATACTTACAAACAGATTCAATTAATCATGATTTACATAAACTTTCTTAACTACTTTTGACGACATAAATTCAAAACTTTGTAATTTTCAATGCAAAATAACTAAATTATCATAAATGGCCAATTGATGGTTAAAATAATTTGTTGATCCGCCCATCATATCATCGAATCCATCCCTTCTCAAAAACCTAATCATCAAATGTCACACTATTGTTAACTGTGACAACAATGTTCATTGTAGTATCACATCAATTAAATCGTCTCTGCCATCAATTTTACTACTTTTCTCTTAACAATAATTCTTATTATAAACGTGTCTTACATTCAATTGTAATCAATACAAAAATGATCCGAAGTTGTCTGGTTGTCATTTATTTGGTTCTGTTCAACTACTGGTGTTTCGCGAAAAATAACGAAACGAGGGTATTATTAAAATCTTATACTTCTTTACATTTATTTAGTTTCGAGTCTTTAGCATTTTCATAATGTGTAAATCTTGATTAAGTTTCAAATTCGTAAACTAAGTCTAAATTTTGGAATTTCATTTGTTTAGAACTTGATTTTGATTGTTATTTGAATTTTGCAAATTTTTTTTGAAGAATCAAAGATATAGTTTCTTTAATCATAATTTTAGACTAAAGACTTGAGTGGTTTTGATTATGTAATGTTAATAAAACATAATTGTAGGATAAAATTGAGTTGTGTGAAAGGTTTAAATCGATCTTATTAGTATCCATCTATTAATCTGATATCTAAATCCTGTAAACTAATCGTTTACTCAATTTACTGATACCCAGTTGTGTGACGATCCAATTAAAGACTCATCGCCCCCAGAAGATGCATGGCTCGAAAAGCAGGTAATCGGTGGATTCAGAGTTTGGCACATCATGTTCTCAGGAGTGGCCGCTGGCACTGGCATAGGTCAGTTGTTTTCCAAACCGTACGCAAATTAAATGCAGTAATCATCCGCTTTTATGTTTATTCGTATTATTTTAGTTGTGGTATTGTGTTGTCTGTTTCGATGCCGAATACCTCGTACTAAACAAGAAATCGAAGCAGATTTTGTGCGGAGAAAACTGACTAAAGTATTTCGATCTCATCTCAATAAAATTAAAATTGAAGAATTAGAGGCTCAGCCAAACTCTCTTTTACCGGGTATTCAAGATTTTATAGTATAAGAGTCTTAGACTGCACGAAATTCTTCCAAAACTTTCAAACGTTTTTTAGTTTAACTATTCAATAATTTAATTACCGAAACATCATTTGAATTCTTTTATCATCGAAATGAGTCCTCAGTTTTAGTTCTGATCTCGGGTTTTTACTCAGAAGTAAACTCTACATTTACAGCCAATACAGTGATAGCTGAATATCGAAATTAGTACAAAAGCTTTGCAAAAGTATTAGTTTAAAAGTTTATCTCTTATTTAGTTCTAGAAAAGGTTGAGAAAATGGAAGAGTCGCGTATCAATAAACAGGTTTCTTTTGAAGACGGAAAACTGAATTGGAGACAAAAATTGAGAGCAATGTTTGCACTCGAAAGAGAAACTTCAAAGAGTACCTCTATTGATGACGAAAACTTGAGCGCAAAGTTTGATGAAAACGAAATGGACGAAAATGAGAAGGAATTAATCAAAGCTCAAGAAGAAGAGAGAAAAGCTAATGAAGAAAAGAGAATGAAAGAAGTGGATATCACTGTGGATAACGCAAAAATTGATAGCACAGCCTTTAATGTCATATCAGATCATATTTCAATATTAATGGGATTTGAAACCGAAAAAGATAGAAAGAAAAGAGAAAAAAATGAGAAAAAACAGAAACTCAAACAACAAAAAATTGAGAAAAAACAGAAGGAATTGGAAGAGAAGCTAGAGAGAAAGGAAAGAGAAAAGAATGAGAAGTTTGAGAAAAAGAAGAGAGAGATCGAAGAAAAACTTTTAAAGAAAGAGAAAAGTATTAGATTTAGCGAAGAAGAAACTAATACTAATCAAAATGAAGTGTTCGTTGACGAAGCTCAGGATAAACTTGAGATTAAAGATGAGAATGACACTATTGATAAAAAACACAGAGAAAGTTTTAGGGATAATAATCAAACTGAAGATACGACACAAAATCAACATGAATCAAATCAAACCAATAAACATAAAGAAAGTAAGAAAAAACATAAAGATAATGATGAAAAAAAGCATAAAAGTTCAGATGAAAAATATGTTGAAAATGTAGATAAGAAATCTGAAGATGTAAGCAAAAATAAAACAAAAGATGAGGTCAAAATTAAAGAAAAAGAAGAGAAAGATCTAAAATTAAGTGAGGACAAAAAATCGAAACAAAACAAATCAAAAGAAGAGAAGAAACCGAAGGAAGAAAAGAAATCGAAAGAAGAAAAAGAACCAAAACAAGAGAAGAAGTCAAAAGAGGAGAAGTCAAAAGAAGAGAAGAAACCGAAGGAAGAAAAGAAATCGAAAGAAGAAAAAGAACCAAAACAAGAGAAGAAGTCAAAAGAGGAGAAGTCAAAAGAAGAGAAGAAGTCAAAAGAAGAGAAAAAACTAAAAGAAGAGAAGAAACTGAAGGAAGACAAGAAACCGAAAGAAGAGAAAAAACCAAAGGAAGAAAAAAGTCAAAAGAAGAGAGAAAAGCAAAAGAAGAGCAAAAACCAGAAGAGCAAAAGCCAAAAGAAGAGCATAAACCAAAGGAGGAGAAAAAGTCGAAAGAAGAGACAAAAGTAAAAGAAGAGAGAAAATCAAAAGAAAAAGATGAGAAAAAATGTAAGGAAAGAGAAGAAAGAAAATTGAAAAAGCAGAAAAAGAGTGAAGAAGTGATGGAAATCGATGATAAAAATTTAATCAAAGGTGACAACAATGAGACTAATTACTCGCAAATTAAAGATTTAAATAAACCTGATGAACAAATGTTAGACTTGAAGAGTGACGAAAATCAATCGAATACCAGTACGAGTTGTGGAACTAATAGCAATAGATTGAGCAAAAGCGGAAAAACTAGAAAATTGGTTGACACCAAAAAGAGTAGAGATTCGATCGAAGTCAAGATAAACATTGACGACGATTATAACGATTATAATGACGATAATATATCGTGATATAATTACAGTTCTTCTATTATGCCATAAACATTTATGCTTTGAGCAAATTTTATTATAAATCAATGTTCAAATCAAAATTCACACAAACTTTATGGTTGTCAAATATTTGAAACATTCAAATCCTTCAATAAATCAGAGCTTAACACATCAAATGTATCCGATTTACAACTTGCGAGTCACAAGAATCGCATTATTATTCACCTCATATAAAGTGCAACTTCCTATTGAACTTCGACTCTAATTATTATTGCCTACAGAATAATTGAAATGTTGTCACTGAGTTTATTGACAGTGTCTCATCTCTTGTATTACTCCCAAATATGTTAAGCATAAGTTGTAAGAATAATTCCTTTAAAGAGTTTCATTTCAAACAATTTTTGCAAATTTGTCAAAATGCTTTAGGTCTAATGTTTATGATTGCCTAAAAATGTAACATCATTTTCCAATCTATTCAATACAACAATGATATGTGAAAATCTATTGTTTCCTTTACATTTTAGCATTTTTCAAATTTATACCTTATTTGTGTTTAAAAAAGTGTTTTAATTATGTCCAAAATCAATATTATTACAAATCATTTATTTGAAAACTTTTGCTATTCAACCAGATCAATAAAATTGATTACTAATGTTAAAGGAAAGTTATGTTCCTGAGTAAAATATAAGTTTAAAAAGTTAATTTCCTTAAACTGGATTAAAAGTTTGAAACAGTTGAATCAGCAAAAAAGTGCCCCGGGTGAGGATCGAACTCACGACCTTAAGATTATGAGACTTACGCGCTACCTACTGCGCTACCGAGGCACGAGTTAGTTACTCTGTTTATTCAGTGTGTTTTATACTTGAAATACACTATATCACAGCATTAGTCAGATCAATGAGTTTATAGAACATGATGTCATGGGCGGAAAAGCCAATAGATAGAGGTGTTTAGTAATATTTGAACTTGAAACTTAAGGTAATCTTATTTGAAATAAAAGCAATTAGAAATGTTAATTAATTCAATTTTACGATAAAAACTATTAGGAAACGCGTATATGTCTCAATTTAAAAAGAATATAAAATGTCAACACTGAGAGTAAGTGGAAATCAAATAAACACAATCGTACACAAATAATAGTTGTGAACATCTCTATCAGATATAAGTTTTGAGAAAAAAGGTGGACATGAAGTGAAACCGAAGTGAATGTTGGAAACGCTTGAAGCAGTGTCGGACTAAATTATTAGTTTAATTCATAATACTAAATGCTTATTAAGCTAATACAATTTATAAATTGTCAAATGTTTATCAGTTGTGTTATATATTTATTATTTTGCCGATAAATTTAAATAAAATTATTTGAAAAATGTTGCAATCGTTAGAAACAATATCAAAAATATTTTGGACCGAATCTGTTTGGACACCACCGAACATCACATGGCATTTGTACGAACGGAACAATTATCGACATTTTAATGATATCTATTATTCACTCATCACTGCAGTAGTCTTAATTGTGGTCAGACTTACGCTCGAAAGGTTTTCAGCCCTTTTATTGATTAATCCTCGCCCAACTATCATTTTAATTTAGTTTTCAATCATTTACTTTTTAGTTAGCACTTCATTCTCATCTATTAATTGTTCATTTTATTAATCATTTTATGTTCTTTTATTGTGTTTTAATTAAGTTAGTGCTTCAGTAAATTTAGGCCTAAACTAGTTAGGCAGTAATGCATTCAAATATAATAGATTTGGAAAAAATGATTTTTACAATTATTTAAAAGTTTGGCTAAAGCAGTATTTGAGTGGCTTTATTACTCAATAGTTATTCCTCATTGTATATAAAGCCGGAAAAGTACTTAATATGATAAGAACAATTTAAGATGTCAACCCTTAAACTGTTATTTGAACAATTTTTCCTTATTTTGCAAATTATTGTGAAGTACTAAATAAGATAATGTATCCCTTTCATGGCTTATATCGTACGATAGTTCAACTTAATCATACACTACTTGTTGTCCTTTAGTTTATGGACTTTTTCGTTCATACGTCCGATGAGTCATGTTTGTGTTGCATTCGATACGTTTAATGTATCCGAATATGATATAATCTGTTTTGTCGCTTGCATTTACAAATGAGGCATAATTTGTGAGTAACAGTAATTTATGACTAGTTCGCTAATTCATATCTATCAATTGTGTAACCATCGCATAGATTAGGTAACCTCGCTATTGTTTACAGTTTTCCTTAAATAAAGCAAACTTAGTGTGAAGCGCGTAGATTTGCATATTTTCGTACGGGCAAAACCCCATCTCTAAACGAATATTAATTTTAAGCTGGAATATCTGCGTTTAATGTTATTTTTATTGTTATTTTGCCGAATCATTAGTTCAATCAATTAAGGCTATATACATATGAAAAGACTATTATTTTTTTTCTCTATTGATTATCTCTCAAAATGAGTTTTTTATTCGGAAATGTATTGCATCTGATTTGCAACAAATGTACATTCTTCAAACAACTTATTTTGTCGGTATAATCAATGTTGTGTTGTTTCTCAAAAAGCAATTGGATCTAAAACAACTTATAAATTACAATATTGAAAACTGAGACCAACGCAAATACCAAAAAGTGAATAATTGACGTTTAGAAGCTTATTTTAATAGATCTCATACTCTCTTATGTTTTTGCGCTCAAACTTTACATTTGAAGTTCAAAAACATTGATTTTCTAAACTAGAAATTCTTAATTAATTGCTTAATAAAGTTAGAAAAACTTAAGAGATTTTAGTGTCAACATTAAATCAGTCGTTAAACTAATTACCGTTGAACTAAATAACAGCAATCAAACAGTTAATTATCAATAGAAGTGAAATTTAACGTCAACTCAAGGTTAGAGATTCGGCCAACTTATAAATTATGATAATTATATGTTTAAATGTTTTATTTATTTTTATCTAAATAATTGAGTTGTTTTAAGCCTACGACGAAGGGATGCAAATATTTAGTTGCCAAGTCGTATCTTCATATGAATAGTTTGCGAACATGTGATAGATTATATAAATACGACTTGAAAAATAAGTTTTTGCTCACTGTACTTCATTTATATCAATCAGTTCTATGAATCGACTTGATTTGAAGGACCTGCACTCAAGATAATCCCGCAAATCAGTCAAAAAATAACTAAAGAAAATATATTTAAGATTAGTCGAGTCATTAACCATTAATTTAACAGATGAAATTTCAAATTGATTTTTATTTAGTTGCTCTTGTTATCTATGGCTCTATTATCTATTTTTGGTAATACCAATACCTGTACTTCACATCAATGTTTTAGGCTATAAAATTGATAACGATTCAGTTATTAGTTTTATGAAGATAAAAATGCAAAACTAATCAAAATCATTTTTAAATAAACTGCTCTTTCAGTCAAACCTTTGATAATTTGTGAAAGTTGAACAAAGTTTGTCGGCTTTCTATAATTAAAATAAATTTTCAATTTATTTACAGTGAGAATAGCATTGATTCGATGTGATTGAAATAACATTAATTATTCAGCAATTTTCGTGTCTTTATTTGTTTATTCATTGGTTGAGTCAATACATTAGTTGCACTCAATTCTATTTTCGAAACTGTTCACTACAATCAATGCCATTATTGAGCGTTTTTTTTCCAATGCTTTCGTAATTATATTAATACAAATCTTTTTTTTACAAAGTATACAAAAGTATTTGATTTTCCTTGAAGAAGGTGAACATTTTTTATCGATTGAAAGTAAAAGAAAATAAATTTTTGATATCATTTTGGTCTAACTGTATAATTGCACGAAACACTCGTTTTTTATTGAACTGAACGCTTTCATTTTTTCAAACATTTGCTGTCACTACACTCTAAGGGTTTTAAAACTAAAATTCGGATCTAAAGCAGGACATTAACTATTGATTTGACAGTAGGGGCGGTTTTCACAACATTTCAATATGATGTGGAGAAACACTAAGATACTTTCAAATTTGAGTTGATGTCATTCGTCACTAAGCGACTTAGTGTTCGCTAACTTTACATTCAAATTTTATAACTTTTCAAAAGGTAATCATAATAAATGAAACTCGTGTGACGCGTGTAATCAAAGTTGTTGAACATTTTGTCCGTAGAGATGTTAAGTTTGAAAGTGAATAACTGTCTTAGCGGTCGACATATTACTGTTGGATATGGAGTTTACTTGCAATATGTTATTGCAATAGGTTTGCGAGCATGTTTTAAGTATATCATTAAAATAATGAATGTTATGTTACCACAGTTTCTACTACAGTCTACCATTGTATAGATTGAAAGCTAACATGTTTTACAGTCACACCCTTTTTGTTCAGTTAATATCAAAATGGATATGACTATAACTGAATTTTGACCAGTATATTATTCATATGTCGCAATATAGTCGCTTATAATAATTGATAGAAAAAAGTCGACACAGCCATTATTATCAAATGATTACTATTCTATTGATTAATAAGAGGGAACATGTGTTTTTTAGTCGTTATTTTACAAAATGATTCATATACTTAAAGTTATTGCTTTTTATTCGACAACTAACTTTGATTCATTTATTCTAAATGAATGATTGTTTCACTTATAATATATGATCTATTTTGTTTCATGCAAATTACTCTCAAATATTTAAAGCACTGACACGTTTAGCTTTGCTTCGACCACAAGTTTGCAGATATTACCCTCATTGAACATTTTCCAAAATTATCTAATGGTTTATTGATTTTTTGAACTAAACAATTGAACTTTTGGTGCCATAAATGCCTCGTCATTTTGTTTTCTCGTTTGCTGAAAAAACCTAAAATTTTGAAAAGTATTTTCGAAAAAAGATTTGGAGTATGACTTAAAGTTTACTTTATAGAATTAGATGAAACTTAACTAATAATAATGATCGCAACAAAACTTGTCTAGAATTGTAAAAATATGAAACAGTTGCGTCTGCATTATGCATACTGTTGTGTAACTATGAGATAGTAAATAAAGTTGACTCGAGTCATTAACAAATGGTAATTATCATTAAATAGGTATGTATATGCACCAATTGGTTTATATTTAGGATTGCGTCGAACGCATGGTAAAAGTCCACCCAACAATGTGATACTTGAAAACGCTTTTCGTGCCTCAAACGGAAAAGTTAATCACAAACAGGTATTTATTTTAAAACAAAATCACAGTCCTTAGAGTGTAATAAATTTGAATTTAAACAATTAGGTTCAAGGATTGGCGAAACAACTTGATTGGACTGAAAGGCAAGTTGAGCGATGGCTCAGATTAAGATCATCAATTAATCGTCCGACAGTTCTTTCGAAATTTACAGAAAGCGCGTATGTATTCACTTATCTAGTTGTTGGAATGAAGTTTTTCAAACTTAAAGTTGACTTGTTATATTTTTAGCTGGCGCTGTAATTTCTATTTTTTATCATTTACTTATGGTGTTTATGTTCTCTGGAATGTAAGTTTAATATTTTTTTCGAATTCTACTCCATTTGTACATTTGAAAAAATGAATCAAATGATTACCGGTTTGTTGACTTTAGAAACCATGGATGTGGGACTCAATTTACTGTTTCATCGATTATCCGCATCACGTAATGAAAATACTTGAATAAATAGAAAAATGTTTGATCTTATATTTATTTGAAATGAAACAATAGGCTGTATCGAGTGGAGAGTGGTGGTATTACAATGTTGAATCGGCTTTCTATTTGGCGTTACTTTTCTCGCAGTTTTTCGACGTCCAGAGAAAGGTCAGATTTTCTTTGTCTTAAGAGTTGATTCTGAGTAATTAAGATCATTTTCTCAACACTTTGTCAATTATAGGATTTTTGGGCAATGTTTGTTCATCACGTCGTAACTCTGTGTTTATTAGGCTTTTCGTGGGCCTGCAATCTGGTCAGAATCGGTACCTTAGTTCTTATTATACACGATTTCGCAGATATACCACTTGAGGTATTGATTGTTGTCTGTGTTTGAAACTAACTAGTTTATAATTCTTATTAATTGATACTTATTATCTTTTGAAAAAGGGGGCAAAACTCATGACTTATGTGAAAAAGCAACGATTGGCCGATAGCATATTTGTTGTATTCACAATCTGTTGGATGGTTTCGCGTATCGGTCTATTACCGTATCGTATTATCTACTATTCATCGTATAAGGCATTAGCAGTTGTTCCCATGTTTCCCGCCTATTATATATTCAATGGACTTTTATGCGCGTTACAAGCTTTGCATATAGTCTGGACATGGTTTATAGTTCGCATTGCTATACATGCTGTCAAAAATAATGGAGTGAGTTATTAATTATGTATTTGAGTTTCTGTCAGACAGACAAATATTTTGTTTGATTTGGCTAACTTCTATTTTACTATAAGTTTAATAATGAACTGAAACAATTTTTGTCTATTAAGATCAAAGATCTACGTTCTGATGACGAGTCAAGTGTCGGATCTGCTAAGGATTCTAGTGACGAAGTTTTTAACGCAAACACTAAGAATTACTCAAACGGTGGACACCTGATTAATAACACTATGACTAATGTAGTTAATAATCACAAGAAAGTTGATTCATGATAACTATCAATGTTATATTGATAAAATATTTGCTTTTTCAATTTAAGCATTGCCTCTGATTTTTTTCTGTCATAAGTGTTAAACAAATTTATACTCAACGCAAAATTTATTAACTATCATTTATAATAATTATTAATTTAAATCAACTGTTTAACAGTTGAAAGTATATGAAAAGCAATCAAGAAATACATAGACTTTCATGAAATTATTAATATAGAAAGTCATGCAATTTTTTTGGTTTTTTAAATTGATTATCTCAATTATATCAAAAGTTCGTTTAAGTTGGTGTTCAGTTGAAAATAATTATAACAATAATGCGTTTGTATAAAGAATAATAGGCTCACATACTGTATGAATCTTTAAAGAAGTGCTCCAAATCAGCACTAATTCACAACACAAGATAACCAAAGATAAAATCACGAAAACATTGGAAACTGCTAAGAAGTTGATCGATTGAGAGCTAATTGTTGTGCTCTTTGGAAGGGTTTTTCAAATCAAACTGAATGAATGGGATAATGAATATCTTAAAAGAGATAGTGATGAATTTGTTTTGACACTTCTTTCATTCTATTTTGATAATTGATAAATAACTTAATTTTGAGATTATCAAAAACTTGATCGCATTTGATTCAAATATTTTTATTTAATATTCGCCTTATATTTAGAATAAAGTTGACTTAAACCTAACAAATGAATTGGTAACACATTATTTTATAGTTTACTACTTGAATAATTTAATTTTCAATTACAATAAGACTGCTAAACACAACATGAAATGATTGGTAAATATTTAATAAGCAGTTTTAATTTGAACCATTTAAATAATTGAATCGTCGTTGAAAGTAAGTGAAACCTACGTTTATAGTCTGCTGTTTGTTATTACAATTTTGACTGTATACTTGATCGCAAGTTTGCTTACATCTAAGTACGAATCAATTCAATTGATTATCGGATCGTTGCTTTGTTTGAACTGAGCGCTTCTCAATGTTTAATACTTTGATTGCTTTCATTCATTGCATTTGGTGTTTCACTGATAAATAGTGTTGTTATGGAGACGTAATCACATGAACACTATTTCTGTAATGATTTGCCACTGATTTTAACGCAAACTATAATCAAAATATTGAATTGCAATCGAAATAGAGTTCAATAATTAGAACATTATTAAATAAATGTTTTATTGGTCAAAATTGTGATCAAAATATAATAATAGTTGAGTGATTGATGGCTTCGTCGTCATCACAACCACAACAGTCCTCCTCTTCAGGTCATTCTTCATCATCGCACCAATACGTGTCACATCCAGCCAATGCCGGACATACTTCTGGCCACCATTCGGGACATTCATCGCGAGAGTCTGTTTCGTCCTCGCGCGAATCGAGACATTCTTCGTCTTCGTTAACGACGGGTATTATCCGAAACAATACGGCGTGGTTTCAAAGAAAAGTCCATTTAAGGCCAGTTCTTCGTGGATGTCACTTAGTAACCGATGAATTAACGAAACAAATACCAGAACTCAATGAATTTCAGTGTGGAATTTGTCACATTCACAGTAAGAACAAGTTTTATATGAATTAAACGCATTCATCATAACTATAATTACATAAACACTTATTATAATTACTATTGATTTATTTGATATCAATACGATCTTAACAATAAATCGCGATCTTATCTCACTTTCTATTTATTATACTCATTATATTGAAATAGTGCTAACATTTAATCATTGCCGATGTATTGTTGTTGTTTGTCATTCAAGTTCCTCTATAGCTTCAACAGAATATTCTTTTTGATTATGATATTTTGTGATTTTGATTTCTACTAAATTGTTGACTCTAACACGAATTTGTTATTTTCTATGGTTTTCAGTTATAATAAAAGCAATTTTCAAAGTATTCAATTCTAAAAGTGAAGCCAAACCTATTCCATTTTAATTTTTGAAACCTTAAAAGCTACCAATCATTTAGACTGACAGGCAATTTAGTTGAGAATTGAAAAGAAAATTCAGTTCACTTTATGTTTGAGTCGTATTTTGAGCTATATTTAGGCTTAATTCATAAAAGTTTGTACGAGAAATTCATTTAAACCATTTATTAAGTACTATAATTACTGACTACTTGTCTAATAAGCTAACGATCTAAAAAATGTTGCAAATAGTTTTATAATTTACTATTTGTTTTAATTTTCAGTATTGCACACGTCAGCGAGTCTAGCAATTAATGAGGTAAACAATTTGTCATTAATGGTCATATAGCTGACCAGTTGCTTATAAAATACTCAAATTATTTAATTGTCTGTTCATCTTAAAGAATTGGGATCCGGACGTTCGAGAAGATATGGAAATGTTTCTTTCGAGACTGATTCCTGAAGTAATTATTAATTTAAAAGCAACAAAGATTGAATCTATAGGTTTTGCTTGTAATTGCAGAGCACACCATTTCGACATTCATGTGAAGGACCCGATGATATGCCTGCTCATATCAAAGTAAGTTTTGATTAGATTACACCTTAACCAATCAAAGTGAACACATGTATAAGACAGATATAGAGCTTTATTTAATGTTTAAAACTAATATTATTGTAAAATGATTTAAGGCTTGTTTTTTGGGCTCATCGCTAACAATCCCTGTAACTGATGGTAAACTAAATTTGGGCACTTGGCAGGGAATATGGCTTTGCGAACACCGCAATCGTGCCGGTAGTAGAAAAGTTACGGTTACAATCACTGGCGCTCTTAAACCCGGTGCTTGATTACAATCAAACCATTAACACAACTAGTCAAATATTATATTAAATTTTTTATTAATAAAATATGATGACAAAGAAGTGTTTCTTTTGATGAACTGTGATTTCAAAGAAGAGCAACTATTAGTACCATTATATGAATGGAAGACATGTAGATATTTGTTCGATTTGATTTTCTTCTTTTGTCATCAATTCTCAACAAATTGTTAGTGTTTTTCGTTCGCAAGTCTATTCTAACTTTCATCAAATGATTCAATGCTATTGATGAACATTCCTTCCAAGAAATTGAAGATAAGAAATATTTGATTCGGTTGGAAGAAACAAATGATTATCGACAAATTTAATCCATAACTCTACTTGATTCTTAATTAATTTTATAATCCTCAACGCCATTAACAACATTGTAAATATAAAGAAGAAAATGCACACAAACTTTATGTCGAAAATTGTTGATTATTACTATTATTATGATTATTATTATTATTAGTATTGCTATTAACAGATTTAACGAAAACTCAAGTGAATTATCGGTGAACTGCCACCAATTGCATATTAATTTTGGTCCAATTATAACAATTGATCACTTATATTAAGATATGTATTGAATATAATGATCACAATTACTCATGACGTTTTAGTAGTTGAACATTGTTTCTATGCAAATTAATGACGAACTCATTCTAAATACTATTAATTGCGAGTTTACCTTAACAACTCACTATTACTGACCAAGATAACTATTTTCTTTTCTTCTATTTCCTTTTGATCCTTTATTCTATTCGATTGACGGTCAATTTCTATTATTTTGTTCGAGTGTAACTCCATTTCTAACCTTAATGCTATCGAAACTTCATTCAACTCTTATTACAAGTGATTGTTCTTATTCTCCGGCCGTTTATCATTAGTTTGACTAAACCGAAAATGGGTTCGATGCCTAAATGCACTTCTCTCACCACATAAAAGTGTGAATTGATTTAGTTTTTTGCATCAGACAAATAATGATTAAATGCAGTGAATTTAGAAAATAGTTGTGTGACTGGAATTGGCTACAAATTTTCATTACTTAGCACTATATTTGTTTGCTTAAAATCAGCAAATAATCATGCATTCCTCCTATTTTTCAATTCAATTATTAGTAGAAATAATCTAAACAAACATTTATTTGATTATTGACACGAACAACGATTTATTTTATTGATTATCTGTCATTTGGACGCACTATAAATATTTGAACTTTTTTCTTATTACCAGAAACTTATCGTCCGTTAAGTCAATTTAAAACTATTTCTTATTAAACACTCGAACGCAATCCAATTGAGTACACGACACAATTATCTTATTTTTTCACAATTTCTGTACAATTTGAATGACAAAACAAATGAGAGAACTTATTAATTACTTGTGAGAAAACAATTGTTAGCTTTTATTTATGAACATAATTATAATATACTATACTTGAGATGTGAAAAAAGCTCAACAAAAGTTTTTCACTACTTTAGTAAATGCCATAATTCACTATTTGTTATGTTATTTTAAATTCAAACCAACTCAATATCTTTGTCTTAACTGACATTGTCCTTTTTGTTTGCTTTTCATTGACTTTTCACATTAGTATAAAATGTACACATATTTCAAAATGATTTTCAATTTCTATTTTATAAGACATGTCTGTTAAGACAACGGGATATTATTAATTGCAATAAATTGAAACTATAGTGCAATTCAAGAATCAAGTTGGAATTTATTATGACTCTTATTTAAAAATAAAATAACAAGATACAATAGAAGAAAAATGAATACAATTCAATAAATGAATACAATACAATCTAAGGTACAACAAATATTGTATGAATTAATTACACAAAATGAAATGATTAGTATGTCATCGATTGGGAAAAGTTATTAAAATTTATTATTGATATTACTATAGTTGGTTTAAATTATTAATTACTTTCTTCTTCCCGATGGTCTTTCAAACACTTGTTTCATACCTCCAGCTTGTGATGCATGAAATTTAGTTGATTGAGACGATTCTGCAGTCCAGGGGGAGTCGAAAGCGGTAGTATCCTGATCTACTAAGTGCGTATATTTGGTACGTCCTGAACGACCAAAGTTCTTAACTTGCATCACTTTCGGGACAACAGTTCTATCAAAATGATCTTCAAGTGTTGGCTGAGCAAAGTCTCTCTTAAGAACCTCGTCGTCTTCGTCCAAATAAAAGGCTCCTCTATGGTAGTACTTCTGTAAGAACTTGTACTTTCCTTTAGGCGCCGAATTCGTAATAACTTTAGGATTGTTTCTAAGTTCTGCTAATCTCTCTTCTTCTGTCATATTTCGCAACTTCTCGACTTCTAATTTCTCTTTAATGTAGGCCTCGTTTTCGTCTTTGTCTCGTTTAATGCGTTTCAACTCACGCAGTTTCCAGATCTCGTACGCCGTCTCTTCGTTTTCATCATCGGTCAGCACCGCCGCGATGCCTTTACGAAGCGCTTCCTCTTCGTTCTGTTCCTCTTTTTCAGCTTCTTCTCGCCTGATATCGTCTTCAATTATTTTAAGTGTTTGTCTTTTTCTTTCTTCTGCGGCACGTCTTTCATCTTCTTTTTCTTGATCACGTTTCAACTCTTCCTTTTCCTTCTCATTGATGGTAATTCTATCTCTTTTCTTGACAAAAACGGGCTTAAGTCTTGGTCCGGTCTCGTCTTCAGAGTCTGTATATTCTTCATATTCAGACTCGTCGTGATCTTCATTGTCTTCGTCGTCATCCTTTTCCATAAGCTCTTCTTCTTCTTCTTCTCGTTTCATTCTCAAGATAGCATGTCTTCGCTCAACATTTTCATCGTCTACTTCTTCGTTATCACTCGAGTCTTCATCCGCTTCTCGTCTACTTCTTCTTCGATTCCTATTTTCGTCATTATTATCATTATTGTCTGAACCAATAAGCAAAACTTGTGGTTGATGTATATGTCTCTGTCTTAGTCCACGTCTCTGATCCAATTCTTCCTCTGAGTCGTCTTCAGTCTTTGCTTCTCTTCTAGACATCAATCGTCTAATTCTGGGATCATTTTTCTGAAAATCTTTATTATCGTTATCTTCTTCCAAATGATGGCTGTGCTGATTTTGAGCAATAATTTGGGGCATATAGTTACTAATTGGTTGTTGTCTTTGGGATGATTTCCAATTACTGATCTCGTTTTCATCTTCACTCGATTCTGACTCTGACTCTGACGAATCAGCTCTTGGTGCATAGCGCGGTCTACAATTAAAAAAATAATATTAATTACAAGTTAAAGAAAATAATAGTCTTAATTAAATAGTCAAATGTTTGAGTGATTGGCGCAAACCTTCTTCCAGTGATATATCGCTGAACTTTCACTTTTTGCATTGTCTTCTCTCCTTTTTCGTTAGTGACAGCAATCGCTCCCGCAGTCGGTAACGACTGATAATAACTCGAATTTTGTAATGAAGACATTTTTCTGCTTTTTTACTTAAATTAAAATAACTATCATTTAAATAGTAGTCAATACGTAATGGAAACATAAACATAGACAGCAAATATCGCAAAGCAGACGTTAAGTGTCACCACTTTACGTCTGTTTTAAACTCTAATTACAAAATCAAAACTAAACTTATCTTAACTTTGTTCTTCTCATTTCTTAAGACAAAGTTAAAATAGACACAAATTTAGTTGTGTTTATCTGAAAATGACTTGCAAGTCTCGTAAAAGGAGATTATAACGATTATTTTCAATAATCTACAGTGATATGAAGAGCATTGACTTTTGAATGATTAGTAGATGTCGCGATTAGTCACCTCTAAACAATAATTAGTTGGTAAATGCATTAAAATGTTGTCAGAGTAAAGTGATAAACAGACAGAACATAAAACAGTGAAAATATGCTTTCTATTATTTAAATTGTTTCCAACTCTAATAAAACTAAATCTGATTAATGCATCTTAAAGTTGTTATTTGTTTAGTTGCGTCGTAGTTTTCACTACATTTTCAACTTTTAAATCAAACTTTCTTAATATTATCAAAGGTTTGAATTAATTGCAAAAATAGTGTTTTTCCCATTTATTTTACATTAAAGCCGTTTGTGTTTTAGTTTTTTGTGAAAATATTTTTAAAAAATTAATTATTTTCAAATTAGAATCGATTAATCCTATTTGTTGCTAAATACTAACAAAACCGGTGTTTAATAAAAGTCAGTTTAACTGAAATTGTGCTAAAAATGATTTCGTATTTTAGAGTTACAATTATTTTCAATGTTTGCAGACATTGCACTCAATTTATAAATTGATTTCATTAATAGATTGTTATTTATTACGATTAATATATATTGAATAAGTTATTTAATAATGAATTTGGAGTTGAACTTATTTTATCAAAACAACAAATGTAGATATGATTGGGTGGCAGTCAATTTTGCCATTATCTCAAATATTTGCTTAGCAATTACTTAAGAAAACAAAATTAAGTCTGAGAGGATATGGAAAAAATATGTCAACATATCTATTATTTGAAACATCCATTTAAGTCATATTGATTTTCGTCATAGTTTTTATAACGATAGTTTAGTTGTAATCCCAATATTTGATCAAATTTGTACAAAACACCGGCAACTGTAAAGAAGCGCTAATATATTTGACGTTGCTTTAATTTAATCTATATATTAATTGATATTGTTGCAAAAACAATTTCATTCACAACCGAACCATAGATTTTATTGTAGTATAGATGTCGAAAACCTATATACTAAAAGCTACAAACTTAATAACTTTACACTACGTTTTTCCCCCTATAACGAGTCATTTTTTTACAATAAGTTAATATTTATTTGTTAATTAAAGTGCTTTAATAAAAAACTATAATTATACGTTGACTAACTTTTACCAATTGATTGCGTATACTTTTTTTTAATTATCTTATATGGAGTCAAAAATTGAGATTGAGCCAATAGAGCAGAATAGTAATTTATTAGTTGAGTGCTTCTGCTTATAAAAGTTTTTTGATTGAAATTGCGATTAAACCTAAAATTGCATTAGTCACTTATTCCTTAGATACAGTTAATTCAATTCTCGAATTTCGCTCAAAGACATTTGCATTGATTGAAGCACTTGATATCATTTTCTATCCATTACTTAATTAAATCTATAGTCGAGTTAGTTATGAATATTCTCGCAATTCTCTTGAAGTTGTATAATATTCTAGTGATGTTTTATTAACCATAAAACAGGCGACAAGTTTAATAGTGCGAAAAAGGAGCACAAGTCTCACGTCAATTATATTGCTTAATATCTGAACGCGTCATATTCAAGCATCAATTTCTTATCTTATTCTTATTCGTAGTTTGTTTGAATCATATTTTTAAACTACCATTAGTAAGATTAATGTTATGCTTCAAGGTTAATATCGACTTTTATTATTATGATTATCATTTGTTCAGAATAAAAAAGTAATTTTGATGAGTTAGTTATCATAAAGTTTATACCTACAAAGCAGTGACTATTCTAGAATTGTTCAAAACAGGGAAAGTGTTCATTCAAAATTGTTAAAAACAACTATTTTGTTTTGAACAAGTATTCATTGAGTTTTTCCTTATTCACCATATTATGACCACTGCCCTAAACCCTATCTCACTATTAGCTCAGTTCAATATCTTTCGAGGAAATAAATGCGATTATCATCGATTTAATTGGTTTAATCATTGTTCCTTTCTGTTTGATGACTGTAAAATTACCGGATACTAAAGTTTTGACATTAATTTTTTAGTTATAAAAAATTGATTATTTTATTTGAAAATTAGTCGCCAAATAATCTTTTTGTTTGCCTCACAAACTAATTGACTTATTGTTTTGTTACTCATTTCGGTTAACTAGAATTTCTTTAACCTTAGATATGAAGTTAATTGTCGTATTTTATAAGTTCTCTCTCGTTTTAAAAATGAAAATACATGATAACTATGTTGAACCAAAACATCATAAAACCGTTTATTGAACTGACAATTTGTTATTAAATTATATGATATAAAAAAATGAACGTTAAATTTTGTATTTGAACAGGAGGCTGACTGTATTTTACAATGAGTTTGTTATTGCGTAAACGCTAACCTGATATTGTGAAAATCGGATAAGCTCTATTTTCAACTATTTATCGACCTTAAAACAAAAGTAATAAAATATAAAGTCACAGAAGAATGCCATCCGTTAAATTGGATCAAAACGGTGTCACATCTGCAACTACAACACCATTAACTACAACCCTACCTCCTAATAAGATTAGACCTTCGCTCACCTTAGCCATTAGTAAGTTATTTGTCTATTTTTTACTTTATATAATTTAGGATTTATATCATTTTCGTTTCATTATTTACTCAAATGATTAGTTATTATTATTTTATCGAGTATTAATTTGATTTTAATGAACTAATAATTATTCGCTCACAGTCTCTAGTCTTATACTTTTCACATTGAAAATCAATTTGACTCAATTTAATTAACTTCGATTGTGTGTATGTAATCTAAAAATGGTTCAAATTTTTAAAAAGTAATCTTTATTCAGGTATTTGTAAAACGAAGTGAACTAATCTTTTAATTAAATGAATGCCATCCATAAGTTATCTGAATTAAGGGCTAAATTATGAAATATCTATTTTTGTTATTTAAGTTTAGTTACTATTGGTTTGAATACGTAGATAAGCATAACATTTGCGTGAGTTGTTACTTGAGTTCTGTTTTGAGCATAACTGCGATCAAATGTATGAATGCCAAATCAATCAAATACATATGATAAACTGAATCATTAATAACAAGAATAGCTTCATTTCAACCTTTATTAGTTTGTGTATTCATCCCAATCACTCAAAAGTATATTAAGACTTAATAATCTGTTTTGATAATTGTATTTCATTGTAAGGATATAGTAATCCTAAAAATAGCTCAAAACTTGTTTTCAGAGCAAAAAGTTCGAAACAACAAAAACAAAGATTAATAATACGATTGAATGCAATGCATTGCAGTCCAAAAGCATTCCTTCGCGGAAGTTTTCTATCCTTTATTACCAAAGAATATGCGAAAACATGTTCGTTCAATAGAGTCTCGGCATTGGTCTCGAGGTGACTGATGCTGTGATGCTGTGATGCTGTGATGCAGTGTTTCCATAGAAATGCATCAATTTGATAATACTCAGTTATTAATGTTGCCAACACTTAACCATACGATCTGTTCTATTATTCAACTCTTTTTTCATTTAACTTTATGCTCAAATTGAAACCAATATTCATAGTTATTATTTATATTGTATATAATGTTAAATAGTTTTCTATCAAACTCAAAAGTCAACACAAGTACTGTTGCGTAAGTTTATATTTGTTTTTACTGTCGATTGCGTGCTATAACTAATTCATATTGTTTTTGGTCTCTTATTACTTTCTTTTATTGAGATGTTGGCAACTTTTACTCAAATAAGTCTAGAAAACAGTCTCTAGGTATTATGATTTGGTTTGATACTTAGCCCACAAGAATCATACTCTAACTTGTACATAATTGTAAAATAAAGTGTATTTGCACTGATTGGCTATATGATCCTTATGGATAAAAGCAATTATGGACTAAGTTCCAAACCAAATCGTTAATCGATTTAACTACAACTTCAAGTCTAAATTTCATATATAAGAGATATCAAATTCTGTAGTCAAGTTTGATTCTGATGTTTGATTATTCTGGAAAAATGGTTGATAAAATTGTTCGATTTATTGATTCACAGAATGAATCAATAATTTTATTTTGAAATTTTAGTTTTTTAAAGTAAAATTGCTGTAACAATCAAAAGTTTCACATTATAATATTATTTGGTTATAACTTTGGTCAAGGATTTTATGCAATTGACCGGAGCCCATAAAGTTGCAAATAATTGCATAAAACAATTGAGTGCACTATAAGTTGTCTGTTATTTACAAATTGAACACGTGTTGACTCAATTTTAGTCTTATATTTAACTCGAATTGTTATTCGTAAATATTGATGACAATACTACATAAACTATATAATGATTAAGACTTGATCGACAACTATTTGATAAAGTATGATTTTTAGTACAAAATTGTGAAATTATTGATCGAACTTGAATTTTGTGACACTCTGTGCTTTGTATATAACCATTAGGAAATTGAAAGAAACCTGGAATACAATACTGTCTGTATAGCTTATAGCTTGTCAGTTAGAGCGTCAAGTTCAATTCAAATATCTATTTATAGCACACAATTTTCATACTATTAACACTTGTATTTTATGGTATCAATTATAAAACGTGCGTTTCATGGTTTTCATCAATTATTACATCTACTATAGATGCTATGAATAGTCCTATTGAAATGCTTTTTGCATTTTTTATCAAGTGCAAAATATATTGACCTATGGTATTTTATCGGTTTATTAATGAACTAATTTATTTCTAATACTTAGATACAGAAAACAATCCGATGGCCAATGAATCTCATAAGAAATCGCATCATCATAGCAGACATCAGTCTTCATCATCACAGATCTCTACGCAAATAGATGGTAATTGTTTTGGTCAATTGCAAGGTCCAGGTTCAGTAATGACACAAACCATGTCTACATCGCCTTCTGTCACACAATCGCTGAGCGCCGAGACACCGTTATCATCTTTGACTGCACCACAAGATGATAATTTTTCGTATGCGGTCACGAAACGCCAAACATATAAAGATCGTCGAAAAACCTATATACTAGAAAAGAAGAAAGTGGCAGAAGAACTCATGTCAACACTTCAAGACCCAACTGTTGTGGTTCTGGCAGATTGGCTTAAAGTTAGGTCAACGCTCAAACAATGGAATAAATTCTGGTGTGAATTAAAGCCCGGATTGTTGTTATTGCATAAGAGTGCCAAAACCCATAAATCTGGCAATTGGGTCGGGACCATAATTGTTAATGTCTGCGAGATCATTGAGAGACCGTCTAAAAAGAACGGATTCTGTTTCAAGTTATTCCATCCATTGGAACATCCAATTTGGTCACCAAAGGTCTGTTTGTACACTTAGAAACTGATTTTCAGCTTAAATTAATGACAATTGAGTCAAACTATATCCTAAGCAATTTTCGAAGTATTATGAAAATTGTTTCAGTTATCTTATTAATTTTCTATTTTTAATAAGTATTTAAAGCTGCAAAAATGGTCAAGACTATTATGATTGCGTACTTTTGATTTTTGTCAAAAATTGAAGTGAATTCAAAACGTGATTATGTAGTGTCTCACTTTGAGTGCTTTTTTACTTTTAGAAATTGCATTTGAAAATGATTTCAAATTGAATGAGACGACGTTTACATTAGTCACAAGCATTCACTTTGAAAAAGCCATTCGCTAAAAACATATTCGCAAAATTTGTCCAAGTTTTAAAGCAAGTGATTGTTTGATCTGTATTTTTGCCTATTTTTATTTTATCTTAAAGGTGTTGTATTACTGACATGTTTTTCTGTGATACACACAAGTGGCTCATTTTTGTCGTACTGCCCCTATTCTAATAGAACATACTTATTGATAAGCAAAATTTTGTTTATTGTTTTTATTATAAACTCATTCTGTTCTATATTTCGTTTTCACTAAACGCATCTTCTTCACAAATACTAAAATTTGCGATAAGCATTCGTTTAAAATATTGAGAACAAATTGAACAAAATTTTAGACAACGTTTTCAGTGTTTCAAATATTGATCTGAGAGCAACCTTACCTTGAGCCAAATCCAAATTGTGTTCTTAATTATTAAAATTGATGTTGGCCTACGATCAATACTTTCGAAAAAATGACTAAATTGATCCCAAACTCTATACCAAGTTTTACATGAGTTTAAGACATTTTTTATTCTGCCGTTTAACAAGTCTCAAATGAGCTTAACCTCTACTACTATATGAATGAGTTAACTGTTCTTTTTACTAGTTTGTATAGAAGCAAACATCTAATTGGTATGGCTATTGCAGTACAAAAGCAATTCATTAGATGTTTTTATCCTGAGTAATTTCTCTAGTTCTTGACAAAATGAATAGCTTTTACTTGTTATTTCTTAGCAGTGCTGTAGAAAATGACCTTTTCATTTGGGCAATGAGTAATTGTGTGCTTTATTTTTGCAGTAAATACTACCCTAGAAAAGTACTTTTAGTTTGTTTAGAAAGTTCTACTTATTTGTTAATATCTCATGTTTTAATATCATTGTAATTAAGGGTCCACATGGCGAGTCGTTCGCTTCAATCATGTTTCCACTTCCGATGTCGTACTTGATATTCAGAGCTCCGTCAGAATCTGCAGGAAAAAAATGGATGGAAGCAATCGAGTTATCACTTCAATGCTCTACTCTATTAGTTAGACACCTATCTCATAGAGAATCAGTTCCTAATACTCCCGCTCAGTTGACCAGTACACCAGGAACTGAGGACACTTTCAATCGACCCTTGGGTTCAAGTCTTGCGATGAATGAGTCGGAAATCGAAAAGCATTTCAGAGAACACGGTATTTCTTGTCATTTGATTTATATAAAGGTTGTATGTTTACTGAAAATTTGTTTTAATAAAAAAGATCTTGACGACGAGGGCCACACTGACCACGGTGGAGACTCTCAAGATCACCATTCGAGTGATGACAGCGATTCTGACGATCATCTCAATAATGGAGTTGATCTAAACGCAGATAATAAGAGCATTGAAGTGTGTGAAACTCCATACATATTCGATGGTGGCAATGAAGAGTTTGGTATTGCAGGTGACGCTGGACAGACCGAAGAAGTAGCCGATGAAAATAAAAGTTTAATTTGGACTCTTTTGAAACAAGTGAGGCCTGGAATGGATTTGTCAAAAGTAGTTTTGCCCACTTTTATTCTTGAGCCGCGGTCATTCCTTGATAAACTGACTGATTACTACTATCACTGCGATATTATATCCAAGTATGTTTTAGTTTCTATTAATATTTTAAACTATATGATTACTCACCTTTCACAATAATATCGTTTTTTATTTTAGAGCTGTCAATGAAGACGATCCACTTCTACGTATGAAGATGATAGTTAAATGGTACTTATCAGGGTTTTATAAGAAGCCAAAAGGGCTGAAAAAGCCCTACAATCCAATACTTGGCGAGACATTTCGTTGTTATTGGTTTCATCCTGAAACAGAGTCGCGCACTTTCTATATCGCCGAGCAAGTATCACACCACCCTCCAATATCTGCATTTTATGTGACTAATCGTAAGGACGGCTTTTGCATAAGTGGTTCAATTTTAGCCAAATCGAAATTTTATGGAAACTCAATTTCTGCAATACTTGACGGCACAGCAAGACTTTCCTTGCTATCTCGTGGCGAAGACTATTTGCTGACATTCCCATACGCGCACTGCAAAGGAATACTTTTGGGGACTTTAGCGCTAGAATTGGGTGGAAAAGTTAGCATTATTTGTGATAAGACTGGATATCATACAGATTTAGAATTCAAACTAAAGCCATTTTTAGGCTCTTCAGACTTGTGTAATCTCGTGACTGGAAAAATAAGGTTAGGCAATGAAACTTTAGGAACAATTGAAGGCCATTGGGATTCGGATATTTATTATAAAGACAAGCGAAGTGGTGAAAGCGAACTGTTTTGGTCGCCTTCACCTACAGCGAAAGCCAGTCGACTCAAACGGTTCACAGTGCCATTGGCTCAACAGCAAGACTTTGAATCAGAAAAGCTCTGGCATAAAGTCACTCTTGCCATACAAAGACAAGACCAAGTGGCCGCTACCAACGAAAAGACCATCTTAGAAGAAGAACAAAGACGTAGCGCTAAACTTAGATCAAGTAAAATGGAGAAATGGATTCCAAAGCTATTTGTATTTGACTGTCACATCGATGACTGGGTCTATCATTGCGCCGACACCAGGCCCTGGGATAACAGAACCGATGTTAAACAGTATGAGAATGATTACGTCATTCAGACCATAACAAGACACCGAACGCCTAATCTAGCAGTCACTTCAACTGGAAGTGTGATTTCAGTTGAACAAAACAAAACTGAAGCCTTGAGATCACCCAAACAGAGATTCAAATACCAAAGAAGTACTTCTTGTGCGAGTGAAGAAAGTTCTTCTGTTGGTCCAGATGGACATGAGTCTACTGAAAGTGACGCCAATAATGGAGTGAATGGCGAGAAAAGTAGTGATAAGCTGAAGGTTGTATTGGAGCCAATCAGTGAACTTCAGAAAGAGACCAATTGTCAATTGACTGCAATGCGTAATAATATCGCATCGCTTTTGGAAACACAAAACCAAATTCACAGACAGTTGATTGATATCCGAGAAAGAATTGTTGAGCCATTTGGAAGCGGGAGGCGTGCAGTGAACGATCTCTCGCTAATTCTAGTGATAATTATAACGCAATTAGTTCTTAATTGGCTCATCAAAGGTGGCAATAATTAGTGTATAATTGTTTGAATCTGTTATGACAGAATTTGTGATAAACCAAAAACAAATTAATTTAAATTAACTAATTTTTTGCTAGTCTAGAAAATCAAAGTTTGCAAAAATTTCCGAAACCATGCACATTTTTATTTAAGAAAACAGTTTTATCTAATAGTAATATAAGTCTTATTTATGTGCTGAGTTAGATTTCTCATCAATTGATTTTATCAATTATACAAACCAAAATATTGCTAATGTCAATCGCAATGTTTTTTTTAAACTTGCAACATTTATTTATTATAATTATTTTTTTTATTTTATACAATGTATTATTTATTTCGATTAGTGGCAAACTTAATAAAATCTATTTTACAATTACTCGAAGAACCCGTTTTGAAAAGGTTGATAATCGCCGAACTCGCAAATTGAAATGTTCGTTTATTATATTTGACATTGAACGCAAGTGACGGCAAAATTTGAATACGCTTTCCACGTGATGGTATGAAACCGATCGATAATATACTTAGTCTTCTGGAAGTCTTAGTTAATGTGAGGGTTCACCATAGAGATAGAAAGCAATCAATATTTCAATGGCAAATATGTAGACGTGTTCTGCTTCGCATTAAGTTATATTCAATTGAAATATCTTCATTTAGATTCGACATGGTTTTTGTTATTATTTAATTATGACTTAGTTATTGTAGTTTAGGAGAAGCATTTGTGATCAAAATGAGTTACATATTGAGAGTGAAGTCTCAATTGAATGACATCTTCTCGCAGTTTGGCAAATACATAGCTCCGACTTATTACCATGATAGATGCGAAAGGTATTTCATTTATTCATTCATCTATAATGTCAAAAGAATGACACCAACTTTAGATAGATACTCGTTCCTATTCTTTTTGGTTTACAATTGAGTTGTCATCAGATTTTATATAGAACTAATCATAATTTACTGCTAATACTTTTTCTATAGTTTTCGAGTGCAAGCTCATAATTTTGCCATTTATTGAGTATTTGTTTTATGGTATTCTTGAGAGTAATGAGTTTTATTATGAAAAAATTGCTGCTATCTTAAAGTTTTTGGGTTGAAGTTTGCATAAAATTAGTTTTCTCTTGATAAACATATAACCAATGATTACAATAGATGGATAACTGAATTGTTAAAAAGCTGAATTACAGAAATTGACTTTTAAACTTCAGATCACTCCAAATGTACCTGTATGTAATGCACAAAAGAGAGATATTACTGTCATTATCAGCATTATTGTCAACTTATATACTGCTGTTATTCATTGGTCTGGCTGGTCCCAATGTCTATAAAGTCAATACTATTACTGCTAACGAAATTTTCACTCAGTCTCAAATCAACAATACATTTACTAGTCGTTTGATGTCTTCGGGACCGTTTGTGGTCACAACTCCTTCACTTAGTACTTATTCCCAACAGTTATGTCTTTATTTGACGTTTCACCTTAAGAACGAAGAAGCTTCTGAAGCATTTCACAAAGAGATTGGAGTCAATATAAGACTTGATGGCATTGACAGTTCAAATGGTGACAAAAATGTCACCTTAATTAGTGACGGAAGACTTTCGTATCAGATCTATTGTGGTGGTCGACAATGCGATCCAATACAAGTTCTTCATTTAACTTACATCGCATACAAACACTACCGCGTCAAAATTACATTCACGCGATTGGAATCAGTTAATCAAAAATACACAATCGATGACATTGTATTCTCTTTTCGATCAATTAACTCTTCGTTCACGACTTTGTCGATTTGGTTTAGATTTTTCTTCCTATTGATAACCTTTATAGTGATGTGTTGGTTCACACACAGTCTCTATCGGTTTTCATTCGCCGATTGGTCATTAGAACAGAAGTGGACGTCTTTTCTATTAGTATTGCTGTTAGTTACTGATAATCCGTTTTACCCGATGCAGTTTCTATTTGGTTCTTCCTTACCGCGACTTATGGAAGTTTTCTTCCAGTGTTCGCTTCAGAGTTCATTACTTCTCTACTGGCTTTGCTTTTTTCATGGTATCCGACAAAACAGCAGATCGTTCTCAAGATTTTATGCGCCAAAACTATTACTTATTAGCGCTATTTGGTTTATAATGTTTTATGCGATGTCCTGGTCGGTTACCAATCAATTGGATGATCCAATTTTCGACGAATTGCAACGTTTCCGGGATTCAACCTTTTTACAAGTACATAATAAGATTTAATTAAATAAACAAATGATTCATTTTTGTTTAACTTTTGTATAGTTGTGCGATGTACTCTTTTACTTTCTTCTCATCGTTTATTTCATATACTTATCTCTATTAATTATGTCTGCTTTCACTGAACTACGATCGATGCCGTACTTCGACATAAGGCTTAAGCTCCAGACCTTTTTGATGATATTTGTTTTGACCATTTCATTGCTAACAATTCTCTTATCTTCTTCTTCTTCATCTATCAGTGAAATACCATTCCTTCAGATGCTACCATTCAGCTATTATTTTGGGTCTTCAGCTGCATTTTTGTCATTATTTTCGATAACAAATTTATATATTTGTGTTTCAGCCTACTATTACAGGCCATCCCTGAGCCAACACAGCGGTCAGTCATTTGTGTTCATTTTTAAATATAAATAATTCATTTTAATACTCATTTAGATTGCCGCGTAGTTCGAGATAATCCAACTCTATCTATGATTAACGATTCAGATGAAGATGTCATTTACGGCAGTGATATCGAGGAGCCGCTAAACCCTCCCAAATTGATTGACACCAAAAACGATGACGAAGAAAGCGATTAAGACACGATTAACTTTTCATAGCATCACTTAAACATATGATTGTCTTCTCGCAGTTATCGTGTTTGACAATTGATGTATCGATGCTCTGTTTCAATTTGTTTTCCATATTTTACTGATCAGAATTACAATAAAATTTGATTGTACGAGTTCTCAAAGAGAAGACATAATCTCATTTGATTTCTCCTTTTTTAAGTTTGAATTGTTACTGGCAAAATGTTCATATTATTTGATTCATTTAGGTCCGATAGAAATTCTTAGTTGTACTCAAATATTTGCTGCTATTACTTAAAGTTTTATTTGATTTTGATTTGAAGCTCAATCTGTACAAAAGTAAACGCACCGAAAATAGTTTAAAATATATTTTAAAATAGATCTACTTTTGGAACATTTCCAACAATTTCTATCCTAAGATTACTAAAACGAACGGGCCCCAAATAGTAAGATAATCCGTACAATTTTGATGACATTTTGTACTTTTATATTGTATTTTGTAAAATTGGACAAATTTGATCATCAAACATCATAGATGTCTAACTCCATCGCTGTTTCCTCGAAAGAGTATTCCGCGGGAGACATAATAGTGAAGTGCAACCCCTTATTATACGTGGTTAAGTATGAGTACAGAGGAAAGTGTTGTGATTTCTGCTTAAAATTTAGTAACTGCCTCAAACAGTGCGGAAAATGCAAAAAATTAAATTATTGCGACGTCAAGTGTCAACGAAGTGACTGGCCATTGCATAAGTTAGAGTGCAACATACTGGCTAAATATCAGTTATTGAGTTTTGAGAAACAAGGCATTGATTACATGCAACGATTAGTATTGCGTTTATACCTCATGGTTGGTTCAAAGCCGGATTTATTGAATCAAAAATATGCTCTACATAACGGATTGTATCGTTCTCTCGATCATATGGAAAGTCATTCACGAGAAATACAAACTACAAAACAATTCGCTGGAATTATAAACTACTTTGAACTATATCAAATTGATAACTACGATAAAAACTTATTACTAAAATTATACGGAATATTGCAGATTAATGCATTCGGTATTGATGTTTATGACGAAAAACATGGTATAAGTCACTGCGCTTCTGGTCTTTATATCGAAGGATCTGTTTTTGATCATTGCTGTTCGCCAAATGCTTGTGCTTTAGGTGAAGGTCTAGTTCTTGAAATAAGAGCTATGAAACAAATCAACGTTGGCGAACAAATATTCATTGATTACGTCCAAAATATTTTGCCTAAGACTGAAAGACAGTCAATGCTAAATGAAAGATATTTTTTCATTTGTCAATGTTTTAGGTGTCAGTCGGACTTCGATCAAAGTATTGATTACCAAAAGTTTAATACATTAGAACAGGAGGCTGATTGTCAAGTCAATGACCATAAGAAACGTTACTTAAATTGTAAACAAAGATATGAAGTTTATCGCCTCTATTATCATAACTTTCATCCAAGTTTAACATACTTTTTATTTATTTATCTGAAATACACACTCACTGCGAATAAAAGCTTAAAACTAAGCAGAGATCACATAAAAATGTTAATTACAGAAGTTCATATTAATTTGAAAGTTACGCACGGAACTCAACACACCTTTTATAAGATGTTTGTTTCACTTATCGAGAAAAATAATTTCAAACTTTGAAATTTATTAGTAGCTAATTATTACTTAATTAAAAATAAAAAACGTTTTAAACTTTTAGTGAAAATATGTTTTTTAATCTTACTGTTGAGATGAACATTTAGAACTTAAATGTAGCCCTTCTAAACATTTTGATCGAATTACATGTGTCGGTCAGTTGTCAAAAGGTAACAATCATAATTAAATTGCATTTAAATGGATCACGTTTCGGAACAAGTTCAGTTCTAATATCTTTTAGAATGCACTTCAAGACTGTTATAGTTTAACCACATAAAAGTATAGAATGTTTCACTTAAAACAATTGCAGTTTCAACTCTTAGTTTATCCTAAATTTAGCGATCGATATACTATTGAGCAATTGGTTCTACCGTTTTCGACAATTGGTGTCAATTCTGCAGAAGTTAGTTTAGCCGAAGCAGGTTAAAATCAATCTTACAACTGATTTTGTCATTCCTAAACCTTAGGTTTGCGAGTTCATTTATATTTATCAAAGAGAAGTAAAAATCTGATAGTAATCAACAAATTTAGATAAAAACTTAAGCAATAGTCAATGGAAAATAACATGGTTCAAATCATTTGATTAGATATTACATTTTCTAGATTCATTTCCATTTATATTTGAGTTCGATTTTGAAGTTTTAAAAAATATAACTTTTAACTTGTTGTAGTGTTATGAAAAATATTTAATCGTGTTTTTCAATAGTTGAATAAGATTTTAGTTTCAATATTGACTAATTTGGCTTAACAACTCTCATTTGTAGTATATCGTTTGCAAACTTTCAGAATCTATTAAGTCGATAATGAAATGTTTTTTACTGAAGTGTGTACTCGAAACTTAATATTCTTAGAACTCGAGCTCTTCATAATAACTTTGAAAAATAGAAGGCTTCTCTAAATCTAAATCAAGAATAGGAAAGCAGACAAATTAAACTTTTGGGCTAAACTAACTGATTCTAAATACCGGTCTGCAAATCTAACTTCTGCAAAACTAACTCCTAAGGTTTTGACTGACTATTGTTTGTTTGATTTCTAAATTCTAGATTATCGATTCCAAACAAACCCAGTGAATCGTTCGTTAGAATGCATTAATTGCTAACTTGAACAAAAGCTGAAAATTTCAAACTGTGATTATTTTAAATGAAACATTTAATTCTTTTTGTGGTCAAAATTGTTCTAGGAGTCCAAGGTATTTTATACTCTAAAAGTTATGACTCGTTTCCAAATCTGGTTCAGAAGTTTGAACGATTCTTGTATTTAACGCGGCGTACCTTTATTACAAAGCTTTGGCACTAGAACATAAAGTCTGAGCTCTACTGCAGAACATTTAAAAAGACATCCACGAAAGAACCAAACTGTCCAATTTAGATTTATGCAAACTAGTTATTCACTTAGGAGTCAGTATTTATTTACAAATTAGGCTTTACTTCATATGCAACTAAAAAATTAGTTTTATCAATACATTCAGTTATAAATTATATTATTGTAACAATGATTATCTGCATAAGAAAATGCAATCAAGTGATCAGAACGATTGTTTTGTATAGGAGGCATGTGAAATATCGCACATGATGTTCAGGACACTCAGTACCTTTTGTACCCGATCAACGGGTATTGGTCTAATCTTATGACTCTCTTACTTGCAACACAAAAAATGAATATTTAGTTTGTACCTAATGTAAGCTTATAATGAGACAAAGTTTGTAAAAATACTGGTATTGATTAAAATAAAGTGAAGCTCTTGTTTGTTCGATAATCCTTGTCCAGTCTTCACTCTTAAAGTTTACTAAGATTAAAAAATCAAAATATTTTTAGAAATTTAAATTGATTTGCAAACTGTTTAATATTCAACATAACATATGAACTTCAACTTCTTTTTAACTAAAAGTTTATCTAATCCGTTAACTTCAACCCTGAATGACGAATATTAATCATGTAATCAATAGCTAGATTGCAATAAGAATAAAAAACAACTCTATTATCCAATCAAACAATGTTCATTATCAATATTTGATAAATCTATAAATCCGCACAAATTTATAATCAAAGCATTCGGTAATTAGACAAACCGGATATTGAAAACTATATTAAATTAAGTTTTTCAAACAAAAGACTCACAGTTCAAGTAAATCATTAAAGCGTTGTGTGACTAGAATTCAAATATGAAGTTTCATATAGTTTTAGTTTTGGCGATTGCACAATATGTGAGAATTGCCAGCACTGGAATTATACCTGAGACAAACGTTCCAGACGATGTCCAACAAAATGGTTCGACAAGTCAACAAATTGCCATCATATGAGCGAAAAGTCTTAATTATTTATAAAAATCTTAATTCTAGTTTACGGCGAGGTTACATATCCTGGTATCGGAACTTTTACTACGAAAGATTTTTACGATCCAGTCCACAGACCGATTGTACTTCTTCCTCAAAGTCCAGAACATATAAACACACATTTCTTATTGCACACACGAAAGAATTTGAAGGATCACCAAATTCTGAAAGTTCACGATCCGGACAGCATTAAGAACTCCAATTTCAATGCCAAAAATCCAACCAAATTGATTGTCCATGGCTTCATAGACAATCAATTATTTGGAGATTGGATGAGAACAATGAAGGATGAATTTCTAATTGCTGGAGACTACAATGTGATAATTGTCGATTGGAGCGGAGGAAATGGTTTACCATATGGACAGGTATTAGAGTGATTTCAGCTCTCATTAATAATAATCTGGGTGTTAAGTTATTTGTTCTGTAAATACAGGCAACTGCTAATACCAGAGTTGTTGGACCAGTAGTTGCAATGCTTATCGAAGATTTAAAAGTAAGTTTTATTATACTTAACCATTTTAGCCTTTTCATTGTTTTATTCAAAGTTAATCGATTAAAGATAATGATTATGCCGAATCGATTCTAAAATCATAGTTTATATTTGCAAAAACCTTTGAAATGGTCTGATGTGATTTCTCCTAGTTAACATGGATATATATGTATTTATTATAGAGTACTGTAGGTATTGATTTATCAACAGTCCACATATTGGGCCATTCCTTAGGATCACATGTTGCCGGATATGCTGGCAAGAAACTTGATAAAATCGGCAGAATTACAGGCTTGGATCCAGCAGGTATGTCATCATTGTAGTGATATGTTTCAATTTTCGAATCTTAATCTAGTCTTGCTTTTATCAATCGACAGGCCCATACTTTGAAGGTCTTCCGCATGAAGCTCGTCTCTCTCCTACTGATGCAGTTTTTGTGGATGCAATTCATTCGGACGCTAAACATTTGTTGCCAGACTTAGGTTTTGGAATGTATGAAACTGCAGCTCACGTGGACTTCTATCCAAATGGTGGCAAAGAACAGCCCGGCTGCGATCAGGAGCGATTTACTAAGATCTTCACTGATGGCTTGGCTGAAGGTGCTCGAAGACTAGTTGCCTGCAACCATCAGAGAGCCATCGACTTCTATACTGCAAGTATAAATCACAAACAAATTAAACCAGTTGCTTATCAGTGCGAAGATTTCGCTACTTTTACTGATGGAAAATGTACTGATTGTGGTGCTAATGGTGAGAAATGCGCTATTTTGGGACCTGATGTCGAAAGTTGGAGCAAATTTAAAGATACCAACAGTGGAAAGAGATTTTTCTTGAGAACCGGTGAAAACTATCCCTATTTCAGTAAGTTATTAATTCTCATAACTATTACCGTTGTGTTGAAGATATTCTTATTTGACAACTTTTTCTATAGAGTTTGAGTATGAAATTCAAGTAAAATTTGCTGAGCCATCCAATCATGTGGACCAACATGGAACTTTGATGTTGACACTTCACGGATCTAGTGCTCAGGAGAAATTGGATTTGAATCACAAGTAATGATTGTTATAAAAAAAAGATTCTCATCATTACCCTCAATTAACTGATTTCTTAATTCAATTCTCTTAATTGTTATATTTTTAGAGATGAAATTTTCCATTTGGGACGAACCTACAATTTTGTCATAACCTCAGATTACAGTTTTGGTGATATAAGTAAAGTGACTTTCAGATGGCACAAAACTTTAAGTTTATTAACCGCACAAATGTATATCAATAGCATAACAGTAGTTCCCCTCACTTCTCCTAATATTATGGACAGAGAGTATGTCTCATTATTTCGTTTAAACTATCGACAGATTATTGACTAAATTCTCGTAACTCTATTCCAGGAAACATAAGGCAGAAATCAAGACCTTCTGTACCAGTAATCCCAGCCAAGGAATTACTAACGATAAAGATGCAGACTTTTCAGTTGCATGCAAGTAAGATAGCTGTCGATCGTAGTCATTTAATATAAATTTTATCATTACTGAAATCATTTGCGAGATTTCAAACAAAATAATTTAAAAGTTAATAAAAATAAGATATTAAAAAGATAATAAATTGTAACTCTGTTGGTCTTACATATTTATTTATTTATTTAATGGTAACTATTTTATTTTAATTTCGATAAAACATTAAGCGATTCGTTAATTTGAAATTTATTTCTCAAACAAAGTTATCCTCGGTTTCTTCGCCTTCTCCTAACTCTCAATCTGCCAAATGTTCGTCGCCTTCTTCTCCCTCTATTCCTTCTTCTTCCTCTTCTTCGGCGCACACCGAATCCTCCGTTATAGTAAACTGTAAACAAATGAAATTTAATATTAGAAAGCTAGCCTTTGAACAAATTTCGAAATAATTTAGCAATAAGTTTGGATCACAACAAATCTCTAATGAATAAACTAAAAGTTTGTGCAATCGATGCAAACTTTTCTATTGTTTTGGTTCTTATTTGAAATAAGGAAATACTAAGTTGGTCTATAAGAGCTTTGAACTTATGCTTCAAATGATATGATTGTTATTATGATTGATAAGAATTGTTTCTTTGAACCAGACTTTCTGATGAAGAAGCCCGATGTGACAGTGTTATATCTAATGGTAGGCATAGGCTAGCCTAGGCTCAAGGTTCAGCTCAAGAGCATTTATCGAGCCTGAGGCTCAGCGCTTTACGAGCCTGAACTGAGTTAGGCTCAAGCTCATGCTCATATCTCTGAACTCGTTGAGTCTCTCTATAAAGCAATCTCATTCAATATGGTAATCGGATATTCATACAAACAAGATGTAACTTATCACATGCTCGGGTTTTGCGTTAACTTTAAATAGTAAATGTTTTGTTACGAATCTTGTCATCTTAGTTTTAATTAAATTGAAACATCGAATGCAGTTCCAGTTTAAAACTATTTCATTAGAAATTGGTTTACATTCAGTGATCGGTTAGTTTTAAGTATATATCATTTTTGATGTTATAATTATTATAATGTTAAGTGATGTCTTCAACAAGTGAAAATTTAGTTTAGTTCATTTAGTTGAAGGCGAAGTCAAAGAGCTATTCATCTTTTTGAATGTAGAATGTCAAAGTGAACTTATGTCTATCATTAGTTATATCAACAGCAATGAATCAAAATGGTTTGAAATGAAGTACTTTATTAGCGTCCTAACGCTAATCGAAATGCATCAAATTGGTTTTAAGATTTTAGTAAAATACGAACAGTTAATTTAAATTAGCGCAAATTAAGACTTACGTGGTGTCGAATATCCATAATTGTAATAATTTGCATTACAACATCCATAGTATGGAGTCAAATACGGTAAAAACTTCAGTAACTTTTGCTGAAAAATTGGTGACTTTTGTGAATTTGACTTATTATGAGTTCTATATCTATTATTATTTGCATTAATCAAACTTTTAGCTTTGCTATTGCTATGACTTTGAAAATTTTGATTTATGACTAGTCTTTTATCATCATTTTTATTATTATTGATCGCAATAGAATTCGATATAATTATAAAAAATGTGATTAAATTAATAGTAGAAAGTAATGCCATTTGTGGCACCTTTTGATTCAATTGCCCTACAAATGACATACATAGGCATTACAACTGATTATTCAAACGATTATTAGTCGTTTATTTGCAATATTGTGCAGATGTTGACACAAATTAATTTTAATTTTCGACATCATTTTCGATTGAGGATAAATCAAAAAGTGGTCAATGCTATAGAGTGCTAACTCGTAAAAATAACACCTAGACAAATATCTTTAAAGTTTGACATTTTTATAAGCAATCGGGATATTGAACCTAATTTTTGCTTAATAGGTAGTTTATTAATGGATATTCGTTGCTCCGAGTAGTCAGTTTGTTTCAGTTCTCACACATTTTAACGAGACAGATCCAAGAACTCATTTTTGGGGATCATTTGCCATAGTTTGAGGTACTTTTTGCACTGAAAACACGCCAAAACTCAGTGCTATAAAGTGACAACTCACTAAGATTTGTTAGATATTTACTTTAAACTAGATTTTTCAATACTTAATCATTTAGTCATTATAACAAATTTAGGCACTTTTTGAGATGTTTAGCTAAACAATTTTTCTAATTCGAATTTCGATCAGAATGCTCAACTTCAAATGAAAATTGCAGTTTATCACTTTGGAAGTTATTAACCATGTTTAAAAATATATACATTTGTCAATTCTAATTGATTTCTATAAACAATAAACATTAATATTACCATCAATTTGGAGAGGCTTATCGAATGCTCTTAGAATGTAACAAAAAATTGGAATTTTTTACACTTAATTGATTGAGACTGTCTTTTCATTTGGATTTCTCTCATTCTTTGATTGACCGTACCTAATTTCTTCAAAAAAAAAGATTAACTGATTCAATCGAAACAGCACTTTTAACCTAATTTGTCTGTTTTAGCTGGGATAACTTTGTCAACCACACGAGCACGAGACAGATATTTCAAGATTCTGTTACATTAAAATTTAAAGAACATAATAATTTATAGGAATCGGCCATCAACTGGATTTAGCAAAAAATGTGAGATAATACTATATAGCATTGACCTGATCAAATATCAATTTATTCCATATGCAATTATCCGATAAATTGTTTTACTCTTAATTTAATTGAATCGATATTTTACCATAAATTCGAGTATCTATACTGATTTGATCTGATTGATTGTTCATGATCAACAATTTATTCCTATTTGTTGTTTACCTGTTTCCATCTTTGAGTCAATTTTAATCAGAGGACATTACTGACTGTAATCTAACTGATCGGATACAAATTACATCATATAATTAAATGAATAATGAAGCTATTTATTTGGCGATTCTGTGAGAGCATGCCTCGAGAAGTTTGTAATTGATTTTTTCAAATATGTTTATTTTGATTTAAGAATTTAGACAAATAACATGATTGATCAATAAATGGTATCCGTTCACTTGTATTGTTGAAATAGTGACTCTTTATTGTTGATAAATAAGAAAACGTATTTCTCCAATATGAAATGATATCAACTTTTTAGTGACGATATTAAATGATTCGGTAGAATGATTTACTGTTGAGACTGTAACAGACCAAACTCCTGCCCCATACTTAGGCGCTACTGTATTTCTCACATAAAGTGCTAAATCCGCGTAAGTTGATGACTGATTTATACCTTGTTTTGCAATTGCTATAATACCATCTTTTGTGGCTGCGTCCACACCAACGATGTTTTCGACAGAGGAAACGCTTGAGGTTCTTGTTCTAACAATAATACTTGTCTGGTCTTCCTGTTGTAGAAAATATAACGAACAATACTTTAAAATTATTCTTCTAATTGAAAAATATATATTTGCTTACAGAAAGTGAGGGCTGGTTAGTTTTGAACAGAAGTAATTGCAGATCACCGACGGTAAACGATAAATAAGATCCAGAGATATATCGAACACTTGCTTGACTTGCTTTGGGACCGGTAAAGCAGTGCCAGAATTGTCCATAGAGTGTGTCAAATGTAACCGTTATATTGTATGCGATGGCTTGAAAGTCATTAAAGCTCTTAACAGCTAATGTTGTGACTAGAATTGCATTCTCTTTCATAGGTTCAGCTTTTTGAAAGATAAATTGTCAATGAGAATCAGTTAGTATTAAGTTAGAACATCTAGTTTTTCAAACTCTTTTTAGATCACTGGACTGCAATTTATTGAATCACTTTAGTAAGTCTGGCAAATATAATTGACTCAAATATTTTATATTTTAAAAGTTGCACCAATTAAGCTCGAGTCATTGTATTTTTTGACATAGTTTCAAACTTTTGGAGCAATGTTTTCGCCAATTGAAGATACTGAAAATTTGACTTTAACTTTTCTGTAATATTTGAATGCCTTACTAGGTTATTTGTCAAATTAAGCTCTTGAAAATATTTTTGATTAATAAATTATTGCTATAAAAGAGTTTGATCTATTCTTTTCGATCAAAGTAGAATATTTTGAAAGTTGTCATCTATAAAAGTGCGGATCAAATGTAAGTAAAACAAAGTGCTACAACAATCGATTTAGTACAAACCCATTTCACTTCTAATTATGCTAATGTTAAGTCTATCAAGTCTTCGCGCTTCTGATATTATTTCTGTTGGAGTCATTTCAGTTGGTTTGAAGAGTATTATTTGTATGTTATTATAAGTAAACCAAATCAATGTATTGTTAGCTGCATCAAAATGTGAAACAAAGCCTTGTGGTCCAACCAGACAGAACCAATGGCGACCATAGACTTGGTTGAATTCTTCAGCTAATTTAGACGCGATTGTATTTGGATCAGAGTTCGCTTCAAAAGCCATTAGTGCTGTTCCCAACGCATGATTTTTCATGGAATCGGTTGCAGTAGCGCTTATTATTTTAAATTTAGATTCACCTTCACTTTTAGCGCAAACAATCAGTGCAGTAAAGAAACAAAAACAAAAATGTGATCTACGTATCATTTGTCACAATTGATAAATAAGTTATTTTTCTGCAAATAATGTTTTTATCTTGTAAATGATTTGCTATTTGATTGCAATAAATTTACTGACAAATTAATGCCGCTCAAACAAATCAGTAGTCAATTAAATAGAACAATTGAAGTATGAGAAAACATTGAAGTGTAGTGCACACAATTATTTATTATGTTCAATTTATGAGAAGTTGTTCTTTCTTTCCACCTGAAAGTACTGCAATTGCCCAACTTTTCTCAATTTAAGATAATACTTGCGTAAAAGAGGATTTATTGTAAAAACGTCAAACTAGTATAAAGCGTATTTTATAAAAACTTGTGTCAATTTCACATTAACAATGATTACAAATGATAAGAGTTTTAACTGCAAGCTGCTGGCAATTCATGTCTCGCACCAATTATGCAAAGTTTCAGCTTTCGACATCGTTTTGTAAGATTTTTGGTACGTTCATTTAATTTTAGAACTCAGTCATTTAGTTTGGATCAACAAGCTATTTATTTTTGATGGATAATTCAAACATTTATTAAATGTTTTGCGAATGAGAATTAAACTCGAATAGAACAAGATTAATTTGCTTTAAAACAAGCTATTCCTAAATATTTATTACTAGTTCATAAAAGACTTTCTTAAAAATAACTATAAACCAAACTGGTATTAATCAAAATAAATTTTGATATAAATCAATTCATTTATAAGTTTCCTCTCAATGATTGTTGCGCTTCAATAGCTTCGAAAAGAGCTTTAATATTTCCGGCACCAAAACCATTGTAATCGTGCCTTTCTATGAGCTCCAGAAAAAGTGTTGGTCTGTCTTGCACTGGTTTCGTGAATATTTGTAATAAGTACCCCCTTTCGTCATAATCTACTAATATATTCAATTGATGCAGTTTTGATATTTGTTGATCTATTGAGATATTTTGCATTTGAGTCGTTCACTTAGTTGCTCGTAATAGGTGTCTGGTGTTGAAAGAAATTCCACTCCTATTATAAAAAAGATTAAAATAACAATAGAAAGACTGTTTGTTCAAGTTGAGTCTATGGAATCGTAATTTTGGTTCATAGTTGAAGTTGACTCTAATGGTTTTGCTAATGCTTCAAAGTTGAAATGCGTCAAATTTAAGCAAAATTGAAGTAAGATATAAATCATTTTACGAGACCTGCCGAAATGTTATTTCATTTGAACGACTTAGAAGTTATTAAATGTGGGAAAATGCATTTTCGTACTAATTTAATTTAACTTTAATTATAATATGAGTTCTAATTACGATCTAATTTAGTGCTTACCTCTACTTTTGAGTTTGGCCACAGTGTCACAGATATCACTGGTATGAAAAGCTATGTGTTGAATACCTGGTCCTGAGTTATAATCAAGAAACTCTTGTATTTGAGACTTTTTGGGTCCCATTCCTGATTCATTGATTGGCATTTTGATGGTCTCGTTCTCATTAGTCATGAATATAGTTTTCAAGCCTGAAAGTTCAGTACTAATTATTGTGTCATCTGCTGACCAAAATCGACGAAATCGCAGAGTATTTTCATACCTAATTTGGTTTTGAAAATAATTTGATACATAACTATTATATGTCACAACCACTCTGAAAATAGACAGCAATTATTGAACAAATAAAGATAGTCATCATTTTTTTATTGCATTCCTCAACAGTTTGATAATAATTGGAGCGAAACATAACTTAAAACCCAAACAATAACTGGTTATTAAAACAAAAACTAAATAATTTGTCACTTAATTTATATTGTTTTATAATTACATAATATCTACAATAACTCAGAGCGATAATTAAAAGCAAAAAATTGGAAAGTATTCATAATGTTTTCATGTCATCATTAAAGTCTAATAATCAAACTAATGGAAGAGCACGCGATTTGTCGATCATCGGATCATTTACTATTTTTTATCTTCTAATTATAACTTATTTTATACATTCGAATGAATTGACTAATTACTCTCTAGCACAATATATTCGATTCAATTCTCGTCACTATCAAAGAGGTTTTGTAGTTTTGATCTTATTTTTGAAAGCAGATAAAATAATTCATTTCATATATTCATGTTTATAGAATTGGGTTATGCTTATAGAGAGTCGATGGTTTGTTCGTCCTTATAATGACTTATGCAAATATTGAAGGTTATCAAAAAATCATGTTACTTATTCACAAGTATGTTCATTTTGAGCATCAATTTTTTAAATTCGATATCACCCGAATGGTTAAGGCGACACAACTAGTGGAGTTCAATTAGTTTATATATGATCATCATTTATTATGTTTAAAGTTACGGGTTCAGAAATGAAACTTGCCCTAATCAATGACGCCCTAATCAACATTGCCGTATTCACACAGGTATAAACATTTGATAAGATAGATAGTCCGATAAGACACTTAAACGCAGCTCAATAAGTTTATCATAAGCTAATTAAAAGATTAATTCTCAATAAAATCAAATACCATTTTGCAATATTGTTCATCGAACCAATTGATTGGTTGGCTGCCACGTGATCAATGAATTGCAAATCGATTGGTGCCAACTTTGACCAAATACTGTCTTTTAGCGATGATTTAAGTGGCGATACCTGCCATCCGGGAAGAAACAGATCTCGAGGATATTTATTACGTTCAATCAGTGTATGCGTTGTGTCACCAAAAGCCAAAAGATTAGCGAATCTGATACTTCCGTTCTTATCTGATTCCGACCATTCATTTATCTGATGACCATTTAGTGATATATGCTTGACAAGTTCATCAATCGAGTCAACATTGAATGCTATCAATTTTAAAGAAATACTAAAAATAGATAGCAATCAATATTTATTGATTCGTAGCATCAAACTAATCAAAAATGACTGCAAATCATGCATTTATTATTTCCAATTTATCACAAGTTATATAAATGTATGCAAAAGTATAAACTCTTCAACCGTTTATTAATATACGACTAAGTATGAGTTAACTGTATTTCAATTAGTTTTTCAATCAATAAAAAGAAACAGTTTTTGGGTTATTAAATAATTAATCAAAATGAGGTGAAGGTCATTAAGAGATTGTATGAAAGCCTTAATTAATACCAATGTCTTTGACTGCGTCGCCGTGTTTTACCAAGTGCTCATTCATTATCTCATTTTGATGATTATTGAGAAGTGGTGAAACAAATACTAATATTATATTATTATTGATAATAGCGTGAGATGATCGCAAACGGTCTCCACTTTCTAGACCCCTGTATCGAAATGGCCTGAAACCAAATTGAAGACAATAATTCATAGCAGTTTGTCGTGCATTTGATACGTAGAAAGTGATGTGGGATATCGACAAACATTTGCCCAACATTTTCATTATTTTCATAAATACTTTTCAATTTAAAGTATTATTGTTTTTTAATGTTTGAAAAAAACGTGATATTCATGTGTCACATGTTCACCTAACGTCTGTCTCTATGTCTACAAAACTTTGTGCTAGAACTAAGTTTTCCCAAAACTGTACCGATTTATTTATAGAACCGGTTTTTTTCTTTCATTTTATGATTCAATCAATTTTTAAGTTAACAGCTTTTCAATGAATGATCTCTTTTCTTATAAGCACGAGATTATTGTTTGTTGATTGAATCAAACTTTTGTCATTTTTACTCAAACTTAGAAATGCAATCATTTCTTTCATTTAATTTGAACTGAAGTTGTCAAACTTTATATTTGAATAACCTTTTATCTGGTTCTGTAATTTTGTTCAAATATTTTCAATTGAGCAACAAGTAGCTTTCATGTACTAAAGGATTGTTAAGTTGAACATAACACAAAGTCAAATATTAATATAGCGCATTACAGCAATTGTCTCAAATAATGATAAAATTAATGAAAATAGATAAAAATAGTAATATTTAGTGGTAGGAAAGTTTTTGTACTAAAAGTTCAGTTATTAGTAACTGATACTGAATTTGAGTTTTATCAAACTAAAAAGATAGTCGTCAAAACTGCCTTCCTCTTAAAATTGATTTCAATTGAAAGAACAAACTTTGCATATGTTTTTAAAAACATGATTTCCTCCTAGAGAATGCAAAATAAGAAAAGTTTCCTCAGAAAAATGAAATAAACCCTGAGATGAGTTTCCTTTAGAGAGGACGTCATATGAAATTATGAAATTGTCAAACTGACAAAAGTCGTACCTCAATTACGTCTTGTTATTTCTCCCCTTTTTATCGTTGACTCTGTTTAGTGCTGTAATTGTGTCAAAAACTTTATGATTCGGTAATTTTAGCATTAGCTATGATTTTGCAAAAACATAATTATCTAATTATATTTGATTACAAATGATGACAAATTAAATCGATCATTCATATATTGTCTGGTATAATGTGATAACATTGAGAATCTACGAGAATAATGTCTAGCGAGTCAGTTTCTAAATAATGGTTAAGATGAGAAGCAGTTCAATTTTTTTAGATGTTTTAAGGCAGTACCCAATCATTATTAAAATCGCGTTCATGTCTAAACGGATAAAAAATTGAGAATCACTTTTTTGCACTGAGACAAATTGAATTAATTTTGCATGTAATTTCATGTAATTTATCTGACGGTTCAGAGCAGAATGTGTTTGTGTAAAGTTACTAAAAAAGGCAAAAAACAGATATCAATTTAATTAATGTAAGCCAACTCTCTTTTATGATTAAACACTAAATCATTTTATTTTATTAGACGTTATATGAGTTTGCAAACAGTTATCTGACTGTTAAGTAGTAAATATGACTGAATTGGTATTTGTTTTAGTGCTAAAGCAAATGATTAACTGAAGGACAAATTTAGATGAGAACTCACTCGCTCACAATAACTAATACTAACAGATATATTTCAAGGATTAAGTCAAATAATCAGTATCGAAAATAAACTAAATTTTCAATTCGTTTCAGAGGTCAAAAGTTTCAAAAGCCGAGTATAATAGAAGGGTTCCGCCTCTTATCCAAAGGCTATTACATATTAGTCTAACTTCAAAATATAGCGCTTCACTCATTGATTGGTTGATAAGGAATTTAGAGCTTGAGTGACACCTTCGCAAAAATTTTTACCATATATGGTCACAAAATGCGGCTTTTCATGAATACGTCATCATTAGACCAATGATAAGGAATCGGTACTACTTTTGATCCAATCAAATGAGAGTATGATCTCATCAAACTCTTGAAACAGAATAACCAGAACTTCAATTGTGTTAAGTACTGGGCTTTCAGTTATTGACTGGCATTCCATTCACTCATTGTTTAGTGATTTGTCTCTAAAACTGCATCCATTTATTTATTAATTTAATCAAAACTAAAACTCATTTCTTCTTACTGCATATTTTTTGGTGAGTTTTTAATTGTTTGTAAAATAACACTCAATTGAAGTACAATTGATTTGAGTTAATATTATATAAAACGGCTAATCACTCCATAGAGTCTTTGATTAAAAGCCGGCTTTTGTGTGAAGATATTTGCCACGTTTTACGTGTCAAACATCTAAAACACACTGCAAATTAATGTCTAACTGATTATTTTATTAAATTAAACTATAGTTGATTTGCGTTAAACAGTTATTGAGACTTATTTTAAGGTGACAGTCATTTTATATTGATTTGGGTGTCAATGCATTCATTCAATGCAAATGAGTCAAAGCGCTAATTCTAATTAACTTAATGTTAATCAATTGTTCTCGTAGTACAAATAATTTATAAAATTTTCATAAGTCTTAATTGTTACCCCGACTCAATAGAATTGATGTCATTTTAGGCTAATGTTGACTTGAATTGATTTTTTGCCGTTTACGCCCTTTTCTTGTTTGTTCTCATTCTAACTGATTATCATTATTTTTCTCATATTTATGTCAATTTATTCAGATTGCAGGCATAACCGAATTGAATTGTTAAACATTTTATATTGAATTTAATAATTTGACAATTTTGCAAAATTGACACCTCAAAAATATGAACTTTATTGATTTTAAAAAAAATGAAATTAAAATTGAATTTATAAAAGTTAAATTTGATTTAATAGTAAAACTTAAACAAACAAAATAATCGAAAATGTGTGACGACGATGTGGCCGCTCTTGTCATCGATAACGGATCGGGTATGTGTAAAGCTGGCTTTGCCGGTGATGACGCACCGCGAGCTGTTTTCCCATCAATTGTTGGACGTCCGCGACATCAGGTATTGAGACGCTTAAATATACCTGCAACAAAAAGTTGCATAAGTTTATATTCTCATAAGAACACAATTGTGCAAATACCAAAACTGTTACAGCCATGTAATTAAGTTTGTCTTAATACAGACTCGTTCTGTTACTTTTAGCTCAAGTTTTTTCATTGCATCAAATCCATTATATTTAATGCTTTCAAATAACACTATTTCATGAATATTTGATTTAATGCATACCTAATGATTACATTATGCAATTGATCAAATTTATAGACTAGGCTCTTGTAAAAGTTGAAATATTTCAGACCTTTAAAGTTCAAAATAATACTAATTGACTTGAATACGAGATCTAATAGTATCCAATGAATTTGTTATTATAGCAATTTTTGTTCTTATTTGAGTATGTAATTAAATTAGCAAAATTGAGATGTATTAATTGATTATTAATGATGCCAAAGGGAGTAATGGTTGGAATGGGACAAAAAGATTCTTATGTGGGCGATGAGGCTCAATCCAAAAGAGGTATTTTGACACTTAAATACCCGATTGAACACGGAATTGTGACCAACTGGGATGACATGGAGAAGATATGGCACCACACCTTCTACAATGAGTTGCGTGTGGCTCCTGAAGAGCATCCAGTCCTCTTGACTGAAGCACCACTTAATCCAAAAGCAAATCGTGAAAAAATGACTCAGGTTTGCATTAACTTTAACTATATTCAAATTTTAGTCATTTGATGAGACTTTAGAGATGTCTGAGCATAAGTTTAATAATGATTTATAACTAATTTGATTACAACTTAATCACAGTAATGAGACTATTGAAAAACCTCAGTTTTGAACTGGTTTCAGGACTTTGAGCATGAAGTTGACTCAATTTTACATATGAAATCTATAATTTGAATGAATAATGAGAATTTTTGAATTATTAGATAATGTTCGAAACATTCAACACTCCAGCGATGTATGTAGCGATCCAGGCTGTGTTGTCCCTCTACGCCTCAGGTCGTACAACTGGTATTGTGTTGGATTCAGGAGATGGTGTGTCTCACACAGTACCCATTTACGAAGGATACGCTTTACCACACGCTATCTTACGTCTTGATTTGGCTGGACGAGACTTAACTGATTATCTCATGAAAATCCTTACCGAACGTGGTTACAGTTTCACCACAACTGCTGAAAGAGAAATCGTCAGAGACATCAAAGAAAAGTTGTGTTATGTGGCTCTTGATTTCGAGCAAGAGATGGCAACTGCTGCCTCCTCATCGTCACTCGAAAAGTCGTACGAATTGCCTGACGGACAAGTGATTACAATTGGAAACGAACGTTTCAGGTGTCCCGAAGCACTATTCCAGCCATCATTCTTGGGTATGGAATCGTGTGGCATTCACGAGACCACCTATAACTCAATTATGAAGTGCGATGTCGACATTCGTAAAGATTTGTACGCCAATACCGTATTGAGTGGCGGCACCACTATGTATCCTGGTTTGTATACATTTTATTTAATAAATAACCAAACTTATAATTGGTAACTCATGGGTTCACTGTTTGATTTTAGGAATCGCTGATCGTATGCAGAAAGAGATCACAGCATTAGCCCCGAGTACAATGAAAATCAAGATAATCGCACCGCCAGAACGCAAATACTCTGTTTGGATCGGAGGCTCTATTTTGGCATCACTTTCAACATTCCAACAAATGTGGATTTCCAAACAAGAATATGACGAATCGGGTCCCAGTATTGTTCACAGAAAGTGCTTCTAAACCAATTCGCACTCCAATTAATACATTCTTTTACTAATAATAACTCTTAATATTATACAAAAGTGATTCCCTTTTACTGTCGGAATTCAGTCGAACAATGTTTAGAATATTTTGCAGTTGAATCTAAATTTGATTCATATTTTATTTAATTGTAATAACCTTTGAATTCACTTAAAATTATATAAAATTGAGTTCCATCACTATTCGTTAAATTATTCCTGAATTTCCAGCATATATCAGCGCATTCTTGTGTTGATCTTAAGGCTTAATTCCTGATAACAATTTATTTTTATAAAACATTTAAACTTGAAATTTGTTTTCATTTGTATTAGAAGTCAAATTAAATTAAATTGGCCTCTTTTTACAAAACTAAAATGGTTCTAATTTTTAATCAAAATTGGAGGTGTGGGATATTCCTCTTCAAAGTATTTGTACTGACAAAGTATTTAGTTTGTCAATTGTCAAAATGGGTTTTGCTCAGGTACAATTTTCATAGTTTATCTGTTTATCCTGCTAAACAGCAATTTGACCAAAGTCTCATTAAACATTCTGCTTATTTGTGCAATATTTAAGTAATACTTTTTAGATATGTCGCGGGCAGTTATTAAAAATTAGAACAATGATCTCAATGCAGACCTGTACCAGTTGTCTGTCAATTTCTAAGCTTATAAAAGTGTATTAAAATGCTTTAATCAAACGACAAATAAGTTATTGATCGATTGAAAGTTTGATATTTGGGATCAAACTTGGTGTTGAGAAACAGCAATCAACACTTATAAATTTAGTACTTTATAATATACGCTGGCAATGTTCGTCATTTTTAAACAAAGTGTAAACTATCTAATTTTGAAAGCTTCAACACTTATCCCTTTAATTGACTTTGTTGATTAACAAGTCTTCTAAATATTTGATTGTACTTTTTAAACAATTTTCGGACTGTACTTCAACTTGAGTCCAAACTGATGATAAAAAAGTGTTTGATTTGTTTGTTTGAAACTTCATTCATAAGTTGGATGTGGTCGATGTGTAACATTAAGTACAAGTTGTACCGAATATCTGAGTCTAGATGTGCACGTGTCATACAATAGTATTGTTTAATGAAGGTGAAGTGAGTGTTTGTTCGTTTTTATCTACAATAACTGCACTAATCTTAAATGCGAGCGCTATAGAAAAAAATAGCTTTTATCTAAAAGTTCATAATTGTTAGAGGAAACTTAACAATTGAACTAATTGAACTGATTTAAGTTGGTATTAACTTTTCAATGAACTAATTCAACAATTAATGGTATGAAAGTTGATTTGATTACACATACAAAAATATTTGACTCGCAACAGGCTCATCCTAAAGAACAAACCCTAAGGGCTAGGCTGCAATCAGATGATTGCGTAATTGTTTGTTAATTTTTAGATTTTATTGAAGCGAGTCATAATTGGCATTGAATCTAATTGGCTAATTTGCATTACTGTAAGCACTGCTCTCTTACTGAGAACACAGTTTGAGACCATTTATGCGGACTAACATGAAATGACTAACTGTTAATAAGAGTATTGAAAGTTAGGCGAAACCCTTCAAAAAATGACTATTAATCACAGACAATAAACTATCGAATAATAAGAAAATATTGAACAAAATAATATAATTTTTATTTATCTTTATCTAAATTTATTGAAATTACCCCAAAAAACATGATGCGTACCAATATTTGAAACTATATTTTTCACAAATAATTAAGTTATCAATTTTTAATACAATATTTTTATCAGGTCATATTTTTTGCATTTTTTACTTATTATAACTGAAAAATATCTCCCAAAGAAACAAAAAAAAAGAAAATTGTCATCTGTTTTATATGTAATATACAGCAATTGATTAATAAGCAAATTAATAATAATATAGTCATAATAATTGATTTATGATTAATAAAAAGCTGGCAATAAAAGGAAAAACAAACTCAATTATTATTACAATAATCGCAAAAATATTAATAGTAATTAAAATTGATGGAAAACTATTATATTTATCACACACTCTGCAATCAATTCAATTGTTTTATCGATTTGTTAGAAATTTGTCGAAATACAGAAAAGCGAACAAATACAACGTCTACAAACAGTTTAAGAAAGTTTCAAATTTGTAAGTCATTCATAGTTAGGCTTTTGTATAATTTAACATAAAATTGATGTTCGCTGGACTCAAGTGCTAAACAAATCCAATTCAACTAAATACTAATTAATGAACAAAATATGTAGTACTCAATAGAAGGAACATAGCAGACTAAACCATTTTACAGATATTTCCAAAACACTTTCTTTAATTATAGTTAACATTAATCAGTCATTAAGCTTTCACTTTGTTTTGGTAGCTTTTAGTTAACTTTTTGTTTTTTAAACTGAGCAATCATTCAAATTATTAATAATATAATAAATACAAATAATAATAATAATAATAATAATAGATTATATAATAATCGGGTTCAGGACTTACACGAAAGACGGAAAAAATAATAAAAAAGTCAAACATAATATTGGAATAAACAATTATACGTTTTTGAAGCATAGTTTAGAAGTGAATTTGAGCTCAAATTACAGAATTAAGAATAGAAACAAGAGGACAAAACTTAAAATACGGAAACAAAGTAAAGATAAACATAAATCGAAGCTCAAAACATTTTGACGAATGCATTATTTTTGGTATTTTTAAATGTTTGTCTAAATACAATACAATTATAATATCTTAATTTGAACCTAAATTTGATTAAACACCTCCTAAAATATGAATTAATTTAAACCCTAATATTTCACTAATAGCAACGAACAAATTTATTTTGCAAAAAGAATAAGATTTTGCATTGATTTTGCTGACAAAAAATGACTTCATTTGCATTAATAGTTCATCTAATAAATGGACGAATTGTATAGTTTTTCAGTTGTCATGTCTTCAGCAAAAACAAAACCCAAAAACGATATAATAGTTACTAAAAGTGATGAACTGTTGTTTAGTCGGATCTAATTTGATAGAAATTGATTGGTTTCGAACCACTACTTCTTGATAGAATATAAAATTTTTGAATTTTACTTTTGATGAGTGACAAAAATGGCATTAAAGGCACTGAAATAAATGATTTTCGAATACTCGATGCGATCAACTCTTCATCTTGTAAACAAGTACACAATCTATGCATAAATTAATTTAGTCTCTAATCAAACAATGAGTTCAGCATTACATCATTTTTATTAACTGGTCATTCAATTGATTCAATTTTGATGAAAATCGCTTTTTATTATGATTGATCGCAATCAATATTTCTTTTTTGTTGTGTTGCTTTCACTGGAAGCACTTATTGTTCAAAAATACACAAAAAGTCAATTTAAATTCATAGTCAATATAATAATCATTACATTAATTCGAAGCCAATTTGCGATTATCCTTCCCATTTCTATCATTCGTTTCAATTTATAATTCATTTAAATTTAACTGAAGCACATTTAAAAATATTACAAATTGCGAAATGACCTAAAAATGAGAAATAAATATAAGCAAAAATTAGATATTATACTAATAACGATTAAGAGTATATAAATTAACTAATAATTGCTATATATTTCTACCGCATTATGTGAACACAATTGAATCATATGATAGAATCAATTGCAGCCTGAAAGCGGATCTACTGACAAATCATGTTTGAACTGGTACCAAATCTGATAAGATTCGGACCACTTATTTCAACAAATTATAGTATTTTTTAAATAAATCTAACCTAATTAGTTTGTTACTATATTATTATTGACTTAAAATATATTTGAAATGATAGAAATCTATTTAGTTTTGATACTTTAAATAAAATTATAGAAATAAATTAGGTAAAAATGCTAACCATTTGTATTCCTGAACCGGAAATATGAGCAAACAATAAGAGTAAAACTGGCATCAGTCGAAGGAATATATGAGAGACTAGTAAAATGGTTACGAGTATGAGAATTGGTTTATTAGACGAGATACACATAAGTCGACAAAAGGCTTCGACTTATTGTAAATTACGCGTTACTCGATTGATTGGCCACAGATGATGATACAGATGTCTGAGATATAGATGAATTAGTTGCTAATGGCTGTGATGCTTTTGCGGCTACGATTGCAGCAAATGAAGTGCTGTTACTGTTAACTGTTGGTTTGGCGTTAAGTATTGTCGAACTAATTGTATCACTCGAACAATTAATATTCGTATTTGAATTACTACTGCTATCACTTTTATTTGCTTTTGCGCTAACATTATTTGAAGTACGACTTGTATTGTTATTGTTATTATTAGTGCCCGCACTGCCAGACCAATTTGTATCACGATTTCTGCAATTAAATCATATTAACAATTAAAATAGAAACAAGTATAACCTATTAAAGCTAATGGAACATCTATCTATCCGAACGAAAAATTCAAGACTTAAAAGGATAATTACGAGAACACTTAGAGCCAAAAAACCAAAACTAGGCACATGTCCGATAGCAATAACTACCAAACATTAAAAAATAGACAAAATTTAAAAACCGAAATAAAAAGCGATATACACAATACAAGAGGACTAATAATCAGATAATATTAGCAGCCATTGGATCTTTGTTATCATTATTTGATCAAACGGTAATTCCACCAATAATTCATCATTTAATCAAATTTAATAATTGAAACACAAATTGAATTGAGACATGTTGAACAGTACCTGTTACCGTCCTGATGTTTGTAAGATTTATGGTGGTGCTGCTGCCTGTTATCTTTATCTCTTTCTCCGCTATTGGCACGATTGTGATGTCGTTGACGATCACTTCTATGACTTCTATCAGTTCTATTTTCTTCTGAATCTCGATCTCTGTCAGTTCTCTTCTCATTCCAATGTCGATCTCTTTCATGATTACTTCTTCTCTTATAATGATGCCCACGATCTCTATCTCGATCTCGATCAGCAGCAGTAACATTAGCGCTGCTACTATTATGTCTTGAGTCACTTTTATTCGTAGCATCTTTTCCTTTAGGCTCCTTGTGGCGTGACCTGTATTCTTCTCTCTTATTTTGATTTTCGCGTTCGCGTTGAGCAATCGTTTCGTCCTTATTTCGTGCAAAAATTAAATTAAGTTAAAAACATTCAACTCATAAGATAGTCAATTATTTTACATCTAATCTGAAGTCATCAATAGTTTTGTATTCATCCAACTTTTCACGAAGGAATGGTTTTATTTCTAGCGATGTCGTGTTTTTATAATATTTACGGAATGCCCAAAATTTTTCTAAACCGTATAATTCACCTGAAAAATCAATTTATTCAAATGTAAACTAATTGCGGCCAACCATAAAAACTGATGCGAGTTTAGGGTTGAATTATAAAAAAGCTATGCTTACTCTACCATTCAATAGTAAACAATGATACATTCATTTAAAAACGAATGTATCACTTAAATAGAATGGAACCACAAATGTCAAATATCTATCGGTAATCATTGCACACAAGTTCAAATAATACCTGACTGAAAGTCTTTAATGGTCTCGACCTGGAAGTCCTCAAACAAATCTTGTCTGAAGTGTTTTTCGAGACCGTAAGAGTAAAACCTGAAAAGACACTCCAAGCCATATCGATAACCAGCGCTCGCGTCTTCACATGCAGTTCGTCTGAATTCGTCGTACATTCTTCTATTAAAATGCTCTCTCAGAAAGAAAGACCAGAATCTAAAAAGCGTATTCATTTCTTGACTTTGACCGGCTCCTGAAATCATTATATAAGATAATTAACAGTGACAAAATGACAAAAACATCAACAGTACCTAAACGTTTTCTGTCTTTCAGACATCTCGAGCGATACTTATGATAAACCAATTGAGTGAATCCATTCTCTTTCAAAAGTGAATGTGACGGATGTTCGAATGATGGCAGTGATTGAGGCGTTGAGCCCAGACTAGTAGACAATTGAGAGGCAACTGCAGCCGACGCTTCCACTAACGAGTCGAGTGAGGCATGAACTGCATGCTCGCGCGCGTCTATAACCCAACCGATGTGATGCTCGATCGGAGGATTAGACGAATATTTTGTTTTCTGTTTTCGAGGAGTTCCCTTCTCTACCAGATGTGGTTCAGGCGCCGGATAGAAACGCGGATCTGATAGCGGAGACTTGACACGTGGTGTTTTAGGGGTTCTAGGCTCTGGTGCAGTCAACGGTGCAGAGCTGGCTGTAGGTGAGCCTTCTATTTCAGATAATATTCAATTTTAGTCTAATTTTTTCTTTGTATTAATCGATCATACCTGAAGTTTGTTTCTCTAAAAATGACTCGTCTTCATAAGTGGGAGGTGGAGGTGGAGGCGGTGGTGGACAATGGGCTTTAGACTTTTGAGACGACTTTGGTGCATATTTCTCAAACGCTTCTTGTGATATCAAATCAACCGTTTTGTGTTGTTTGGACTCTTGTTTATTATTGACCCCCCATTTGGTCCACAAGTCTTGTTCATAATAGAAAAGACCGTCATTTATAACCTTTCCTAATTCTTGTGTTAGCTTCACTCTTGTGGTCCAGTCACCAGTTCTATCGTATCCTTCGTGTTTCACTCTTGAAGCAGAAAATGATTGAGTGACGATAATTATTTTTGCGACTTCATTATCACTTATTTCATAATCGCTATCATCGTCTGACCACGAAGTGAACTGATTCTTGCGTCCTGAAGAGAATTGATTTGAATCTAAATCTTCGTCAAACTGAAACGCTAACTCCTCAGCCGGGGCTAGATTTCTATTAATTTTAGAGCTACCGCTTTCAAAACTATCATATAAAGATTTCGTTCTTGATTTGCTCTTTTTAGACTTGACTTCTTTCCAGTCTGTTTTCATATCATTTGATTTGTAGTTCGAAGACTGATGCCTTTGTTGGGCTGACTTTTGCTCTCTCGCAGTTATTTCTTCTTTCGGGTTAGTCGATGGCACGTCTTTAGGTGATTCTTGTGACACGTCTTCATTAAGTGTCACATCTTCATTGGTAGTTTTAAGCGATGTCACTTTTTTCTCTGGTCCCGTATTATGCGATTCTTGAAAAGATAGGAAAACATTAGAACCTTTTGTGCTAAACTCAAACTTATTCAATTTTTTTCATGTTAGTAATGATCAGAAAAATAGCAGCCATTGGAGTTTGTTATCATTGATTCAAACGGTAATTCCAATACTTTCATCATTCAGTTGCATTTTAAATTAAAATAACTCACTTAAATAAAACTAAGACTTAGTCAAAATAATAATACTAAATTAGTGAATATATAAAACTCTCACCATTAGATTTATTGGTGTCACTTTTATTGACATCATGAACACCAGTTAGAGTCGAAAAGCTATCATTACTTTCATTTCGATTGTCTTCATTATCCGCCTCGTTATCAGCATCGGTTCCTCCATCCATATCAGCGTATGAACCGATAGACGGATCTCCATATCCATAGCCATAGCCATAAGGCTGTCCCGGAATAAAAGCGGGAACATTAGCGTGAAGACCAGCTGCTGCTGCACTCAAGTTATCCATCTAGTCAATTGGAAATAAAGTCATCAATTGAGGACTCTACTGACAACAGAACAAGTCAATGCTTACTAATGGCCACTTTTCTGGATTAAGTCTTGTTCTAACTTTGACTCCATCCACAACTTCGACTAAAGTAGAGTCAGCTAAGGCATCGATTACCATTTTTACATCTTGTGTCAGAGCCTGAACGCGATGGAACGAAGCGATGAGAGAGATGGGCAAAAAGCCGTTCTGATCCATTTTCCTTCTGAGAAAGAAGTCTCTTTGCAGGTTTTCCTCACTAAAATAATACTCAATTTGCTTCTTAATATAATCCTTAAGCGTTTCTTGATCTAATCCCATGTATGAATTGTTGAAATAAAAGGGTCCAATAAAAGGCGATACTTGTATACCCGTCAATTCGACCGGTGAGATATCCACATAAAAGGCAATATCTGCTGGATAGTCGTCGTGGTGCTGGTCTGTTTGCGAGCGTGATCGCGCCACATGACCACTACCAGAAGATCGTCCACCACGAGGCCCACGACCGCGACCTCTTCGGCTTGTGTTTGCCTGGTATGGAGCGGAAGCATCATGATCTTTACTTCTCCCACCTTTTGTGTGATCGTCCGAGTGATAATTTTCAGCTCCTGATGAATGAGGTTCGTAACGATCTTCACGCCTATCACGACGTGATGTCGTCGGACGCTCTCTATTACGGTCTCGTTCCTCATTATGATCTCGAGCGCTCGAAGAGCTTTTGCTGCGATGTGGTTTCGATTGTGGAGGTGGACCGATCTCCAAGGGAACCCATTTCTTTGGACCTATTCACAATTTTAATAAAATATTTTAGATCGTTCAAAATTAATAATTTCAGTGAGGACATGTCTTTTATGGTTCAGATATTTAGACCTTTACTCTATTTTAAGAGGTGAAACACTTTAAGTTGGAGCTAAACTCAATTCAACTTAATCTTCAAGGCATTCAAATTAATCCCTAAACTTGTTTTGAACAAAAGGAAAAACCTTTTCATTTCTAATATAAACTAAGCGATAGTTCAGATCAACAATCGTAAAGACAGTGCTATGAAAAAGATTAACAAATAGAATAAACTTTATGGAAATTTATTTTTAAAATGGAGAGATAAAAAGAACAAAATGGCAATTTCGCTCAAAGTTAAGAGTGAGAAAAAATTTGAGAGTAAAAGAAGAAAATTTGAATTTATACTTAGAGATAGAAATGCTTCATTCAAGACAAAATGGTTTGAGAAATGGGTCAGAGAATTGAATGAATTGAAGACATCTGCAACTATAAAACCAGATCATGAAAGTGATAATAGAATGAATTAATCAGACTAATTAATCATTAATATGTCTTTAAATGTATTAAAGGACAAGGAAATCAGACAAACTACTGATTTGTACTCAATCTTTATAAGTAAACAACTAAAATAGAGGTCGAATTGTGAAATGAATGGAAAACAATATTCCTCAGGTAATAGTCAACTACATAATGTGAGTGAATGATAATTTGATATTTTCATTTATTCGAATGCACCAGTAACCAATATTCGGTATCGCAAATGAATGAACCAGCAATCTATCAGGAATCAAATTAATTAGAAATACCTTTCTTTTTAGCGGATTTTGGTGTATTCGATGTTGAATCAGTTCCTGGTCCTGATGAATGTCCGCCATCTCGATCGAAATTTTCTTTAGCCGAGTCTTCGTCGTCTTGTGATGATTGTGGCTGTGATGTTTGAGAGCCGTCTCGGTTAGAGTTATAATGAGTTGATGACATTGAGTTAACTGATTGTGGCGTACAACTGTTTATGTGATTGTTTGCCAGTTTAACGGGCGTTGAAGGCAGTGAGGGATCACCTAATGCTGACACCAGTTCACTACCACTTAAATTGTCGTCAGCACTTGAATTACGTTTCGATGCCTTCAAATCATTCAAAATCAATAAACAATTAATAGCTTATAGTATTTCAAATCAATGTATAAATACCTCGTTTTTGTGGACTTCATTAAGAGTCGGCCAATCGTTTATATCGTTTATGTTCGCAACATTTCCCTATGATTGCCAAATAGCAAATTAATTGAATCAAATCATTGCAAAGTGCAATTTTTAAATATACAAAAAATGTTTCTAAATTTCTAAAAATCTAATTTGAATTTAACATTGAAAATAGAAACTTAAATTGAAGGACATTTAAAATAAGTGTTAATCAGATAATAGCTTAATATGAAAGAAACAGGGAGACAGTCTGGCTAAATACACGCTTCACCTTACAAATAGTCGTTAATAAACTATAAAAAATGTATATTACAATTTTAATATATTGAATGAGTAATAAAAATGAATTGTTACCTTAACGGAGTTCTTCTGTACATTGTGATTGTGTTGCGCTTGTGATGTGTTAGACCACGAACTGTTTGTTGTTCCTGGTTATACAAATAATACAATTAGTTAAATTTGCAATTACTTAGTTTAACAAAAATATGGATTAAACGGATGTAAAGTTGCAACTTTAATCTAATTAATAAATTAAAATAAGCAAATTATTAGTTAATTAAAACTTGTATGGTATGCGAACCTAGTTTCATGGAAAATACAATGATTGGTGATATCGGATCTCAATGTGGTGGTAGTAAATGGCATCAAATGGGGCTCCATATGGAACACCGCAACAGTATTAGCAAATATAAGTGTAATATCAGTTTTAATTGACTTGTAATAATTTCTGTCTTTCACTCTATAAACGAAGGCTATGAGAAAAGTGTGTGTCTGCCAATTACGTAATCACGTTTCTACAGCTATCTCACTGAGAGAGACACTGTGTAAGAGCGAACAGAGAAAACAGCGTGTGAGTAATAATACATCTGTTATGAATAATGGCTTGTATTCAAAGCTAAGCCAGATCACAATTATGGGCATCAGGTTCTCTCCGTCAAGTCAGATATTGGGCAAATCAATACTACAAATAGTTAATACTGAGAGTTGATCAAAATCTAATTCTCCATTAACTTAGGCTCTAACTCACTGTATATTCAGTTATAATGCAGATAAGAAGAGCATGTCACTACAGCTATAATGTACTGCTGCCTTAAATATCAAATCCATACTATACTAATTTGTGAAAATCTTTTTTTTAAAATCAGTTCTCAAAGAGATACTTGTGATCAAATCGATCACATCATTAATAATTGAATGTTATTTTTTTTATTTACTTTAATCGTGTGATGACATAAAAATAGTTTAAATATTAGATTTGCTGACACAGCCATCACATTATCGACGCAACTCACTCTTAGCATATATAGTATTCGTCAACGAGAACATGTGCTCAGCTAACAGTTTGCAAATTTTAATAACTTAATAATTGCTAAATAAGTTGCTCTGCAATTAGACAATCATATAGTGAAATTATGAAAACATTTTAAACAATTCAGGTATTATTTCTAAGAAAAAATAAGAAATTTTATCGAAACATTAATAAAAACTATCTCTTATAAATATTGTGTTTGATTTGTGTAACTTCTCAGGGATATAAGACTAAGACAAAGAAGCAGTTCTTTAATCCAGACTAATTAAATTACTCTTTCAATATTTATCAACTCATTTTCCAATTTAGATTTTATCGATCAACAAAATGAGTGAATTTATGTTACAACAATGTAAAGCTTTGGCTAAACAGCAGAAACCAATGTAAATGTAGCCATTGTTCAACAATTTGATCAAATATTCATGATTAATAGTGAACAGATTTTCAATTGCAATGTCGAGTAAACTGTCAATCAATTATTATTTTAAACATAAGGTTTTAAGAGTTAAATACTATCATATGGAACAAAAAATACTTCCCGGAACTGATAGTGTTTTCTACATTTTATGGACCTATCGTGAAACGCCTGAACAACAGATCGATTCTATTGTAAATGTATTTTTAAATATAATTTTAAAAAGACATGCTTTAAGTAATAAAATGAATAGTCACTTGTAAGTTTACAAGCAATTGTAGCAAAATCATTTTCAATAAATATATGAATAGATTTTCTAACTCTTGGTATTACGTTTTAGATCAATATTTAAATTTAAACTTTCGCTTAGAATATCAACTGTTGCTATAATTACAACTTTCAGGTTTAAACAAGTGAACGATTTTCGGATAAATAAGTGAAAAATAAGAGTATATGATTGAATACAAGCAAAGCAAATAATTGTTTTATTCTGTAAACTCCTTCAAACTAATAGTTATAATCTCTAGTTTTGATATTTCAACTTAAAACACGTTATAATGTATTAAATATTTACAAGTATTAATTGAATGTCTAAATAAATGAATAAGCCTCAACATAGACTTGAACTGAACAATTAATGGAAAAGAACTCAGCAGTTCATTAATTTGATTAGTTAAACAGTTGGCACAACATATAGATATGAAAAGGTTTTAGGCTATCATAGTAGTGCTTCAGTCTATTGATTACATTCTTAAAATCGACTAATTTATCAGCTTTAAGACTAGAAAAGTAACATTTTTAAGAAATACCAATTCAAGTCTTATTTACACTTAAAAGAGGTTATTTGTCTTAGACCACTATTGATTACGAATAGATTTGGTCGAGTATAAATTCGAACACTATTTAAATAGACGTCTGCTAACGGTCTAGTAATAGACAGTTCACTAATCGAAAGTGAACCAGTCTATGAGCCATAAACTAGTCGAACAGTTTTATCGTTTACTTCAATACTTGAGTTTTAGTCATTTTATAAAAACTCGATTCAAAGCAAAAACGAGTTCGTCTCCACTCTACAGATAACTTATTTTCTCAGCAACAGCTTTGCATTTGCCCCAAACAGACATAATTATTGAAGTAATTCTAGCCAAAGCTCAGTAATAGCTCACATTCAACTCTAATATCGCACTAAATAAGGGGCAAATAAGACGCGTATTTAACTGAATGAATGGTCGCAATTCTTTCCTCATAGTATCAAAATAAGTAATAAATGGAAACAGAAATACCGGTCAGACATTTTTCAATATAAAATCAAACAAAGAAATGCTTTAAATTAGGCCAGCATCGAGTTAAAGTAAAGTATTTACTCATTGAATACAACTTAAATATTCGAGAAAACCATCGACAGATTTATAATGAAAATTAAACAAATTCATACCTATATTGATATAATATGGAGAATATGCCATACTTTTCAAACTAATTGAGCTTTGGTTCAACCATTTAAACAATTTTGTGAAGCAATCGTTAACTCGGATAACTTAATTATTGTTAACGATTTTGGTTACCTTCAACTAAGTAATATTCTCGAACTAAAAATTATTATCATTAAAATAGTTAATGAAACATATTTGGCAAAACATGATTGATCCAAATCTCAACGATTCAATTTAAAAATTCAGTTCAATTAATGTATAACACAACAAGTTGTAAACAAGGCTTAAAGCAATTAAACGATCGAAATTAAGGGAACAAACCCAACAAATAAAACTTAAATTTGTAAAATATTTAAATGAAAACAAAGTATGATAAAATAAGTTACCATTAATTTCGTTATTGGGTGAGTTAGCGATCAGCTTCGCAGCATTTCCTGAAAACCACTTATTACCATTTGATGACAATAATGAAGACGAAGAACTGCTACTACTATTACTACTACTATTAACTGAACAATTATTAACAATATTTACATTATTTGCATTAATTAGAGTTCCGTTCATTTCATTAATACTATTTTGATTTAAATTGTGATTCAACTCATTATTAGTTTGGAGTAAATTGTTATCAGAACTTAATTGTTTCAGTTTTTGTGCATATGATGGCGAAGATAAACTAGTTGTGGTTAATGTCTCCACAGTCGAAGAACTGGTCATTGATGTAGTGCTTGTTGTCGTCCATGTCTTGGATGTGGTCACACTTTCCTGGCTCTGAGTCTCATTAATATGATTCGTTGCGGCCATCAATGCGTTATTCAATTTATAACTTATTTCTTATTAGTTATTATTATTATTATTATTATTAGTGATTTTGTTTACAACAGAAAAATAGACAATTTCCTTCAATTTTGGTCAGTTTATGTTTTATAAAATTGTTCGGTTCCACAAATAGTCATCAAAAAGACAATTACTGAAAATATTAAATATTTATATTGATTTCAATTTTGGTAAAATAAAACTGATTATTAATATAAAAATTGAGAGATAATTATTGGATTAATTCAAGTTTTGCTTCAATTAAATAATAGAATAGATTTGAAGCAAAAGTGGTTTTTAAAGATCTGATCAATTGACTGATGAATAGATTGATATAAGAATTAGTTAATGACGTCAACACTATTTAGTCTATTATTTGACTACTAACTGAAGAAAATTCTACTAATTAATCAATTTTATTATTTATCGAATTATTGTTTTATTAAATTAAATATTAGAACAGAAGAGACAACTCATACTGAATTTGAGACTCACTGCTTATTATAATAATAAGAGAAATACCGCATGGAATCGAATGTACTAAATATTTGACAAGATGGCCGTCGGCCCAATCATTGCCTTTTATTGCTAATTCCTATCATCCCTTTTATTTGACTAAGTCTATTTGTGCTCTTTTCTCTAAGCGAAGCTCATTTTCAACTCATATTTAATGCTACGTAAAAAAGCACCGAAATTTCAAGATTCAAAACTATTCTTATACTTGTGAATAGCTTTAAACAGTACTTTATAATTAGAAAAAAGGCGTATTCATGCGTCTAAAAATATATAGTATTTTATCTGTTTATACTCTGATATGATATGCCTCTTTTGCAAACATGATTTGTTGCATTTTTCAATAATACGCAATCTTCAAGGCTATGAACGTTTAATAATTACTTACACTTTTATTTAGACTTATTTTAAATAAAATCTGCCGTATAAACAGCGACTACACTAAATGTAACTAATTTGACTGAACAAATAGATGCGATCCACTTGTATTCTGTCGTGAAATAAGATACCTTAAGTGATTTAATTGCAATACTTATTAAAATGAAATAATACTTAATAAGTTAAGTATTGCACCACTTCATTCGTGACTTACCAACATTTTGTAGTTAGATAACTTAATATTCACTTCAACTTATTAATACTCGATTAATCGTCAGCTAAACCAATGATCAATTTAGTGCAATATTTATAAAATCAATTCTTACAATCAAAATAAAAATCTAAACTTAAAATATCTGAAGAGGAAAACTTGAAAACATAAATTATAAAATGGTCCCAAACGTGTCTTTCAGTGGGTGTCTTTCAGACACTAGACATACCAGCGGTTAGCAACTTTAATTCGGGTAAGACCGAAATAATCTAACCATTTGTTATGGTTATCTCTAGAGGAAAATATAGAGCAATTTCTTCAAGAAATAATGATTAATCAACTAGATTCCAAAATTAATTCTTAATTAAACTTTAAGTTTATTAAGAAATGCATATAAATGTTATAAGAATAAAGTGCACGAAAAATACCGGACTTAATCTACCGCTTTTGCGTTTAGTACCGCTTTTATATAGAGAGAGAGGGGAGAAAAGAGAGAGAGAGAGAGAGAGAGAGAGTGATTCATTGCCAATAAGAATAGTGAAGATAGAAATTACTTTTGTTATCAATAGCAACGATTCGGTACTTTTTAAATGTTAAAATTAACACTTGTTTTGCTCTGAAAATCTGTTGAGCCTATACCTATCGTGGGTTATTCCGTAACTAGATTAAAAAGTACTTAACATTAGAGTTAAATAGGATAGTGTTGTATTGTGTGTGTGAAGGTATTCATTATTATTATTATTATCATCATTGATGTCCTTCGCGCAGATGGTGTTCAGAGAATGGTTGACCACTAATACATAATAAGGGCTTAAAATGATATTATATAATAGGTTTGAACGCAAGACCATTAAATCAAATCGAAAAACATATTTTGCATCAATTTCTAAATGTAAGAAATTTTTGTTTTAATTCTATAAAACTATTGAATAGTTTCTAAAACAAATTTGAAATATTTATAATTTAATTATCGTTCAACTTTTTTCTATTGATTAGTTTTTAATGTTTTTATTTTGTTTTATTTTGTTTTTGCAATAGAAGTTGAAACAAAAAGAAAAAGCACTTGAATTGTTAACAAATCTGCTTAATTATTGTTTAAGAATCACTACTATTATTATCAATGATTATACAATTAATATTAATATTGAAATAATGAAACGAAAGTGCAATTTGTGTCATAAGTGGCCGAACATGAACCTAAACTTTTTATATTGAAGTACAAAACAAATCAAAATAATTGTGATTACAAGATAAATTATTTTTCATTTTTTCTACTATTACTACAAAAAAATGTCAAAATTTAAAGTCAAATCATTTATTGGATTAATTTAGTTGTTATTCAATTGTTATCATCAAAACAGATAAACAATTTTTATATCAATTTATTGAAAGTTTTAAGATTTAAAGTTTTAGAAGAGAAAACAACTTATAAATAAGTCGATAGAAATAATGCCACAATTGGATGATATGATAGAGTCTTCGCCGTCATTGCCATCAGTACCATCAGTACCGCAATCGTCAGCAGTAGTGGTTATGTCGTCAACACAGGCCTCTACTGAAAGTGTTGTCAATCCTTACATGAGTTGTGAAACGTCTGCATCCCTTATGGTCTACAATCAAAACGATAATCAATTATTGAATAACATAATTGCACCAAATGATTATAAACCATCAGAAAGTGATTTGTCTTCAGCCCAAACACAGCTCACATTCTCAGACCTGATGCCTCCCGTTCCCAATATCTCGACTCTCGAATCCAATCGTTTACTAACTGTTGACACTTCTCTGCCAACTGTTGATGGAGTTTCAGGAGCTGTTCCGGACTCTAAATCAGTGCTAATCCAACAGGTTCTTAAATTTACTTTAAACTATTAAACTCGATTCTTGATTTTAATTTCAATCATATTCTCATGATTTTACAAACAGTTGATTTTTTTAAGTAGTTTAAAATTGAACTCAACCTTAATTCTGAAAGTTTAGGAAATTAATGCGTTAAGATGTCAAATTGAAATAGCTTATGTAATTTTTGGTTTGTTCAATATTTATTCAATTTATAAATATTAGCACTCGGTTAAGAATTATTTTTTATAAATATATTTCATTTTATATTTTATATTTAAATCACTTTAACGATAAACTGAATATGAATTGATTGTGAGTTACAGATGAGCTCAATCACGTCAGAAGCGCCTTCAATCGAGATTCCTCCATCTGAACAACTGATAGCACAAAAAGATGGTCCATCACTGATACAAGTATCTGAAAGCCAGTATTCAAATATATTTCAGCCTGTAATCAACGGTCCGTCGGGTTCTGCACCGCAAACACCGGCTGCGTCTCCAATTGCCTCAGTAGAATCTAATGTTAATTCTTCTGTTACTCTCACAACTACTTCAAATTCAGCTGAATTGCAAACGTTGACTGCGTATGACTCAAGTAATGCTACATTTGCCAACAATAGTGTAGCCAATGATGTGTTTAATGTGCCCATCAATCAAATGGTTCCCGTCTTACCTGATACTGATGTATCTGCCGACACGTCTGATGGACCCTTACCTGTGTTGGGTATAGAACCAGCTCTCCAGGAACAACTTCTTGATGCCATTCCGCCTCCAAGTAGTAACTTTCCTCCCGGACCACCACCTACTGACGAAAGTGGAATCCCGGCAGCACTGCCCGGAGAATTTCCTTTGAGTATTAAACTATTTTTAAATTTGAACATTTAGCTGTATTTGTCCAACTATTTTCTCGACAACTTATACCACTCCTTATTTTCATGTAATTTTTACTTCATTTATTTGATGTCGATTTTAAGAAAGTACTAACTTTTTCAAGCTATGAGAGCCAACTCCTATTTTTGAAAAGAATTAGCGCTCTATTTCTCCACTCAAGATAATTGAATTGATTTCTACTTTGAACACATCCATTATTTCAGTTGTTTGTATAATTAGCGCTTCCACAATGTGTTCGTATTATCCAATACCTCGATCAATTTTTCGATTTAACTCGGACAAAACTATTCATATCTTTTTTATTGAATATTGATTAATTTTAATTAAATAGTATTTATTTATGAATTAATTAATATTCCGAAGGCTTACTACCAGTTGAAGAAGAAAAGATCGGTGACATCGGATCGGTATCAGTCCCTCTCGATAAGATTGAAGCGACAATCAATATGAATGCAAATCCAGTTTCGACCCTAACAAATGCTGTCTCAATCTCACAATCAGAAGTTAATCTAATAAACTCATTACCACAAACGCCTCAATTAATACCAGCTCCTCAGACATCAGAATCAATAACAGCCAATCAAATTAATGTCTCAGCTCAACAACAGTTTAACATTGATTACAATTGTCGATCAAATGCTAACGAATTAGTATTATCAGCTATAACACCAGTAGTCGAACAATTGAGTGCATCGCCTCAGACCTCAACACCTACACAATTATCCCAACCATCGCCGCAACAACAACAGCAACAACAACAACAGCAACAACAACAACAGCAGCAGCAGCAACAACAACAGCAACAGCAGCAACAACAGCAGCAACAACAGCAACAACCGCCACCAGCAATCGCATCACAACCACAACTACAGCAATCATTGGTATCTCTATCAGAAGCCCAATTGCCACCAGTGCCGGCACCGCCTTCTGCGTCGATAGCGGTTTTTCAGTCAACGCAAAACGAATTAATTCCAGAAATGGTACATCAAAGTCACTTAACTCCAGTATTGCCGCCTCCGCCACCTCTTCAACCCGTACAAAGTGTTAATCAATCAAATATAACACCACTACAAGAGATTAATACACTGACTAATTTGGTGCCTGTAGTCGAAACACCGACCCAGATTGCATGTTGTGGACCGATTTCTGTTGTCGTCAAAACAGAACCACAAACTTATAGCGAATCAATTGCTGATAATGAAAACAATATAGTCATGAATAAAGTTAACGACGACAATAATAACCCTATTTTAAGTAATAATGTGGGGCATGGGAAAGAGACTAATATTAGAAATTGTTTGGCTTCGACCTCACCATTGGTTAATAATGCAGTTCGTAGTTTCCCGCTATGCGTAATATCTACAACACCGACTGCTTTCATGTCGAAAAATAATGCCACAAGTACACCAAAATACGAGTTGACACTACCTCCCAAGAAGGTTAAGTTTGGCACCGGATTTGGATTGGCATCAGTTACTCAATCAGTTTCACCGCTTTCATCGAAAATATCATCACAAATTGTTCCGTCCACTGAAATGATATACGATCTGCCACAACATTCTGAGTCATCGTCGACTACTTCGCCATCATTTAAAGTGCAATCAGGACTACCACAAACCTCTAAAATACAGCAAAGTATGCATTTCAATGTTTATTGTTTTAGGGCTCTTTAATTTTTATTACATTTACATTCTTCAGCGAATAATGAATCTCTAATCTATTGATATTGTTCAAATTTAAAAGAAAAAAATCTATTTCATATAGATATATCTCCTCCGTTCACAACAGTTGCTCCGATCTTACTTTCCGGTCTGATGCCATCTGTTTCAGTAGCAATTGATGGACCACTATCTCTAGTAAAAGAAGATAAAATGCGCCAATTGATCACAACCACATCGATCTCGAACCATCCAGATTATCCGGCAATTTCAGGACTATTATCATTCATAAAGCCTGAACTTGCTTATCACACAAAAGCATCAACCACTTCATCGCTAACTCCTCCATTAGAAGCAGTATCAGAAGTACCGCTTTCTTTAAGCATAAAAAATACTGTGTCTCAAGCGCCGATTACATCAATCGCCATGAATCAGTTATCATCAGGACATGTGCCTTCATCACTATCACGTCCACAATTACATCAAAACCAACAGCAAAACATAACATCTGTCACTCCTGTACTTCACACACTGCCAACTGCTGTACCCGTTTCTGTCGTTACAAGTGTTGTAGAACATCACAGAGGGCTTTCGCATAAGGTTAAAAACATGGGACAGAATTCAAATAGAAGTAAAGTCAACGAAGAACATAATACTTCAGGTATGATTCGAGTTGCATTCTTCATTAATAGAAGTGTAAAGTTGGTTTGTGTTGAATTCGATGAAAAGTTAAATGTTTAGTTTTTAATGGAGTGTAATCTGTTTCAGGCTTAATGTCGACTGGATCTAAGCTACAGTTGCCTCCTCTACTATCTGGAGATCCAGCCAAACCATTTCAATGCGCACTTTGTGGCAAGCATTTGGCATCAAAAAATGTCTATCAATTACACTTAAGATCACATTCTGGTGAGAAACCATTCAGCTGTAATTTGTGCGGACATTCGTTTTCGCAAAAGACATCACTCACTCGACATATGCGGTCACACACTGGCGAACGACCATTTCCCTGTCAGGTATTGACTCATATATGTTTTGAAATACTATCTTATGTTTTATGTTTTAATTTCTAACTATTAAATTGACAATTAACAGGTATGCGGAAAGAGATTTGCTGATAAGGAGCGCATCAAAATCCACATGAGAACACATACTGGAGAGAAACCGTTCGCGTGTGATGTATGCGGCAAACAATTTTCTCAGGTATGTTTGCTTAAACATCTTTAGAATTTGTAACATGAAGCCATCACCTCAGAAATACTAATCATTGACAGTGAAATATTTGAGAGCTTGATTTAGTAAGAATTAAAGTGAAAAATAACTTGAAACTAAATGTTTAATCCTGATACAGAAATCAACAGTAAAGCGTCACATGAGTGTACACACAGGAGAAAAGCCATTCAAGTGTGAAACTTGCGGTAAAGGTTTTGCTAATCGCGGAAATTTAACGGCACACACGAAAACTCATTCAAACTCTTAACAGTAGTTGGATTTTATATTGGAAGCAAAAGTTTTTAAAGCATAAAAATCAAATTAAATTTTAAAACTCATTTGCGCTGTCGAAAACATTTTTAAATATCTGATAATTAGTTAATGGCAGCAAAATATGGAAAAACTTTAATAGTTATAGTTGTCATTCACTATCACTGCCTGATCATTGTTTAGTTTATTACATCTTATATACACTAATCTTCGAAAATCAGGCAAGCAATTGTGAAACTAATTGTTTGAGGCTTTCAAGCAAAATGTAATCAAACATGAAATCGTAAAACTCTGACTCTTTAGATTTGCTGCAACAATCATTTATTAGTTATAAATTTATCGGGCATTCGTTTGGAAGGCATCTTTTATTACACTTGGATCAATTTGACTAAAGTGCGACTTAAGAAAACTGATTCGACTCATATAACTGGTGCCTTCCTATAATTAGTCAAAATTATGAATATTAATCAGTTGTTCGGCATAACTACTTTATTGTGAAATCCGGAAACCAGTAAATTGTGATTAGAATGATAGCTATCATAGCTTTAAGTCAAATAAGTTGGCATAAAAATGTTGACGAAATAGTTGAGTTATTCGTTACAAAACTTTGTTAAGTCATACAATTGATCCAAATAGTAGTTTGTGTCAGAGTTTTAAGATTTTGATAAATAAAAGTAACTTATAAATGATAGTCAAGATAACAAACAAATAAATGTTTGATTGAAAAAGTGAGAGTTAGTCTAATAGTGTGTCTATTATTCCGAATTTATGCCTTTAATTGATTAAAAGGAGAGTCAGTGCAAAATACATAATATTTTTAGTTATAGAATTCAAAGTGTAATTGTTTTTTGCACTCAAGCTCTTTAATCACAATTATTACTATTGATTACGATATGACTGATATTTACCATTGATTTAAACTAAATATATGTGAATATATTAATTGTTGCCTAACTCAAGATTTAATATATTTGGACAAACAGTATATTATATTATTATTGTTATTTTGGATTATTAATCCAATGCTATTCATTAATTATTTAATATGAAAGAAAAAGTGCCGTAAAAAATGTTTTTAAATAATGTTATTATTGAAAGTTATTATAAATTAAGAATAATTCCATTTGTATAACTATTGAGATACTAAAAGTTACTAAAAGTGTCATAACTATGAGTGTAGTCTACAATTTACAAAAATTGTTGAAAGCATGTTAAGAAAGAGAGTGATTATAATATATATAAATACGTTAATTGATTTGAGTTAATGTTGTGATTGGATTCTCGTCCGATTGGGCCTAGTCGTCGACCACATTATTTTTTCAATAGCCGATCATTTCGTTATAAAACGTTACGCACTATTTAGTTATAGTTATTATTACCTCATTGTTATTATTCATTTAACTGTTAGTAAATACAATTTACGTTTTCCCGAAAATACATTATAATTTTGTTTAAACTGATTGTTCATTTAGAAACAAATCATTTATTATTATATTGTTTTTAATGATTTGGGAGCCGCTTATTTGTATATAATAATAGATTTGCACATTTGAACATTTCATTATAAAACTTATTAAATATACATTTATTCCATAAGCTGTCCATTTATTAGTGATATATCGATAACAGATTGTAATTTTGTCCATGAGATTGTTATCAAATAATATTTTGTTTTTTTGTCAAATTTATTAACAAGATATTAAAAATAAAAAAACTTAGAGATCTGTGAATATATTACTCATAGAGTGCATTATGACTGGATTGACCAAAACTGGAACGTGTAAAGTTAAATTCAGATTGTTTCGAGATTGCAAACATCTGAGTCGAGATGATCGTAAATCATATTGTCATAATGTTTCACTTATACTAATAACTAAGCTTGGAGTGGAGTGATTTTTACGTTTAGCAAGCACTCAAAAAAATGACAGATTAAGGTTTGATGATTTTCCGAAACTATTTGTAAAACTTGATAGTTTCATTTTTAGTAGATTATTTAGTAGTTATATAGTATAAAAATGGATGCTATGATCCAAGCTGTGATATAATGGGTGAAAATAACTTTATTGAACCATAAAATTGAACCATCTATTACATTTTGATCACTTGAATGTTTGAAATTGCTTAGAAGAATAGGGACAGTACTTATTGTTGGGACAAATTTCTAAAATTTGATTTCAATACTGGAACGCTTCTTCTTTTTCTTCCTGGATTGCGCAAACTATTTTTCATGATTTTCTGAGCCTTTGCTTCATCTCCCATTTCATTAGTCTCACAATCACCAGCCGGTAAACCACTTAAACAATCACTGAATGATCTCTTAGCCGTTATCAGGTTTCTCCTGAAATTATATAATTTTTGAGAAATCAATTCACAATTGTTGTAATAGATACAAGAATCGCATACTGTATAGCAACGAATGATCACAAAGCTTATAATGCATTCAATTATAAGTGCGAATAAATTGATTATAACCTGAGAATACATCATATTTATAAACATTTGAATTTTAAAATGAAAGCATTCCTTTTAATTATTGCATAAAATAGTTTTAACAATAAATGAAAACATGAATTTGGAACAAATTTCACAAAACGTATAATAGTTTGAGATATCTTTATTAAAAGTTATTTTTGCTTTAATCTCATCAAATAATCTCATTTGACATCGGGTTATCTAATGAAGTGTTCACTTTCCAGGATTTTTATTTCCTTTCTTTAACCACTCTTGAGCCTGTGCCTCTTCACTCATGCCACTAGTTTCACAATCAGCTGCTGGTTCACCACTGAGACACTTAGGTTTATCATCTCGTTTTCTTCTACTCTCGTCTTGATCTGTTACCGAATCTGTTCCAAACTGTTGTTCGCAGCCAATACCAAATCTGGCGCATCGATCACTTATCCTTCTGCCATGATTTCTAAAAGGCAAACGCGCTGATTCTCCGATTTGTGCCTTAATTTGATTCCTTTTATAGAATGTATTTTGTTCTCAAATAATCGATCAAAATAGTCTGACATAATGTTTGCCTAATGATCACATTTATTACATAATTTAATTGAAAAGACTGTTATTTTATTGATTTAAATGACCAAATTAAGATTAAGGTCAATCTAATGGATAAGATTAAGTGTGATTATGAAAAGAACAAAATTTGAATTGACAACATTGAAAAGAAATTGCATAGATTTATCCATATTTCAATTGAAAAAGAGAATGACATGTCTTCTAGCGCATAATCTAGTAAAAAGCTTGATTAAAGCACTTAAACTTAACAAATTTAATTGACATTATTCTATAGATCAATTTTGATAATAATGTATTTAGCAGTATTTTTATAAACATGAACCGAAAACTTACTCTAAATTAGCAAGATTTTCATCAATTTGACTCAAAACGTTGATTACATACTGAACACCAGTTCTTTTAGTATCGATTCCTTCAAGCATCGCATTGCTGTTCCATAAGAATATAATATTTAGCTAACGAATAAAAGAATATGAATTGATTATTGAATTATACCGCTGTTTAAGGCTGGTTTCACTTTTAGACTGCGATGAGCCGTAGTGTATATTTGTTATTACAATGAAAACATTTAATAAATAATAAAGCGAATAAGGAGACATTTCGCTGTAATAGAGGTATAGTTTGGTTATCCAACAGAAACAAAATAAGTGAAAAAGTTTTTCATCATTTTCATATTTATAGTAAGGATCAGCGATTTTATCCACACTTCAAACTTGAATTTATTGTCAAACACGGTTTAAGTGTTGATTCACGTCATTCGATCACATTTATTGAGGACAGTCTAACACTTTTATTAAAAGCTCACAACTGTACTGAACAAAGTTTATGAATAAGAACAGAATGCAAATTCATACAAAATGAAATCACAATCATTCAAATGAATGCTTAGGCTCGGATATTTGTAATCGACTCTCGGTTTGTATTGCTTTTATAGCTTAAAACAACAAACTGGCTTATGAACCATTTGAAACTGACATCGAATTTGATGGCAAAATTTGGTTGACAATCGAAACTTTTAACAAATTAGAAATTCGTTCTAAATTATTGTAATTATGAGTACAATAAAAACACTTTGTAACGAACTAATTGAAAACATGAATCATTTTAAATTATGCAGTATCAATTATTCAATGACAAAAATTGAAAAAACTATAAACCAATTAATTGAGATTAAAGATTAACTCATTTGTATGGATTAGCTCAAATATTAAGATATTGAATGTATTTGAACAAAATAAACTCTAATAAAATGATTTGAGCGTGTCATTAATTGATCGAAAGCATACTCTGAAGCTAACCATAATTGTAAATAAGTTTTGCGCTCATATTTATTTATCATATTGTTTACTTATAATATTCATTTTTAATATATTTCGCATCAAAATTTAATATAAATGACACGACAGTCGTTTCAATTACTATTGATTTCGTAAGCGATAAATCTGAAAATACGTCAAACACTTGTGTAAGATTATATTGGATTAATTGATAGCTCTAAATGAGTATCCAATAAAACGTATTCTACTTTGATTTAGGCTTACTTCGACAGACGATTATTATTTGTATTGTTTAAATCTGTATAATTGATTTGCTACTTATGACCACACGTTGTGAAGGGTTCTCTGTAACAGAAAGGTATCTTTGTTTTTAAATATTGTAAAAGATCAGCACAAAGCCCTGATTGACTACATTTTCAATTGTTTCTTATGGCATCTATTATATGTTTAAATATTAATATCTAATTATTTGAACGATAAAATAGTAAATAAAAACAGTCGAATTACTGGTAGACGCAGACTCATCCGTCTCACCAGTCCCTCACGTATTACTATTCTGAAAATTCAAATCTCATTTAACTTATGTGTTTGTTTTAAAGTTCAAATTTATCAAACATTCAATGAGATATTTAATTAAATATTAAATTTGATCCTTATGTCAATTTGCGTGAATTGCAGCTAAAATTGTTGACAGCTTTCAAGTCTAATTAGACGTTTAAGGTTAAAATATGTTAGTTTTTAAATGTGAATTTTGAAAGCAAAGTTAAGTAATTAATAGTATTTGCAAATTGCTTTTATAAAGCAATACAACTCTATTCACTTAAGAGTCACTGTTCAGTATTTCACTACAAAACAATGTAAAAATAAAATGAATAAATCATAAATAATAGACAATAATCAAGAATAAACAATGAAATTTCATACGTGTACTTAAAACATTTATAATTTGAATCATTTTAACATCATTTTTATTATTTGCTTTGATTATCAATCATTTTGATTGACTAGAAATTCAAAATCATAGACTGATAGACAATGATGATTGTTGTGATAAACTAATAAAGCAAAAAAGCCTTGAAAAACTATTGCTTTTGTCTTTAAAAATTGACGTTGCAGTTCTATAATAACTATTAGACATTAAGCTTTGACTACAATTGAAAATTTGCAGCTCTAAACATTCTAAGGAATCGCAAAATTGATTTATCAGCTTTAATTAGTCGAATTAGTTTTTAATCATAGTTTTATTTCCGATCTCAAACTTATAGAGGTAGAAATTTTGTCGATTGAAGTTTTTCCAATAAACTAAGAAAGTATATAGAGAGTTTGACGAATGCCAATCACAGTTTAGATTGATTTCTAAATAAACTTGATTTGTACTCAATGTTGGCGCATTATCTGTTCTCAAATTTCATAGAGTAGAGAAACTTTTCAAATATGATTGTGTCGCAATAATTTTAGATGTACCATGCAGAGTTGAATCAAAGTTTACATAAATAAGACGTAAGTGTTAGGATAAGATTTCTTACTATATTTCACTAATTAATGCAATTGTTTTTGACTCGCAATTAAAGCATTGCTCATATGGTTTGAATCAATTGCGTAAGAGCATTATATCGGATGGTGCACAAGTTTTTGCTTTGGTAAGAAAATGAATTACAATGTCTATGATTGCTTGCAAACCAGTAGTACAGAGCGAGTTATATCTAAACATCAAAGTGTGTAAAGCGTGCGTGTGTTTTAAGTAGTAAAACATTATCGATGACAACAGTAGAAGTCTTAAGTTTTGTGCAGCAATCCAGTTCTTAATTCTACAAATGAAGCATTTACTGTCCTCTGTACAGAAGACAATAAATACTTCATTTGTAGAATTAAGAACTGGATTGCTGCACAAAACTTAAGACTTTTCACAAATTTAGATAACGAAAAGCCCTATTAAAAACTATCCATTTTATTGAAACATTAAGTAATTGATGCCAGTCATAGGTCTACTTATTATCAAAACATTTTTCAAAACTTTTATCTTCAAAAGTATTAGAGACAACAAATAATAAAAACTGATTTTCATTTCAGAACTTGTTTTGTTTTGTATTCTTTTTGCTCAGATAGAGAATGACTTTAAAAGAACAATATTTTGAATGTTTTTAAAATAAGTTTATCATCAAATAAGAGTCTTTAATCTGACAAAGGTAATGAGTAATGAATTTTCTCTTTGAGATATTCAATAAGACTTAAGCCCTTCTAATATCTGAATTTTTAAAAGCGTGAAGAAGACAGTAGATGCTTGAAATGTTGAAAAAATTATCTTTAATATCAAAATTTCAATTAGAAAATGTGTTATTATTTTGTTTTATTGATACAGCTCTGCTCTGGAGCATTACTCTTAGTGCACTACTTGTTTGCAAAGTATCAAAATTATTGCAGTTTGTCTTCATACCAAAGCAAAAACTTTTGCACCACTCGATATAAGCCTTTTATCAACTTTGACTGCGTTCATTTGACTAAAAGCCATTTTAAAAATAAAAATCATTTTACATTGTATTATATATTGGAGTCAATTTAGCTTTAATGTTATTGATAAACAAAAACAAAAATACACCGGATGTTCTTATAGAAGCTTTCGTTGTGGTCTTAGTTGATGTGATCAATTGCATCATTACAAGTGAAACAGTGGTTGCGATCTGAGTCTGTTGTTGGTTCATATCTAATAAAAATCAAATCGAATCAAATTGAAACATAATTTATATGAATGTTTTGATCATTTATTGAGGTTTTGATTGAATCTAACAAGTCTCTGTCAAACTTTGATCCAACAATCAATTTTTATTCTCGTTTTTCGTTTGATCATTAATTCTGACTTGACTTTAGTTCTATATTCATATGGATTCATATTGAGAATAGTGTTTTATTGGCGATTATTTCATTTTTGACTGAAATGCTCGAATTAATGTTTGACATATTTAGTTTCGAACTCAAAAAGTTGTCAATAGAGAAGAGATTCCCAAAATTGTTGCTCCCATTGCCATCCCATCCCCATTTGCACTACCATCACATCTATATACTATTATTATTTATCTATAATTATTATTTGTTAGAAGTCAAAAGAAAGAAAATATCTGTAAATAAATTTTGTTACTTTTGAATAAAGAATGTTTAAATTTTTAGAAATGCCATTCTACTTCCACCTAATTAAAAATTTATTCCATTACCATTCACATAAAAGATGGGATTGGGACTCAGATTCTCATCTCTATTGTCAAACGCCAAATGAATTGTAGGCCCATATAATTGTAATAGGTAAGAAAAAAGTTAAGGCTCTACGCAAAGTCGAAGGCAGACTTTTTGGCTCACTTTATATGCACTAAGGATTAATGAATTTATCCCGCTCTATGTTAAGGTTTAACAAAAGTTATATTCAATCAAATTTTAGGTTTATTCGCAATAGATGCACTTTTCTGGCAAACGCTACTATGATTAAACAAAGCAAATTTTTGATGAGTTGAGCGCCGAAAAGTCCAACACTGACCTGTAGACCCCCTATGGCTAGGACTAATGTAACTTTTGATTTTGGTTTTATTTGACTTTAAAGTCGGCTATTTTAGAGAATATAAATAAAGTGAAAAAACTGCTCAATCTATCAGTTTAAAAACGTTGATTATTTAACTTTCTAAGCGGCCAAGTGGTTAGTGTACTGACCACTTGTAGAGTAGAGTTGGGTTCGCGTACAGTGTTGCCAATTTGTCTTTAATATGAAAATATGACTTTTACTTGAACTTTTCATTGAAAAATTTGACTTACTACACGTTTTCCTTAACATTATAAAGATTGGAACAACTTATTTAACTGATTGGCAATAAATGCATGCGATACATGATTATTGCATGATTAATTCAATTTGATTTATATGATTTAAAACCAAGTTGTTCCTCAATTGTACATTATCATTTCAGCTTTACTGCATATAATGAGCTGTAATTCTTAGTAAATTTGATTTCTTACTTAATATTACTGTTTAGTTTCATGTTCATTATTGGTTTTGTTCAGTTTTCTTTTGATCATTTTATAATTGACTATAACATCCTACTATGTCAAGTCTAACAAATTTTTCAAACATTATAGTCAATTATAAAATGATCAAAAGAAAGCTGAACAAAACCAATAATGAACATGAAACTAAACAATAATATTAAGCAAGAAATCAAATTTACTAAGAATTACAGCTCATTATATGCAGTAAAGCTGAAAATGATAATGTAAACTCGTGGCGGTGTAAATTTGCCTATTAAAGCTTTCACTTGAACCTACTTTCTGAGGAAATGCGTTAATCAATAGGCCTTTTACTATGGATTAAAAATACTTTCTATATTAAATTCAGTATAGAAAGGATTTTTAATGCGTAGTAAATGGCCTATGAGTTAACGCATTTCTTCAAAAAGTAGGTCCATTTATACAATATAATAGGCAAATTTATACCGCCACGAGTTTACAATTGAGGAACAACTTGGTTTCAAATTATACAAATCATGTAATAATCATGTATCGCATACATTTATTGCTAATCAGCTAAATAACACAAACAGTTCCTGTGATTTATCTGAGTTTATAAATAAATGATTGCAATGAATTAAACTCTGAAAACTGCTATTAAAATTGATGTACCAATACACGTATTATAAAGTATGAGAAAGTTTTAAGGATTTTGATCACATTTTTCTATCATCTGTTTATAAACTTTTACCCCCGAAGATTGACAATCGGTATTAAAAGGTTCAATATCTACTGTGGCGTTTGATGACTTTGAGTCTGAAACTAAATATGTTCATTTAAAGCAATCAATTTTTAGAGGTCTTTTTAAACACACTATGCGATCAAACTTAGACATAACATAAGCGCAACGTAACCACTTATGAGTATTAATGAAAATAGAAGACATAGAAAAAGTGTATGACTTAAAATAGAATCAAATTTGAAAACAAGAATAAAGTGACGCGCCAATTAAAACACAATTCAGAATGTTGATGTAAATGATTTTTTGGATAATTACAGTTATTGACAACTTGTAATAGTAGTGGCAGACTATTGAATAAATTGGTTTTGATAACACTTCTATTTTAGACTTGAGCACTTTGACAACCGCACCACTTCTTCTAAATTGCTTATTATCGAACTTAGCCAAATATTTTACTAATAAACCACTATTTCTATCTAAACAGTACCTTAATGTTGATTATCTAAATGAGATCAAGACAATGTTATAATTCAGTAATAACTAAATATTAAGAAATTCTTTCTCAACAGATAATCATTTGAATGCGTTACAACAGCACTTGAGATCAGTTTAGATTCAGTTACAACTAACACTCTTATTCAAGCTTATTTTGATTGTTCAAAATATTTAAAAGACTGTCAACTAAAAAGATCCTATTACTCAATGGATTGACCGCGATTGGCGAATAAAAATTTCATTAAAACTAATGACTAAAAAAGATTCAAGACTAGCGGTTCCAATCTAAAAAGATTCAGTTATAATTGATGACAAGTACTTCAGATATAAGGAACATAGAAAGAGTTTAGTAGCACTTTTGGTCAGCAAATCAAAATTTAAGTTATATCTACCGTAACAATTCTAATATTTTGCAATAATCAGTTTAATTGTATGGGATTTAGCTTTAGGCTAAATTTACATAGAGGAATGATCAAACTTTACAGTTTAATAGGACTAAATCTAATTAACTAAAAGTTTTATTTGAAATTATTAAAATTTAATTCAAATTGAACTGAATTTGTATAAAAACAATAAGTTTTTTCTTGTATTTTATTGTTTCAAAATACTTATGAGAAAACGAATCGACGATACCTTCGATTGAATATTAAAAAACAAGTTTACTGTACTTAATGTCCGAAGTTATTGTGATTATATAAAGTTATTAATGACTTGAAGTGCATTCTAAAATCTTGACACTTGACTGTATTATAAATTATTGTAAAGTAAGTTTGACTGCAAAACAAAACTAATTATAAGGAAGTTAACATTAAATCAAATTTAATAGCAATTTTGAAAAACTCTAAAGCGGAGTAATTGGTTCGATAAGCAATGAGTTCAATATATGCTGTTCTGTACAGTTGGCCAAATCTTAATTGTAACAAAATCAGTTTTGGATCTTATTTGTTTTCTAATTCAGGCAAATCTTCGTCGTCACTATCGGGTCCGCCGTCCTTTTCATCCTTTCAATTATTTTGGAATAACAAAAATAAGTCAAATGCGGTTAAAGCGAATCACATTTTACTTACATCCAGATCATTCAAATCTGGGGCGCCACCCATTCCTGCACCTCCCATTCCACCGAGACCTCCCATTTGTCTCATCATCTAAAGAACAAAAAAATGAAGTTTATTGTTAGATTTGCATGTTACAATTATTGTAAGTTCGAATTTAAAATTAATGCCTAAGGGAGATAATTGAGAAATTTGCAAATAAATCAAGCTGACAAAGTGACCACTTAGTACAAATTTCTAAAATTGTTAAAGACTAAAAATTATGAAAAGATTAAGTGAACAAATTTATCTAAAAATTTGGAAGAAATGTGGTACCTCTTCGAAGTCTCCACCTCCAGGAGTATCTTCCGATTCACTATCGCTTTCATCTCTCCATTTACCGAAATCGACTTTAAGCCAGTGATGCTTTTGTTCGTCTTTAAGAAGTCTCTTCCAAAAGGGTCCCTCGTTTGCTTTGATGAGCATAAACTCTGCCCCTCGATCGCGATTAATCCAATTTGATTCTTCTGGCTTTATATCATCGAACAAATTCAAATTTGCTTCATATTCCTGTTTGTTCGAGCCGCCAGTGCCTCTATTAATTCATTAATTAATTGTTAAGTCAACTATAAGCCATTGCAACAAAATATATGACTTTTCTAATGAGATATCTAGAATAATCTAGAATATAGTTTAAGCAGTAATGAAAAATCAATGTTAGTATAGAATTAAGACTAACTTGTAATAAATTCTATCCTTTTCTACTTTAATTTCAGGAGATTTAACGTCTTCTACGCCAATACGAATGTAAACGCTATTAGATCTTTGGGCCCAAAAGACCGGCGCCGGTAGTACTCTATGCATGAAATGACAGACATTAAATTATTGCACCCATTCAACCATTTGGAGTATTAATCAGCACTGCTTTAATCAAATCATTACTAAATAGTCATAAATAGTGACTTACTGCGTTTTTGTTTCAGGCATTATATCTTATTTGTTAAAACTATACTTCAAACTATGTCAATCAATAAGTTAATAATTATTTTAGAATTTAATAGAAGTAGTCTTAATTTTATCGAAAACAAGACAATGAGAGCATTAGTCAATCAATGCCTCAATGCGTGCTAAACACTAGCGTCACGTGATTCTAGATCACTCTATAAGAACAACGCTATTCAATAACTAACGTTTACTTTCCTTATGAACCGCTAATTTCTAATACGAAAGTAACTGTCTTTAAAACTATAAAGGTTTAATATATTAATAATAAAGTAATGTCTGAGTTGTCGACTGTTGTCAGATTTACTTTTAATCAATAAATTCAATCTTAGCAGTGGTCTTAAAATTGCTTTTGAATGAGTTCATTTACTTACGATTTGTTTCCTTTTATGATAGCTCAATCACTGCAAATCGATACAAACCAGACATGCATAAAAAGGACACAACTTATTCACAATAAATATTACGAGATTACCGTTAATGACGTGATCTGTTGGTTGTTAACTATATTAATTGGTTTGTACACACGTGACACTTAAATACTTTATCAAATTTAAAATTGTGGTATTCTATTAGTGAAATTGGGTTTCAATTTTGTAAAAACAATGAGCGAAGCACCAGTTAAATGTCTAATAAATGGTCCTAAACCTGATGTCAAATATCCCATTAAAGTGTTATATTGTGGCGGTCCGTCTAACATTTATAATGATCCATATCAAATATTTTATCAAAAATCAATCTTTTTATTCAATAAATGAATGAATTTGTTTTTACTCGAATATGAATAGAATGTTCACTCCCTATCGAGTATTGCGAATATTATCCAAATTATTCTAAATGTAAAGAATGGTTGGAAAAGAATCTGCCCGAAATTTTCGATTCACTCATGAAATCAACGAAACAAAGTAATGATTCATTATTATTATTATTGGTACAATTGGTATGCTACCGAGTTTGGCCATTGGTTTGGCACCACCTTTCAAGTTAAAAAGTTGACAATTGAAAAAATGGTGGCCTGAATGAAGAGGCAGCGCCAAACTAAACAACTCGATAGCATAGCGATCGTATCTTATTTTAGTTTTATTAATATATCAATAATTATATTGTTTTCACAAATAACTCGTTTGACTTATAACTGATTAATATTGAATTAAAAGGCAGCGAAACTACAACTCAATCAACTTCAAAAGAAAGTCCAACTGATAAATCAGAGACTGCTTCAGCTGATAATGAAGCCAATGACGGCGCAGGTGGTGGAACAGTTGGTGAAAAGAAAGGACGACAAAAGAGAGGCGGAAAAGCATTAGTCAAAACTAAAAAGAAGGACGACATCGAAAGATATATCAAACTCGCGCGAAGTAATAGAGGAAAAAAGAAATATGTCACAGGTCTGACTGTTTAACTAAAAGTTAAATAAGTTACATTTTGTATCTGACGTGTTTTGTATTTGAAATAGTGGTAACGGGTCTCTTGACCTATGACATTGACTTGAAAGAGGCCGCAAAGTTTTTTGCATCAAAATTCGCGTGTGGCTCATCGGTAACAGGAACTGATGAGATTGTAATTCAAGGTGACGTAAAGGACGATCTCTTCGATCTAATTACTGAAAAATGGCCAGAAATCGATGAGGACACCATTGAAGACTTAGGAAATGTCAAAAAATGATATTTTTCTAAATAAGTTAATTTACTGTATGTTAATCAATTTTTTATATATCGCGAATTAATAAATTAACTTATAGTTCAATTATTTCAGTAGTTTATTAATTGGGCATTCAAAATTCACGTTTTAGCCAAGAAATTTTTCTTTGAATTTCCCGTTTACTACTGTCTTACCGAATTCGATAATATAACTAAACTTTTGGTTTTTCCCAATTCATTGATATTTGACTAATTTCTAGATTTAAAAATTAAATCAAATGAAAGCCAATTTAATAAGTGAAAGTTCAAACTCTCATAATAAAATCAGGGAATGAGACACTGCTTGCCTATGCCTTCCCAGTTTGTCTATACATTTCCATGACTTCAAATTCATATTATTGCTCAAACTAAAATAATTTTAAAAAATCAGACTTTTCAAATAATTTGATCTGAAGAATTAAAAAAAATTTATGAAATGTTTACTTTATTTAGTTATAAGATTTTAATACAGCCTCAAATGACCCGTCACTTTATCAACTAATTGTTGTGGTCCTGGGCCTACACCTAAAACTGTTTTAGAGCCTGGAAGTACTTGAGTATGCCCTGCATCTCGTATTAAACTAGTTATTAATCCAGCATTTTTTGCTTCTTTTTCTATCTGTAATAACTCTTCTTCGTTATCAACTTTGACCACAACCTTTCGTTGTCCCGAAAGCTTCCACAAGTTTAATAATGATTTTTGAGAACAGACCTGTTGGTAGGCCAAAACCTAGGATAAATATTAAATTTGATCATGTATTTGATTGATGGTTAGATCATATTTTAATTTGTATGAATTGACTCAATTGTTTTGAATGAGCTCACATCAAGTGCAAAGCAATTGACTCAAAATTGTTTATATAAATAATGGTGCTATAAAAAAACTAATTATTCTTAGATTTATGAAATTATCAATATATACATTTTTCTATTGAATGTTTTGATTATTTTAAACTAATGCGAAAAGTAAGGAAATTGATAAATATATGCATATAAATGTTTGAAAGTATTTATAGTATGGATTGAAATACGAAAAATAGTAATTGAATAGAAAGTGATGGAACGGACCGATGCGTGAGCACATTGTGCACAAGCCTTGCCTTTTCCCATTTTCAAATCATTTCTAACAACTAAAACTAATTTGCATTCGGGACCCAATGCGTAGTCATCAAACGTTTGTTCAGCCATTGCTGATGGCGATTTAGTTAACTGTCTGACCAATGATTTATGTAATCGTGATCTTAATATCCAACCAATTACGAGACCGAACCCAATACCAGCTGTTAGTGATAGTGGGCTTATACTACGATCTATTCCCATACTTAATATGAATATCGATACTTAACTATATCTCAAATAATTTGATTGATAAAAGAAAAATATTACGATTTGTAGAATAGCCTCACATGTCAGAACATTGCAATCACGTGATTATTTGTGTACACTGCTTAAAGAGCAGTACATAAATTACAACCTTCCCCTAGTCCGCATTTAGGCAAACTGTGTCCTGTTAAACCCTATTCTAGATAAGTATTAGTACGCTCAACGATACCTCCACTTCTGTCTACACACCATGTGGTTTAAAAACCTAATCTAACAATTTTATTCACAGAATCGCTGCTAATAAATGACACGCTAAATATGTGAAGGCACGCATAAATGTTCATATGTATAATTTCAATTATATGATGCAGTACTACGATGTGCAGCTTTATAGTAGAAAATTTTGCAACTGTCATTTTAAGATTTACTTTTCCAAAATATATGTCTAATAAATTGATTATCTAGACTTTTGAACTTAATTATAAATCAATCATAAATTGTTTTGTTGAAACTTGATTCAGTCTTCGCAATCTTATTGACACACATAAGCTTGAGTTGAGTTGCGCTTAAGTTCGATTAGTATAGTTGATAAGTTACTGGAATCAGAAACTAATGACTTTTCAGCCACTTCAACAAATCATTCGTATGTGACCCAAATAATGATGATTGACTTGATCATAAGTTCTTGCCACTTGCCGAAGATTTGATGCGTTTTTTGCCAATTCTCATAAGATAATTAGAAAAATTGTGGCACACTCGACACAAGTTGCCACCGAGCAGACTATGGCACACAATTCGATGCGTTCTTCCAGTTGGTACTTTCACATGTTCATCTAACTGTTTATCTCTGTTGCAAGAGTCGAACATTTAGATGACTTCGGTTGTAGACTTGAATTTTTCGGTTATTTCGGTTATTTATTCGATTTTGAAAGAACACTTGATGAACCAAGTCAGCACAACTATTTAATATGTTAACATAGAAAAAGCATCAAATTATACACAGTATTCTTGAAGTGGCAAAGGTTTTTGTTCAGAAATTGCCTTCATCTATTATTTTTTTACTTTTGAGTGGCTCAATATAAATTTTGAGTTTTCTTTGGTAAGTATAAGAAGTTGACGACTAGGTCAATCATCACTTCATATATATGAATCGTTTATTGGGAAGTGACTGAAAAATCATTAGTTTCTCTGATTCCAACAACTAATCAACTATACCAATACTAAAGTTGAGCCTTTTGAGCATTTGTGCCTACATGTAGCCTACATTATAGACATTTATATGGAATGACTTTTTTGAATTGCACTTATTTTACTTTTTAGTAAAATTTTATTGTAAAAATTGACTTCAATCTTTATAGCTAACTAACATTATAATGGGCGTCTGCCATAAAATCAATTGCAAAAGTATCTCAAAACTTTGTTTCGGTTGTTTTGATAAAAAATGATGAGTAGTGTCAATGATTAAGAGTCTGACAGAACTTTTCATCAATAAGAATGATCGGATATATACAACAAAAGTAGTGTTAGTTATGGTCAGATCAATTCTATTGTCAGTTAATGTTTAATTTGCACAATTTTTTGTAAAATGACTCATATTGTATTCAAGTTATAGAATGAATAAAAGTGAGTGTTAACATTTGTAAAGTTAGTCTATAAGTGAACGCAGATATAAAGTTGTTAGAATATAGCTTTGCTATCCTACTTAACTGCAAGTAAAGCAGACACCTGCAAGTTCGCTATAACGCCCGATATATTGGAAAGACAAATTCTAATCAAAGTTAAACTTTTATGGCTGTAAAAGTTGAAAACCAGTTCGCCTTTCAATAATGAATTAAGCTTCAAGTTAATTGGTTAAAACATAGAACCGGTTATTCATGAAAAATACGAGTTGTCTTTACACTTATCTCTTAAACAAATATCTATAAAAACGCTAGGAGAGTGGAGTTTGAGTCACTTTTTGGTTACTTTTCTATACTGATAGAACTCGCGATTATAGTGGTTTTATTCCATTTGAAATCAATTTTAAGAAAAAATCACGCATTACAAGAGATTTAGCAAATGCCAACGTGACTCACTAAATTGAAGGTCCATTAACTAAAAATAAATGACTCGTTAATAGGTTTGAATAGCGCACATTGACTTTTGAAGACTTACTTTCTGTTATTTTCGATAAAGTTTTTGAAAAATAATAATATTCATCAATAATTGAAGGAGGAGATGAGTCACAAACAGTAATTGAAACTATAATCAGCAACATTAGTGTTGAGCTTTAGATCGGCCAATATTTTCACTAATAATGTTGCGATTGAGGGGATTTACTTTATAATAGGGCACACTTACAGTTACAAAATGCAATAGTCTTTCGAAAGACTCTATTCGAGCTACAATTTGTACGGATTCTATGTTTGAATCTAAATAAGATTACCGATTCTTCAATATGAAGTTTTGCTTGAATGACAATATTTAGAGAATTTCCATCAAATAAAATTACTTATCAAGACTCGGTGCTCACATTCAAATCCAGACTCAAAAAAGTGACCAACGAGTGCTAAGAACTTGAGTCTTGAGCATGGCTGTTTAGAAAGTCAGTTCAGTATAGACAATGAATACATTTAAGGCAAATTTGTTCATTTATGTCTAAGCAAGAACTTTGAAAAAAGTGTTAGTCTATACGGGTTTAGAGAGTCTGCTAAAATTCATGTTCCTATCAGACAACAAGTGCCATTCACAGAAATAATGAAACAATTCGAGAGAATTATACCGTAGAGTTACACAATAAATCAGAAATTTATTTACAATGAAATATTCACGCAATTTCAATTGAATGGTACTTTTGGTTTATTGTTCACATTGTTGATATTCACCAAAACGAGGAAATGGTTGTAATCACATCCCGACAATTAGTCGCGTTTTTCCCATAAGCGCTTAATTCAATTTATAGATAACAAGAGGGATTGACGCTAAAAGTTTAGAGAATCAGCTCGTAAAAATAATTCCAAATTAAATACAGTATTCAATGGTTTGCTATCAAGTGATAAAATTTAAGTTGTGATATAAGAAATGTGTGATAATCATAATAGTCTGTCTCTGTTATATTTATTGATTCACAGTTTGGTTGTTGTAATAATAGCAGAGAACCGAGAGATTCAAAATCATTGAATGTGACTCAATGGTGGACGGAAAATCAAGATTTTGACCACCAAGTCAATCATTTAGAGTTTATTAATAGTAGACAGCAAAGTTTAGTCTTCAAATATCATGTTCCCGATAGCGACGCCAGACCTGACTATTATATACCATCAGATATTAATGAAAGTATAAACGATACTGAATTGATTGATTCACTTGAATCATATGATGGAAGCGATTCAGTGATACCCAGAAGTTCGACACAAAGTTTATTGGGTACTTTCTACAACTATTTCACTCGTGTCAGAAGCTATAGAGGAGACCGCAGGTATTACAAAGAAGTTAAGCGCAATTTGAGAAAAAGTTTTTGGAGTTGGGTCTTGACACGGCTTTGCAGAGCTTTTGGCCTCCAGAAATTGTGAGTTATTCGCATAGTGTTTAATTATTGGTGACTGTCATTTTATATTTAACGATAAGTTATTAATAATGATTTAATTAATTTTATTACTAATTAATAAATATCGGAAGAGCAGATGTTATTTATGACGATTTATTAGATATTATGACCCCTGTCTCAAGGTAGCTTTCTTCAGCCTTTAAGAAAGATCATACTCATATTTTGACATTTTCCTAAAATTTTTCAATAGAAAGACTAATACGAGATCAAACTCTACAATTGTTAGACTTAAATTGTTATTCTAAGTCCTTACTGTATATTAAAAGTTTCAAATGAGTGCATTGCTAGAATTCTTTTGTTTGATTATCTCTGATAAACTGAAGCGCCAATTTCGCTCTGGAGATAAGGCACATAACATAATTGGTGTTTGGCCAGGAACTTATCGGAGAACTAGTCGCGACCAAATCATAATAATAGGTGCACATTATGATACTGTGAGGTCATCTCCTGGAGTTGACGACAACGGATCGGGTTGTGCGGCTGTGCTCGAAATCGCTAAGTTAATTACACAAAATAACTGCAAACTCGACAAAACTGTAATGTTTGTACTTTTTGATATGGAAGAAGACGTGCGTAAAGATAATGATTGAAATTCTTTCCTTTGGTGCAATTATTTTGATTCATGTTAGTATTCGTTCAATTTTAGGGACTCAAAGGTAGTAAACACTTCGTTAAAGACTTCTTAATTCCAGTGGAAGTTAATAAAAATGGCGCTAAAGTTTTGGGCGCAATTATAATGGACATGATTTTGGAACATGACACTACTCTCAATAGTCAATCTTTAGGACCGATTGCAGTAAATAATATTTTAAGCTACTCTTTACTCATAAGTGATACAGACATTTGAATATGAAGCTTTTAATTATAAAGTATACTGTTTAGCAGCAAGTCAATAGTTCAGTTACTCGTATTAGCTATACTTTGACAATGGATAATTTACTTTTAATACAATTATTGTTTTATAATGCAATATTTGAAGAGTGTTCTACCAGAGTGGTCACAAAGTATCAAAAATAATGGATATCGTGGAGATTTCGCCGCTATTTGGGCCCGAAAAGACGTAGACACACAACTATATCAAAAGCTTAAGAAGAATTGGATGAATAAAAGCAAATACAAGTTATCACTAATGGATCCATCAATACCTAAGCTGGGATTAGAAATAGATGCGAAATATGATAGATATCGAAAATACGAGACATTCATGCGATCAGATCACGCTTCGTTCTGGTATCCAACTCAAAGAGATCTTTCATTCAATGCTATACTCATCACGGATTTAGGTCCGTGGAGGAGGAATATCATGTCTAGTTATCATAAATCAAGTGATGACACCAGAAATATTAATCAAAGCAATCTATTATTCATGAAGAATACAGTCGATAGCATTACGAATACTATCTTAGACTTGGCTAATGGAAAGTGTTTCAAGTAATTTCAATACTCAATCTAGTACTGGCTCCTTAATAAGCTTTGGTGACAACCTTCTGTCAAGATCTATATCAGTCTGAACAGTTAGGCACGTGCGCTTCCTTTAACTCATTGGTTTGATTCATACTTTTGACTACACTTTCAAATCTTTAACTTTCAGTTAACACATTTATGATTAAATTTGTCATTTCAATTATTATAATCATAATGTTGTTTTATATTCTTATATCAAGTTATCAAAAAGAGTCTCACATCGAATTCAATCCAAACTTAAGTGATCGCTTAAGGTTAAACACAAGTTTGAATAATTGTTAATTGTCACAAATCTTATACAAATTTACACAGCATTCAATTGGGCTGTGGAATGAAGTTTGTAAGAAGCTTTAGTTATTTAATACTTTTGAGTCATTTTAAAGCGCATGTGCTTCTTATCAAAAATTACAGATATTTTAAAAACCGGGTATTTATTGCAAAATGTTAAAAAATATATTAAATGAAATTAGATAGTAGCTTTATTAGTAATAATAATAATAACATATGTGAATGAACACAAAAATTGGTGGTACAACTGATTCCTCAAACCAACTCTTATTGACTGTTAACTCGATTCTATCATTATTTGTCAATAATTGAAGTAATAGTTGCAATTCATTTCATTAATTTGTCCTCAATTTTGTAGTTGTTTTTGTATCATTAATAACATTTTTTCAACTAATAAATAGGTTTCTAAAAATAGTCAAAAAGTTTCGATGATTAGGGGGTACTTCCATTTAGTTCCCGTGCGCGATCTAAACGAAAATTACATATAATATATATTTTAGGCTGAAAAATCGAATGGTGAAGGTCCGAAGTTGCGACGATAAACTGTTTTTAAGATAGATAATAAAAACCCAATCAAACCTAACCTAACCTAACCACTACGCTAAGTCGATTGGGATATGATGATGTTACTAATATACATCTATTTATACCTAATACACTTTCGATTTTCTCTTAATTGGCTGGTCATCTTAGAATGTCACATTCGGTTAGGTGTTTATACTATATCTCTCAAACGGTTTGTCATCGCAACATGGGGCCTTCACTATTCAATTCAAGAGACTAATATATATAAGATATGTGACTTTCATCGAGATTGGAGACGGCAGCTAAATCCAAGTATAACCGAAAAATCGTACTTATACTATGATATTCAAGTGTTTGCTAAACACTTACAATAGGAATCCTGCTCGCAGCAATGGCTAGTTCTAACTTTATTTATAACCAATTATTTTCATTAGTTTTGTTAGTCTTTTGCCATCCATTCGCTTCTTCACGACTCCTTCCTTTTGTTTGATTAAATCATCACGGGTGTTAATGTGTTCGAAATGGCTTCTCATTATCAAAATAAAAATCAATCATGACTTCTACACCATTGCGGACTCGAATCAAAATCTTAAATTCTCGGCGTATTCTTATCTTTTTCTCCTTCATCTATTATTTTGTTTATTGTAGCTTTAAGATTTCTCTCGGTTTTCTTCCTTTTTTCAATGTGATGCTTCGCTTGAATGAGTCAATTGTTCTCTCTTCGAATCATAAACTGATAGTAGTTTCGAGTTTTGTTTTTTGTATCGATTCTTTACCCCTCAATGTCAGAATTAGTAAGTAACAACTTGTTGAAATATTGACCAATAATTTTATTGAAAAATATCAAAATTGTTTAAAGAATAGCTGTCAACATGGACTAAAATATCTGCAGATTTGAGTCAAATTACTCGCAAATGGGTAAAAACTTTATAGAAAATATTCTGAATTCTTATGACTTTGCAAGCCTAAAAGAGCTTTTAGATGAAATCAAAGATTCAGTTAAGCTTGTCATAATCTAATCTATTATTGAATTAAGTCGAACTCCCCAATTAATCAATGGGCTGGCTTAAAGCCTATTCCTTTGATTGAGAAAGTTTTACCTAATTTGGGAATCGAGCAATAGTTACTTATTGGAAATAATTAATATTTCAACTCTGGAAAAGTTTACTTCTTATTAACTCAAAGATAGCAGCTTCAAATCAAAAGTGATTTCAAAGAGAGACAGAATCAACGGAACAAACGAATAAAATTGAGCAATGGTCTACTTGAAGTTTAGATTGGGAGGCAATCAATTCTAATCTTTCGCCATCACTCGCTTTCAGTAGACTTTAAGTCTATCGGGTACTTCGGCTATGGCTTTTATCTCTGCTATTACTACGACTACGACAACCATTACCACTACTTCTAGTACATCTAATCCATCGCCTCAAATAACGGCCTCAACTTTGGCGTTGCTTATATCGTGGAGAGACAGACCTTCACCGCAGACTGGGTCATGAATTCCTCTGTACGAACGTTTAGGATTGAAATCGGAAGAACTTGACGGAGATTGTGTTTTTCGCGAAAATATAGAACGATTACCTTAAAACAGGAATTAAAGAATTTCTTATGCTTATCATTTGATAAATATGTAGTCAAAAGTGAATGACTAGAAACTAATTAAACATGTTTATACATTTCTTTACGCGCTAACAGACTTCTTGCGGGTAGCAGTGCGTTTCTTTGACGTTATGGGTCAGCACTAAAACTATCAGTCATACACAGATATTTCACACTTTCCATTTGATTACTAATTATCAAAATGTTTTTCAGGGGTCGGAGAATCACGTGTTGTCTGTCGACTCTTCTCTGAAAATTTTCCTCGTTATAAATCTATCCATTCGTTTGCGACAGATTTTTGACACCTTCTAACATGATTATTTAGTTTAATATACATGGGGTACTACGAAAATTTTGTCGTATGCGAATACTAAACACCCCTCAATGATTTGAATTAACAAAAAATGAAGTATAACATCTGCGTTCTATTGCTTCCAAATTTTATTGAAATATCTTTTGTCGTTCTCGAGTTACATTAATTTAAATTTTGCTGCTCTCTTGGATTTTGCCATTTGAACTGATGGAATTTTCGAGTGAACATTTTATGTAACTACTAAAGAGGTTTAAATAAATCCAAATTCTATGAAAAGTTGTAAAATGCTTGTGGAGATACAGTCCTTCAAACCGTCTAATTTAAAGTTAACCTGCGAGCTAATGTAACTTCAGGTGCAGTCCCTGGAAGACATCAACGCTGTTCGATAAATGTTCGAAGAAGTCAAACATGAGACTTAATAACACATAAAGCATATATTCAAATTTTATGCACTAGTATCCCATCAAATTCTTCTCGAGCATTTATGAGTAGTCAAGCTTTGAACACTTTTTGCATCAAATTTTTGACAAACCCATAGAAAATGGAATTAAATATCCTCAAGACTGAATGTGATTAAAATGTTTTGACGATTGGTTTCGTAAAATGAATGAATTTATATAAAATTTATTAACTTAAATCATTGAGGGGTCGTATAGTTTTCTTATGCGACAAAACTTTCGTAGTAACCCCTGTAAGAACATAAGATTCAAAAAGCTATTTATAACCAAATAATTAAGTGATTACTCGATCTCAGGTCTTATCAGGTCTCCCATAGCAAAAACTAGTAGCCAATCGATCAACTCCTTAGGTGGAGACCATCTTCTGCTTCGACCTTCGCTCTTCATTTCTCGTTTAAACCTGAAGGAAATCGGTGACAACACTGATTGAAATTTTTTGGCTTCCTTGTTTCAATTGAACTACTCTGGCAAAGCATTGTTCGCAACCGTAGAGATAAATGTCTTCATCAGTATTAAACTATGAGAAACAGAGTTTTGAATCGTTAGCAAGCTCAAACAACTTTCACTCAAATTGTTTTACTTTTTTTCTAACATTCACTTTTGAAGCATTTTTGCCCAATCAAAGTATGAATTGTCTTTTGATGAACACAATAAGTGAATAACTATTTTCAATGTAGTCATCAATAAATAAAATGTTTGATTTATACGAACCCGTTATAAAAGGTTGAGTTTCATTAAAGGAGAAGGAGAAACTTTGACTTGTAACTGGGCGGGGCGATTTTAGATCACCAATATACACCCTTGGGTAGTCTCATAATGTGACAAAATATTAAATCTTAATTATGTATAGTTTAGGAATAAAAGAATGTTTTGTTACTTTTTTATAATGGAGTCTATGGAGAAATCGAAGTTTTCAAAAAATGATTTGACCTCCTTACCCCCTTGCGAACGAGATCAGACTTATACTATATTGAAGGGGAACACTTGAATTTATTTTTTGAGCAAATATCGAGAGGGGATTCTAACTCTGACCCACCGAACTGATCGAGCAAAGTTGGTCCATGCTTTCTGTATAATTCAAATTACAGTTATAGTGTTGTTGACCAATCACTGTTAAAAATTCTATAGTAAATATTAATAAACAGTATACCTACATATAAATATTTTGTATACATACTATCCAAAATTACATAGTTTTTTGTTACAGTTTGAAATTCACTAAACGTTTACGTGTGGTTATATTATTTATTAACATTTACTATAGAATTTTTAACAGTGATTGGTCAACAACACTATAACTGTAATTTGAATTATACAGAAAGCATGGACCAACTTTGCTCGATCAGTTCGGTGGGTCAGAGTTAGAATCCCCTCTCGATATTTGCTCAAAAAATAAATTCAAGTGTTCCCCTTCAATATAGTATAAGTCTGATCTCGTTCGCAAGGGGGTAAGGAGGTCAAATCATTTTTTGAAAACTTCGATTTCTCCATAGACTGCATTATAAAAAAAAAGTAACAAAAAATTATTTTATTCCTAATCTATACATAATTAAGACTTAGTATTTTGTAACATTACGAGACTACCCAAGGGGGTATATTGGTGATCTAAAATCGCCCTGCCCAGTTACAAACCAAAGTTTGCCCTTTTCCTTTAGACTCATTCATATCGATCATCGAATCCGTTCGCATACAATCAATATTTGATGAAATTGATTGCAGCTAATGCATTAAAAATGATTTCTGTCATAATCGATGGCATGTCCAGCATGACATTCTTTTATACCTATTACTAATTTCTTTTCCAACGGAACACCAATCATTCAATAAAACAACGTTTTAACTATTATATCAAATTTAGAAATAATTTTCGATACATTTTTGACTATTTTTAGAAACCTATTTATTAGTTGAAAAAATGTTATTAATGATACAAAAACAACTACAAAATTGAGGACAAATTAATGAAATGAATTGCAACTATTACTTCAATTATTGACAAATAATGATAGAATCGAGTTAACAGTCAATAAGAGTTGGTTTGAGGAATCAGTTGTACCACCAATTTTTGTGTTCATTCACATATGTTATTATTATTATTACTAATAAAGCTACTATCTAATTTCATTTAATATATTTTTTAACATTTTGCAATAAATACCCGGTTTTTAAAAAATCTGTAATTTTTGATAAGAAGCACATGCGCTTTAAAATGACTCAAAAGTATTAAATAACTAAAGCTTCTTACAAACTTCATTCCACAGCCCAATTGAATGCTGTGTAAATTTGTATAAGATTTGTGACAATTAACAATTATTCAAACTTGTGTTTAACCTTAAGCGATCACTTAAGTTTGGATTGAATTCGATGTGAGACTCTTTTTGATAACTTGATATAAGAATATAAAACAACATTATGATTATAATAATTGAAATGACAAATTTAATCATAAATGTGTTAACTGAAAGTTAAAGATTTGAAAGTGTAGTCAAAAGTATGAATCAAACCAATGAGTTAAAGGAAGCGCACGTGCCTAACTGTTCAGACTGATATAGATCTTGACAGAAGGTTGTCACCAAAGCTTATTAAGGAGCCAGTACTAGATTGAGTATTGAAATTACTTGATTGACATTACTTGAAACACTTTCCATTAGCCAAGTCTAAGATAGTATTCGTAATGCTATCGACTGTATTCTTCATGAATAATAGATTGCTTTGATTAATATTTCTGGTGTCATCACTTGATTTATGATAACTAGACTTGATATTCCTCCTCCACGGACCTAAATCCGTGATGAGTATAGCATTGAATGAAAGATCTCTTTGAGTTGGATACCAGAACGAAGCGTGATCTGATCGCATGAATGTCTCGTATTTTCGATATCTATCATATTTCGCATCTATTTCTAATCCCAGCTTAGGTATTGATGGATCCATTAGTGATAACTTGTATTTGCTTTTATTCATCCAATTCTTCTTAAGCTTTTGATATAGTTGTGTGTCTACGTCTTTTCGGGCCCAAATAGCGGCGAAATCTCCACGATATCCATTATTTTTGATGCTTTGTGACCACTCTGGTAGAACACTCTTCAAATATTGCATTATAAAACAATAATTGTATTAAAAGTAAATTATCCATTGTCAAAATATAGCTAATACGAGTAACTGAACTATTGACTTGCTGCTAAACAGTATACTTTATAATTAAAAGCTTCATATTCAAATGTCTGTATCACTTATGAGTAAAGAGTAGCTTAAAATATTATTTACTGCAATCGGTCCTAAAGATTGACTATTGAGAGTAGTGTCATGTTCCAAAATCATGTCCATTATAATTGCGCCCAAAACCTTAGCGCCATTTTTATTAACTTCCACTGGAATTAAGAAGTCTTTAACGAAGTGTTTACTACCTTTGAGTCCCTAAAATTGAACGAATACTAACATGAATCAAAATAATTGCACCAAAGGAAAGAATTTCAATCATTATCTTTACGCACGTCTTCTTCCATATCAAAAAGTACAAACATTACAGTTTTGTCGAGTTTGCAGTTATTTTGTGTAATTAACTTAGCGATTTCGAGCACAGCCGCACAACCCGATCCGTTGTCGTCAACTCCAGGAGATGACCTCACAGTATCATAATGTGCACCTATTATTATGATTTGGTCGCGACTAGTTCTCCGATAAGTTCCTGGCCAAACACCAATTATGTTATGTGCCTTATCTCCAGAGCGAAATTGGCGCTTCAGTTTATCAGAGATAATCAAACAAAAGAATTCTAGCAATGCACTCATTTGAAACTTTTAATATACAGTAAGGACTTAGAATAACAATTTAAGTCTAACAATTGTAGAGTTTGATCTCGTATTAGTCTTTCTATTGACAAATTTTAGGAAAATGTCAAAATATGAGTATGATCTTTCTTAAAGGCTGAAGAAAGCTACCTTGAGACAGGGGTCATAATATCTAATAAATCGTCATAAATAACATCTGCTCTTCAGATATTTATTAATTAGTAATAAAATTAATTAAATCATTATTAATAACTTATCGTTAAATATAAAATGACAGTCACCAATAATTAAACACTATGCGAATAACTCACAATTTCTGGAGGCCAAAAGCTCTGCAAAGCCGTGTCAAGACCCAACTCCAAAAACTTTTTTCTCAAATTGCGCTTAACTTCTTTGTAATACCTGCGGTCTCCTCTATAGCTTCTGACACGAGTGAAATAGTTGTAGAAAGTACCCAATAAACTTTGTGTCGAACTTCTGGGTATCACTGTATCGCTTCCATCATATGATTCAAGTGAATCAATCAATTCAGTATCGTTTATACTTTCATTAATATCTGATGGTATGTAATAGTCAGGTCTGGCGTCTTTATCGGGAACATGATATTTGAAGACCAAACTTTGCTGTCTACTATTAATAAACTCTAAATGATTGACTTGGTGGTCAAAATCTTGATTTTCCGTCCACCATTGAGTCACATTCCAATGATTTTGAATCTCTCGGTTCTCTGCTATTATTACAACAACCAAACTGTGAATCAATAAATATAACAGAGACAGACTATTATGATTATCACACATTTCTTATATCACAACTTAAATTTTATCACTTGATAGCAAACCATTGAATACTGTATTTAATTTGGAATTATTTTTACGAGCTGATTCTCTAAACTTTTAGCGTCAATCCCTCTTGTTATCTATAAATTGAATTAAGCGCTTATGGGAAAAACGCGACTAATTGTCGGGATGTGATTACAACCATTTCCTCGTTTTGGTGAATATCAACAATGTGAACAATAAACCAAAAGTACCATTCAATTGAAATTGCGTGAATATTTCATTGTAAATAAATTTCTGATTTATTGTGTAACTCTACGGTATAATTCTCTCGAATTGTTTCATTATTTCTGTGAATGGCACTTGTTGTCTGATAGGAACATGAATTTTAGCAGACTCTCTAAACCCGTATAGACTAACACTTTTTTCAAAGTTCTTGCTTAGACATAAATGAACAAATTTGCCTTAAATGTATTCATTGTCTATACTGAACTGACTTTCTAAACAGCCATGCTCAAGACTCAAGTTCTTAGCACTCGTTGGTCACTTTTTTGAGTCTGGATTTGAATGTGAGCACCGAGTCTTGATAAGTAATTTTATTTGATGGAAATTCTCTAAATATTGTCATTCAAGCAAAACTTCATATTGAAGAATCGGTAATCTTATTTATATTCAAACAATTTATACATAGAATCCGTACAAATTATGGCAAGTCATTAGTTTCTGATTCCAGTAACTTATCAACTAAACTAATTGAACTTAAGCGCAACTCAACTCAAGCTTATGTAACTCAAGCTTTTGAGCGTCAATAAGATTGTGAAAACTGAATCAACTTTCAACAAAACAATTTGATTGATTTATAATTAAGTTCAAAAGTCCAGATAATTAATTCATTAGACGTACAGCCTTTTATAAAACTATCTAGGACTGTTTGAAAGATAATAAAAATTCATTTGATGGTCCGATATTGATGCGGTTTGTTTTAAAACAAAGAAAATCTCTCCAGAAATTTATTCATTTGCAGAAAAGTTAAATTGAATAACAAAATTTTATCAATTAATAAATTAATAGAATTTTGAAATTTTAAATAATGAACTTTAACATATTTTAAAAATAAAATATTTCCCTTTGTAATTTTTGCATTTGTTTAATTATACATAAATTTCTGGTGAGGGTTTCTTTAATTTAAAACAAATCGCATCAATATCGAATGATGCAGTCAAATACTTTAAGCGTTCAAATAGCCCTAGATAGTTTTGTAAAAGGCTGTATATTTTGGAAAAGCAAATCTTAAAATGATAGTTGCAAAATTTTCTACTATAAAGCTGCACATCGTAGTACTGCATCATATAATTGAAATTATACATATGAACATTTATACGTGTCTTCACATATTTAGCGTGTCATTTATTAGCAGCGATTCTGTGAATAAAATTGTTAGATTATGTTTTTAAACCACATGGTGTGTAGACAGAAGTGGAGGTATCGTTGAGCGTATTAATACTTATCTAGAATATGGTTTAACAGGACACATTTTGCCAAATGCGGACTAGTGGTAAAGGGAATGTTGAATATGGGCTTGAACGCATTAGCTTGAAGCGTACTCAACTGAATAATGAATCGCTCGTAACGTTCCAAAAATAACCAAAACACAATCGATTCAAATTGATCTTATTTATTCGCTATAATGTGGTTACATTAATTGTAAAATTACTACAAATACCAAATTGTTCAATTAAAATAAGTTCAATGTAAATACTAACAAGCATTTAATCTGTGAACAAAGGAAACGTCGTTCAATCAGCTCTTAAATAAAAAAAATTTATTACAATAAAAAGTTAGTTTATTTTACTCAAATAAATGAATTAAATGCCAGCCTAAGTTATACTTTTTATTTGATCTAATAATTTGAGATTCCTTAATGAACATTGAATGGATTGCTTTCGCTCAACGCCTTCAATTTTGTTCTCACAAACATTTTGATGTTTTAATTTTGATTCCTTTAGGCCAACTATAACTGTTTTCTTTATATTCTTGATTTTAATCAGAGCCATTACAATTCAATACTTTTTCATAGTCAATAGAAATTTCGAGTTTCAATCAAAACCTTTGATCGAATTTTGAGTTTTTCTAATTAAAAAGTAACAATAAACTTCAAACTTATTAAAGCTATTCGTAATCAAAATTTTTTATTAAATATTTTCATATAAAATAAGACATATATTTATTAAGAGCACTTCATTAATAGATTTTAGACTTAATAAACAAGCGTCTCTTGCTAATTCGAAGACCAGCTTTTGAGAACATCCTTTCAGAAGTAACAAGCGGCGAAGGCTCAAATTTCTGAGTGAAGAAGCAAAAAATTTAAACCTTCATAAAAAGTATGAATCTCAACGCCTAAAAACTAAACTCACAAGGGAAGTTCGGGACTATGTAATAACCGATTTCAAAAACATTTTTATGGCATAAATAACATGTCATATGATGTTTGAAAAGGCATATAGAAAAGGCTGACCGCTAGACACTTACGAGCTATGACCACTCAAAGAGTGATATCCTATGGCTTATTACTATTAATTCCTATGTGTTTTGCCTATCAAAATGTACTCTAATTCAGTCAAATTACTCAATGGATGGCGATAATATTGTTAACAATGAAAAACTCCAAATCAATTTGAACAAAAAAGATAATCTGAAATTTAATATATATCTAAAAATAAGTTTTTCTATATATCGATAGTTCTAATTGTTTCGTATCTATCATGCCTTTTAAATTCAGTGGATTTCTAAAGAAATTTGTTAAGAGATATGACAAATACGAAAATTTAGAACTATTGACATATAGAAACTTACTTTTAAATATGAAACTTCAGATTATCTTTTTGTTCAAAATGATTTGAATTATTTCTTTATTAACAATACTATTGCCATCCATTGGCTAATTTGACTGAATTAGAGTACTTATTTGATAGACAAAATACATAGGAATCAATAGTAATAGACCTTAGAAAATCACTTTTTGAGTGGTCATAACTTGTGAGTGTCTAGCGGTCAGCCTTTTTTATATGCCTTTTCAAACATCATATGACATGTTATTTATGCCATAAAAATATTTTTGAAATCGGTTATTACATAGTACCGAACTCCCTCGTCAGATTTGGGAGTTAATACTCCATCGCTTTTAGAAATGTGAGTCAAGAGTGAGATCGCTTAATCACTGACTGAAATTTGAATGTATCAAAATAAACCTTTAATAATGCACTATAATCTTACAAAGTTATTTGAGAACTGTAATCCTACAAAGTAGTTTAGATATGTAAAAATAAATTTATAATTAATCACAACATATGCAGAAAAGTGCTGACCATTATTTTCTAAACAAAGTTCAGCTCTTTTAATCATATTTTCTGAAACCTTTTTAAGTGCTTCAGAACTTATTTTTTCTATTTCATTTCTTATATTTGTCTTTAACTCTTCTAATGTTTTTGGGTTCGAGCGGTACACTTTATTTTTGAGATGAGAACATAATAAATGAGTTTTCAAAATAAAATTTGTTTCTTTTGTTTTGAACATTATTTTTATGATTAAAAGTGTTTTTAATTCAAAATGAATAACTAAGTGATCAAATTTTGTTTTATAAGTTTTAAACTGACTCATTAGTAAGTTCTGATTCATGAGTAATAATAAAGAAAAATTGTTATAAAGATTTGAGTTTAGTTTTTAAAAAACAGGCACTATATCATGTTTTATTTTCTCTACCGTACATTTTTGAGGTAAAGTTTCATATGATTCACCAATTTCTTCTACAATTTTTAGTAATTGTAAAGTTCTATTATTTTAACCAAAATTTCAGAATGTTTTACAATCTGTTTCTAGAGAACTGATAGAGAAGGCTGATAAAATGGGTACATCTTAATTATATGACTATAAATCAATTAAATGTTGTAACTTCTCTACACATTTTTATAGCTGACGTTTGAAACCACAACTATTTAATCAATAGTTAAACAAATTATTTTATGATACATTGAGATGTTAAAGATAGCAAAATTTTTAATTCAGCCAAGTTAAACTAACAAATAGTTTATTTAAAATAATTAGCTCTTGCTAAAAATGTTTTTATTCGTTTATTGTAAGAGTATTAATAGAACTGAATTATTTTGTATTAAACCTGCAGAACAAAATCTGAATCGCTTTTTTCAAAACAATATGACCGAATTAAAATAAATTTTTTCAAATAAAAGCTTGTCATAAAAAGAACCTATCATGTAGAATAAAAAGCAGTGACGTAGCCTTCTTTAAAGAGTATGTTTTTATGATTGACGCCAGCATAACTTTTCTAAATAGTTATGACAGTATAATATTAAAATAAAGAAATAAAATCTTATCCGGTGAGCAGATCAGTTTTTATACAGTACTACTTGTTGTTAGCCAAAGGTGTGAGTATAGCCTATAAAAAATGTCATCGAACCAAAAAGATTCTATATCATCAATAAGCAAAAGGTACTCGAATTTTCAGTTCACTTACACAAGTTTTATTCTATAAAATTCAAATTTTTAACCTTTGGTTCAATTTTTCTGATAAATGTTTCAGAAACGACAAATATTATTTGAAATTATTCGTAATCTCATCGATCGCGATATTAGTGATCGGAGCAATAGGTATTGGCCTCTATTATGGCCTAAAGAGCGATAATTCTGAAGATGAAAATTGTGTGTGTTCTTCGAATGTGTCAACTGAGTATCTCGGGCACTATTGTTCATGTTCAAAGCTTGGTCAATATAATAATTATGCGGTCAGTACAGATTCTGAGCCATGCGCTCGTGTGGGCAAGTAAGTCAACCTTAAAGTCAAACTTATTCTACTAAATTCCATTGATTGTAATAAAACTGTAGTCAAACTTACGCTTGATATCAAATTTGAGGCACGGATAATAGAAGTAAAGATTCGTTTACAGAAAATTAAATTTGAAACTCTAGTTAAAATTACTGGATTTTAGAACTTAATAATAGCCAGCACTTACGTAGACTATATGAAAACTACTACATCATTTGTACTGTATTTGTAGTTTAATTGAAATATTTGATCAATATCATATAAATAGACAATAAATCTATAAATTCTCAAGCTGTTGCGAACACTTTAAACTATTCCACAGAAAAATACTATCAGACGGCGGAAATGCAGTCGATGCTATAATATCAGTACTACTTTGTATGGGAGTCACAATTCCCGAGTCAATGGGTTTGGGCGGAGGATCTTTTATCCTGATTTATAATTGTATGAAAATTAACTTTCAGTTCATTTGTATCTTTGACAACCTGTAAGCAATGCAAAACTTATGCTTTTTAATATACCCGCGGACTGATAGCAACGACCGACAAAACCATAGTGATTGACGCCAGAGAAATTGCTCCGAGTGCAGCCACTCAGGACATGTATAATAGAACTGGTTTTAACAATTCTGCAGACGGACCACTCTCTATAGCAGTTCCAGGAGAGTTAGCGGGTTATTGGCATATGTTCAACAACTACGGTAGCGGTTCTGTTGAGTGGAAAGATTTATTTGCTGATTCCATCAAATTATGTGAAGAAGGATTCAAAGTTAGCCAGCATCTAAGTGACGCTTTGAGTCAAAAGCAAGATCTAATTATGAAACACCAATCATTGAGAGAGATATACGTGAATAATAAAACTAATAAAGTTTATCAGACTGGAGATCTGATGGTACAAAAACAACTGGCATATACATTGAAAACATTATCTGAAAAAAGTAATCCCAAGGAGTACTTTTATGAAGAATTATCAAAAAATATCGTAAATGACATTAAAAATTCAGATTGGGACATAGATCCTATTATTACTGTTGAAGACTTCAAGAGTTACGAAGTTGAAGTCCAAAAGCAGTTGAAACACCTAATTTACTTGGAAACATTACGCTTCATACGTTTCCACTTCCAGGTTTGCTTAAAATTCCTTTGATTAACTGATAAAATGAAATTCTGGTTCAGAGCAGTACTTTCTATTACGATTATTTAGATGTATTTCTATAAAGTTATCTCAATTATGCGTCCAATAATTTGCATAATTTGATGCACGTTTTTTCTAATTCGATCGATTATTCATGAACTTTTTTTGTATTTGCAATTAGGAAGCGGTAACTTATTATCATTCGTTCTTAACGTAATGCAACGTTACGAAAGCCTCTATCCATCTGCTGGTGATTCACTTCTCAATTCAACACTGTTTTACCACAGATTAGTAGAGACTTTTAAGTTTGCATTTTCACGAAGAATGCATTTGGGAGACCCTGATTTTGATGACTGCGTGGATGTTATCAGCAACTTGACATCGAATAGTTTTATTGATGAAGTAATAAGAAGAATAGAAGACAATACAACTCACGAAAGTTCATCGGGTTATTACGACGCAGAGGTTTGTACTTTCTACAACTGACCATCTGAATTGTTTTGATTTATAAATGATAGAATAGCTACTAATCACGGTCTTTTACTAGTAATAATTTGATTTTTGTATTTTATGTAAAGACTTTCACAAGCCCAGACCATGGAACTGCTCACGTCGCAGTCGTCGATTCTTCTGGAAATGCCGTTTCAGTTACTTCTACTGTCAACCTATAGTAAGTCTACTGATAAATAGACTTATAGCTTAGTTCTTATGTATCTACGATTTAATTAAATAGTTTCGGAAGTAAAGTAATGTCTGGTTCTACAGGAATACTATTGAACGACGAAATGGATGACTTTAATACCGGTCACCCTAATGATTTTGATCTTCCTGTCGCCGATAAAAACTGGATTGAACCACATAAGAGACCGCTTTCGTCGATGGTTCCATCAGTTTTCACGGACAGTAGTGGTATGGATTATTGATAAAAAAATATTGTCTTAATCTCAGTTTAATCAGTGATAATGTGATTTTTATTTTCTTCCACATCGAGGCATAAGACTGGTAATTGGCGGAAGCGGTGGGCCCAAAATCACGACAGCAACAGCTTCGGTTGCAATCAGACATTTATGGTTTGGAGAAGATATTAAGACAGCGATCGATGCCCCGCGAATACATCACCAGTTGTTTCCTGATAAGATTGTATACGAAAGTTTTTTTCCAGAGAATGTTTTAGAAGGACTGAAAAGTAAAGGGCATCAATTGGAGCGTTTGGGCGATGGAGATCGCGGGGCTATCATTATGGCTATCAGTCGTTCTAATGGACAAATTTATGCAAATTCAGACTATCGAAAGGGAGGAACAGTCGATGGAAATTAGTATTGATTACAAATTTAACAATCATTTTTGTGTGAAAATTGAAGAACTGCACATTTTGTTATTTACTCAAATCTAAATACGTAACTAGTAAACCACTTTATTTTATTTGAATTCAAAATTGTTTAGAAACATATATTGTACCGCACCCTTAACCCAACCTCGTTTAAGTCAATTATGAATCAATTGTTTTGGGCTTTCATTTTATTGATTTTTACGTAATTCAAATGTTTGGTTAGTCCAACTTATTTAATATTAAATTTGCCAAATCATAATTTTAAAGACACTCAAAATTCTTGTTAAAATATAATATGCAATTCATTTATTTTATTAGAATTGAGAATAAAAATCATAAAGTTTTTCATGTCTAAACTTTATGAAACTTATTAGAATTTTAGAAACACTACAATAATGTTTGGATGGAATAGCAAATAATAACGATAATGCTATTATTGTTAGCACTACTAAAATAGCATTACAACACATTCCTCTCATAAATGAGTAATATTGCACTATTTACGGGATAATTAGTTTCAAGACAGTATATATGAAAACGAATTATGTAAAAATTGATTGCTTTTAATCGATTTGCTGTAATAAATGAAAAGCAAATGTATTTACTTTTAAAGACTAAACAGTTTTGGTGGACTTTAGAATAGTTGTGTCGCACACAATTAATAATGCTTATTATGACACTTTCAAACTTTCTCAGGTTTTACTGGTCATTAGTAAAAAATCACTTCAAGCCTTGGTTTTGTCAAATCAAAAATTTGTTAACTGACTATTAATATTTGAAAACCAAGATCTAAGTAAACTTTAGGTGTAATCTATGATTATTAACAAACGTCGCATTACTAATAAACATAATTTTAGTGATGTTACGATCACTTTCTTTAAAGAGTTAACTTCCTTAGTATTGAACTGATGAGAATTTAAAAAGTTTTAATAATGATCTTCTTTTCAAACTTTGTGTTTTATCATTTATGAAGTTTAAAATTGATCGTTTTTACTTAAAAATTGTCGCCCCAAAAAGTTAGCTTCTTGTCTCTTAGCAAATTTGAAAGTTCTTAATTGTACATATTCATATAAGTTTCTCTCATTGGACACTTGGGGCGCTTACTCAGGTCTAACTTGAGATTGAAACCGTTATACCATTTGTTTTAGCATTATACAATGTAATAGAAAGCGTTCATTTGTCTATAACGTTATTTGTGTAAAAATCTTTGTTTACAAAAAGTTGTCATTTGAAGCAAACATTTACTTAAATCAATTTAAATCACTTTGTTTTATTAACAATGACATTATTAACAAAGTTTGTCGCGAAAATATATTATTTAACGTATCGAAAATTACAAATGAATTGTTTTTATTTTTCATAATAATAATTAATATGAAATAATGGCATTTAATGCAAGGCAGCGTTTATTTAATCTTAAGATAATTTATTACTTTATTATTATTATTGTGTTCTTCTTACTACTGATACCAATTATCTCTCATTATTATTTAAATTCAATCAATTCTTCGCCAAATTTTGACTCAATTAACGCCATCGAAAAGGGCCATCAAAACGATAGGAATAACAATAATAATAATAATGAAGTTTATGACAGATCTGATGAGAGAATATCATTGGATATCGACTGTAATTATGATTGAATTATATAAATAGTTTATTTAACTAATTAATTGAAAGCATCCTCAATATATTCATTAATTAATATTTGATTTGATTCACGAATAAGTAGCATAAGACTTGACATAATTGTAAAAATTGGTAACTTTTTTCAAATTTTTGTTTAGCGACTGATTTGAAGCAACGAATCAATGAATTGCTTGCAATCCGTTCTTCAGTCAGAAACGAGTTGAGACAATTGGAGTCAAAAAGAAGAACTATTTTACAAGAAATAACAGAATATAACAATAAATTAGAACTTTTGAAGTCACAACTAATCAAAAAGTCAACTGAATTGGAAAGAATTCACGTATCGTTAGAACAAACAAAATACGCACAAAAAGAAGTTCTGATGAAATCGAATGCATTATTGGCGCCACCGCTGCAGCTCTTGCCGTCACTGCCGCAGACTAATGGTTCTAATGATTTAAATGAAGTTTCTCTCATAAAATATCTAATTTTTGTCTATTTCTCTAATTTGTTAAAGATGTGAATAATAAGCAAGACCTCAATCAAAACAACAACAATAATATAAATTACGAAAGCTGCCGAATGCATAACTGTTTCGATTACTCGAGGTGTTCTTTGTTTTCTCCATTTCTTGTTTACTTCTACCATCCTGAGGATGACGACATCGACGACACGCTAGATATCGATAATGAAGGGCCACGAAATCCTTCATCAATCACTAGTGAATTTGATCGAATACGTACACAAATATTAGACGCCTTTAACGGCAATGTTCACGTAACATTTGATCCGACTATTGTTTGTCTTTATGTGACTATCTTATTTAATAGTCATCAAAATCGTGCCACAAAATCACTTTTAGACAGTCACTTTCATTCGTTACCCTATTGGGCAGGTATTAAATATTCTATTTGTTTGTATGTAGTTTCATTTATCCAATTATCAATTATTAAATTTGGCTCTCATTCTCATGTACTCAACTAAAACATTAAGTCAATTACAAGAATAGATTATAGAAACAGATTCATAGAAAAAGAAAAATGATGAATGACTCAAATATTTGCATTAGTAAATCGAATAGATTTACACAAATTTATATGAGAACATTTTTTTCAATAATCAGTTCTGCAAAATGGTTTTTGTCTGCAATTGAAGACATAGCTGATTGAATTTATCTTGATTTAGGTGATGGTCGGAATCATGTAATAATTAATTTGTTTCGCGACATCAATTTATTAACACTTGGAGTCGATATTAAGAAAGCGATGCTGGTACAAACAAGTTTCAAAATGAATCAATTTCGGACTAAATTCGACATAATTTCACCTCATCTTAATATTCATAGTGATCTCAATTATAATCCTAGACATGAAAGAATTCTTCTCTGTCCTGCGAGACGTAAATATTTGGCAACTTATTTAGGAGCTATTGATGTTAATAATAATATTTTAAACCAAATAAAGTTATCTCTAATCAAACTTTCGACACAAGTTAGTAGCAATAACGAACTTCTGTTTGACTTTGTTTGTGACGACAAAACAAAACGTTTATGCGATAATCAGACTTTAATATTAAAACAATCAACTTTTGCATTAATATTACCGCCAAATGATACCGAAGTAATATTTAATAGTGATTTATCTTCAAGTCTTGTCAATATTTTGTCATCAGGTATGTTAAGAAGTTTTAAGACAAAGTTTGATATCGTAGCTCTGATAAGAGAAAGTAATTGTATTCATTCATTGAATAAATATTAATTTCAGGTGCAATACCAGTACTTATTGGTGGAGATTATCTACAATTGCCGTTCGGCGAAGTAATTGATTGGCGGCAGGCCGTCGTTCATTTGCCGATTGCACGAATCACTGAATTACACTTTCTGTTACGTTCCTTTCCAGACGCAGACCTGATTGAGTTGCGAAGAAAGGGACAAATATTGTTAAAGAGACATTTGATATCAATTAATGCAATGATAACCACTATATTAGCGCTCATAAGACAATCTCGACTTCAGATTCCATCTCCGGCCGCACGTAGTGAACAATCGCAAAGCGTGTTCAACGCCAGTTATCCCATGAAATTATACGATTCTACTTCCGGTCTTGTTCTTATTGATACGTTAAATGGAGAGAATGATGAGAATCTGGGACCTATTGAACCGCCTTTCCCCTCAGTTTCGTACCAACGAAATTATTCTCTGGTTTGTCCAGTGATTTATTAATTATTAATAATTATTTTGTTGATTTGTAACTTTGCTGTTGCCACAGATCGTCACTAATGGTTATGCTCTTTGGAACGATCATCGTTTAGACCCGTTCACAACATATCCATCACTACCGTTTGATCCAATACTTACATCTGATGCCAAATTTATAGGTTCTTCGTATGGTTTCCGACCAATTGGTGGGGGTGCTGGTGGTTCTGGTAAAGAATTTAGTGAAGCACTAGGTGGAAATGTGGCTAAGGAACAGTTCACTATTGTTTTGTTGACTTATGAAAGAGAAGCTGTTCTTATCGATTCATTACAAAGACTAAAAGTAGAGACTCATTTGTAACTTAAGTCTTTATTAACATTTATATTTTTGTTTATCACTTAAGGGTCTACCACATTTAAATAAAGTTCTAGTGATTTGGAACTCTCCGGGAAGATTGCCATCTAGTGATCTCCGGTGGCCAGACATCGGCGCACCGATAGTTGTAGTGCGATCTAAGAGAAATTCACTGAATAACAGATTTCTACCTTACGACCACATAGAAACTGATGCCATATTATCGATGGACGACGACGCGCACCTCAGACATGATGAAATTGTTTTCGGTTTCAGGTTGTCATTAGGCTTGTTTTTAAACGCTAATTAGTGACTTTTTATTGTTTATTTCGGCAAAATTTTCTCGAAAACTCGAATTAGAAACTTAATCCGTTTATTATTTGGCTATTAAAATGTCAAGTTTTCTTTGAGTATCTACAACAGAACTGTTTTAATGTTTAAAAATCTGATTTATTAGAGTGTGGCGCGAAGCACGTGATCGAATAGTAGGATTTCCAGGTCGCTATCACGCCTGGGATTCCAAGTATTCTTCGTGGCTCTACAATTCTAATTATTCTTGTGAATTATCAATGGTTTTGACCGGGGCTGCTTTCTTTCATAAAGTAATTTAATCGAGGTCCAAATTTGTTTAAAATAATAAGACTTATTTCATTAAATAGTATTACAGCTACTTATACACATATTCAATGCCACAAGAGATTCGTGACAAGGTTGATGAATATATGAACTGTGAAGACATAGCAATGAATTTTTTGGTCTCGCATATCACAAGACAACCACCAATTAAAGTAACATCTCGATGGACTTTTCGGTATGCTTTCGCAGCTAAACTAATAGAATACTTGGTTTAAATGTTTGAATCGAGTCATAATATCAGTTAGAACTAAGCACTTGATCAAGAATAATGCTTATAATTAGATAGTTGTTGCTTCATATAGTTAACAGTATTATCGTAATAAACAATATATTTATGTCGACAGATGTCCGGGTTGTCCCGTAAGTTTATCCGAAGACGATTCACACTTTCACGAACGCCATAAATGCATTAATTATTTTGTATCAATTTATGGTTATATGCCTCTACTCAATACCCAATTTCGAGCTGATTCTGTTCTATTCAAGACTCGGATTCCACACGACAAACAAAAATGCTTTAAATTTATATAACTTTTAATTTATTTGTTAAGTTTTTACATATAGAGAATTCAATTTTAACTGTAAAATAATTAGACGAATGTACTATTGTATAGCAATTGATATATTAATGATGGTTAGCAATAAACTTTCGCCAAATTTTTTCAACTCACTAAAATAAAGTTTCAAATTACCAACAATTATACATTTAATCAAATGGTTTTGTATTGATTATGTCTATCAGTTTTGTGAAGTAGTTGGAACTTGATACTTGCGTTTTATTAACCTCTTAAACCGCTTGAAAAGAAAAAGTTTACTAGTAATTAAGTTATTGGCAACAAATAATAGTTTGAGTTGAGCCTGTCATCGTAGGTTTATAGTAATTTCCAATGAGTCACTTTAACACATTCTTTGAAAATTTTCAAATAAATATCTTTAAAAGTGAATTACTTGACAAAACTGATAGATACGCCTAAATAATTTTACAGCCACTCAATTCATCGATCAATCGATCGTTCAAATGAATTGATAAAATCATAGGTTTTATACCAATATTAATATTATTCTGCTTTATTGATTAAGTCCTAACAAGTATAAGATTTAAAGTGTTACCTAATGCTTCAAGCATTAATTGAATCAAGCAATTACGTAATAACTTTAAAACCAGCGCAACAGTCAGACCCCGATTTTGGCAACTTTCAAGTCTTGTCAAAAAGATTATCAAAATGCAGCTACGGAATAAAATAGTCTTAATACAAGGAAAAAACAGCAGTCCATTGAATTAATGTGCTTAAATAAATTTTTAATCCAAAAAAATGAGTGATGCTTTCATTTGGTTAGAACTACATTAGGGCTTTGCTTTCGTAAATTTGTTTTTCTAATTCACAATATGATGAGCTTTCTCGAGACCATCACATTGTATCGAATGTTTGTCAGTTGTCAAACAGTAATTATACCAAATGTTTATCTCTGGATATTTTGATTTGTTCAAAGTGTTCGCTTGCGTGGAGTTTCAATTTTCATACTCTCCAAACATTGTGTCTATTTTTTATTTTGTGAACATTATAAAATTATGAATTGATGTTTAAATTGGTTTGTGTTTTTGTCGAACAATTTAATGACTTTATATTTTGTCTGTAAACTAATCGCAATACGCTTTTTTCTGATCATATTTTTGTTAGCATAAATTAACAAACGTTTTTCAAAATCATTTATTTTATCTTGAGGGAAACTTGCAGTCGGTTAAAGTGTTTAGCATAGCTTAAACTATTGCTACTATTGCTATAATTGAGCTTTATTATTTATACGCGCTGTTCACTCAACTAATTGCTGATATGATGCGAGCACGTATTTAGTCACATAAATACTTCAAAAGTAAAAAGTCGTTTAAACTTAAGAACTAATAGTAAAACGAATCACTTGAAAAGGGACTAAAATATTGTTTAAATTATCAATTTTGAAAATATTTACATCTATTTGGTTGACAACTTTTACTCCAGAGTAAAAAATAGAGTTAAGTATTGAAATGGCTTTTAGGTAACATTAGCTCATTATTCGTTGAAGATGTAGTACTTCGATATTCTTTAAAATTGAAAAACAAATCACATCTAAAGGCAGATAATTTGTTTAAATGCATGAAATAGTTTCTTTTTTCAATAGGAGCTTTTACTCGAGTTGTCTGCAAGGAACAGAATAATCCGTAGTACAAAATATTATTATTACCCTTTTTTGAAGTGCCAATTTTTTCTAAATGTGATTCGCAGGTCAAGTCACAAACACAAACTCCTTAATCGAAAATTGGCAAAATAAGGAGCTTATAAACTAAGTTCAACAACTTTTAGGCAAAGATATCAAAGTTGAGCTGAAAAAACGGACTCTTTTGGCAATTTTGTTGTTAATATAGTTGATATGATTTTTAAAAGTGAATCTGTCATTGACTCTATAGCGCTATTACCAATATTTACATTGAAATGACCCAAGAGGTTTATCAGCATATGGTTCGATTTATCTGTATTTTCATAGAAAGTTTGTTACAGTTCATTCAAATATTGATATGGACGAGGGACCTGTTGATTTTCAATTTCAATTATTGTAGTTATGTGTAGACAAGACAGTCTTATAGTCTTGGGATTTATATTTGAGACACCGTATGCAACTTTTCGCACAATTTATATTAACAGTGAAAAAATGTAACTTCTCAATTAAATAAATATTACACAAGAATTCATTTTTGTAAATATAAATGTAAAAGCGAGTAGCACCACCGTTTCTATCCAATGTTTGTTGATAGCGATCAGCCATTCAAAGTTTTCATCCAGACAAATCGAGCTCTTTCATTCAATGTTTAAATCATATTTTTCATTTATAAAAGCACATGTTTTAATACATGCTCTTTCATTGTAAATCAAAGTTTTGCATAAGTTGAAAGTTTCATATGAATTGGTCAGTAAAGTGCACATTATTTGACTAAGGATTTTATGAAAGATTGCATAAGATGTCTCAAAAATAAATCCTGGGACTGTACTAAGAGAAATCTGTATAGAAAAATATTATACTATCAATATTATAGGTAAACGATTCACGTAAGTAGAGAAAGCAAATGGCCCTTAAAGTCTTCCTTGAAGGACAGCAACAGATACTTCTTTGCATTGCGAGACTTTGTTTTATCTTTAGAAAGTTTAGCTTTTAGCGCATTTTTTATTTCAGTCACTTCTGATACTTTCCACAGTCCTCGAAAACTGTTACAATTTTTTGTTCTTTTTCCATAGCAGAGTTCCCTTAATTCAATGTTTTACTCATTTTGTAGTTTTTGTATCCTGCGAAAAGTTGCATATTGTTAATATTTTTGTTTCTAATCGATCAAAATTGCTTTTCATTTTATTGATATATTTGATCAGCTTAAGAATATAGAAGGATTCTTATATTTTGATTTAGTTCTTATTGACTTTAGTGGTACGCATTGGTCATAAAGGGACTAAACTTAATTCGAGAAACTCTCAGCGCAACTATTGATGTCAGAAACTGTGTGAATATCACAAACGACTTCCTTGAAATGATTGTTGCGTTCATTTTTATTAAAATGTTTGCAATCTCCGATCACATGAGATTATGTTCATTAAATAGTTCTAAAATACTTCTGGAAATTAATTTTGCGCATAATCAAAACAGGTTTGTGATAAAGCATGGTATTTTCGAGAAATGAGCTTCAAGAGTCTCGAAAAAAATTTGGTCCCGAGACTCGATAATTCTCGTATTTGATGTAATGTAGAAGGAAAAATTTGATCGCTAATTATTTACTTTCACTTAAATTTAATATAATGCATTAGATTGGGATAACCGTTTAATAATAAAAAACTTTCAATTTAATTTCAAATTTATCTAACAAATCTATTTTGATTAAAAATTGATCCTTTAACGAATCAACTTTTGATAAAACATTTTAAGCACTTATAAACCTTTAAACTTTAGAATTATTCATCAAATGTTCACTTCCCTAATCTAGTTATGCAATATTTTTCTTCAGTCAATATTAAAATATAAACTTTTAGAAATTAAGGGTTGATTATTGGAATTAAGAACCGTATTTTGAGTTCTGTTTTAAGCTCGATTTCGACTCAAGTTAGGCTTGAGATACAAATTTCGATAGCACCAAGTCTAACTTGAGTCGAGATAGAGCTTAGAACAGAACTCAGAATGAGGCTCTAAATCAATAAAAAATATATTTCGAGTCTCGAACGAGTCTCGAGGTGCTCCTTGATCGAGACTCGAGAAGTCATACTATACTCTAGTTTATGATCACTGATATCAACAGGAAGAGTTTGACTGCCGCTAGAGTGAATCTCGTGACTGATATGTGGTTAAAACAAGAACTGCTGTTTCAGCAATGCATGTTCGAACACAAATTATTTGTCTAGGTTCCAAGTGGTTGAAATTTTCAAATCAAACTTTATTTTTATCTAGAAAAGCAATATTTAAGTGTCCTGCAAGCATCAGTTCTTGAAAAAATATTTGGTTGACAAATTGCAAAAGTTTTAATTTGATTCTGTATGAATTTGGAGGGTCTATATAAACAGCTGACAAGTGTTCAGAATCACATTGAAAACAGGAAATTTTTTGCGCATTTGTGCTTTTGTCTAAAATTTCATATCTTACTGCCATAAACTTGTTTGTATAGATGATGATAACTGGACCACTACAGTCCATACTATCAAATTTTATAAGAAATTCATAATCGCTATTTGCTCTCAAGCTCTGTCTACGATAAACACAAGTATCAGTATATTGTATTGATTTAGGAGCACTTCGATCATAACTCAATTTTTAACTAAATCTTATATTTAAAAATATTATTTTAAACTTTTGAGTTAATTTGATCGAAAAGTTGCTTGTAGTTTATGTTAGATACACTTATTTAGATTGACTCATTAAATATTGTTCATTGAAATGGCAATATTTTAATGAGGGTTCAGCTAAAAATTAGGCTTCATTTAGGTTGACTGCAATCGATTGGGACTGATTGAGATTGCCATATTGAGATTGAGAGTGATCATTTGTTAAGATTGTAGACCCGTTAAGGGCGCTGGTGCTTTCAAAATGAATTGCTCAAATCAAATTTGCCACCGAGTTTGCTGCCAATGCCAACAAATTGGGCACTGTATTAGTAGTGACAAAAGTAGTAGAGGTTTTGAAGCAATGCATTGACTGACTAGAGACGTAAACAAACGTCTACTGAATGGGAACATTTGTTAAAGCTATAAATGGCGTCACTGTATTTCAGTTGAATCACATCACACTTTCGGTTAACAAAACAATTAAACAGTTATTTGTGTTGTATTTTTGCAGATTATTTGCGAAACAGTTTATTTGAATATTGATCTGAAGCAACTTATTGTTCGATACATTAACTGAGATGTCACTAAAGCCTAAACACGTAGACTTTGAGCCGACATGGAATCAGATACGATCGACTGTTGAAAAAGTAATTGTTTTAAATCACGTCAAACGCAGCGAATGGAACGATAGGTTTCCAGATCTGTATCAGCTATGCGTCGCTTTTCCTGGTATTAAACAATTATCAATTAATTAGAGTTTAATTGATTACAATCTTTTCAAAACCTATTATTTACGATTGAATCAACGTTTCGTAGACTCATTCATGTCAGCTGTTTTCAGGCATTTTTATCTCATTGATTAGTTTAATCATTATATGATATATTGTTTTGATTGAATTAAAATTTGTACAAAATTCGAGTCTTATGTTTATAGTGATATCTTTGAAAAATGATCTAATTTCCGGAATCTTTAGACAAACGCATTAATTAGAAGAAACTGACCTCCGATTGATTTAATATCAATTTTAAATGTTAACTGATTGAGTTTAATTTAAGTTGAAGTTTATAGAACAGATTAATCAATAATAGTATGAAGTAAAGTAATGTTTGAATTATTTATTTGCAGAACCGTTGGGAGATCGCGTATATCAGGAAACAAAATCATTTTTGGACCAACACGTCAAGAAATTATATCAGGTTTTGTTCTTTTTTCGATCTGACACTTCACTACTTGATATAGATTCAGAGTCTGAACATGCTTTTCATATTAATAATATCTGAATATTTTTACAGTTAGTCGTCAAATCATCACAAGAAGGACTGCTCTCATCTTATCACCAGCAATGGCTTATTTACCGCGAAGGTTTCATTCATTTAGTTACTTGTTTTATTCACTCCTTAATATTTTTATAATTTACAACATTGAATAAAAGTTAATTAAAATTTGTACGGTTTCAAGTTTCTATATCCGAACTTTTGTTTTTGTATAGGTGTCAATTATTTGAACATACTTTATATGTATCTAAACACGCAGCATATTAAAAAACACAAATACTCAGAAGCAGACCTTTCATATGGTTTTATTGATACCAGTGAACAAATGTTAGAAATCGGAGAATTAGGTTTACATCTATGGCGAGTCAATATGATTGAACCGCTTAAAGAAAATTTGGTTAGACTTCTGCTCGAAGCCATTGAAGCGTATGTTGTGCTTATTTAGTGATTTTGAAAATATTTTTAAACTTAGTTGCAATTAGTTATTATATTTTATTTTAGTGATCGAATGGGTATACCTCAAAATAAGTCTGTAGTCCATGGAGTTATTTTATCATTAGTACAAGTCGAAGAATATAAGAAAAAAGGCTCATTAGATTTGTACCAAAATTTATTCGAGAGTAGGTTTTTAAGTTCTACGGGAGAATACTACAGAAGGGAAGCTGACGAACTGTTGTCAACATGTGACTGTTCCACTTATATGGAAAAAGTTTTGGCTAAATTAGATGCAGAGAACTTGCGTTCAAGAAATTTTCTTCATTCTTCTTCGTATCCGAGAGTGACCGCTGAGTGTGAGGCACGAATGGTTGGCGACCACTTGAGCTTTCTTCAGGCAGAGTGTCGTTCAATGGTTAAGTGCGAGGCCAGAAGAGATCTACAAAATATGTATAAATTGCTTAAACCGATCGATTCGGGTCTTCAGGCCTTAATTATTGAAATACAGGTTTGAATTGTTAACTATATTTGATTAATTTTTTTTATATCTAATGATATATACAAAAACTTGACTCCTATTTAGGATCATATAACACGTAAAGGTTTGGAAGCCATTTCTAGTTTGAATTCAAGAGATGAAAATGTTCCGCAATTGTTTGTTGAGAACTTGTTACAAGTTCATAAACAACACTTGACATTAATCAAAGAAGTGTTTAATGGCGATCAGTCGTTTATCGGTGCGTTAGATAAAGCGTGCGCTGCAGTCATTAACCATAGAGTCAACAGTAGACTTCCGTGTCGTTCGCCTGAATTATTGGCGCGTTATTGCGACGGATTGTTGAAGAAAACAGTGAAAGGTTTCTATTTTTCAATATCTTTGATTTATTGGATTTAATGACTCAATTTAATTAATAAACAAATTAATATTTTGGTTTCTCGATCTACTTTAAGGCAATACTGAATCTGAAATTGAAGACAAACTGTCGGCTTGTATTACAATTTTTAAATATATTGATGACAAAGATGTTTTTCAAAAATTTTATGCCAAAATGTTGGCCAAACGTTTGATACATTCACAGTCTGTCTCCATGGATGCTGAAGAAGCCATGATTAATAAACTAAAGCAAGCTTGTGGTTATGAGTTCACTTCTAAGCTGCATCGAATGTTTACTGATATAAAAGGTATTCTTCAATTTAGTTTATTCAAATTTTGTTAATTTTCTGTCGACTACTTTTCGATTGACTGACATATTATTGAATCAAATTATTAATATAGTAAGTGATGATCTAAACAACAACTTCAACTCATATTTACGACAAAATCAACTGGACTTGGGCATTAGTTTTAATATATACGTATTACAAGCGGGTGCGTGGCCACTTACTCAAAGTTCTCTATCTCCCTTTGCAATTCCTCAACCGTTAGAAAAGTCAGTTTCAGCTTTTGAAAAGTTTTATGCCTCAAAATTTAACGGTCGAAAGTTAACATGGCTTCACCACTTGTGTACTGCCGAACTCAAGTTTGGCTTCACTAAAAAGACTTACTCTGTTATTATGGGAACCTATCATATGGCAATTTTGTTGTTATACGAATCATCCGATTCTTATAAATACTGGGAATTACGGGTCTGTCTAACAATTATTGATAGTTTAGTTAAGCTTCAATTTAGTCATGAATAGTCGAGTTACAACTTTTTTTTTCTAAATCAAGGAAAACACAAAATTAACTGATGAACAATTGCAAAGGCATCTACAGTCTTTAGTTGACGCCAAAATTTTATTAATTGATGAAACGACTAAATTATGCTCAAGTGAAGACGTAACTTCTCAGTCAACTTCTGTCCATTCAATTGAAACTGTTTACTGTTTGAACAAAAATTATAGCAATAAACGCATGAAATTTAAAATAACTGCTGTTCAACAAAAAGAAGTACAACAAGTGCTGGTATGAAACAAGACAGTGATAATATCGATAAACGATAAGCTTATGAGTCAATAGTTTTAATAAAATATTTTTGTTGAAAATAGCAACAAGAAGCAGAACAAACTCATGCCTCTGTTGACGAAGACCGCAAACTGTACCTCCAGGCGGCTATCGTTCGTATAATGAAAGCCCGAAAAGTGATTCGACACAACTGTCTGATTGAAGAAGTGATAAATCAGGCAAAAAATCGTTTTACTCCAAGTGTTACAATGATTAAGAAGTGTATCGAAGCTCTAATGGAAAAGCAGTACTTAGAAAGAAATACCAGTAATACTGACGAGTATTCTTATGTCGCTTAGGAGTTCGAAATTAGAGTTTAGAAATATTTAATAAATGCAATTTGTAAGGATGTCTAAAAAGTATATTTCAGTTCATATTTGTATTGTCATTTCTATTTGATTTTAAACCTAGTGGTACGTACTATCAAATCTAAGAGTTGTGTACTTTTTTACTTCAAATATATAGTTGACTGTATATCACTTTAGTTAGCCGACTGCATGTACTAAATATGCTATTCATATTAACAGTTAAAACACGATGGCGTAAAGGGTGGTCAATTTGTTTCTAGAAATAAAAACGAAAAAGGCTTAACTTTATATATTCAAACGATATGAGAGGTCAAATGTTATCCTATAATGACTAAACTTTTGAATTAGGGGTTACACTTTGATTTGTTTACAGAAACAAATTGACCACTCTTTACACATTCAATACTTATCCATATCAGTCATATAAAACATATAAATGTTATAATCGAATTGAGTAGAGCTCCCAATCAAAGCGTTTGTTATACAGAGAAGTATTATACTTCAAAAAAGTACACAGCTTTTCGATTTGATAGTATAGTACTTAATAAACCTTGAATGATCAGCTTTTCTTCTTCACCATCATTATACTATAAACATATATTTGGCTATCACTTCATTTGATTAACAGCCAGTTTAATAATTCAAAAGAGAATCTAATTGTTTATTGTTCAATATTGAATTGTTATTTATAGAAATTTTAATACCTTCATGAGTAAACCGAAACGCATTGGTCAGTTCAGACCGGATGTAAATTTGAACGAGTAAAATGAAATAAAAATTAATAAAATCTTTTGAATCAAATCAAATGAACTAATGTGTTGTACAAAACTTAGTGAGAGTTTTTATAAATACTTGATGTCAACGATTTTAAACTTAATAAAACTGATAATACTAATTAGTGTGTCTGTATATACATAGTGAAATTTTCAATGAGTTTTTATTACTTTGTCAAAGAAATAAAATTTAACAAGATTAGAGTTGTAGTTTAAAATTTGCTCCCAATTGTGTTATTATTTGGATCAAAGAATTTAATCGATTATTTAAAAACATAAGAACAAGACAAAAGTTGACGTTGTTGAAAAAAATTTGTTGAACGTTCAGATACAAAGTTGAATGTTGAAGAGGTTTTTGATGTTAAATGCATGACTAGTAGTAACATTTTTGAAATAAGTTTGCGTTAACTCAATGCGAAAACATGAATATATTTATTCCGCTTCTACTTTGCTCATACTCTTTAGAGGATGGCTCGAGTTTCTCAGATTCACTATTAGATTCCTAGTGATATCGGCCACAACTATATTATTAATCCCTGTGCACTGCCGGCGTTTCTACATTAATCAAAAGTGGCGCAACCGTTACTTTTTATTTTACGATATTTGATGCAATATTCTCTCAATTATGTTATTTTTGTTGCACATAATCAAATACGGATGCGCTCATCACTCATTTTGAAGTTTTTCTACAACTAATTTCTTTAAAGATAATTGCAAATTTATAACCTTAAACGCAAAAATACTTATTCATCCAAATGATGCATAATTTGATGCACTATTCAATTCATAGCAAATTTAATTGTAGTTTAGTATTAAGTTTGTTAAAAGAAATAAGTCTACAAAACATAACTCTATATATCCAATTGTAGTCAGTATCATATATATATATATATATATACTGACAATTTATCTCGCTTCGGGATATAGTTTAATATCTTTTCGATAAAATGAATCTAGTTAAGAATACTATAATACCTAAAATTAGTAAAGGTTTTAATGATTGTGATATAGTAAAAACTGATTGCACTTTACAACTGTTTGAGCAAATCATTCTGTTAATACTGAATGAGTTTGAATATTTTTTCTTCAATTGAAATTTCAATTTCGAAAAACGAACGTGTATCGCATCAGATAAAAGGAATTGGTAAATTATAGATTTTATCATTTTGGTAGAGTTGTTTGAGTTCAATATTCATATAAGTACTAATTTTTTGACCTTTTCTGGGGGTTATCTAAGGTTATGTTCACATTTTCAAATGAAAAAACAAGATCGATAGCAGAACTCAGAATGAGATGACGGTTCCGCCACTCAAATACATTGATCGGTATATTTGGCGCAATCGCATCACTTGATTGTGTATAGAAAAACGTATTCGTGGACTGCTTACTGCAAACCATAGAGAATCCATCGGACAATTTTGTGTCTGAGCGAATGGAAAATGTCTAAATTGGAAAAAATAATTTATTCGTGATAAATGCCACAACTTTTTAATTTAATGGTCGTTAATGACAAAATTGAGTTCCACAATTGATTTTATTCACTCATTCATTGTGAACAAAAGTGATTACGATTTTGCATAATTTCTTAAAACATAAGTTCATTGATTACTGAAATGGTTTCTGATACAAGTGTTTGACAAGAATGAAGTACAATTTTAAAAAAGATTCTGTTTTGTTCGCTTCAGTGTTGTCTTATTAGAATGGAAGCAACAGTGAATGTGTTCAACTAAATTTCAATAATTTCAGTTCACATTAATTGTCATTTAAATTGTCAATATCTTCGAAACATCAACTTTTCATAATTGAGGTCAACAAATCACTAATAAAGATATAAGCCTAAATAAATTTCAATTTTGGGTACAGTTCAGTGCAATAAAGAGTTGTTCATAAAAAATCTTTTTCTTCACTCAATAATAAGATTTGATTAATTGTATGAAATTGTATGGAATAACAGATCCGTTGCTTTAAGCAGTCTTTGCTTCTTATTAATACCACTTAGAACTTGAGCTATAAATTAAGATATTCTCTTATCTACTAGTTTTTAAGATGAAGTATTGAATATTTTTATTCCTTGTGTTGCATTTAAACTCACTGATTAAACTCGGTTCACGACTAACTCAAACGTAAGAATTCTTGATAACTCTCTCTCTCTCTCTCTCTCTCTCTCTCTCTCTCTCTCTCTCTCTCTCTCTCTACTCTGCTCTGCTCTTCAATAATTTTTAGATTTTCTCTTTTTTTATTGACTATATCTTGAGATTTATATGAATTGTTTATTTGATGTATTATTTTATTGGAACTTTTATATGGATTTTCAAATTAGTAATAACCTGGTATTTCTTAAGCTTTATTTATTTCTGTTTCAATTGTTTTTCTGCTCTCAAACATTTAAATCTATAGCCAAGGTTTCAATTTTTTTTATAAAGTGATACCTTTTGAACATGTAAGGATTTAAGAGGTTTAAATAGTCTTGTAAGATAAGCAAGTTCGAATTGGGTCTTATCTTCAGATCAACTTTGGATCTTTAGCACAATTTTAAGGCAACCATTTCTCGATCAAATTTGATAGTAGATTAATTTGTATTTATTGCATTTTCTAACTTTCTATATACATTTAAAAGGCTTATTGAACATTAGTTTGGAAAATAATTTGTACCAAACCTAACTTGGTGAGTTTAGCTAAACTTTAAACTAAGTCTAAATTGATGTCGAATATGAGCGACATTTAAAACTGCATCTAATGCTTACTTGAGGGACTATGACTTCGCACTTATTGCACTGTTGCCTAATCATCATTACTTTTACCTACAATACAGTCGAATACTTTGCTGTAAAAACAATTTACTTCAATGTACTGTATAATCAATTTTTTACTCATTTTCAAGCTTTTTATTAAAATCTGGAATCATTTTGATGCTGTTTAGTTTTGTAAATCTGAACAAATCAAAGCAATAAATGTGATTGTGAATGCAAAGATCATGTTGAACATTAAATCATTTCTATCCTGTATGCAATTAGGAAGTTGATTGAAAAATTGATTGTAGTCCAATCTAAAATGATCAGTTACTGAGGAAAGTTATGATAATATTTATTTTAAAAATAAACTAACTACGCATTACATACATTCAAAGTTGAGATAATAGACTGAAATGCGAGCACAAATCAGATTTGACTGTGTTTTGTACTTGTCTTTATTAAAGTATTTTTCTGCTGAATTGATTTGCCTTCTCATGTTTTTTATTTATTGAGTTTTTGAGATCATTATTTTTACCTTTAGCTTGAGTATCAATTTTTACGATTTCATTTGATATTGTTATAGAAAGCTGTGATGCCGTTCAGTATTAAGCGCTTCACACAATTGCATCGGAGCTCAAGTCTGCCAAATAAGAATAAGCAGGAAGATAACAAATCTAAGAAAAGGGCAAAGAACAATCGTGTTCTGCTCTGTCATCAACATCTCAACCTATTTCTCAACAAAAACAAAAGCTCTCGCAGATATCTGCCTCGAGATCGATTGATGCGGCTGAGATTAGAAGACTTGGTGGACAATTGACTATTTCTAATCCCATTCCTATAGATCAGTCTCAAGGTTGTCATTCAACACTTATTTAATCACATTTATATCTCGTTTAACCTATTGATTACATTAATTATTCGATTGGATCCATAATCGTTGCATTTCTAGCCGTTTTTTTATTCATTTTGGAGAATCGATTCTTATTTATATTTACACTGAATTCAATCGAATTATAAATTAAAGTAACCAAAAATAAGAAAACTCACTTCATTTGGGCTTAATTTGGAGAACAACTGTTATTCTCCTGATTAAGTTAGAACTGATGCCGTCAAAATATGAAAGACTGAAAATACTTATTATTTTTGCTTCATTTGTTTTAAGTATCGAGTACTTTACCGGTTCGATGGTCTAAAAGTGGACCACATTCTGCGCCCAGAAGTTTAATACAAGCAACTCAACAGCAAGAAAGTACTTATATTAATAGAAGTGGTTATTATAGCGATGCAGAAGAAACAAGAAGTACTCAACAGAGAAGAGTTCTGACACTTATCAGACCTAATGGGCAACAACAGCCTCTAAGAATGCCACAGCCTAATTTAGCACTTCTTAAGAGTGGGGCAACTAATTCAGGTCTGTTCAACAAATTTCTTAGTTATTTGATTTGATTTTACAAGTTTTCGTAGATTTTATTCATTTCGGTCATTTTGACACGACTAAAGCCGAAAAAAATATCTTAGAAAATAATAGATACCAGTTGTATGAGAGAATCTAACTTTATCTAATTTGGCGAAAAATTGACCTTTTCTTTCAATAAATCATTATTGAACTTGCAAACTCTTCTAGTTTTTCCAACTCTTTAATATTTCATATATTGCAGTCATATTATAGTGTTTTTAAAACTAGAACTTTGGGCTAAACTTCAGTATTTTCGTGAGAAACCGCTGTTTTGATGGCAGAGTTCATATTGACGTTTGCATTTTTATAACAATTCTAACATTTGCTCATTCACTTCGATTGAATTGTCTAATTTTTTTAATTGAAACTAAAACAAGAATAATCTATTTTCTAACTGTTAGAAATGCAAGGTCTGTTCAAAGCTTGTTATAGTCACAAAAGCGTTGCAACAGTGAAAAGGTAACAGAAAATTGGAATTAAAAGTAAATTAAGTGATGCCATTAAAAATGACATCAAGATAATTTGTCAAAACAGTTATTTGACAAAACAGTTAATTTGACAGTTTTTAAACGAATGATTTTTATAATACTAGTACTACTGGAAGTTTTGATTGAAATGTTAAAATCGATTACTTTAATGATAAGTAGTATAGGAAAATAAGAATAGATCTAGCTGTATTTATATAGAAGTTTAAGAAAAATCAAACCTATACCCCTAATTAGCATTTCCAAATGCAACATGATTAACGCTTTCTAATGTAAAGTGTAATCGACTCATAAACCACTAAAATCAGGGATAAAGTTTGATGTGATGAACGAATCAATGCTCTTAGTTAAACATCTCTACTCTATCTTAAATATAACTTCGGTTTTATTATACTTTGATATGTGTTGAAGCGACAAATCAATGATCTGATGTTTTAAACACAAGCTTTCTGTTCGGTAACTTTATTTTATGAGTTTATCTATTTTTTCACTGAAGAGGCATCCTCCAAAATCAATTTAATCGATCTGTAGACACGGCATAATTAAAGCTAATTTGTAAGAATTACAGAGTCACTCAATGGCAAATGCAGTTACAGCTCAAACCTAACAAATATTCTAGAAAATGCTCAATTTTGCCTCTAATTGAGTGTTTGAATAAATGTGAAAATGATTGAAAACTAAATATATACTTGTCAACTTGGGTATACGAATATCTAGAAAATTTCAAAGTGTTTATCAATGATTCTTAGCAGTCGTATTACACATACTGCGAGCGATCACGTGATCAACTTCTCTAAATCTATTGAATGTGATCCTACAGTTGTTGTCATTTATTAATGGTATATACATTTATATTAATAATTACTTTTTAGTGTTTGTTTGCATTGCATCTAGTGTTTTATTCGAGCTGTCATTCATTTAATATAAGGCAACTGTTACTCAGGTATGACTTTAATTATGTAATGCTTAGAAATTGAAAACAATATAAAGTGAAACAATAATTTAAAGCCGCACCTCATTCCATATGAATTTATTTAGAAACTTATTTTCAATTAATGACTGAGATTTTATCATATGTTAAGTAATATAAGTATAACTAAAACTAATAGTAATTCTCAAATAATAGTTATAACAACGTGTCTGATAAAACGCTTTTATTTAATCTGAAAATGAGTGCAATTAGTATAATATCGCTATAAATGAACAGCTGATAAGTTTACATAATTTCACTAAGAAATGAGTGACTGAATAATTTAGAAATGAATTAATCATAATTGGCGCCTCTATTGTTTAGTCCATTATTTTATTTAGAGTTTAAATTTGTTCAACGTTTTTGTCGGTGTTTAACTCGTTTGTAATTTTGCCAAACTAATTAATTTGTTGATTAACTAACTTTTTGTAACAAACAATTACAATTTTTCAAACAACAAAATCCGAGATATTTGAATCATTTTGATTTTGTCAATGACTCAATTGTTTAAATTGCAATTAATATATGGAAATGATTCAATCGTAAGAAATGAGTTAAGTCTATAAGTGATTTATTTAGAAAAGCCTTGATGCGACAATTGTTTTGTAATGTTTACATTGCACGCGCACTTATCATAGGTATTCATATATAATTACTTGTATTTGAATGCTTTTTCTTATACAAGTTTTATTCTGCTGCCAAATACTTTTTGTAGCAGCACATCCTATTTCGAGAACCGAATACGAAAATTCACGAAACGTTCAGTAAATCATTTACAACTTAATACAGAGTATTTCGCATAAGTTTTGACGTATTAGTTCAAAGTTGAAGTCAAAATTGCTTAGATCACTAACAAAGTAAAGCTTAACATGTATTTCGGACCAAAGCCACAAAAATTGCACGACTCAGTCGATTGATTACATTTGAAAAAATTTGAATATATTGTCAAATTGAAATCGTATATAAATCAAGTAAAAAGTATAAGACTTGACGTGTCCGACAACAATTTTAAAAAATGATTCGTAAATTATTGAAAGGTATTAATCCTGTATTTTTAAATCTAGATAAGATTTTTAAAGAATGTGCAACTTTTTATTTTAGATTTTTAAACTTTTGGCCAAAGAAACGAGTCTTGTCTGGAGTCTAGTCTTGTTTAGAATGAACTTCACTCAAGTAATACAATCATGACTTGTATTTGATAGTAATTAATAATTTGTCCAAACAATGAGCGTTTGTTTCTAAATTATTTGATGTCACGATTGTGATAATATTTAAATTACAAGTCATTTAAACATGTCATGTTTTTCTAATAACTTTAAATGAGATGTTTATGAAGAATACACTCTATGTCTCTGAAATTGAAACAGAATATTGATTTTGATCATATAGCTTTTCTATACTTACTGTTTGGCAGTTATTTTTAAACAAATGTGCCCACAACGCAAATAATACGATTCAACTAAAATTAGACTTTTGATTTGTTCGTTTTTTCAATATTTCAGATAAAGCAGGTGGTTTATCATTAACCAGTATAGCTGTGTACTATCATTTGTTTTATCTATACTTTACTAGTTAGTTTCATATCTTATGTGAACATTGTTTGGTTACAATTAAAAGCGAACTCAATTCCTTTTGCTAGCGATCAAAAATGATCAACTTTTTTGTTAAATCATTTTTTAAAACAAAATTTTGATATTTATTTGAAAGAGCTTCAAATATTGAATTTTAACAGTTTAGAGATAAGTTTATCTGAGTTTATGTAAATGTCTCTCTATTTGTGAATCGGTCAGAATATTGTCTAATATAGAGGCAAACAATAAGAAAAACGTTTAGCTAAATACGTGACTGAAAAAAGTGAAGTTTATGCACATTCGTGCGCATCAGCTTTTAGTCATACTTTGCTGCAAAGGTTAAAAATGACGATCTGTTCTTTTATATTAAGATTAACTTTACTTTTAGCTGTTCGTAATTTTCGAGTTAGAAATTAACTTTAAAAACCAGAGTATCATATCATGTCTCTAACATCCCAGATACAAACTAGACCTGTTTTGTATAATTTTATTTTTTCAAGTGTTCAATCAAAAGTTTTGTTATTTAAGTGCGCTTTTGAACAATTGTATTGAAGTTAGTGATTATTTTGTTTGGTGCGAACTTGACAAAAATGTAAATCTGACATGGATTAGTTAATCTGAAGTTTTTATGATTTCAGAATCAATATTTATATTAACAGATTTATGTTGAATTTGAATTTGAGCCATTTTGATTAGCTTCAAATTATTAATATCTCAGGAGACAGTTATTTGTTTTGTAATGATTTTACAGAGCAAAGAGTTAGAAAGAGATAGCTTTGAGAAACATTAGATGTGTTCTATAAAGTGCGATAAATTGCATTAATTTGTGTCAAACAAATAAGAAGAGTACTAAAACTTTGCGAATGTTTGTGTGGCACATATAAAATTGACAATTCTCGAGAATGCGCTCTTTATTAGTATGGCTTCGTGTCTGCCCAATTGTACTGTAGTTGTGGTGAGAGGTACTACTTTTGGCTCATTCGGTCATCGTTTGCTATGAAAATTCTAATTGAATCTAACTGTCGTATGGTTTCAAATATTTGTCTTTAAACTTACAGTAAAACCATTCGTTGTACATAATTGACGAAATGACACTTATTTTTGTGATAACCAGTTTTAGAATTGAAGTAAGTGATAATTGTGTAAATTGCATTTTAGTGCCTTTTCATCGCTACTTAAATGATTTGTGCTGTAATTGTGACTGTATGTGGTCAGTTATAGTACCTTGCGAGAAAGCTTATTCTTTCAACTTGTATTCAGATTAGGCTATGCATCACTAATAGTTATCAAATTGATTCAAATCAATTTTGTCATGATTTACGGACCCCTTTATTATTTCGGAAAACATAGCATCAAATCAAAAAGTGAGTTATTTAAGCTGTTCTCGAAAATAAAATATTTGATTAATGCTTGTTAAGTGATTTTTACTTTCAAATAACTTAATATTTGACTAAGTGTTCATTCAAAACAAACTCAATGCAAACTTGATTTTAACATTAGATAATGATAACATGTAAGATAATCACTTCATATAAATGTAAACTTGACAGTTATTGCAAAACTCTTAAACTCTCTAACAATTGCTTTTAACCGCAAAATTAAATTAATTTAAGAGAAAATGTGTGTCGGGTGTGATGTAATCGCATCATCAGTCATGTAATAACTATATAAACAGACAGTTTTTGCGACACAAATTTCTCTTGCAAAACATATAATATATAAAGATTCACTTGTTTTCAGTTAATCAAGAGAATCCAGTTATTTGTTCATATTTTTATGGACATATGGATAATAAACTAAATTTAAAAATCAATTACAACCTTCGCTTCGATTCTGCAGATTTGAGGAATACCTATCGAAAAAGTGTTTCATTTCTTTAATTGATGCAACCCTTCAATAAGATGTTAAGACTGAGTCAGATGTTGTACGCAACTTTATTGAGGTTTTTCGTTGTTAATTAGCCGCAAATTATCGAAAATGAGAAAATTGATGTGAAAATGACTTGTTTCAAATACAATGTCATAATTGAATGCATGTTTAACTGGTTTATTAGTTCGATTATTATCTTTAATTCATAATAGATTTACAAATGATTTCAGTTTAAATTTAGAATTAATGAATCGGTTAATTTTTGTGGTAGCTTTCATTTTAAAGTTTTATTATTATGTGAGAATCATATAAATGAAAACTTTTTATACTTTGTCGCGTAAGACTCTAAAACATTGATTGCGTATTGAATGTATTGCAAATATTTGTTAACTTGATCGTCGTCAGAATGATTTTTGATCACATCTATCTGGTCTCCTAAGTGTTCCAAAACGTGTTTGAGCTGACCCATTGTGAATGCCTGAGCATTTTTGCCATTAGCCTTCATTGATCTGATTGTCTGATCCAAAAGAGAAATCGTATGATTTATTCTTTCTGCTGACAGTTCCTGTGGTTTATTATTATATTTCAGTTCGGTCATAGGTTTCAAGTTCAGGATTGATGAGGTCAGAAGTGTTGAAAGTATGGTACAGGTGGTTTTGAGGGTCGACACCATTTCTTAAATTATTCAACAGCAACTCATTTCTACGGTTCACTCTTTCAGTCGATTCTCATAATCACAGTGGATAACAGGATATTATAATTCAGATTGTATTTCATTCAAATCTGTTTTTCTTTATCTATCGATCATTTTATTATTAGAAAAAAGTTGCCATAAATATGTGTAGCTCTGATTCAGTCAATAGTTGCATTTTCAATCTTACAATTGAGCCATTAAAATGATCAAAATGTTAGTTCTATCACTTTTTTATGAAAATAAAATCTTGTTTTTGTTCAAAATGACAATTGAGTTGATGCATACATAAACTAATTTTGACGCATTCTTTCACAGTACTAATAATGATAAGCACTGAAGAATATTAGACGAACTCGCTTTCAATCTTATTTGTTATGTTCATTATAAGACATTTAAATATTTGTTTGTTTAGGTCATTCAGCAATTGTTTCTCAGTCTTCGCAACTGTCAGCGCAACAGCAACACCAACACCAACAACACCACCAAACACCACATCAAACACAACCTCAATCTTTACAACAATCACAAACTTGTCAGCAATTAGCAGTTGATGGTCAACGACCGCGTGGTGGACAAGAAATATTGATAAATGGTGGTCAACGATCTCGTCAGCCGAGAAGACATCACACAATCGCCACAACTGAACACTTCAATAATATAATGAATGAGAACAACGCTCACTCGGCCGTAAGTCAAATAATAATTGAATTTATTCGTTGAACATTGGCTTTACGTGTGTTCATTGCAAAGTTGTCAGTAAAATTATATTATAGTGATTAACGTGGAATATTGGGTTTGATTCGATCGAAAACAATTATTCAAATGAATGTTTCAACGTATGAGAGATAGAAAGTTTGTCGAGTATATTTGTTCGGAAAAACAGTGGTTTCTTGTTTCAGTTTGTTGTTTGAAGAAAACAATTTGCACTTCAAAATATTTGAGGATTAGATAAAGTGACAACGTCAATGTGTTTAAAAAAGCCCAACTGTTAAAGAAATCAATTGTGTTCGTATCTTATGTTCTTATTTGAATGATTTGATAGTTTTTTTTCAATGCAAAATCATGGCATTGATTCATTTATTTTTATCTGTTTGATTGAATGGTTTGGTTCTGATCGGTAGAAGCCATGCGAAACCACAACTTAGGCCTACGTCAGCAAAAATTGATTACTAAGACATAAACTCTATATGGTTATAGTATTAGTCCACAGGTAGCATTGATGGCATGTACAACTTAAATGAGTCGCCAGATCTTCTGCAATAGCATTTATACCTGTAGTCGAATATCGATAGATTTTAAAGTTCGTTAACTTTCGATCATCTGCTGTCAGACTATTGGAAACTAATGGTCGAAAGTGAACTGATGTTCGTATGATTTACACTGAGGAATAGTCGTATAGATAGTCGTACTGTATTAAGCAGTGGAGTATAGAACGTCATACCATAATAGAGTTAATGCCATTTCAGTGCCAATATTTGCAGCGAAGTTCTTAAGGCTTTGCGTTTGAGCACTGCCTCGCATGCACACAAATACATAGAATGGTGGCCAAACGTGAACCAACAATTACTTTATTTTGAGTTCAACTTTAATTTAAAGCCCCATTAAATTTGTGTTTCTTATGGAGTCTCTATTATTGTTGCTATAATTTAATACTTTTTGTGCTAAGTTTTGCCTGAGATTAAACCAATATTTGTTTGTTTTAAATTGTAAATAATGTCGACACGTGATCGTCCACAACATGTCTCACGTTCAACATCACATTTAAATGATAAAGTGAACACTCGGGGCAGTAGTGGTTTGGTTAGTTCGGTCACCCCTAATGAGAAAAAGTGTAGAGCAGGCCATTCAGCAAATCGAAAGTTTAAAACTTCTTCTCCTAAACATTTATTGTATGAAGTATTGTTATCACCCATTAAAAAGAAAGTCACACATCATAAACGTGAATTCATGGTAAGGTCAATAAAAGGTCAATTGTTTTGCTTTTCTTTTGGTCGTTATCGAAGGCATACCTCCTGTTCAAATGTGGTTCATTTTGGAAAAGCTTAACTTTTCAAAACCAGTTTTACTCAATCAAGTACGAATTGTATCGATTTGGTTGTTTCGATTTGACTCTCGATTTGACTCTTCCAATACTTGATTTGTCTCGGTTTAATTAGATCGTATAATACTTGTATTACCAACTGCTTAATAGTCGAACTATAGTTTAAATTTGATTAAGTCCATTTCGATGCTATAAAAATAGCAATCCTATTCGTAGCTAAGTTCCGATTCTAGCGATACTTGATTTTTGAATTTATTTGAAGCTACAGCTCTAGAAATAAGTATATGATAATTGTGTTCTAATTGATCCGTCATTTAACAATTGAACATTTAAGTTATTTAAGTTGATTTTCCTATCAATACTTTCTATTTTAAGTGTATTCAAATATTTGACATAAAAGAGTTGTGATTATATTGTATTGTCTGTACGCGATGTTCCAATCATTGAATCTAGAATTTCAAATTTGTAAAACTACTCACAAATCAATTACATTTAGAATGGCTCAATTTGAATAGTTTTAACCTTTTACTGATTTCATTTTATTATGTTTATTTTGAAATGTTTATTAATTGATTTCAAATTTGATTTGAATGTTTGTATAGAATGCATTGCATTTAGTGCGATCTACTAATGGCATGATACAAAGTAAACCTTTAAACAAGACTCATGCGAATGAGAACATGCATAATACGAAATTTTACCTGCACTCATCTCCCAACCCATCGTTATCTTCACAGTTTTCTTATACTAATGGAATGTCTCATGTATTACAACACTTACAATCTAAATATCCACAGTATAACATAATTAAGAGCTATGATGAGGTGATTTTATTTTATTCTATTTGATTTTATGTTCTATTTACTATTTATGATTACATACAATTTAAGCTAAATGTCAAGTTTAATGCTAATTAAGCTAAGCTACAGTCATGAAAATTTGTTAGCACAAGTCTTTTACACCACTACTCTATCTATGAGTACTTTTATTTTCTAAAATGAATCAGCAGTCTCTTGTTTACTCGCAAAATTAAAGTTAGCTCAAATAATCAAATTACGTTTAGGGTCGTTTGATGTCTTCATCTAATCGCTCGTCATCAGGTGCGACAACAGGTCCTCAAAGACCATCAAATCCTGATTTGAATACGACTCAACCTATGGCTCAGCCACAACGACCTGCGAGTACAACACCACTTGAAAGAGGACTGTTTGTCTATCAGCCGCCCTCCAGTCTCTTCGACGATGATCCTGGAATCATGTCTGAAATCGAGACGTCGGCTACAGGCTTCAGACGCGGCAATAAAGTACGCTCTTCTCTGCCCATAGTTCGGACACCATCTAAAACACAAGACCGATCTTTAGGTCTAGTTTTCCTACAATTTCGAACTGAAACCAAAGAGCTTTACTGCCAAACGAAATCACTTCTTTGGATACAGTGAAAGCATTGTTCGTCAGGTATGTTATTATTAATAGATCTGATACTACAGTTAATGATTTATTAAGATTTGTTATCTAACATGTTAGAATACGTTCTTTTAAATGGTTTACTATAATAATGTATTTCTTAAAATCGATAGCGGCTTACAAGAAGCCTTAGAAGGTGACATTTTGGGTGTTTTGTCACTAATAGCTTATTGAATTGAGTTATATCCTGTAATTATCTCCTAATGTTCGTGCGTAGTTTAAGCTTTCAGGCACTTATTTTAATATCGAGAATATGTTTACAAGAGAGCCATTCGTCCAAAAAACAAACTGAATCTGATTGTGAAGATTTAATCGATGTTACAAATGACTTGATTTTTAATAGAATAGGTTTTATTTTGAAATTTTTGTTGATTAAATTTAAAACTAATGATTTTAATCAATAAAAAGATCTTTCCCGCGTCAATTATCGATGGAATATCTTGACTGTCCATCAGTTCGTATTTATATTCACGATGCATCCAAAGACATGTTTTACGAATTAGAAGACTTGCGTGATATTCGTGATCGATGTGTTATTCGTATTTATGAACACGGTGTTAACGGTCCGCAACCAGTTGGTGGACCCGATAACCTACCGGTATCATGGTCTGATTCAGAACAGTTCGGATACTTTTCTGAACCTGAGTTCGAATCTGAATATCAGTCACAACACATTCATAAAACAAAGAGAGTTCCGGGACAATTACCCACTTCTGGCGGACAGTCTCAATATTACGGCACTATTATATTACCAGCACAGTATCGCTCGCAAACTATGTCCCCAAGAAATTATTCGGGGACAGGTTCGGGACAACCGCCACAACCACCAGAAAGGAGTAAACCATATCCAGGTTTGGTGCCGTTTCTATTGTTTCATTTGTTTGAATAACTTGACACTTTGAGCACTTATGAATATTTGATAAAAAATGTTTGGAGTTGATTCTGATATGAAATGCACTAATTTTTGCTTTTCGAATCTGGAATCAAAGTTAAAATGTGAACCTCGTTCTCATATATCTGCTTTGGTATTGTAATTAAAAGGTTATTCACAAACTCTTCCAAGAGGTACACATATGATGTCACTCTATGGCAATCTAGTTGATAGCAATACTAACAATACTAACCAAAATCAAACTACAATCACATCGCAGACTCAGCGGTCGGTTTCGCCTGATTTGATTCAAAAGAGGCCTAAAGAACCGATTGGTAATGTAAACTAACTAACTATTAACTTAATTAGTAATTTGATTATGAGTATTAGTCAGGTTATTGTCAATTTATTAGTTGAAATTTATAAACTTTTTTCATGCATCTATTAAATAGAGTTAAATATTTATTAGATGTTTGGTGTGGAGTAAGTTAATGCCAAAACTTGTATTTGGTGTGAGCTTTAATTAATAGTTATCTTAATAAAATTAATTGAATAAAGGAACATCATTGGCTGGTCCGCCACCAAAACCTCAGCGATCATTTTCATCTCAATCTCGTACATCAATAGCGACTTCTGCCCGAAATATCACATCTCCGACAGTTGTTCCACAATACCATCAAAGTCGTCCACTTCCCGATAGGCCTTATTCGGTTGCCGGTCAATATCCATCACCAGAAAGAGGTCGAGCATATCAACAAGACTTTTCTGGTTATCTGTCATCACCGGAACGACGATTGCCTCAAGAGAGTCAAAGTCAAGTCAGGTCCTCATTTTCAGGTTATCCATCAATGCCTTTCGAAGATCCGTATGGTATATATGGATTGAGATCAGGATCTGTGACTCCAGTGATCGATGAAGAGGCCAGAGTTCGAATGCAAGCTATGGAAAGACAATTAGTCAGTCTGACCAATGTTGTCACCAAAGCGTTAACACCGGCACAATCCATTAATCAAAAATCAGGTAAACTATATTTGAACTGATTTATTTTTCTAACTTATTAAATTGAAGTGTTTCAACTTCAGTTATTTCAGTCTTTATTAGTCGTAGATTTTCGATTATTTCAATTAAATCGAAATTTATTGATTGTTTTATTCTTAACTGTAAGTTATGCGACGACACAAATTATAATTTAATCTAATAGAATGCTCTGCAGCCGATCCAGCAAAAAATTGATTGAGACACACAATATCTTGTATTTGATCTTATATTTATTTGGCAAATTATAAACGTTTGCAAAGTTGATGTTAAATTGAAAAGTAATTGAAAAATATTGGTTTAATCGCTTTGCACGGCATTAGAAATTGGTTTTTAAATGTTGATTGCTTTGCAGATGAAGAATCAGATGTAGCAGAAAGTAATGATATTAATGCAACTTTGAGTAATAGCGCACAAGCCAAAAGACAACAGTTCAAAGGTAGACACTAGTTTATTCATTGTAAATATTATAGAAATGAAACTGATCACTGCTTTTGCTTTAAATTTGTGTTTTGTCAAATTGCTGCTTTTCTTTCAAATGGTCCTCATTGAAAATAACTATTAGAAGACAAATCTGTATCATTTTCTGATGAGACCACATCACAATGGGATCAATTGATGCATTGTCCTTGGCGCGCAGGTTAGGCTGATTGGCCAAATTGATTCGATAAAATCAATTACTCTTTGTTTCACTTAAATAATAGAATGCATGAACTTTTGCGAACTGTTTTCTCTATTCAAAGCTTATTTCATATTTTTGTGCATTTCTTTTTGCTTTCATGTCCGAACTAATAGCTGAAAGACCCGCAAAGCCAGCGATTAAGTCACGCTCAACTATAACATCGACAGGTTGTTATTGTTTAAAAACTTTGGTATTGATTTGAAGTTTGCCGCCTAAGTTTTCTACTTTAGGCAAAATCAAACTCAATTCATACTATTCACATTTTTACAATTTTACCACTTTTCTTCAATTCGTTCTGTTTTATTGATTTTCCACGTTTTTGTTTATTTTGTAATAAAGTTTTAAAGTTAGTGAAAAACATGATACAGCTATTGTAATGTGAAATGTTTAAAAATTAGACAAGTCTGGAAAACCTGCTCCTCCGCCAAAACCTGCCTCTTTGATTGGATACCGTGGAGAAGCGCCGATCGGTATCACAAATGATATGTTCGCCCAATTGAAACAAATACGTAAAAAAACTAAAGACCTTCGTGGAGAAGTTCGGGCTTTGAGGAGAATGGCTTTACAACAGACGACTACTGCAAAGGAAACACTAAGAGATACGTGTAATAAGATCAAGACTACTTTAGGATTCCTTTCAGCTTCCAGTGACTGCCAGTTCAGATTAGAGAGAATGAAAATATCACACGAAAGAGATTCTTATGGCCAAGACGTTAACAGACTTGATAAAGACCTACAAGAACTTGAATCCCAAGTTGAAGAGTTAAGGTCTAATGTGATAAACCGTAGGTGTCGGGTCAACATGTCTCACGTCGAATCTATGGCTTTGGTCTTGTCTCGCGCTTCAAAGACTGTGGCTGATCTTAAGAATAGATTTCCACAATTATCTCAAACGCTTAAGTCTATTATGAGTCAAGAAATGGAGTGTTGCGTCAAAGAAGAAAAGTATACAAATTTCTAACAAACTCTATGTATGATTCGGTTTGAAATGTTTATTGTAATTAAATTATTTGAACAGATTTTTGAAAGAAGAACCCGATAAGTTAGAGACAGCTCTGAAGAGGTGCAAAAAATTGACTGGAACTCTAGTCACGCTGAAAAGGTTTGATGACTTAGTATTTTATTGAGTTTTATCTTATCGTAAGGTAGTTAGAAGAAAGCTTTTTCAATAGATATCCCTAATACAAAAATCTTATGTCAATAGATTGGCATCAGTTCAAGAACAAAGATCAACAACTAATGCAAACAGTTGTTCGCCGTCGTCGCAATTACTTCAATCAACATCTGCGGACGCAACAGACCGAGTATGAGATACTTTAAGTGAAACAATATGATTTTCTTAATACTTTTACTAACATCTTATGAGATAAGAATAAAATAGTCTAACTTTGAATTTGAAAAGAGTTAACTTTCGAATTAATTGTGATCCTAATTGCAATTCAGGCCAAACGAATGCAATCGTGGCGTCGGAGTTCTAACTTTCGAGATAATGTTAATCACAAGATCGAGTAATTTTTCGATTAATTTAAATTTTGAATTTATTACCAATTAATCACAAACAATGTTCCAGATTGTGAGATAATATACAGTTGAATAGTGTCTAATTTGGCACAACCTTATAATAACTATAAGACTAATTTAATATTAATCATTAAGACACACTGGCACATTTATGCAGATATTCTACTGTATATTATTGTATTTTGCATTACTTTCGTGCCTGAAATATCGTCGAAACTAATCCAATGCTCGATAAATCCTTACAACTGCCTGCAACTAACGGCTTATAGGTTCATAACCGGTCATTACACTACTGTTCAAAAGCGATTGTTCGGCATTTGCTCCAATTTGAAAGCAATTATTATTATACTGTTTCCACCAAAATATAGTCCCAATACAGACTGCATGTCAAATTAATATTTGGTATTCATTTTGAGATTTTATCTTTTTAATTGAAACACTTTGAAAACTTGTCCAAATTGTTGCCTAACTTGATACCAAAAATGATGCATAATGTCTCGCATGACGGAATTAATAAAATTGCAATTCAATTAATGTCTGATAAACTTATTTTGAGCATAATCCAGTTCATTTGAAAACTGTTGGAACCACAACTTATCACATTTTTTCTCTCTCTCTCTCTCTCTCTCTCTCTTTCTGTCATATTTTGAATGAACAATAATTTACATAAAATTATTGAAAACGAAAAATCGCAATAAATGATTCCTAAATATGCAGTCTGTGGCGGGGATTTGCGTCGATGCCAGCAATGCCAGAGCGCAATCAGAACTATCAAAATCAGGTCCGTTTAGCTGAAAACTCAGTTCAATTTATACTTATTTAAGTGCAAACAATATTTAAGTTTATAAAATATGGTTCATATGTTTTGAATCCGTGATAACGTGACAATTGGTTGATAAAAGCTTTAAGTAAATTAAAGGATATTTTTGTGTCATTACGACCAATGTAAATAAATGTTGTGAGCAATGTCTCGAAAAGTGTTGTGTTGTCTAAACATTTGCATTTAAGTCATTTTCATGTATTATAATATTGACAGAGCTATGACAGTGATATGGAACCGCATACCATCATTCATGTGACTCCTGCCACTCCATTGGCTACTGATTCCAGCAAAACCAATGTTTTAGATACACTCCTCGACGAACTGCAAACTTTTTCAAAGCCATCATCACAACATTCAACGACAACCACAATTGGCGGACAATCAGCACGAAAATTAGTTCAGGCCATGGCTAGTGTTGACTCAGCGATGGCTAAAAAAGGTGATTGGATTATATGATTGCTTTCAATGATGACCTTTTTGCAAGTTCCAGATTTTAGCTTTAAAATTGAGACTAAATCGAGCCAAACTTTTTGTTTGAAAATATAATTTAGTTTTGAAAAATTGATATTTCGTTTAAATTTGATTCCTTATATTTTTGTTCATTTACCATATAACCTATATAATTGACTATTTTGTTAATTAACTTGAATTTGTTGGCAACTTTGATAATATGGTTTTTTGATAGCTTATTTTTTTAATTTGAATGCAAATTTGTTAATCGAACTGCATAATTAACTATTAACTGCTGTTAAAGCCTTACTAACTTTCGATCCCTATCGTTAATGCATTTATGTTTAATATTAATCGATAAATAAAATAAATTATTATAATTTGAAGACACATTTGAGTTTCTTTATTTTTAGTTGCTTCCATTGGTTTTATAACAATTTTTGTTTTTAAAAACGCTCTAATATCGAAACTAACTGAAAATGTGAAAACTTGATCAAAAATATGTAGTTTAGATGATAATCCCAGAAATAGCTGGTTTAGAGTTCCCGAACAAATACCAATTTAACGGCAATTCCCGCCACACCAATAGGTCCTCAAGTGTCGACAATACCGGCACCGCCTCCGCGTTCGTCATCTCGTATTAATCCTATCGTTTTGTCATCATTTGCAGTCAGACCTCCATCTTACGCTGCCATCAGATCTAATTCAGAACCTCCACCATCAACAACAAACAGACCGAGATCTACACCACCAGAAGGTATTATTACTTATTAATTGCATAAAATTAGGTCATCTTTGTTTACTATATTTTTAATAATTAATTGTTCTAAGTAAGAATTAACTCAAAAATTTAGGTGTTATTCCTGATGGCGACGAAGCAATGGTTCCTCCGTCGTCCTCAACCTCTTCATTATCATCTGTCGGAAGTCAGGGATCTGTAGTTGAAAAACGATTCGCACAATCGCGTCAAGAATTACTGGAACAAAGGCATCAAGAGTTGCTAAGAAAACAAAAACAGCTTCAAGAACAATATACACGACTTCAACAATTAAGTCGCGGACAAATACCTCGTGGATTACTGAATGATCTGAAGAAAACGGGTTCGGAAAGTAATATTGTGTCAAAAACTTCGCTTGGTTTGAACGCAGTTCACGGGTCGTTAAGAGATTTGGCAAACAAGACAACTAATGGTGTTATTGACAGTCAACAAAAAATATTTGAAACTGATATACTCTAAAATTGTTGCGATCGTATTCATTAGTTACTAATAGTTATCAGATTTTAATTAATCAAAATATAATTGAAGGTTGAGGTTGACTACTAGTATGCGTCCAATTATTAGATAATTGGTATTAAATGTTGTCAACGTTTTCTATCAGTCCACTCTCCATAACTGAAAGTCTTTATATTGCGCTACACTTAATACTTAACTAATTATTTTGCCAATTAATTCAATTTGGTTACTGTAAATCACTATTTATGGTGTCAGAACGGTGTTAAAGGATGTCAGGTGTTGATAATTTAAGGCTAGTTATATGCAAAAGCTTATAATCAAAGTATGAAATGTATGTTCGCGCAAAAGCAGTGATTCTTACTCTTAAAATGATTGCTGAATCACGTATTTTTGTTGCTTCACTCGTGCATTTCTTACACCTACCGAAATAAGCAGTTATTAACTAAACATTTGATCAAATTTAATACTATAACTTTTGGTTCCATAATTAAAATCTAGTTATTCAGGATTTAGATTAACCCAAAGCTATCCATTCAATATGAAAGGTCTTAACTAAGAATTTTGATGATGTTCCAACTTTTCGCCAATTTTTATCAAAGTTTTCATTTGAGACTTACGTCCACATTTCTGTTTGATTGGCAAAAATCATTTTCACAAAAAGTTTTGTTGTTTGACACAAAAATAATTTCAAGTTCAATGAAGGCTTCCAATTATCAATAGACTGACGATTACACTATAACAAGCCATAAATTGATAAAGTTCAAAAGAGGAACTGCAGGGCAGTCACTCCTATTTCGAATCGTTTGAAACAATTACAGGAACCTTATTCTGAAAGTTGACGAGAAAATACTGAACCCTGAGTTTGATTTTTGAACATTGTTTTTTTTTACAAACGATACTGTTTTTAAGAGTTGTATTCACACTTAAGTAAAGTCTTCATTTAAATATGTTTACTCAAGTTATAATTTTTGAAGCTTTTTATATTTATTTATTATTTATTAATTATAATAATTATTGGTTTATCTTAACTTCATTTACAAAACATTGTATTTACATTGATATTGAAGTATTTGTGGAAAAAGTTGAGAAAGATTCTAGGTTTATTAGCATCTTAGTTAAAATCATAACTATTGAGAGTTGAGCTCAATTTTGAATGCTTCTTTTTTCATATTATTATATTAAAGGTTTTATTAGAGATCATCTTATTGTATAATAAAATTAGAATATTTCTCAACTTTTAGGAGTTAACTGAAATACCATAACATTTGCGAATATTATTTGATCAAAAATGCTCAAACTTTATGACAATTCAGATTTACGATCAGTTTATGTCAAGTTTTTATAATTTGTTTATCATTGCATACTTGAAAAGCATTAGTTGAAACAAGATTATAAAATTCTAGTCGATTGAAAAATAACCGTTAATTAAAGCACTTTTGAAGCGAACAAATCATTTAATAATTCTTAATTTCAATTAAATAATAACAACAATAAAACTTTAGATAAGTTTAATTGCTTTAATATAATGATTAATTAATGAAAAACTTGTAATTATTGTTTCGTTGAATTTTTATTAAACGAAAACTTTTTGAATAATTTTAAAACCAATTGTCATTATTTAATTTAACAGAATTGTTGTGTAAATTATTATGACTTAATGCAATAATTACTGGAAACTAGCACTCGATCCCGCGAACTGCTTTAGAATAGCGCGAACTATCATTAATCCATTTAACTTGTTTGCAATCTATGCAATTATTTTCTATAAAAATACTTATTTTATCATTTCTTTCAATCAGTGATTTGAATATTTTTTCATCAAGTTTTGTGATTCGATTTGATTCCAAATGAAGGTCAATTTTTTGATCCAAATTTTCGAAAGTTTGCTCATTAAAACTGGAATCATTCAGTTTGTTGTTATTGAGGAATAGGCTCAAACTTTTAACTGATCTATTAAAATTTAGAGTCGATTTCGATATTTCTGTCAATAGGTTCGAATTGAAAGCCAACTCATTCAATGACTCCATACCCTTAAATGCGTTCAAGCCTATTGATTTAATTCTGTTTCGATTTATGCAAAGTTTAGACAGTTTGTTCAAACCTATCAAATAGGTAGAAAAATGGAATATAGAAAAAGAAAATTTGAAGAAAAAATTAGATAAAATGAAGGCTAGTAAATGATTAAAGGCATGATCTTCGACAATGACCTTGATTTGTGATTTATTTGGCTAATAACTTACGAGGTCATAAATAAATCTAAGCGATTTCTGATCACACAATTCAAACATTAAGGTAAAAATAATCTTTTCTGAAAATTTGGAAAAAGTGAGCTGCAGATTTTGTACACGTTTGGCAATTAATTGTTTGAAATAATTGGCGAAAATTGATTAGAATATCATATGCACGGTCCCAAAAAATGATCATTTCCCAACACAGTAAAACCGTTAGAGATAGATGTTTCGAATTCATATTTGAATTCTATATAAAAATACATTAAGTCAATTGTTTTTATAAAAAATAAATAAAAGCGTAACTGTTTTTGAACATTATCCCAAAAATAAAACTTAATGATATTGACATTAATTCGAGTAAACATCTAATCATAAAGTAATTAGGTTTCAGCGTCTTCTGATTTTCAAAATAAGAAAACATTGAGTTTCAGCCTTATTCCAATTGCATCGAACCCATTTTTGGGTTATGAACTCAGCCCCAAAAAGTTTTGTTTATTTTTGGAGTAATATTCAATAACACAGTTACACTTCTTATTTAAAAACAACTGACTTAATGGATTTTTTCGCGTGGAGTTCAAAAATAATCTCCTAACAGTTTTAGCTGTGGAAGGGGATGACCATTTTTTGGGGTCCTGCAAAAATGCCAACTAGTTATTGAAATAATGAATCAAAATTTGCCAATATTGTGAGAGCACTATTGAAATAGACACAATACCACTCTAATATGACTAAATTATTTAATTTTAATAAGACTTGTGTACCACTAAATGTGATTTGAACCTTGTTTTTAATGATTAATACCCAAAGTATAAGACTTGATTTCACAGAAAATGTATCCATACTTTGAGCATAATCTATATAATAAAATGCTTAAATGCTCTTTCTGTACGACCAGTCAAAAACTTTCTTCGTGGTCATCACAGAGAAATCAGGCTGGTTTCAATGTTTTTCATCTGATACAAAGAGTTAATTAAAGTGTTTTTTAAACTAAAAGTTAACTACTATTCTATTTTTCAATTTCGTGAATACGCCACTTAATTGAAACACAATACGATTTAAATAAGCAAAGTTCTGAACAGGAAAAGACATTGCACTACATGCAAGTAACTCACACACATACCAAACGTAAACAATGATTAGTAAAATTAAGTTACATTTTTTTATATTGTTTTAAGATTTTTTAAAGTGAAATTTGAAGTGCATTTTGTATCTGTGTTTGTGCATGTAACTATATTATTACAAATATTAGTGATTGTGATACAAGCAAAAGATTTAGTAAGGTTTTAGAGTTATTCTAAGGTTTTAGACTAATACTAAATGAGAGAAAGAAATTATAAAATCTCTATTTAAAGAACTATTTATTTGTTGAATAAAGTTTTAAATCTTTATTTTTTATGAACTTAATAACGGGCTTTTGCCCGTATTTCTAGCTAGTATATTATAAAGAATTAGTGTTAACAGCTGTAGATCTGCGTTGACCCCTTGCACGCCCAAACATAATGAGTGAGAATAGGAATCAAAAATGGATAGCTCACAGAGACAACTATTGTTCAATTATCAACTCAAAGTTTACCAATAGAATTAACACTTCACTCAACAGTGATTAGGAAAATATTTATTGACTCACGCATCGTCAATTAACTTTGAACTAACTTTGACTCAAAATTTCAATGGAATCAATGATTGCGATCGACAACTAGGGCATTAATTGTATCAAAATGTAGTGATTCATACCTTAGGTCTAATACTTTTTCATAAGTAATTTAATGGATTGACGAACCCTTAAAAATTTGCTGTGCACATCTGCTATGCACTGATCGGTCGGGGATTGATAAAAGCAGAACCTTAAGTCTTCAACTGCCTATTAAACCCGGAAAATAAGAATAATATAAACGTAATTGAATATCGATCAGATAAACAAGCGTAGATAGAAAATCATATAAAACTTTCAACTAAATGACAATCAGTTTTTAATGTGGTATTCATCAAATCAAACCAGGTCTTCGCAAATTCAGACTAAAATAACTAAGATTAAATTAAGAAACATTAACAGTTACTCTAGGTTGGTTCAATATCGGATCATATATTTGAGGTATTAAAATAAAATTAAAAGCTGAATGAATGAATTTTTTTAATTAAAAGACAAACTAAATTAATTTTCATAGTTAAGAAAATTGATAAAAGTACTTAAAGTTGAAATTAAAGCATGATTTATGTTGGTCTTATATATGATTCGTTGCATTAACTTTTGACTTTGGTTCTGAAATCTAGTCTCTGTTTATCAGTTATTGCTAATAAGTTACAGCTAATAAGAAAGAGTCAAACTTATAACTCAAACTTTGTTACGATTGAGAAACCACGTAGGAGTCAGTTTCGCTAAATGGAATTTAACCAGTCAGTTTAGTACAAAAGTTTAATTTCCTCTGTTTTCCTATTCTCAGTTTAGATTTTAGGAAATGCCTTCTATTTTTCAAAGTTGCTTTTAAAGAGCTCGAGTTCTGAGAATATAAGTTTCGAGTACAAATTTCGTGTTCGAAGTAAAAAATATTTCATTACTGATGTAATCAATTCTTAAAGTTTTTGAACGATATACTGTAAATAGGAGTTGTTAAGCCAAACTAGTAAATATAAAAACCGAAAATCTCATTCAATTACTCAAAAAGTATGATTAAATATTTTTCATAGATCTACTAATAAGTTAAGTTATATGTTTTAAAATTTGAAAATTAAGCTCAAATATTAATAGAGACGAATCTAGAATATCTATTGTTTAATCAAATGTTTTGTTTTCTATTGACTATTAATACTTAAGCTTTTGCCCAAATCTGTTGATTACTATGAAATTTTTTATTTTACTTTGATAAGTATGAATGAACGGACAAATCCTAAGATTTAGGGATGAGAAGATCGGTTGCAAAATTGATTTTAACCTGTTTCGGCTACACTGACTACTTAGAAACTGGCACCAATCGCAAAAGCCAAGTCTTTCAAACGATTAAATATGAAAAGATTATCGGAAATAGCAAATCTTAATCTCTATTCCTTTGGACTATTTTACTATTTTCGGGGTTTACGTTTGCTCTTCTCTTTTTCTATTGACTATATCCTGAAGATTCAGAAATAGGTTTAGGAATCGAATTTTATACTTCATATCTGATAATTGATATTTATTTTATAAAATCATTTTATAATCGATCAGAGGAACAAAATTCAAACCTTCAAAGGCATCCGACGGTATATTTTCGATATAATTTCCGTAGAGATCTATGGTCTGAACGAAACGCATTTTCTTCAGTGCAATGAAAATGTGATCAGAAGAAATATTATTCATTTGCGCAAAAAAATGCTTAATAGAGTCAGCAGAATCGTTGATGAATGCTCTGGGATTAATAGTTGTTAAAAAGTCGTTATCATTGATGACAACTGTTTCGAACTTAATGTTTGAGAATATGTTTTCTTGAATTTGCGTAATGTCAGTGTGTCTTATTTCGACTTGTAAAAATGTTTCGTTGCCTTCTTTTCCTAGTATTTGCTTTAAATTTTGAAAATATTTACCAAAATCAAAACCCTTGGTATTAACACATCTCAAATTTGAAATTACAAGTGAGTTATTAGTCATTTGATCGCAATTACACACTGTCGATACAGGACAAAGCCAGGCGCGAGAACAAACAAAATTAGCAAACAATGTTAATAAAATCAAATATTTTGTCGCACTTAATCCGAAGCAAACCAGCTTAGATTTGATTTTATGTGGCATTTTGGCTTTTCTAATAAACTTTCAAATCTATAACTTTAGACAATTTGATTGTTTAAGAAACAAATGTGAGTCAAGTAGTGCATCGAAATAAAACCGAACAACAGGTGCATTGAGTTCTCACAATTAAGGATTAAGTTATCATCATTTTTAGCTTTGATCCTTCCTTTAGGTATTTCGACATAGTTTAAACCTTTTTGTCAAACAGAAGTTTGATTTTTGTTCTCTCGCCAAATATTAGAGATAATTGTTATTGAGTGAGAAATGAGTGTTTTAATTCAACATTCATTCATTTTATTTATTAATTGTATCGTTTTAGTAGAACAAGTTAAAACTGAATTTAAGGACTGGAGGATTGTTGGGGGTGTTAAGGCACTTAAAGGAGAATTTCCACATCAAGCAGTTATCATCAGAATGGATTCGATTGTATGTTCGGCTTCTTTGATTCAAGAGCAATGGGTTGTAACGGCAGCCCATTGTGTGACTAATAATGTTGGGTCAAAACTGACTCCAGAAATCAAAGATAAACAAAACTTTGCAGTTAGATTTGGAGAATATAATATTGAAGAAATCGACTCGAACAAAATTGATCTGAATATAAGTGAAGTAATTGTTTTTCCGTTGAATATTGTTAGAGAATGATTAGTAAATATGACTTTGTACTATTATTTTCATGTTTCAATTGAATATAAGAAAATTGATTTGAAATATAGATCATAGTTCACCCCTTTTGGAACTTTACAAGCAAACAAAATGACATCGCGTTAATTAAGTTGTCTGAAAAACTGAACTTCACGAAAAATATAAGTAAAATAGATTTAGCGAAAAATGTTGACCCAACTGAGGGCCAAAAGTGCACTATTTCTGGTTGGGGAGAAACGGGTACTGTTGGTGAGACTATAATTATTCGAAAAGCAGATATTCCAATAGTCGACAGCAATCGATGTGCCAAACAATGGAAACAATACGATATTTCTCGTCATTCGAATCCAACGCAGGTATTTGAGGGACAGATCTGTGCGGGAGATGTGGCCGACATTAGCACATGTCACGGAGACTCAGGCGGTCCGCTTCAGTGCTTCATATCTGGTCATAAGGTTCTTGTAGGTATTGTTTCGTTCGGAAACATTGAATGCGATCGACTGAATAACGATCTGTCACAAGTTCCGAGTGTGTATACACGTATTACCTATTATTACGATTGGATTAAATCTAAATTAAACTGAAATTTAATATAAAAGTAAAAAATATTCAATAGTTATCAATATATTGGTGAATTGACGAATTTAATTATTTAAATAATATTTTAATGTGTTTGGTACCACTTTTCGTTAAAATTGCAAATGGTTTATCTGGAGTTCGATATTGCTAAGTTTGTCTTGTTCAAAAAGTTATGTCAACACGTTTTAGTCTAATCTTAAGTTAATTACAAGCTTGAGATGCATGAAAAGATAAACTTAAAAAAGTTGGTGTACAGCTTAAACTACAGCACCCAAACTATTGAGCAAAGATATGAGATATAGGATTGGTATCAGTTTCGTAGAATGGGATCTCATACAGTCAATTTAGCAGAAACAGATTAAAATCAATTTTACGACTGATTTTCTCATCCATAAACATTAGGGTTTGTCAGTTCATTCATACTTATCAAAGTAAAATAAAAAATCTGATTGTAATCATCAGATATAGATAAAAACTTAAGCACCAATGGTCAATAGAAAATAACAAGACTAAAAACACTTGGTTAAATAAGTGAAAGCTCGATATAGCGAATCTTGATCTATATACATCTCTTATATGTAAAGCGAAACCCTCATTATAAAGTTAGGCTTAATTCGTTCGATTAACAAATTCTTATAAAATTAGGAATATATTTTTTCGATATAAACTTTCTATAATATACGTAATCGTAAATTTTTATATATTACGAAAAGATATTTTAAGTAAAGGTCAAAAGAAAGTGAAAATTTTCGATATAAATAGTTTCAGACACGAATCATGACTTTTTTAAATCATTGATTATATTCACTTTAGTTCCAATAAAATATCTTTGGTTTAAACCTTAATGAAAACTCTGAGACTTGGTAAAGACGAGTTTTTAGATTATCTGGGTATTTTCGAGACACAAACGAAAGTTTTCAAAGATAGCGTTAACAGTAATTTTAAAGAATTATAGTGATTCGTAGTTAATCAGTTTATTTAGTCTCTGCAAACAATAAAAAGTTTTCAATATCTCAAACTATTTAACTGATCAAATAGTAAAATGCAGTCGATGTTCTGAGTTCAAAAATTATCGCTTGGCATAGTCGACTCCTGTCAGGGTTGGCCAAAATTTTCAGGTTTGGTTCGAAAGCACAAATTAAAATCTAAATGTTGGTAATTGAATCAAATGCATCAATTGAGTAAATTTTAAATCAACAAAATCATGGTTTAGTTTGTATACTTTTCAATCTCTTAAGGTTTTATGTATTTATTAGATAGTCAGTGAAAATTGCAATTTCATATCTTCAAAATATTTAATGACAAAATAGTAATTAATATCTAATGAATATAGTTCAACAGTCACACGCGGTCAGAGGTTACACTTACCAGTAACATATTGTTTAGATTGATTTTCTTATAACTTTTTGTACACAGTATGAAGTTGAACTCATTTTCTAACTAAGTTTTTTGTTTCTTTGTCTTGCATTTATATCAGAGTCAAATAAAAACTTTAAAATTTTGCAAATTCATATTAGTTTGATTATTTTCGAACAAGTTATAAGAGACAAAGCAATTTACATAATGCCACTGGTGAGTATCAACCTCTGACTCGCTTGACTTTGTCAAAGACGACGATATATTCATTAGATATGTAATTACTATTTTGTCATTAAATATACCTTTGAAGATATAAATTGCAATTTTCGCTGATTCCATCTAATAAATACATGGCAAAACATTTAAGAGGTTGAAAACTTCATATAGAAGCTAATATAGCCGAAAAAGCGTATCAACAAGTCCACAAATATTTATACGAATATTGTGGTAATTAAATACAAAATGCAAAGCTAATACATTAGCGAACAGGTACAAAGTGAAGTAAATATTCTTTACAATCAATATTGTTATCGGATTTTCTGATATTAATTGCTTAATAAATGACTACTACTTCATTAGACATTAAAGAATGGATTGTAATCGTCCGATAGACTAATTAATCCTGTATTATTTAAAAAATAGAGTTTCAATTAAAACTTAAAGCAATAAATTTTGAAAGAAAATAATAAAATTCATAACAAACAAAAATATAACAATTGAATAAAGGCAGATGAGTTAAGTTTACTTTTAAACAATACTTTGAAAGGCACCTGTTCAAAATCGCGGCAACTTCAAAAGCTACTTAAAAGAATGAGTGGAAAATTGCATACCATAACTCAAATTGGCTTAAAAATTCCAATTTACAGTATGTTGTTTCAAATACTTTTTGGATTTATTACATCGGTAACAAAATATTTTTTACGCAGAACATGAAGCGTATACTCGAAAATTATTTCTAGAACTCAATCTCTTCACAGTGATTTTGAAAAATAGGGGTATTCTAAAACCTAAACTGGGAATAGGAAAGCAGAGATGTTACACTTTTCGGCTAAACTAAATGATCAAGATCCCATTCTGCAAAACTGACTTGAAAATATTAGGGTTTTGCTTATGTAATGCGGTTTTTGTTAGTAAAATTGCACCGGTCGCCCGGATTGAGGGTTGTCTTCGACACTGAAGTCATTGTTTTAGAAGCGCGAAAACCATCGGTGACACTTATCCACACTTAGAGCTTTGCGACCATATGTGTCCCGAATGTGTTGTGCGGCTTCGGTAGCATTTGATCCCCGATGAAATTCATACAACAAACAATGTCTTATGTGAGTCTTAGTCGGAAACTCTTCAGCCATCTTGGACACAATTTATTTAAAGATTATTTGTCAACAATTTAAGTTTAGATATCACTCTTTAGAATGCCTTTCCAAAAACATTTGTAAACAATCGATTACTGATTCAAAATTGCCCTCAAACATAACGTTTAAAAAACCGCATTACATAAGCAAAACCCTAATACAAATCGCAATAACACCAAATCTAACTCGAGTCGAGATTGAAACTAAAACAGAACTTAGAATACGGCTCCAAGCCTATGCTAAAAAGTGGAACGCAAAAAAGAGGCGACATCTAATAGTAAGTTTGTGAATTGAGTAATTAGATTAAAAAAGTCTCGGTCTTTTCGAATTAGGTATATACTCATCTTAATGTTCTGAAGCTCGGCTCATACTGTTGCGTCATAATTCATATTTAACAATTATTTCACTCTATCTTTAGTGTATGAATTTTTTGATGATATATTGCTAAATATAAATATAGTAATGAGATATTCAATGTATTGTTAAAAACTCCATTTTAATGTTTATCAAAATAAAAAACATGAAAATCACCGAATTCTGAAAGTAATTTCTGACAGATTTTTCATGCATTGATGTAAATGTCATTATTAATGTATTGCGTTTGACTTTTTAAAAACTTCTTTTTTGATTTCATTGACTTATTTGATTCTTGTTTATCAAATAAGTTTTGGTATAAATCTCTTGAAGCTTAAAAATTAGAAGTTTCTAATAATACTAAAAATAAAACCAGACATAAATTGTATAAAGTTTTACATAAGTAACAACATGTAACACTTTTGAAAATGTAATAAATATTCATAAAACTCAAGTAATTATTTTCATCAATTTCTGTTTTAATGAACCGAGAAAATCCGAGTTAATGAGTCTAAGGGGTTTCTCAACCCTCCACCCCATGTATGATACATCGTTGGATTCAGCCGATGAGCTGAGAAGATTGATACCACATTTAACTCGATCACATGACTTTTGACTAAACAAAATACTCATCTTTGTTTGGTTTAGTACCTTGTAATGGATAAACCTGGGTTACGACTTGGTAAAGCCAAGTTTGTCTGTTTCGAGGGGGTTAGGTCTGGGTGGCACTTGTGGGGCCGGGGTCAAACGAAAAAATGTTGTGAGGTCAAAGATCGCGTGTGGAAGAATTGTACGTGAAAGAGTTATCGTAGACCCGTAGTGAATCCTGGGTTACGCTAACAGGTCTCTGCAAACAATAGCTTTCTAGTAAAGTTTAAAAGTTGAATATCTCGAGAACTACTACTTGATAATTGATCAAATGAGGTGTCAAAATGCTCAGTTCGATGTTCTGAGTTCAAAAATATATCGCTTGGCATAGTCGGCCACTCCTGTCGGGAGTTGGCCAGAAATGGTCAGGTTTGGTTTGAAAGCAGTCAAGTGTGGAATCAAATGTTCGGTTCGGCGAATTGAATCCAATGATGCATCACACTTGGAGGTGAAAGGTTGGAAATCCCTTAGACCCATTAACCCGGATTCACTCAATGAACCGAATAACAATTTGGTTTAACATTATTTAATTGCAGTATATAATATATTATGATTTAGTTCACAAATAAATGATTAGCTAAAGACAACTATGGGTTTAGTTAAATATAGACAAACACTTCTAATATGCAAACGAGTGATATTACGCTTTTAGAAAGCGAAATCAAAATTGAAACATAAAGCTAAGAGATAATTTCAAATAATCGATATTGAACTACAATCAAAGTGATATTTGAAAAGCGAAATGTAGGCGAGTCGAAATTGATTTTAAAAGAGAAATGAATCGCATCAAATACTATAAAGGTGGCATTGGATTTCAAAATCGTTTGAGTGAAAAAGATTAGAAATAATTGTGTTTTCAGAAGTAATGCTAAATATCTTAAAATTCTAAATTTTTAATAGCTTATTTAAAAGTTTTGGATTTCTTAATTTTTCTCGTTATAAAAGCATGTATTAAAAATACTTTAATCAACAATCATTAATTTCTTGTATTCAAATTTATATTAATATAATCTAGTAAGAAATTAAAATCGAAATACAATTGAATTAAAAACTTGAAAGCGAAACATCGCTAATGCAAAATAATATCATAGCACGCAGAGCGCAACATTCTATATAACTCTTAAAAGCTAAGCAACAAAGTTATTGGTTAATGTGTATGACAAGACCCTGTTCGAGCCCAGGTAATCTTAACTTTTTAAAAATTTTCTTTAACTAATTTTTTCTTTTTTGGTAGAACTTTAAACAACTTATGTTTAGCGCACATATATCGCATGACTTGTAAGCGTAAAACTGAACATTAGAGGGCTGCATAGAGTCGAAATTTCGTTTCATTTTCAGTGAATACTCTATTCTTTTACTCTGTACTCTATGGTATCAGTCGAAGATTCTATTGAACTCATATCTGATGGAAATTATTTTGAAAATACTTTTAGTGCCAAAGAATAGTTAGGACTAAATAAACTTTTTTCCTTAAGCTTGACAAGAATAAAACCTTAAATTAAGTAAATGAGGAATCTTCTAGCTTGCTCATATTTTTCTTCCTTTTAACGGGTGCGGAATAAACGACAGAAAACTTTTGAAAATTACTTAAAATTATAAACTGTTAAGATATTGATTCACGTGATATATCATTTTGAAGCTTATTTATTGGACTAACTGCTCAAAAAATTAACTATCAATCATTAGTTTTGAAAATACGAACCTTCAAAGATATGTCTTTCCTGATGCCCTTTGGCACTCCCTCTTTAATCTCTATCAGTTATAATGGGGTGAAGTAAAGTGTATATTAGTCAAATTTGAAAATTTTTCTAAATCTCTGGCTTCAAATCCAGATTCTTCAGTATTTTAGGGAAAATGGTTGGTGAATACAGTTTTATAAAGCAGTTATCTTTATACCCTTCTTAAATATTTTTATATAATAGAGATATCAATGTATCAAAAATTTAACTTAATTTTTTAAAAAATATCTTAAGCATGTGAATATCATAGGATGTTTTTCCGAATATATAACCGCAATCCAGTATATCTTGTTTTCTTATATTTTATTATGAAATACAACTAAATATTATTTCGTTGTCAGTCTTTTACTAATTGTGCAGTATTCTGATTTATTCTTCAACGAAACAATTAATTACGCTCTCATCAAGTTATTAATAGTTATACAGAGGAAAATTTGATAAACGTTTGCGGAATAAACGGCGGAAAAATTGAAGATTCGTCATCTTAAAACTACTCAGTAAAAATCTAAGAAATTTCTACGAATGATTAAATAGCTATTGTTGGTTAAAATTAAATTTGTAAATCATTGACAAAATCATGGTATTAGCTTGTGTATGGACTTTTGTTTTCACATCTCTTAAATGGTTTTGGCATGTATTTATTAGATGGAGTCAGTGAAAATTGCAATTTCATATCTTCAAAGGTATATTTAATGACAAAATAGTAATTACATATCTAATGAATATACTCGCCTCCCGTCTGGTTGACAGTCACAGCGCGGTCAGAGGTTACACTTACCAGTGACGATATTGTTTAGACTGATTTCCCTCTCATAACTTTTCGTACACAGTATGAAGTTGAACTTCATTTTCATAACTAAGTTTTTTTGTTTCTTTGTTCTTGCAAATTGCTTATATCGTGAGTCAAATAAAAACTTTAAAATTTTGCAAATTCATATTAGTTTGATGCTATTTTCGAACAAGTTATAAGAGACAAAGCAATTTACAAAATAATGCCACTGGTGAGTATAACCTTTGACCTCGCTGTGACTTTGTCAACCAGACGGGAGGCAGTATATTCATTAGATATGTAATTACTATTTTGTCATTAAATACTTTGAAGATATGAAATTGCAATTTCGCTGATTCCATCTAACAGTATCATTTTCTGATCTCGAGACACATTGCATTAACAGAATATATATTGAAGTGAATAAAGCTTTGTATTCACCAACCATTTTCCCTAAAATACTGAAGAATCTGGATTTGAAGCCAAATAGAGATTTAGAAAAACTTTCAAATTTGACTAATATACACTTTACTTCACCCCATTATAACTGATAGAGATTAAAGAGGGAGTGCCAAAGGGTATCAGGAAAAACATATCTTTGAAGGTTCGTATTTCCAAAACTAATGATTGGATAATTAATTTTTTGAGCAGTTAGTCCAATAAATAAGCTTCAAAATGATATATCACGTGAATCAATCGAGTCATTTTATAGATAATACGAAAAAGTAGCCATCCGATACGACCATAAATACAAGGGGTACTAGTTAAGTTTTGAGAATCTCATATTTAGATTAGTTGTAATGAACTCCAAGTTTATAATTATTAAATACAGCATAATATGGCATTACATAATAAGTATTGTTGATATAGCCTTGAAAATTTAGGAAATATTTAAAGTTTAAACAGAACTACTTTGCACTTTTGCTATTATAATGGCTGAGCTAACAAGGCGTGATTTCGTGTTATAATTTCACATTTTTTTAAAAAGGCTTATGAGAGCTGGTTCAAACGTATGAAAAAGTGTATAGAAAACCAAAGAGAGTACTTCGAAAAAAACTCTTAATATAATGTATTTAACTCTTGAATAAATTGCTTATTCTCAAAACTTAACTAGTACCCCTTGTATATTATAGAATAACAAAATACAAGGTACTTTTCAACTCAAAGGGTTTTCGATTTTTTATTATATTTGGACCAATTATTGGGACAAATAAGAGCCAAATGCCCAAAATTATTGCTATTACTTCTGGTCCTCCATTCACCAATTGATAATTCTTAACTCTTAGATCAGTAACATCTATCCAATGTTGATAAAAATAATAGAAAAATGTTGCAGTCGAAGAAGATTCTGTAGAAGTCATATCTTGTGGAAATAATTTTGAAAATATCTCCAATCCCTAAGATTACTTAGAATTAAATAAATGTTGCCCTCAACTTGAAGAGTATAAAACCTAAAAGTAAGAGTAACAAATGAGGAAATCTTTTGTCCGCCTATCTTTTCTTTCGATTAATTATTTTTCTTCTGCATAAACAATAATTTAATCATAGTGTACTAACTGATTTCTTGAGGATAAATCAGAGAATTATTGCATAAGTGGTGAAATATTGACGCAATGAGATAATATTAGTATTTCATACTTAAATATAGGGAACAAGGTATACTTTGTACGCACATATTTATTCAAAATTCATTTCGTTGAACGAAATATAATTTTCCCCTGCGATCTTATTCAAAGCTATAATATGATTAGAAAATCGCTTAATTACGATTGCAGAGTATCCATCAAAGGACAAGTTCATAATTTTTAAAACACGACTTTAACTTAATTATGAACACTTTGCCGTCATCGTAAACGTATACCTTGTTCCCTATATTTAAGTATGAAATACTAATATTATCTCATTGCGTCAATATTTCACCACTTATGCAATAATTCTCTGATTTATCCTCAAGAAATCAGTTAGTACACTATGATTAAATTATTGTTTATGCAGAAGAAAAATAATTAATCGAAAGAAAAGATAGGCGGACAATTTCCTCATTTGTTACTCTTACTGGTACTCTTCAAGTTGAGGCAACATTTATTTAATTCTAAGTAATCTTAGGGATTGGAGATATTTTCAAAATTATTTCCACAAGATATGACTTCTACAGAATCTTCTTCGACTGCTACATTTTTATCAACATTGGATAGATGTTACTGATCTAAGAGTTAAGAATTATCAATTGGTGAATGGAGGACCAGAAGTAATAGCAATAATTTTGGGCATTTGTCCCAATAATTGGTCCAAATATAATAAAAATCGAAAACCCTTTGAGTTGAAAAGTACCTTGTATTTTGTTATTCTATAATATACAAGGGGTACTAGTTAAGTTTTGAGAATAAGCAATTTATTCAAGAGTTAAATACATTATATTAAGAGTTTTTTTCGAAGTACTCTCTTTGGTTTTCTATACACTTTTTCATACGTTTGAACCAGCTCTCATAAGCCTTTTAAAAAATGTGAAATTATAACACGAAATCACGCCTTGTTAGCTCAGCCATTAGCAAAGTGCAAAGTAGTTCTGTTTAAACTTTAAATATTTCCTAAATTTTCAAGGCTATATCAACAATACTTATTATGTAATGCCATATTATGCTGTATTTAATAATTATAAACTTGGAGTTCATTACAACTAATCTAAATATGAGATTCTCAAAACTTAACTAGTACCCCTTGTATTTATGGTCGTATCGGATGGCTACTTTTTCGTATTATCTATAAAATGACTCGATTGATTCACGTGATATATCATTTTGAAGCTTATTTATTGGACTAACTGCTCAAAAAATTAATTATCCAATCATTAGTTTTGGAAATACGAACCTTCAAAGATATGTTTTTCCTGATACCCTTTGGCACTCCCTCTTTAATCTCTATCAGTTATAATGGGGTGAAGTAAAGTGTATATTAGTCAAATTTGAAAGTTTTTCTAAATCTCTATTTGGCTTCAAATCCAGATTCTTCAGTATTTTAGGGAAAATGGTTGGTGAATACAAAGCTTTATTCACTTCAATATATATTCTGTTAATGCAATGTGTCTCGAGATCAGAAAAATGATACTGTTAGATGGAATCAGCGAAAATTGCAATTTCATATCTTCAAAAGTATATTTAATGACAAAATAGTAATTACATATCTAATGAATATACTCGCCTCCCGTCTGGTTGACAAAGTCACAGCGAGGTCAAAGGTTATACTCACCAGTGGCATTATTTTGTAAATTGCTTTGTCTCTTATAACTTGTTCGAAAATAGCATCAAACTAATATGAATTTGCAAAATTTTAAAGTTTTTATTTGACTCACGATATAAGCAATTTGCAAGAACAAAGAAACAAAAAAACTTAGTTATGAAAATGAAGTTCAACTTCATACTGTGTACGAAAAAGTTATGAGAGGGAAATCAGTCTAAACAATATCGTCACTGGTAAGTGTAACCTCTGACCGCGCTGTGACTGTCAACCAGACGGGAGGCGAGTATATTCATTAGATATGTAATTACTATTTTGTCATTAAATATACCTTTGAAGATATGAAATTGCAATTTTCACTGACTCCATCTAATAAATACATGCCAAAACCATTTAAGAGATGTGAAAACAAAAGTCCATACACAAGCTAATACCATGATTTTGTCAATGATTTACAAATTTAATTTTAACCAACAATAGCTATTTAATCATTCGTAGAAATTTCTTAGATTTTTACTGAGTAGTTTTAAGATGACGAATCTTCAATTTTTCCGCCGTTTATTCCGCAAACGTTTATCAAATTTTCCTCTGTATAACTATTAATAACTTGATGAGAGCGTAATTAATTGTTTCGTTGAAGAATAAATCAGAATACTGCACAATTAGTAAAAGACTGACAACGAAATAATATTTAGTTGTATTTCATAATAAAATATAAGAAAACAAGATATACTGGATTGCGGTTATATATTCGGAAAAAACATCCTATGATATTCACATGCTTAAGATATTTTTTAAAAAATTAAGTTAAATTTTTGATACATTGATATCTCTATTATATAAAAATATTTAAGAAGGGTATAAAGATAACTGCTTTATAAAACTGTATTCACCAACCATTTTCCCTAAAATACTGAAGAATCTGGATTTGAAGCCAGAGATTTAGAAAAATTTTCAAATTTGACTAATATACACTTTACTTCACCCCATTATAACTGATAGAGATTAAAGAGGGAGTGCCAAAGGGCATCAGGAAAGACATATCTTTGAAGGTTCGTATTTTCAAAACTAATGATTGGATAGTTAATTTTTTGAGCAGTTAGTCCAATAAATAAGCTTCAAAATGATATATCACGTGAATCAATATCTTAACAGTTTATAATTTTAAGTAATTTTCAAAAGTTTTCTGTCGTTTATTCCGCACCCGTTAAAAGGAAGAAAAATATGAGCAAGCTAGAAGATTCCTCATTTACTTAATTTAAGGTTTTATTCTTGTCAAGCTTAAGGAAAAAAGTTTATTTAGTCCTAACTATTCTTTGGCACTAAAAGTATTTTCAAAATAATTTCCATCAGATATGAGTTCAATAGAATCTTCGACTGATACCATAGAGTACAGAGTAAAAGAATAGAGTATTCACTGAAAATGAAACGAAATTTCGACTCTATGCAGCCCTCTAATGTTCAGTTTTACGCTTACAAGTCATGCGATATATGTGCGCTAAACATAAGTTGTTTAAAGTTCTACCAAAAAAGAAAAAATTAGTTAAAGAAAATTTTTAAAAAGTTAAGATTACCTGGGCTCGAACAGGGTCTTGTCATACACATTAACCAATAACTTTGTTGCTTAGCTTTTAAGAGTTATATAGAATGTTGCGCTCTGCGTGCTATGATATTATTTTGCATTAGCGATGTTTCGCTTTCAAGTTTTTAATTCAATTGTATTTCGATTTTAATTTCTTACTAGATTATATTAATATAAATTTGAATACAAGAAATTAATGATTGTTGATTAAAGTATTTTTAATACATGCTTTTATAACGAGAAAAATTAAGAAATCCAAAACTTTTAAATAAGCTATTAAAAATTTAGAATTTTAAGATATTTAGCATTACTTCTGAAAACACAATTATTTCTAATCTTTTTCACTCAAACGATTTTGAAATCCAATGCCACCTTTATAGTATTTGATGCGATTCATTTCTCTTTTAAAATCAATTTCGACTCGCCTACATTTCGCTTTTCAAATATCACTTTGATTGTAGTTCAATATCGATTATTTGAAATTATCTCTTAGCTTTATGTTTCAATTTTGATTTCGCTTTCTAAAAGCGTAATATCACTCGTTTGCATATTAGAAGTGTTTGTCTATATTTAACTAAACCCATAGTTGTCTTTAGCTAATCATTTATTTGTGAACTAAATCATAATATATTATATACTGCAATTAAATAATGTTAAACCAAATTGTTATTCGGTTCATTGAGTGAATCCGGGTTAATGGGTCTAAGGGATTTCCAACCTTTCACCTCCAAGTGTGATGCATCATTGGATTCAATTCGCCGAACCGAACATTTGATTCCACACTTGACTGCTTTCAAACCAAACCTGACCATTTCTGGCCAACTCCCGACAGGAGTGGCCGACTATGCCAAGCGATATATTTTTGAACTCAGAACATCGAACTGAGCATTTTGACACCTCATTTGATCAATTATCAAGTAGTAGTTCTCGAGATATTCAACTTTTAAACTTTACTAGAAAGCTATTGTTTGCAGAGACCTGTTAGCGTAACCCAGGATTCACTACGGGTCTACGATAACTCTTTCACGTACAATTCTTCCACACGCGATCTTTGACCTCACAACATTTTTTCGTTTGACCCCGGCCCCACAAGTGCCACCCAGACCTAACCCCCTCGAAACAGACAAACTTGGCTTTACCAAGTCGTAACCCAGGTTTATCCATTACAAGGTACTAAACCAAACAAAGATGAGTATTTTGTTTAGTCAAAAGTCATGTGATCGAGTTAAATGTGGTATCAATCTTCTCAGCTCATCGGCTGAATCCAACGATGTATCATACATGGGGTGGAGGGTTGAGAAACCCCTTAGACTCATTAACTCGGATTTTCTCGGTTCATTAAAACAGAAATTGATGAAAATAATTACTTGAGTTTTATGAATATTTATTACATTTTCAAAAGTGTTACATGTTGTTACTTATGTAAAACTTTATACAATTTATGTCTGGTTTTATTTTTAGTATTATTAGAAACTTCTAATTTTTAAGCTTCAAGAGATTTATACCAAAACTTATTTGATAAACAAGAATCAAATAAGTCAATGAAATCAAAAAAGAAGTTTTTAAAAAGTCAAACGCAATACATTAATAATGACATTTACATCAATGCATGAAAAATCTGTCAGAAATTACTTTCAGAATTCGGTGATTTTCATGTTTTTTATTTTGATAAACATTAAAATGGAGTTTTTAACAATACATTGAATATCTCATTACTATATTTATATTTAGCAATATATCATCAAAAATTCATACACTAAAGATAGAGTGAAATAATTGTTAAATATGAATTATGACGCAACAGTATGAGCCGAGCTTCAGAACATTAAGATGAGTATATACCTAATTCGAAAAGACCGAGACTTTTTTAATCTAATTACTCAATTCACAAACTTACTATTAGATGTCGCCTCTTTTTTGCGTTCCACTTTTTAGCATAGGCTTGGAGCCGTATTCTAAGTTCTGTTTTAGTTTCAATCTCGACTCGAGTTAGATTTGGTGTTATTGCAATTTGCATTTTCAAGTCTAACTTAAGTTGAGATTCGAGCTTAAGACATAACTCAGAATGCGGCTCTTGAAGTATCCATGAGCCTTATTCTGAGCTTTGTTTTAAGCTCGATCTCGACCCAAGTTAGACTCAGTGCTATGAAAATTTGTATTTCAAGTCTAACTTTCGTCGAGATCGAGCTTAAGACAGAACTCAGAATATGACTCTATCTCTCATAATCTTCTCTGATGAGTCAAATTCATATCTATATGAAATGAGATCAGCATGACATGATTGCCATGCCTATAGTATATGCTTTGCAGCACACATCAGGCATATAATAGTTTGCATTTAAAAGTCTGCTACTAAGCCATAGGATAAAAGGTCAGCACAACGTTTCTTATTGACCTCTAAGTGATGAATGTTTTAATTAATAGGTTTCATATTGATTTCAAATTAATAAATGGAATTCAATTCAAATAAGAGTTTAAATGACTTTGTATCGAATTATGTGCCGATCGACAGATTGTATGAAATCGCTAAGCAATTGGCTCAATACGAACTTAATTCTTGTAATTGTAGTGAAAATAGCGAAACAGTTTCTCTTTTAGAGACCAATTGTGGTAATTATGAAAAAATTGAGACAGCAAATAACTATTGTGAAGTGGTATCTGTTCCAACGTCAGCACATGTCGCACAGATTGTCGGCAAACAGGGTATCCAAACCATTATTATAATTGTTTTATAAATATTAACCCATCGTTTAGACTGACAGAAAAGTCAGTTTTATCAATAGTCATGAGTAACACTTCTTAAGTGTATTTTGCTGTTGATTTTTTGTCAATTATTAAATCCTTGACAAATATTTGACAAATTTAGACGAATCACATTTTTCAATAATACGTTTGAATCGTTGATGATTTTTAAGAAATGATAATGTATTAAATATAAGGTTCGAAAATAAAATTATTGCGCGCAAAGTCAAACACTTACATTCAAACTCCAGTCTCGGGAGAAGAACCAGTGTTTATAATCACAGGTCGTCGCGAAGATGTTCTCAAAGTGAAGGCAGAGATATTGTCGGCTTCGGAACACTTCACTTCTATTAGTGAGGAACGAAAACAAAAGTTACAGCAAAACAGCGCTATTCCAGGTTTGACACTGTTTTCATTCAACTCTATTTCAAATGATCCGAAAAGTATTACATTATTTTTCAATTAAAAAGTGATCATTTAATGAGTTTTGTTTAAAACGCATAATCACTTATAAAAGTATTAGCAAAGTTGTCACTCAAAGATAAAAAGTCATATCCAATAGTCTGTCATTTTGAGCCTTAACTAATGCTTTGAAAATTGTAAACTTTTTAGTCTCATATTTTTGATTTGAAACAACAGGATCGGTCTCTGTTAACCTTATGATTCCTTCATTTTTGATTGGATTAATTGTTGGTCGAAATGGTAATACAATTAGAAATATTCAAAAAATGACAGACACATACATTGAGACGCCTAAGTTTGACGAGAAGACAGCCTTTAGAATAACTGGACGTTCTCTCAATGTTGAATCGGCTAAAAATGCTATTATAGCTCATATCAAATCCAAAACTAACCGCAATTTTACTGCTAATCAATTACCTAATGGTGACATTGAATTGAATTTTGAAGTTGAAGTTAATACTCAAAATTGAGTTAACTGAAAAGCTTAAATCAATTTGACTCAGATCTGAGACATCAATTTGAGGCATCCACTCATTTAAGTCATCTTTATTAGTCAGATTTCATTTATTAATTTGGTCACACGACACATACGATTTATTGAATTTGTTATTTTAAATTTGAAAAATATACTTATTTATAAATTTGACGCATTAGCTTTATATTGATGACAAGATAACCTGTTAGCTCATGTAATATCTGTTTTAATAATCGCTTTCTGTTTAAATCGAGTCATTGAAAAATTGCAAAACATTGTCTTTCTTTCGTAATTGCATTGATTTACACTGAATTATGTTTGAATTTGATTGATAATTAAAATTTGAAAATAATTGATCGATACATAACTGATTTTGCTTTAATGTTGTTTAAGATGAACGCTTAATTGAAATGAGTTACGTCGTGCTATTGTGTATTGTTATAAAACTAGTATCGAGTCATTTAATTGAAGCTTATAATAGCAGCAAAAAGTTGAGATATCTTCAAACAAAACACGTTTCAGTAATTTTCGAATGCATATAACATAAATACTTGCATGAAAAACAAGTTTAGTGAAGAGAACAAAATATTCTTCTCACGCCATATCATTAGTTGTAAAAGAAATTGCGACGCAATTACAAAAAATTGATGACAACTAAACTTGAAATTCAACATTTTATAAATTGACTTCACTATCGCTTTTCCACTGAATTTCAAAATCCTAAGAAAAACATAATGTGAAAGTTTTTTTTTTCTAATTTTATTATTTTACATTATAATGACATTGGCCTAGAGCTACATAACTTTCCTTTTGCATCACTTGTTTGTGAAGAGTTTCTCAATAAGTCAGCTTAAGTTAGCATCATATCGAAAATATGAAATTTACAATTTTATGGTTTAGTGTTTGGTTGCCTTTCAATTTGAAACGAATTAAGGTTAAAGCCAAATAAAACACAAGTTTCAATAATTGATTAAATAATAGATGTTTATGAGTTTAGGAGGTTAAAACATTTGAAAAATACTTGAATCGCTAATAAAAGGAATACATTAGAACTAAGATAGTAGTAATCTTCAACACAACAGTTGTGTCATAAACAATATAATAATTATAGGTATGTCTCAACTCAATGATAAAAAGATCAAAATTGCTCGTATGACAAATCTAATTCGTAAATGAGATGATGACCTTCAAAACTATAGTTTGTAAAAAAAAGTAAAGGTTGTAATTATCTCGAGGAAAATCTAGTGAAAGTAACGCATCGCTCAATCATTTCTTGCAACAGTCAAAAAGGAATGAAATAATAATTTATTTTTCTAAGTAAAGTATTTATTTGTAGCGCAACTTACTTTTGATCGCCAGTCGTATTCATATTCCGTGCTGTCCAGAAGCCTAGTTCTGACTGTTCTTTTGTTAAAAGTAAAACACTAATCAGCTTAAGATGAATGTTAAAAGTAAGTTTATTTTATGATAATTTCATTAATAAAACTTGGATTTAAATTCAAAATTTTTCCCATTCATTACTTTTTTAGAAGTTTTCTGTTGTTTTTTTCTATATAAATTCGCTAAACTTGATCAAAAATGAATTCCTTTATTGATTAAAATGTTGAAAATTGAGAAACGAGAATCAATCATAAACTAACTCAAAGAAAAGTTTATAAAAGAAAATCAATGTTTTAACGATTATTGAATTGAATATTGTTTTCAAAACAGTCATCTTGAGTTTAACTTTGATGGTTCTGTTGATTGGCCAGTCATCTGCTCAACGCAAGAACACTCGCCGAAATCGAAATCGTGGCCGCAAAGATCAGTGTCATTTAAGAGAAATGGAAGCGTGTATTAACAAAATGCAACAGTTGGGAAAAGGGCCCGATCCCACATCAATCATAGCTAGCAATGATGGCATTAATAGAATATGCAAGTATGTCTTTCACATTCTAAATATTAAGAGATCTTATTATGAAAAGTTAGTTTAAGCCGAGTTGTCGCTTGTCTGATCAGTTTATAAACTCAAAAGTGCTGCTCAGCTAGTAAGTCAGCTCTTGTGTACGATTCGTATTAAGCATTTATCACATGGATAATACGATATTGATGATATGATTTTGAATCAAATGAGAGTTTGAGCTCTTCAATGTATTCATGATTTGGTTTGGATCTTGTTTTATGCAGAACTATTCGAGAAGATACGATAAAGTGTGTCAAGTCATACACTAAAAAGTGTGGAACACCTCTTCATAGGAAGTTATAGATCTGGTTTTAGATCAGATAACTGGCAGAATCTCAAGATTCTGTAAAGAAAACAATCCCAGTCGAGTCAAGTTTTTGGCTCAGTCACCCTGTATTCATGAGAAGGTATCGAGTGTTCGCTTATTGTTAATTAACACTTATTAATCATATTATTAATACTTAAAGGTGTTGAAAACTAATGAGTACAAATCTGGCTGTAATAACAACTTCCTAGCAACAGTCGATCAAATTGATGACACAGTGACTGATAGTGCGGACGACACCCATAGTAGAGTTTGTTGTGGTTATGTGACGTGGAACGATTGCACCACCAAAATGATTAACGAAAAGTGTGGCGCTCAGGCCAACGAAGCCTACAGAGAATTCTTAGGAGATGCTTTTGGAACACTGACTAATATGGCGTGTCCTCTCGATCTGTTTCCAGTCGAATCAGACACTTGTAAAAGCTAAGAGTAGTTCCCGGAACTAAATCTAAAGGAAAGTTGGGCGATAATGCTCTGACTAAATATGTGACTTCATTGTTCAGCTTTTTATTTATCACCAGCGAATAGATGACAGGGAGCTCCAGTTCCATACAAACTGTCACAGTTTTAGTTAACTTTTAAAACTTTTCATTTATTACTAGTATTACCCTAATTAATCTTTAAGTTGATTGCATGGATGGCTTTATTTAAAAAGACGCGCATTGTATTATAGACATTAATTAGTTTCAATTAAAAGAAAATTTATTTTCACAAGTTCATTTTTTCATCATTTCCAGTAAAAACCAGTTTCGATGAAACGATCAATAGTCTTATAATTACTATCAGATTAATGTAAATCATATTTGAAACAGGTTTGAATATGACTAAACATTTTAATGCCCGAAAGGAATGATTCTAGTGCTTACCACCAGATTCCGGAAATATTTTCATCACATATTTGAAAATGTTGACTGCCATTTGCCACAGGTATTATACACATTCAAAAAATTACTTTTTTCATTCAAACCTTAATCAAGGTTTAAGGTTAGAAGTAATGCTTTGCAAATGATAAAATTTCTATATAAATATTTGTATTTCATTATCAATTGAATAATTTTCATATTTTATTCGAACATTCAAGGAAATTTCAGTATTACGAAAACTAAATTATATGCAGAATCAATATTGATTATTTTTCTACTTAACTAAAATAACAACTTGAAATAAATCAGAAGTTTCATAGAGTACTGAACATTGAATGCTACATATCTCTTGTTGGACTTTAATGATCTATTCATGGTTTGATGCAATCCAAATAGTGATGAATTACATGAAAATTTGCAAGACTAATAATTTGGACGATTTCCAATAGTTCTAATATTTTTTATCTCGATTTTTAAGTTTCCAAAATCTCTATTATACAAAGTCACTACTGATCTAATAGCTTTAATAGCTTGAATTGACTTTTTAAATGCACATAATTTCTAGACAACTGGTGGTCAGCATTTTTGAATACGTATTTTGGACATCGTATGACATGTTATTGATGTGATAAAGAATATTTTCAAAATCTGATGGTAAGCATTGAAAAGTATGCCTCTTCACTATGGGTAAAAAACCTTTCAGAACAAATTGCTTTGAAAAAAAATTGAAAGAGAAATGACCGACAAAATTAATTATGGGAATCAGTCATATAAAAAACTCTTATCTAAACTATTATTAAAGTTATGTGACTCTAAATAAAATAAAATTACAGCTTGAGCCTTTTTTATTTTAAAAGTAAATAAAACAGTTTAGTATCGGATAAGTTGGTTCAAAAATTGATTTCGAACAAGTAAATATCTAAAGAATCTTAGATTATAATAAGAATATTTCGCGCTAGTCTTAAAGTTGAAGTATTTTGTCAAACAAGATGACAAAGAGGTTTTGGAACCCAATACTTTAAACTAACCTCTTGTTTATGCGATGGGAATAATACAGTGTCCTAACTGTACAGTGAATATATACTGATTAGATGGACGACCATGTTAGCAATACTGGAATCAAAGTGTCAACTGTAAAGCTTATCAACATTTGAAAGCTTGTCTCAAAGAAGTGCACACATTAAGTCTTTCTTTTCTAAAAGACTTAACAAAATTTCAATCATTAACTGAACTTAGTTTTGAACTTTAGCCACGACATGATTTTTGCTTTTCTAAACTTTCCAAACTTTTTATCTCTTAGTTTGGATTCAGAGTTTGAACAAATTGATGAAATCAAAACAAAAGTAATGTTTTTATTTGAAAAGTGAAGTCAAAATAAGTCATGAAAACAAATTCATAAATTAATAATAATGAGTGAAAAGTTTGTATTGAGATTAGAAGTCTTAAAAAGTTTGAAAAAAAACTCATATGTGACTCATACACTTTACATTAAAATTGGTCTTATGCTCTTTTAGAAAAAAATTATTCGTGCACTTCTTTGAGACAAGCTTTCATTTACTCAATATTATAAAGCTAACAATGGAGTCTTGAAACCGATTGGTGAAAATACCAGTCAAAATCGTTTGAAACACCAAGATCAATGTATTTTAATTACCAAAATCGACAAATTAGCCGCCACTAGGACTATGATCATAATTAGATTAACGATTAATTAGTTAATTAGTAATGAAGCAATGCAAACTTTTTTTTAAAAGTTTAGAGTAAAGTTGAACAGAAGTGTTATTAAAATAGAGTTCTGTACGGATTCACAAACTTTTATTAAAAAGTTTACGAACCTATTAAACCTAAATTAGATAATCAAACAATGAGTTCTTCAATGTTTTCAATGTTACATCTTTGTAATACAAGTTTATGAATCTGTGTAGAACACTATTTTAATAACGCTTCTGTCCAACTTTATTCTAAACTTTTAAAAAAGTTTGCATTGCTTCATTACTAATTAACTAATTAATCATTAATTTAATTATGATCATAGTCCTAGTGGCGGTTAATTTGTCGATTTTTGTAATTAGAATACATCGATCTCGGTGTTTCAAGCGATTTTGAGTGGTATTTTCACCAATCGGTTTCAAGACTCCATTGTGAGCATTTGAGTTAATAAAAGTAAACCAAAATGCTAAGATCAGCAAAAGCGGTCAGCATAGATATCATAAACACTTTTGTACTATATTTTAATGTACTATTGTGTATTATGCGTTCAAAAAGCAAATGCACAAAAATCAAGACTAGAGGTCTTCATAAATTATAAAACTTTGACAAAACTTTTTAACCAATAAAAAAGCGCTTAACAAAAACAAAACATTATATATTTCATTAAAAAATTCCTAACCATTTTGTGATATTAACTGTGGTTAAATAATAATTAAATTGTGATTAAACTATTAAAATGTGTGATAATATAAGTGAAAAGCGTGGAAAAGGCTTTTACATTACCTCTCAATTGAAAGAAGTTGTGATTGGAACATATAATCAGTTGATTGAAGATGTGCCAAAATTGAAAATAAAGGACGTAATTAGTTATAATTCTTACTGGAATCTCGCGTCGAAGCGTTTATAATATTATTAATAATGGCTATGATTCACCGATAAAGACTAAGGTATTTAAACCTAGATATGACTTTAAAAATAGCGATCTTGACAAAATTGATGATATAATTAGTAATTTTAATAAGAACAAAGTCTTTCCATCCATAAACGACGTTTTTCCAAAAGTCTAAGTCACAAAATGAAAATCCCCTTTCATTTAAGAACTGCGGGCGAACAACTTTTATAGACTATTTAAAAAATGGGTTACAAATATCATTTCAAACAAATTATTAGATCTGAATTGATTAATAAAAGAGATGATAAGCAAAAAAGAATTAATTATTTGATCGAAAAAAGATTAGAAAAGAAGTATCCAAATTCAGTGCTCTATTATATCGATAAGACTTTTGTGCACAAAAATTACGTAAAATATAAAATTTTAAGACCACCAAATAATTCGAAAAAAGTAAGATTCAAAATTTCAGTTGGCAAAGGAATCCGATATTCCATTATTCATGCGGGTTCTGAGAATGGTTTTGTCGAAGGAGCGGAGTAGATATTTATTAATAGTGAAATGAATGATCAAAAATTCGAGAACTGGCTTCAAGATAAATTATTGCCTTATTTGCCCCCGAATTCAATCATAGTTTAGACAATGACAGTACGCATTCCAGGTAATACAATAAGCCCCCATTACAAAGTGCTAATAAAAATACAATCAAAAATTGGCTTATTTTAAATGTTAAATTTAATAATAGTTCAAAAATGTGATCTTATAAAACTAGTCAAAGAAAACGTTTTTGCCAAAAGTTTTATTGCTGATAAAATCATTCGTAAAGCTGGTCATATACCCCTTCGCTTGTTCCCTATCATTGCGATTTAACCCTATCGAATTAGTTTGGGCTGAACTCAAAAAAGATTATTTCGAAGCATAACTTTAACAATAACTCAATGGAATTCTATAAATTAATTTCGAATGCTTTCAAACAAATAAGTTAAATTTTTGGTAAAAACGTATTCGGCGCTTAGTCAAAATTGAATCAAAGTTTTGGTTCAAAGATAAGATAATTAATAATGATATTTTAAATGAACATAATTGCCGTGTTAATTTCGTTCTTTAATTAAAATATTTTCATTAAGTTTCAAAAGTTTTTGTGTTATGTAAATATGTCTTATTGTAGTTTTTCGAATTTACTGCTTAATAAAGCGAAGAATTTCTATTGGTTGTTAAATTATGCTAAGACCTCTAGTCCTAATTTCTTTTGTGCATTTACTTTTTGAATTTGAACTAATAATATGCACGTTTAAATGCATTCAACCAATCAAAGTATGCCTACACATGCCAATCAAATGAGTAATAAAAAAGCCAAATCACTCTAGAGATACTGTCTAACTTGAGATTAAAAATCCACCAGAGGCAGCACCGAACGGACATACGTCAAAAGCTCAGACGATAATTTAATTAATCAAAGTATGAAAATTCAATAACTTCTACCATTCAAATGTACTTTCGATCAAATAATTATGTGCCAAATTTTGCGCTAAAAATATAAGGATCACAACATCATATTTTAAAACTTGTATTTCAACATAAACTCAACAGCAATGAATGCATTATAAAAGTTCAGTTCTTAAAAAGTTTAATAACAAATGTCATGTTATAAAACAGCATTAAATTTTTGTTGACTGCATTTTTTAGCATTCTCTGAGATTTATGCGTAAAAAATTGCGGTAAAGTGCATAATTTGGCGCATAACTATTTGATCGGTAGTACTTATGTATAACTTTGATTTGTGAGTTTTGAAGCAACATTACAGTATTGCTTTTGATCCTTAAATACTGTTCCAAAGTTTTTATAACAACTTTTTTCATCATAGACCTACACTTAAATTTTGAGGGTTCTTTGGAGAGGCCATAGCCACCTGGCCTCCCGCTGGTTACGGCTATGGGGCCTCCTTATGCACTAGTCTCAAGCAAAACAGCTACATTAGTTTATTTGACAAATTCTTATATTTATTAGTTAGTATCGTACAGAAATTCTCAAAATAGTGATACTTTGATATGATAGTAATACATTTGAGAAAAATTTGATCAATTTTTTGTTAAATTCATACTGATTCAACTAATTATTTCTCTAATGAAAATTTGGCCCAAAAATGAAACTGTTAGCTGCTGAGACTTGCCTTTGTTTATTCGCATGTTTACTGCTCTCATATAGGTTTAGTTAAACAAATCTATTATAAAACGCAATTTTTGCATCAAATGGTTTGGAGACGCGGTCAACCACTTCATGAGATAGAAAGGCATTTGATTGTTTTTTCTTGGGACTAATTATACACCTAAAGAGATAGCTTTCGTGCTTTCAACGAGTGTGAACTGCATAAGAAAATTGGTAGACAGACATGAGAGAACAGGAAAAGTGGAAGCTTTGCGTAGAACAGGGCGCCCGCGAAACAACTGCTGATCAAGACTTTTATATATATATAACTCTCTGCTATCGAGACCCTTTTCGTAAATTAAATCATATTAAAGAAATTGCAAAGTTTTCTGAGTAAAGCAATAAGTCGTCGACTATTAGAGAATAGTTTTGCATGCGTTGCGAGAAAAAAGAATTGTTAATTGTTGGGTATCGAGTTCGTAGGCTACAATTCACTGAAAATCATATAGATTTAGATCAATGGCATAGAACCATATTTGTGGATGAGAACACTTTTCAAATAGGCTCTGCTGTACACACACTAGTTCGGCGCCCCATTAGAACTGTATTTGATGAACGCTATATTAAAACTGCAACAAATTCTAGCCGCAGATGTGTCAGTTTTCGGTGTAATGAATGCTAATGGTTTGAGACCTCTAGTCAGAGTCAATGGCCGCTTTGATAGTGAACGATATCTTCAAAGATGAGATGAGACTGTTTAACCGGAATCAATGTGGTCAACTCTATTTCTAATTTACTTCAACAAGTTATTGATTGAATAGAGAGTGTGCCAAGTATTGGGACTTATCCGGTCATTTAAACTATAACTGAACTTTGATAAGTATATATATATTGTATAAACCTAAATAAATATAAGAAGAATTGGCTTTTTATATTAGAATGCTCTAATCAGACATCAAATAAATTACTCAAATGAATCTGGTTGATTCAAAATTCAATACCTTCAAACAAACTTTTAATAACCAAGTTTATTGTTACACAAATAGTGTTTAGAAGCGATAATCAAATACTTTATAACATACGCTGAAAGCATTTCCCCTATTTCTAAGCAAATTTTAATTCTTTTTGCCTAATTGTCAGAAACTTATTTTTAAGAGTTTGCTTCCTTTTATTTAATTCTGTTGAAGAATATAGTTTGACCACCGAACAAGTTTTGAAAATATTTTAATTTTTAATGTTTAGACACTATTCTTGAGCTGCGTTTGTTTTTTGTTCAAAATTGATGATTAAGAGATAATCTTTTCTTCGATTAGTTTCAAACCTTGTTCATAAGTTGAATGAGATCAATGAGTAATGCTAAAGAAGAATTACACTCAACGTCGCAGTTTATATAGGGCTACTGTGGTTAACGATGAACGAGTCGAACTTTAGGACTGAAGTCCAAGGCTCCCAGGTTCGATTCTCGTAGTCGCTACAGCTACACCTTGGAGGAGATGTGTTAGCTACACGTTCCCTGTGTTATAACCTAGTCCAATGCATGTGATCGTCCGACCACCTGGGCGAAAAACTCACTCCGTGACAGGGCTCGAGTGAGTCTCCCGAAAGAGAGTTGGATCTGCGAAAATGAATGAATCACAGTTTAGAAGTTAACGGCATCAACAATATGTTTATTTGTTGAGCTCTTCAGTCAATCAGCTTATAGTGATTCGAATATGAAATGGTTTAAGTATCGACAGAGATCTAAGAGATCGTAAGAGCTTTGGCTCAACAGATTTGATTCGCACATAAGTGATCAGATCAGCTATTAGTGCGAGATAAGAATTAGATTTTTTCGTATTCTTCTTTAATTCTTCCTTATTTATATTAGGAATTTGTGATAGTTTCTGATAATAAAAATGCTCGAAACGGATTTGGAAAAATCGATGAGTTCAATTAGAATGATGTTCATTGAATGATGTGACAAAATCCACAATAAATTAATCAATTCATATATTGTCACTTTATTGAACGAACTTGACTTCATCCTAGTTGACTATACAGATGTATATATATGTTTTGTAGTTAATTTTTTATATTGAGTCAGTATTTTAGAATTTTGTGAGTCATGACTCGATGGTTGAATTCGTAAGATTTGCACAGTTTGATGCCTGAGCCTGACTCTCAGCTAAGTTATTTCTTGACTGAAGATAAGATTAATTTTAATCAGAAAGAGCAAAAATATATTCAAAATAATTGACGGTTCAGTTTTTAATGCTATTCTCAGTGGTTTGAAACATAAGATTTGAATCGCATAAAACTTTAATCATTGCCTAAGTTTAATGAGATTTGTGAGAATTGATTTTCGCCAATTGACTTGAAATTTGAATATGTCGATAACACTTACTCGCCTGTTTTGTTATGTTTCATATACTTTGCTTTCAGGTAATAATTTTCTTACGACTGAAAATCTTTGACTGCTATCATAGCACTTGTGAGCTATGATTCAATAATTATAAGAGTCGAAATTCTAAAAATTTGATGCAATCCATCATCTAGTTCTGGATCAAAAGTTTTAATCTTATAAAATAAAAGCAAATTTCGATTTAAAACAAATAAATGCATTTATAAATTTTTTCAGTCGTCTTGATGATCGGCATTGCATTAGTGGCTATTGAAGCGAATGGCTCGTCATTTTTTTGTGGATCGTCACAAAAAGAAATGGTCAATATTACCAATCATAATTATAATAATGATAACAACACACAAGATGAAACGGTTGATTTTACGGGAAAATTTCGACTGATAAAAAGCCAGGATTTTGATCAATTTCTGGAGGAATTAGGCGTCGGTTTTTTACAGAGAAGCATTGCTAATAGAGTCTCATCTGAATATGAAATTACAAACGACGGAGATGTCTATACACTAAAAACAATCTCTCCGTTCAGGACTTCTCAAATTAAATTCAAATTAAACGGACAAATTTTTGAAGAAAATCGCATGGATGGGGTTAGGGTTAAGTCAAGTATGACTAGAAATGGAAACAAATGGATTCAAAAGCAATTTGGAGACAAAGAAGTGACAATTGTTCGACAATTCAACGGTGACATGATTAGAGTTACGGCACAAGTTAATAATATTTCTTCTGTTCGTATTTATGAACGAATCAAATGATTGTAATCCACTATAACGTATTTAGAGCCACTTATTAAAACGTCTTTTTAATTATTTCCTATCTACTTCTCAAGTTTGTCAAATTTCAAATCAAATTATATTTACTAAAAAATAAAACTGAGAAAAAGTTATAATAATTATATTTCTCAAGTCATTAGTCAGTAGTTAGTCCGACAGAAATACATAAAGAAATGTTGTTTAAGGCAATTTGCAAATTTCGATTAATGCACACTTTAAAAAATGAGTTCCCTTATTCAATAAGTATAAAAAGTCAATAGTTAAAGTCAAATTAAAATTATTTTCAGTTCAAAAATTGGTCACTTCAACGAGAATATTATGGTTAATATTTGTGTTAACACAGAAAAGTCGTTTTAAGGTTTTTTTAAAAACAAATAAAAAATAAATCCTTTATAAAATGGGACTAACATGAATTGTAAGAGAAAATTCAAATAAAACAGTAAAAGAAATACTGAAATTTCTTTTCAGCTATTGGAAAAATTGTTCATTTACACATTATTTTAAGTCCTAGAAAACTCGATTTCATAATGTTTACAACTTGAGTGTCACAACTTTAATAAGAGCTCATTTATTTAATTTATGATATAATGTTTTTAAAAACGAGTTTCAAATCGTGTCATATGAACCATGGTTCTGAAAATTAACATAAATATCTTATTTAATATAATATGATTTCAAAAATTTATCTGTAATTTCCGCCAGTGTTACCAGTTTTCGGTCAAAATGTTAAAGTTTGTAAAATTTTTCAAGAGTGATCAAATTCTTAACCTTAGTTATACTATTGATTATTTCTCTTATGATATTTGTTCAGAACTCTGAATCAATTACTTGAGCAAAAATATTATTTTGATTAAAAAGCAAATAACACCTGATCTCGATGAATAAAGGTATATTGAATGTAGACAAGATTTGAAATTTTGCTATCTAAATATGGAAGCTTATGAGAGCCTGATCCTCTAGTTCGTAGCTAACTCGTGTCAACTCGTTAACTAGAAAGCTTCATAAAAGTGAAACATTTAATAATCGATTTTGTATTTTGAAATTTTCACCGAAAATGGAATCACTTGATGGCCTCGATTCCAAACCAAAGTTCAACCGTATAGTGCACTATAAGGAAAACGTCTGGCGAAAGTCAAGTTAAATGATAAGGAAAGTCAGAAACGGTAGAGATTTTGACACTTTATAGATTGACAACATATTAGTTTAAGTGTAAAATGAAAATCTCTGGTAAAGCGAGTAAGTATTTCCTATTTTAAATAATTTGTTTGATCAAATAAAACTAAATTAAGATTATCATAGAATATGTTTAGTCAAGTTTAGACAATCAGTCAATGTTTAGACTAATTTGATTAAAATATGAACAGAAGTTTATGCAATTTTCAAATTTTCAAGCTTAAGATCTAAGTGCTTTTATTTGTCTTACAGTTTTTATAAGTTTGACAATCTTATTGTTGATTGTCCAAATCGAAGCCCAACGTAGGAATCGAGGTAACAGAAACAAAAATAGAGGCAAAGGTCGGTCGAAGTCAGATCCATGCCATCAGAGAGAGGCTGAAAAATGTCTGAATAAAATGATTGATTTGGGAAAAGGAAAAGACCCGACTTCCATTATCGCTACAGCGGCTGGTGTTAATCGCATTTGCAAGTATTGTTATTTTTATTATTATTGGGCGAAACTACTTTTCTCATCGATTACTTTGAAACTTAATCATTAAATTTGACAATTTGTCTACAGGACTATAAAAGATGATACTTTGAAGTGTCTGAAAAATTACTTCAAAAAGTGTGGAACACCTCTTCATAGAGAGTTGAGTGATCTTGTAATTGATTTAGTTTCCCACCGAATCAATCAATTCTGCGATAATGAAGAACAAAAATCAAGTAAGTCTAACAAACTCAACTTGAATCTTACTAACTGTTCGCACAATAGAAGGCTTCCCGTTTTCCTGCAGTTTAAACAGATATGTAGTTCACTAAAATAAGGACAATAAATCAAGTCTTACCACTAATTTAATAGTTGAGCTTGATTTCTACTCTGATAGTCCTATTATAAGTAGCTCTAATTTATTCTAATTCAACTGTAAATTAGAATAGACTCTAAAATGACATGCATTTTGCTTGTAGGTTCATTATAAACTAATACAAATGACTTTTTATACAAAACTGAGACTATTTGCACAACAAACTAAGGTCGGATAGCGAGAATCGCCTTATCTAGATTTTGACGAACAAGTTCGTTAATAGTCATATAAATTGGATGCGATTAGACCCTATATAGTAGTGAAAGTTCAAAGTGAAAAGGCTCCAAACTAAAAACTTATAAATACAAAACAGTTTCTCAGCTGAAATGTAAAACATTAAACTAGATTGAGACTAATTTGATTTTATTTTTAAAGATTTTCTATCACAGTCTTCATGCTTTCATCAGAAAGTGTTCAGAACTGAAGAACATAAGATCAACTGCAACAATAAGTTTCTTGGAGTTGTCAATCAGATAGAAACTGACAAGATAAATGTGGATGCAATCCATACAACACTTTGTTGTGGTTTCAACATATGGGACGATTGTACGACTAAATTCATAACTGATAAATGCGGACGAGACGGGCAGACAGTGTTCAAAAAGTTTTTGTCGGATACTTTCGGTCGCATAACAAACTTAATGTGTCCGATCGACGTATTTCCTATCGATTCTGCGACCTGCAAACAAGTTAAATCAATCAACGTTAAATCGAAAACAAAATTGGCAAACAATCCTATTTCTAAATATATTTTAGGTCTTTTCTCTTTCCTCTTCGTAACCGATAATTAATCGCAACAACTTTTTACTTATCTAATACATTATTGTAGAAACTTCTTATTGTAGATACGACTAAATATATATCATTCAAATTTGGTTCAAACTGTAAACTTGTCAAAAGATTATGCAAAACAAGAACAAAAATTCTATTAATACTTCTTTGTTTAAAATCAAATCAAATTGATTGAACGCTGAGATTTTACTTTCAAAATAAATTTCCAACAACGACAATGTTTTATTTGTTTATATATATATCTTGTGCTTCATTTGTTTCCTATGAAATAATGAAAAGTACTACAAATTGATTCATTAGTTTATGATTAGGTCTTAGGTCCTCATTAAAAATGAATTGATTAAAAATAGCGACTTTTGAAAAGGTTGATTAATTAAGCCTAGTATTTAACTGATTTTTCAGTTGATTACAGTATGTCCGGAAACCTATGTCATAAAACTAAACGGCTATAACTTTTTTAATATGGGGTTGTTTAAATTGAAATTTTGCAGACTTTTTCTAATTAAATTAAAGTTTTTTTCTGTGTAATATAACTTTCGTTTTTTCAACTAATAATCCGTACAATAATGTCTTCGAAATACACTTTAAAAGAGCGTTTCTTCATAATTAAAGAATATTTCACGAATAACGAATGTGTTATAACTGTCCAAAGAAATTTCAAAACCTTTTTTCAATACCAATAAAGCTCCGTGTTATCGAACAATTAAGAATTTAGTGGAAAAACTTGAAGAAACTGGCAGTTTGAATGGCGATAACTCAAAAGGCGGTCGGCCACTGACTGTAACCACTTCAGAAAATATTGAGAAAGTGAGTCAATTGATAAAAAAGATCCAAAAATATCGGTAAGAAAAGGTGGTGCATAAGTTGGAATTTGTAAAACAGTTTCTCACGAAATTTTAACAGAAAAACTCAATCTTTTCCCGTACAAAATTCAATAGAGTTATCGAGAACCTTGAAGTTAGGTTGCGCAAAGTCTATTCAGAAGAAGGTTGGCATATTCAGACAATCCTATCATAAACTTATGCTTTTGATCTTTATTTTTAAAAAAATGCATGCAAACATGTTATGTAGTTTTCGAGAAATAAACTTTTAATTTATTGACATAGGTTTCCGGACACACTGTACAAGTGATTTTAGAATCAATTATTAAGTTATTAAAGAAAGATGCCAAACTTGATGTACTGTACTATACTGGAAAGCCAAGAGAAAAGCTACACATTTACTAAACTGAATACCTGTGCGTTCTTAATATATACTATCATACAATAGTGAACCCTATCGTATGGTATGATAAGGTTTCAATTTAGATTTGAATTGAGTACATTTTCATACTGTCAAACCATATATTTGAAGCACTGATGAAAAGTTAAAAAGTAAGAAATGTTGAACTGATTTGAGTCTCAAACAAATAGTGTTTGTGCGCAATCGCAGTCTTCGATAAAACTGAGACAATATTGACAAAATTTATTATTATGTTGTAGTTTCACAAATGTTTACGCCATTCCTTACCTGAAAAATAGATTAAAAAGTTTTTATTTAATATTAGTTTAATATCGATTACAATCATTTATATAACTATGAAAAGGAGAAAAATAAAATTAGAAAAACAATTATTAAGTATCAGTAAATTGAATGTAAAATTGAATCAATTTTATAATAATGGTGTAACTAATCAATAATATTATATCATTTCAATAGTAGTAGTAATAAGAATAAAAATGAAGTTGATTTCAATATTGTTTTATGCCATAGTTTTACTCATATTATTACCAATAATAACAATATATTTATTGGAGTCCGAACCGCGCTCTGCAGAAGTGTCTGGTTCGGTTTCACTTGAACAACAATTGGCGAATCGTTTGATTGAATTAATGGATCGCATCAAATACGCAGAAATGCTCTCAAGAGATAGAAAACGAGACATAAATACACTTAAAAGTGATATCAATTCATTGCGAGAAACTATTAAGTTCAATATTATTACTAATAATAATCATAATAATAATAATAATAATAATAATAGTAGTGAAACCAATTTTGTTGATTTAGTCAATAATCTCAAACTTAAAGGTATTTTTTACTTATTTTTTTAGATAAATTGTATTACAATCGATTTGAATGTTTTTCAATGATTTGTTGTTTTTAATTTAAGTTAAGATATCTGTAAACTTTCACTTGGCATAAGTTGAACAAACAGGCAAACTTAAACATGACATGATATGAATTAGATTTGGATTTAATAGTGATTATTGCCTTTTAAATTTAAGAAAAGTGCTAACTTTTCAACTATATCATGTCGTAAAAATAAGCTTTATTAAAAAAAAAGTAGGAGACAAAACCAAATGGGTCAACTATATTTATTCGAACTAATTGTTTTAAACAATACTTATTGAAATTGATCAAATTTTCACAAATGAGCCAGATTTGATTCTGCAGTCATAGTAACTCCTTTTCAGTTATAATTGTTTACATATTCGATGAGGTCATTTAATTAAACACTAACTTGTTGACCTTTTGTTTTAAATCAATATTTCACTTGTTTTGCAAATTAGTGTCTTATGTGTGAAATAATAGTTTATAAGAAAAATGAACACCGAATAGAAATGGATTTTCATGGCTTACTGTTTCGGTAGATAGAGTAAAAGTTTTTGTCCTAATAATAAACCGTAGCTATAATAAGATTAACAATATTTGATGCATAACAAAATCTCACACGAATATCAATGGACCTCAAATAATGGTTGACGTGCATTGATTCACCTTAACTATAAGCTCGAACTTATCATTTGCCCAATCTTTTATAAATTAAGCTCATAGTAGAAATATTTTTCTCTAAATTTATCAATCAATTAATGTTTTGTCAACTTTTTCAACTGTTAACTGTGTATTTGAAAATAAATGAAACGTTGATAGAAATGGAACTGTGCTCCAGGTCCACATCCGAATCAAAATCGAGATGAATTAAAGTTCGTTTATACGAAAAAAATATATACGGAGGATCTCTAGGAATACATTTATAGAGCCTCCGAAGATATAGATTGTTAGGATCTCGGAATAAATAGGGGAATTGACACTTAATTCACAATTTGATGTTACGTATTGCTAGAGATGAACAATTATGCTTTAAAGTTAAGAGGTGTAATGCTTACTTATGAAATTACTATACTAAAACTAAAGCTGCCATAGAAAATAGGAGCATAGTTATGATATTTTTTATGCTTTCAGCACAATTGTTCATCTGCATACATCTCATCTGAGCTTTGATTCGTAACTAGGTATTAATCTGAATCGGTTCAATTCTAGTACTACAATTGTCTGTATGTTGTTCTAACTGTTAATCTATAAATTTAGTCTCTTATATGAAATGACAGGAAAAAAATCGTCAATAAATTATTTGTAACAAATATTACTATTAAAGGTCGTGATTCACGCTCTGGTTTAATGTTTTCTGATTTTCTACAATTGCCATCCATTTATCATTTTTTGCCTCATTTATTATCATCTGCTGACTCATTAAAGCCATCATTTCGTATATCGAAATCTCAACGAAATTCTGTCACAATGGTTTTTGGTGTTCCAACCGTTAAGCGAGAAATAGAATCTTATTTAGTCTCTACTTTACACAATTTAATTGATAATCTTTCGTACGATGAGAAATTGGAGGCTTGCATTGTGGTATTCATTGCTGAGGTCTTTATAATTATATTTACTCATTAGACTTAAGTTATAAACATAAGTCTTATTTCAGACCGATTTGGATTATGTAATGAAAACTGCGGCCGAAATCGAGGCTCAATTCAGTGAACACATCGATTCGGGTCTGCTGGAAATAATTGCACCGCCGGCTACTTATTATCCAAACTTAACAAGTATAAGACAAACATTAGGCGATCCATTGGAAAGAGTTCGCTGGAGGAGTAAACAGAACTTGGACTTCGCTTATTTAATGATGTACTCGCAACCAAAAGCAACATACTATGTTCAACTAGAAGACGATATTCTGACTAAACCATCATATTTGACCAAAATGAAGCACTTTGCCACTAAAAGTTCAATCCAAAGAAAAGAGTGGCTAATACTCGACTTTTGTGTTCTTGGATTCATAGGTTATTACAATAAGTGATTAGCAATGATTTAGTAAATCAGTCTGTTTCTGTTTCTAACATTTAATTCTGTCTGGATTCAAATTAGGAAAAATGTTTAAATCGGTCGATTTATCGATGTTTATAATATTTTTTATAATTTTCCATAACGACAAACCTGTTGATTGGCTGTTAGAGCACTTGATCCAAACAAAGTTGTGCCGATTCGATCGCGATCTTAAAGATTGTAAGAAGCAGAAAGACTTGGTTTGGTTGCATCACAAGCCATCACTGTTTCAACACATCGGAACTCATTCCAGCCTTAAAGGAAAAGTACAGAAGTTAAGAGATCGAGGCTTTGGTAAGTTATCGCTCTATTACCCACACAAAGACAATCCAATGGCAGAAGTCTCGACAACAATGAAACATTACAAGCAGCATTCTATCGAAAGAGCTTATTTTGGTGAGACTTTTTTCTGGGGAATAAGTCCGAAACAAGGAGATTCTATTGATTTTGCTTTTACACCTCCCATATATCTCGAAAGGTTTGGATCTCCGACTCGATCAATTTTTGAATAAGGAATCTTTTTTGTTCTTGTCTAACTTTCATAGACTTATGTTTGTTGTGGAGTCAACTTTTTCATTATATGATGGTTTCGTTATTTATAGATATTATTGCAATCATATCTTAATGTCTATCTCTATTCAGATATTTTATACGAAGCTCCAATCCGGAGCATCCAGAAGACAAACTAATAAACGCAACAGTAGAAGTATTGCCGGTCAACAAAGTGTCTCGGCATCCTGAACATTTGAAAACAACTTCTGATGGATATTTTGTGATCGGAGGATTTAAAGCAATGAAAGGAATGGCCGATGGGTTTGTGCCTCAATTATTGAGCCCAATCCAACGGTTGAGAATCAGTATAACTGCTGATTCAGATCGTTGGGTCATTATTAATGAGGTAATTATCGTTATAGTCCTTTATTTTGCTATTTATTTATATTGATTTCGATTGTTATTGCCGTCAGTATTATTTAAAAAAGATATTAATTTCGATGAGCCCGTTGTTGAGAACTTGTATGAAAATGGCTCTCAGATCTTCTGAGAAAAATGAACAAGTCAATAAAGTTACTTATTTAGAGCTTCGATTCCAAACTTAACTTTTTGCTATGAAACAAAATGATTGACCATATTAATTGACAATTAAGCGATAGAATGTTTTTAGACGTGAGAAGTGGTTACTTGTTCAATAAACTTATTCTAAACTTGCATAGAAGAAAAAGATTGAGTGGTTTCTCTTTTCAATTATTGCTTTAATAATTTTGATTGAAGTGATCCAAAATTTGAATTGTATTCTTTTCAGATTTATATGAAAATATTTAAAGAAGAAAGCGAAGGAATGGATAATGCTTTATTGACATTGCGTTGAAATAATTACCGGTATTTGTATTTGAAAATTGGTTTTTAAATTTGATCAATTGATGAGTCATTTGAAAATTGATTTAAATTGAATTTTACGCAATTATTTTGTGCCTTAATTGTTATTAATAATATTGTAGTTTATTTACTTCTTTTTAACTAATTTATTGTTTTACGCACCACGTTTTGGTGATGATTATATGGCTGACATTTTATTCAAATTGGTTATATTTTCATATTCTATGTTTAAACAATTGCTGTCAGACTAGAAATAATATACAGTAACAACAGTTCACATAAATGTGTGCCAACATTACAAACAACACAGTTTCTATAAATTATCGTCTAAGTTTTAATCAGTCAAACAGATTAGACAAATTTCAACAGAATCCAAGTTTAATTCGATGAAATTACAAAACAATTGAAAATTTTCACACAAACAGTTTAATTGCATTGTATTGACACAAATTTGTTAATAAACAAATTTCGCTCACATTTCAACACTTTTTGTGATTCTAAGCTGATAAATGGTGAAAAATAGTTTCACGTGTTTAATGATGACCGGAGCAAGAGCAAATTTCATATTTTATTCGCAAAGTTTGCGCGAGATATTTTCGTATTTGGTTGTCTTTGCCATTATTGCCATTACACTGTGGTAATAAACTGTAGTAAACAAACATAATTTGATGGAACGATCTATAAAAATTCGGTCAGTCATTCATTAATTATGTGTCGGAATATTAATAGGTATAAAACAATTTGAGCAAATTTACAGGTTTAGAAAGCTACTAATCTTTAGGCATGTGACGCAATTTACGAATAAATAAGTATTTTTGCTTGCTCTAATGTTCTAAACATTTGATAAATTTAGTATTTTAATCGCTCGAATGAGCCTGGTTCAACAGTAGAGTTTAGTCAAACTCTAAAACACATTAATAGAGATTTTGCCAAACCAAGATCACAAATATAGTGTTTGAGTCAACAATTTCAGCACTGAGTACCATTTTTCAAATATTCAGAAAAAATTTGGAGGTATGAGAAAAAATGTGACATAAATGGGCCGCGTTCGCCCCAATTTGATTTAGTGATTGGGTACTGTCAGTCCAACTCTTCGAAATCAAATTTATGATAGTGATCCATCTAATGATTCAAATATTTTTTGAGCGTTTTTATTTTTTCTGTTTATTGTTTTTATTTTTTAATGAGCTTCTGTTATGTTTAACTTGAATTGTATGTGTTGCTCCTCTTCCTCTTTCTTTTCTTCTTCTTCCTCTCCTTATTCTGCGCTTTGTTTTAGTAGTTGATCGAAAAAGTTGACTTAAGTTCGGTCTTTCGAATATGATTCTCAGCCTTGTGATTACTGGGCCATTTTTTACGTTAATTGTTCGAGAGTGATTTCTTCTTCTTTTTCTTCTTTTCCGTCTTCTATTTGTCGCTGTTTGATTAGATGATCTTCTATTGTTTAGAGGAGCCCTACCACCTGTAGGCGCAGCGCTGGTCGCGGCAGGCGTGGAAGCAGTAGTAGCGATTGCAGTCGAGGCACCAGCGTTTGTGCTTAACAAGACAGGAGTTGTACGAAACACTCCTTCACTCAATTGATGTTAAATTAACATTCAATTGGAATCGAATTAAATGAAACGATAGTTAAATTTTGAAAAACCTTTTTTTATGGCAGGTCTATCTTTCTTATACTTATTTCTGTCAATTAAATTGATTTTAACACGAATTTGATTTTGGCAAACAAATATTATTGAAATAACTGGCAATTTAATACTTTCAATCTTAAGCAATTTACTGATAAAACATTAATCAGTGCTATTTGAAGACAAATGTGCATGTTTCAAATTGTATTATTGTAACAGTATATAAATAGAAACAAATAGTTTTTGCGTACTAATATCGTTTTGTTTTGATCTTTGTCAAATCTAATTAAACTGTTTAATAGGTAAAACTAACAAAAACTTACCAATTCTTGAAAATGCTCGCGGACAGCAGAAAATAGAAGGAAACAATTTTTTCTTAATTGATTCTTTTGTTTTATGACCGAATTGCGTACCATTTGTTGAAGATAGGCGTAAATTATTACGATTTCTAGTCCATTGCTTCTTGTTATTGGACGACAAACAGTAAATGTAAGAAATTGATGAGAAGATCAAAAGTAACTTAAATGTTTTGAATCTCATTAGAAGTATTTGTTGCTTTTTAAAAAGTCTAAATAAAGCTAGGTTTTATTGAGATGCGGAAGCTTTTCTCAAAATCAACAATTCGCTTCAATTGTTTTACTCAGCTTTATTCATTTATTCAGCTTTTATTTTATTAGGCCATAAGTGATGTTTCACTTTTTAAGATTATTTTTCGAGTTATTTATTCTGGAATTAGTTTTTTGTTGGATAAAATTTTCAAAATCAATTATACTTTAAATGAGTCGTTTAGAACGTTAAGATATAAACTGAAATAATATTTGAAGCACTCTTTTCAATTGAATAATTAGTGTTATTTTTTATAGTGTTAGCATAAAAATTTGGAATAATAGATACGGACATTTTAAAAATATATTGAGTGAACGAATGTTCATACATATAGATTAGAAGATAATTAGTGTTGATAAAAGTGGCATTGTATCCCATTCAGTGTTTAATACATTGAAAACAAAATACAAATTAGACATTTCAGTCATTTTTCAATACTAAACAACAAATGGACTCTCAAAACGAAAGGTTTTCGGTATTTCTTTTTGAACGACTTTAGGTAACACGAAAAACACTAAATAAAAAATAAAAACGTTGTATGATAAATTTACTAAATATTAGTTTTTGGATATTCGAGTCAATAGTAGTGATAATGTTGTGGAAACTTGTAATTTATTCATATGATCAGTTGATTTGAGCGTTTGTTCTTCTCCGATTTGGTCGAAAATCACGATTAGCTTGTGGTCTAAAGAGTCTGGACAAGAGTGGAGTAAAGCCACGACTCGGTCTACTGAACAATAATTGCAATCTCTGAAAGAACGTAACAGGTCTTCGACGCATTGTCCGACGATTATTTCGCTTGTTTTTGTTACGTCTTGTTTTGTTTCTATTGTTTTTGTTACTAACTTTCACATTGATGTTTATGATGCCGGTCACTGTTTGAGGCATTCTCCGTTTTGTTATGGCGATTGTTGTGGCCATAGTTGTGTGACGTTTTGTCTTCAAATCTATCCTTTTATTGAAAGCGGTCACTTCCGTTGTATCATATGTTATGTGTTGTGGTTTAGCTGTTCCATCAACTGCTCCATCAGCTGTTCCATCAACTGCTCCATCAGCTGTTCCATCAAATGGACCTTTGATTCAATTAAAACAATTAAAGTCTAATTTTTAAAATTAAAGCAATGATTGAAGCGAATCATGCTTTTTAACTGTAAACTTTAACTAAATTCATATCATGTTCTATATAGGGTGACCACCTCCGGCTTGTCTCATAACGGGACAAAAATATCAAAGGGGAGACCCTTACATTTTTTTTGAAGAAAAAATCGTTTTTATTAGTCATTAAAAATATTTAGATGTCAAACGATGCATTCTGGTATTAAAACATTGAAAATTGTTATTCACGGTTGATTTCAAAGGTATGTTTTTTGTTAGAAATGGCATCTTTCATAAGTCATTCAAAAGTAAGAAATGCTGGTTTATATCAGATGTAAGTCAAGTCAGAAAAGATTAATTCAATAACTTTTGGTGTTTAAACTGGTTTTCTTAGTCTCTTATCATTTTAAAAATAAATTCAATATTCGAATTTCTAACAAATATTTTTCTAAACATATTCTTCAAAATGAAAGCTGAAAAACGGGACAGCTGATTGTCCCGTCGAGAGTTTTTGGTCTGACGGGATTTCCGTCTTTTATCTTTAAAAAGACGAGACTGTCCCGTCAAAAATGGGACGAGTGGTCACGCTAGTTCTATACCATATTTTATATGAAGTTTTATAGTAGGTATTTTTGAAGGTTTACACAAATCGGACTTTAAGTAATGTTTAAATCAGTAAATTTAGATCGATTTAGAACATATCAAATTTTTATATAATTTTTTCTAAATTTGTTGATCTTAATTGAAAATATGAAGTTAAGAATTTAAAAGAATCAAATTCGCCTAGGCTCGCGCTCGCGATCAAGTGCCTAAAAACCTAGGATTGGCCATGACTAGCTTTAAGCATTCTCTCAGACTATCTTTTATTAACTTAAAATATTAGTAATTTGTTATTAGCAGTTCAATTATTGAAGCTGTAACTTTATCTAAATCTGGTACAGCAAGCATTTTGATCAGAAATAAAATCAATTATCTTCAATTCAATTAACCAATACTATTAATGACATGACTTATACTCGACTGTAAACGAGAAAAAGTTATAAAAGACAAAAACTGGCTGGACTATAGTAAATGTATATGAGTATGCTCTTTATGTCTATGACATGTAAATTATACAATGTTCTACTCGAATTCATCACAAGTGTCGATCGAGATTATATACCTCAGTCCGAAAAATATCGCAAAAAGCTGAATTTAAACAAATTATTATTACGCTTTTTATACCTTGTAATTAATGAATTTTCAAACCAAAAAAGGTTTCTTACGCTGCACTTATATGATTGATCGATAAGTGCGTAATATTCAGTTTAGTCCTAAAATTTGAGTTCGCACGAGACTGAATGGTAAAGCAATTTGATAATCGGAATAGTTTCCTAGTTTGTATGAATGTGACATCGAATCGGTTAAAAGACTTGACCAATTAACTAGAATATCCTTAAGCACAATTTATGATCATCTGAAGCGGTTTCAGTCAGTATCTGGCAGGTTAGCAAAGATTTTATTGAGAAAAAAGGACAGAAAAATTGGCTATATATGGGATAAGTTGACACAATATGGCATAGGCTGTATATATGACATGGAGACATTAATCGCGTCTATGCAGAGCTGACTTCAACTCTGTATTCAAGCTCGAAGAGAGCGAATTAAATACTAGAGTTGTTTATAAAAACATTTTTTAGGGTGCTATTTATAACTCAAGCTTGTTACAATTGAATTTGAACAACTTTGGATAAATATATGAATAACTATAATTTCTGACTTTTTGGAATGAGCTGTATTCGATAGCATGCGAAGTGAACTCGAAAATTTGACTTTCTGATCTAATAGGTTGAATTTCGATTTTAGTTTTACTTAAGGAATAAAACGAGGTAAACAAAAGTCGAATAGAAAATTTGTGACTTTAGGGTCATTTTTGAGTTGTTTAACTAAAGTTTGTCATAATCACGAACAACTTGTTAATTTACAATTACATTTTCAAGAAACTGGACGCAAGGATATTTGCAAGAAATACAAGCTCTCGATAAATGAAAGTAGGTAATTTAGATAAAAATGATCTAGAATGGACAATGAGAATGGCCTTAAGGTGACAAATATTCCATTTGACTATTGTTTGCTTTGTTGTGTTTGTTAAGCGAAGCTCAGATCGAAACTCGGTCTATTAGATCGAAGTTGGAGTGAAACGATACATAATCTATTTGTCTACTACATTAGGAACATAATCGTCCACGTTTGCTATAGTTGAGCCAGAAAGATCAAGGAGTATATGTGAACATGAATGCACACCAAAATGAATGACAAGCAAGCAGGAAAAAATGAACTTTTCATAGCTTTCCATAAACAATTTTCACACACTATCTCATTGATTTAGAGCTTAGGAAGAACAAAAATGTTAGACACAAAATGTTCAGAATTCTAAATTCAAGTTCTGTAAAGTGTTTCTGTTTGGTTTGTTCACGTATAGCTCAAGATAAACAAGTAATATGCGACTGAGGGATATAAATGAACAAATGAAACTATCTCTGATAAAAACTATCAAATGAGTAACAGAGCATTGGACATATTATAACAAAAATAGCTATAATCTAAAACCTGAGCTGTAGCAGCAGCGCAGTTAGGAAATACTCAATGAAATCACTTAATGTATTAGCTATTATTAGTATTATTACGATTATTATCATTGTTGCCACTTGTCCTCTTTGAGGGAAGATAATCCTTTATTTGAGGACTTGTCGTCTGTCTTCTCAATTGGGCGAATGGGCAAAAAGTTTGCTTTTACAGACAAAGGATCAAAATATATTTGTGAACTTTTTTTAACTTTGAAAACTGTATTTGTGACTAAATTGAAAGCTTATTGAAACTTTTTGTGAACAAAGTCTAAAACTGTGATATTGGGCATTATTTTTACAATCACTATAAAAATAATTAAGCTTAAGGCACAAATTTGTATTAAAATCAACTATTAGTCACAATGAGTTCGATAACTGTTAAAAATAACAAACCTTTATTAGAAGCTGCCAAATCAGTTAAAAAATATAAGTTCAAGCATAATAATTAGGACAATTATTACTGTTGCATTCCAAGCTAATTTCAATTGAATAAAACTAGTGACTGAATATTTTTCAATAGTGATCATTTGATCATTTTTGTCCTCATTTTCGGAATAAAAAAGTGGAAATGCTAATTGTTGGGCAAAAAGGATTACCTAATAAGTAAAACATGTGTTGAAAGTGGCAACACTTAAATCACTATTTACAGCAATTTTCATCACATCATTTCAAATATTAACAAGTTAATTGAGCAACAATAATAAGATATAATACCGAATTGTCGTCTGCGATTTATGTTCTCACAATTGATTTGCACAAAATTGATCAAAATCAACAAATTTAAGATAATTTGAAACTTGTACATTATTAATGATTAACGACCGATCACTTCCGGTATTCGTAATGTCTATTAGAGTAACTCATTGATCAAAACGCTATATTATAATAGAATAAATGACATTATTTCAAACATACTGTATTTGTTCATTTGTTTATGAAAATAATGCATAATATCTGTATTTTTTGTGTTGTTCGTGACTGTTTACAAGTTTATTACTTATTTTATTGAGTAATAGCAGTTCTGACCAGTTATAAGTTTGTAGTTGGGATTCTGTCTTCCAGATTGATCACTTCCAGATTGATGACACACTCGTGTGAACTAGTCATGACTGGAAACCAATTTTCTAAGATTAACTTCTATATTCTATATAAATGTTAATCACAAGTTTTGAACAACATTTTCTAGTAATAAGATAAAATGATGCAAAAACAGACTTAAACTACTTAAATATTTCATTTAAAGAGGTTCAATGCTTTCAAATTTGTTTATTCAATTTATTCAGGGCTTTCTCAAAAGGCAATATTTGATAAATTCAGATTTACTAATAATAACCAGATCTTCAATTTATCTAAAGGATTGCTAATCTTTGTTTTTTGACATGAACAATGCTTTAAAGGTTGAGGACTCTACTATATATCCCAATGTTTAAACTGGTGGTTTCGGATAGCCTCTAAAGTGTGCTTGTTCAAATATGCTTTAATGCTGAGTGTAATTCTGATGTCAAATATTGAAAATCTCTTGTGAACTGTATCGTACGATACTCTATAATATTACTTGAATAGTATTGGCTGTAAAACTGACTGCCCCTCAATTTGTATTTGAATGTGATAGGAAAGCCGTGTTTAAGAACTCGATACTTGTATTCACTCGTAAGCAAACATCATAGATCTTAATATTCACTTTTATTCATCTTATCTTTTATAAGTAACTTACAAAAAATTGTGCTTAAACAAGACAACTACAGTATCTTTGCAAATTAAACATTAACAATGCAAATGATCTGACCATAACTAAATATTATTTTTTTGTTTGTATCCCTTATCGATGATCCCTAATTATTGATTGATAAAAAATTGGAAATCAGACCCTCAATCATCGACATTGTTATTGATATATTTTTGTTAAAATGACTGAACCAAAATACTTTTGCAGTTGGTTATATGACCAATATCCGATAGAATAAATTTATTGTATACCTTAAATTGGTTGATTATACAACCAATGATTTATTTGTCGCTTAGAAATGATGCCGATTTTTATTAGTTGTGGATAATTATAACGTGCTTAACAATTGGAGAAATCATTTACGGATAAATTCCAAAGCGATAGTTTATCTTTGCATTGGGGTTCCATAACTCTGTACATGAGACGTGACTTATCGTTAAAGATCCATTGCATCTTACAATCACAAACCAATGGATTTTCTTGAACAATTATTGTAACCATTTTTGATTCTTCTATTTCGAAAACAGGTTTGAATATTTTCTGGTCTAGATAAGTTATATTATTACGGGATAACTCAACAGTCAAGGGCCTTTTAGCGTTCAAAAAGATTCCTTGTTGAAAACTTTGAGAATTGATTCTTGTGGCTTCCAAATGAATTTCGAGATCGTGATTTGAAGCAGTTTCAAAGTCGAAAGACTTTGCCGACAAGTAACTAATAGGTTGATTTGATATTGAAATGTACCTCAGTCCATCCAAATGATAGAAAGGATTATTACCAACAGTCTGTAAGCTTCCCTGGCGTGCTCCGACATAATTCATATGAATGCTTTCTAGTTTTGATTGTCGCCCATTTATTATTTTGAATGCTTCATCCGGAATTTTAGTGGCTTTAGTCAAATCCAGATAAATCCTGTTGACCACAACCAAAGAACTTAATGCATCAAAAAGTTGTTCAATGTATTGGTCGCTCAAACTATTTTCTCCCATGTGTCGAAACTCTTCTGCAGTAAATGCTGAAGCGTTCAGAGCCAAACTTGAGATCCGCCTAAGACTTTTTGCGCCGGTTATCGAAATTTTTTTAAATCCAATGTCAGCAAACACCTTGAATTAATTTTTAAAAATTAATTTGATTTTTAAACAATTATAAGTTTAGGTTAAAATTGAACTTGCGTGATCTTCGAGATCAGTTATGGCACTATTTGCCAGAACGAATTCATTGAATCGTTTATCTTCGATACGATGATTAATATCACTAATCTTTGTGAATATTTCTTTTAAATTGATGACTTGATCACCGCTGCACACAATCGTATTCGAATAACAAGTACACGGACTTATCGATTCTGGTGACGGACATGTGCCACAATTTATTTGAGGGATTGTCATCAATACAATCAAAATAAATAGTTTCAATCGACCTTACATTTAAATGTTTAATTATTTCAAATTTTCAAATTAATTTTTCACAAATTGAAGACCATTATTTTTGTAAATCTATTTCACATCAGATTCAATTAAATTAAAGTTCAGTAATTTTGAATGGTTTTAAATCTTAATATATTTTCTAAAAATAATTTACAAAAATATTGGAGATAAAAGTTAGGTCATAAAAATGAAGTTAGGCTTACGTTCTATTGAAAACTCCATATTTTTTTAGATACTTGGAAAGTTTGATTCAATTTTTTGTGATGTCTCTCTTTTCTCTAACCCCTAACCCAGATATATATATATTGTTTTGAAAACAATTAGTATTTTTATAGGCAATTTTTAATGCCCTTAATTAACATTTGTGCAATTCTCATATGGTTTTACATTGAATTGAAATTATGTAAACAAGATAAAACTAATATTTTATCTAATGTTACAAAGTTTTGTTGAAACACCTGATCTTGCTGGAAGACTTAGTTTTCTTAGAACACTTAGCAACATATCTGTTAAAATGTATGAAATTATTTTTCAATTAACTAATATCTATTGTTTTAGAAACTTTGTTGCAAATTCAGATCATTTCAGACTTTATTAGATCTGGCGCTTAGAAATGGTTTCAGTTTGATTTAGGACAACAACACGATTGCATTTCAGTTTAGTCTAAATAATGTAAGAGTTCTATTAGAAAATGACTGTTAAGATAGCTAAAGTAGTTGAACATCGTATCTAAACATCTAATTAAGTTTAATGTACTGATTAAGTACCGGACTTCAATTTTTCTCAAAGCTTTCGAATATATCGGTAAATTGTGAAATTGTAGCCATTTTTATATAATAGACTCTACCAGGTACTTTTGGCTCATCTGCCTAGCCATTTATTAACGACATCATTGTTTAATGATCGTGTTGTGACATTTTTTATGCTTTTAATTTTTAATATAAATACTATAGAATTTTACTTTATTGAACATCATCAAAAATGTGAATGATACTGAGGCATTTTTAAAATATTCAAAGGTAAATAACAGAAGTTAGCTGAAGTGTTGTCAAATTTTTAGTTTTTTGGGTAGCATAGATTTAACTGTTCTGATTTACGTGTTGTAATAAAGTTGACGAAGATTAACAAACTGCTTCAATATCTTTAAGATTGACTAATTTGCACAACAGATCTATTCATGAATAATGAATTAAAGATTTTTTTGTGGATCGCAGATGGTCTATTTAGAAAAAATTAGAGGATCAAAATACAAATCATGCAATGAAAAGCTTATCTAAACTATAACCTAAATAAATAAAAAAAGCCATAGTTGCTTTTGAGAAATCAATTTTAAGATTACTTCTAATTTTTCATATTCTTAACTACAAATAAAGATATTAATTAAATTGAGGATTTTTCCTTATTTTATCTTGACTTGGATGTAAATTGGCATTTATTCCGTAATCAATTTGAGATTGTAATGAGTTTATGTTTTTAGAGATTTGTTAAAAAACAAAAATGTTGATTTTGTTTGATTTAATGAAGAATAAAAGAAAAAGTGGAGTCTAATTTGCATAAACTAATTAACTTGATTTAAAAATTAGAGTAAATTTAACTATTGATTTGGTTGTAATTATTATAGTTAATATTTCACTGTATATTGTGTTAATATTATGGATGTGCGTAATAGTGTTGTGTGCACCCAATTGTTATGCACATCATTTTATTTGTCATCAAATATATATACATATATGGAATGATAAACGTAAGCACATATGTTGCAAACGATGAAAAAATGCAAATATTCATACGACTATACTTTGCAGTGAAGTTAAACGATGGCAATCTATTGCTTGTGAGGGCTGAGTGCATATGTTCGGATTACTTAGTTGTGAAAGTGGTGTTCTGTCAATTTTGCTTCTTAATTCTCGTGCAGGTTATTTGCCTCAATTATTTGAAACTGTCTAATAAAATGATGTCACTATTATTAATAACCATTTACCTGATTTCGATTATTGACAATCAAAAAATAAAAAGAAGTAAAAGGAGTGTAAAAATGATAATTTCTATCATTTATAATGTTTTCTCTTTCAGCATTTACTAAAGCTTTCAATATAAATGATTTGGAGAACACAATAATAAACCAGTCAAAAGTGGGACACTCTTAACAATACGTTGTAGCTGAAGAAAACTCGTCCAGACTTACGAAATAAGAATAAGCCCGAAGCGAAGTAATAATGAAGTTTGCACTCGATTTTCAAATTTATGATTTCTATTTTGAAAGTTATGTAATAAGTGCGAGTAAATTATACATAAATATATATATAGCCAAATATATATATAGTTGAAAACTGATTATATCTGTTGAATAAAAAATTAATTGATTTAATGCTCAATTTAAAACTGAATTTTATTAGATAGAAAAAGTTTTAAATAAACAGTTCAGATCTGGTTGAGATATATTTAGAAAAAGTTATCATAGAAAAACAGGAATTCGGATCGTGAGGTATCAAAATTAAGAGAGAAATGCAAATCAAATAGAATCAGGCTATAATTTGTATAAAATAAGTTTTGGGATACACAAAAAATCAAAAAGTATTACATAAGATATTTGTAAAGAAATTTCATTTTAATTGTGTGATATCAACCTTGACATGACTTATAATAGACATTTGAATAACTATTACTTGTCTGAGTAATAAACTCAATTTTTAAGTAATCAAAACTAGCGAATCAGTTGTGAACATCTCTTTATGTCATCATTCTTTTTGAGCTGATCCCAATTGTTTGCAGTGGTCCACCACTAGAAAAGTTGCACTCCTCCTTATTCTACTTTTGAGACTTTATTGTTTGAAAGCCATATAAAAAGTGTGACTGAAACTGTTTTTTAAGCTTTGAAAAGTTGTTGCATTTTCAAGACTAATTGTGAACATACATTATAATAACTAATAAACGGACATTTCTTCAATAATGAAAGCGGCTTTTGCTTGTTTGTGCGTTGTGGCCGCTATTCAGACTGGCCTTTGTAGCGGTGGCTATGGCGGTGGTGGTGGAGGTTATGGAGGCGGAGGAGGTGGCCGAGGCGGCGGAGGTTTGTTAAGATTTCATAAGATTTTAAATTTGAGTTTTTACATTAATTTCTGGTTGAGTATCGATTAGAGTCTACTTAAACTTGAATAATATTCTGAGTCTGTTGCGTGAAACAGTGATCAATTTGTAGGATATGAGAAAAATGTTTCGTTTAAACAAACTCAGAATTCAAGTTATTTTAGCAACTATTGTACTGTATGTATGAACGACTTTTGAGTTGAGCCCCCCTTCGCACCAGTAGCGCACCAAACAACAATCCTCAACAATAGGTAGAGTCAGAACTATTAAATGCTCAATAAAGAAGTGTAAGAAAAACTTTTGTTCAAGTTAGTTCAGCCAAAATGTTCGATTATTATTTGCACAAAATGTTAGTATTGCAACTGCTGTTCTATGACCAAAACTATGAATTGGATAACTTGGTTGTTTGAGTAATTTAATAATTTATGATTTATCATACTACTAGACTGAGTAGCTGTTATTTGTGAGCATTTCTAAACTGCTAATATCAATCATTATAAGTTTGATTATTTGTTCTAATGAAGGATCAATTTTGTTTTAAGGCTATGGAGGAGGTGGTGGTGGATATGGCGGCGGAGGAGGTAGGTTTTCGAATTTAAACTGAGCTTTTATCTTATCTTGTGTTTGACAATAAATAGATTGGTTGTGCCTGTTTAATTAATGTTAAGGACTAGATGAATATTTTCATAACTTAATTTGTAATCTGAATCTTCTCGCAGTACTCATTTTGAACTCAAACTTTTGCGCGCATCAATTCTAAAAAAATTGTCAAAAATTCGTTACTCAGCTAAATCATTCCTTAGGTATGATTAGCTTAAGTTAGATTAGATCAGGTGAATATCATTTTTGAAAATTTGATTTCTCTCAACCATTTATTTAAGAAATTTTAAGCTAAGGGAAAAATGTTGGAGGAAGTGGTTGCGCGAGAAAGTGGTCAAACCATCTTCTATATGAAGTTTGAGTATAAGGCAAAATTCAAAAGAATACAGTATCTGATCAGTTAAGAATCAGAATGAGAGAACAATATCAATATTTTATAAGTGATTGATCGATAATCAATGATTTACAAGTAGGCGCTGGCATGAATTTAAATTTGATAGAATCGTATTATCGGCTCTCAATTTGAGCCAATTTAGCATTTAATATTGAAACTAAAAATAGTGCCAGAAGATTAATGTACACTTTTTTTACGGAAAATATTATTTTATAACTTTATGGTTTCATGTCTATATTTATTATTTATTGGAAAATTATTTTTACTTATAGGAGGTTACGGTGGAGGAGGAAAAGGTGGCGGAGGAGGTGGCGGAGGAGGTAAGGCAAATTCTTCAAAAAATTGTGCCCAACATTAATAATCGAATAACAATTTAATCTTTAAAGGATATGGAGGCGGTGGTAACGGAGGTTACGGAGGTGGTGGCGGCGGAGGTTACGGAGGTGACGGTGGAGGAGGTTACGGAGGTGGAGGAAGCGGTAAAAATTTGATAATTATTAGTTTAACTGAAGAATCAAATCACTAGCCAAATTTATAGAAGCAGTTTCTACAGATAGCAGTTTAGACACATTAGCTACGGATTTGAAACAACTCTAAACTATTTGCAGTATAGGTTTCTGTTGATTTTGACTAAGTCAAACAATTGTCTCAGATCTGATGAGTTTTAGCCAACCTCTGCCCTGCAATTTTGAGACCTTGTGAGATTTCGCCCTATCTAGACCTGGGACTACCTTTAATTTTTTCTATTGTAGTCCAGTATCAAATTTGACGATAAGCCAAAGTTCTAAAAGCAACACCGTAAATTGATTTTATAATTTCAATTTATTATCTTCATCTGCTTCTAAATAAGATGCGTATTGATTCAATTGAATTACTATTGACTTATCGCATCTTACTTTCATTATTAAAGGTGGCGGAGGATACGGAGGAGGTGGTAAAGGAGGCGGAGGTTACGCGAGTCAAGGAGGTGGTGGATATGGTGGCGGAGGAGGTACTGATATTTATGCCGAATGAATAACATTCAATTGAAATATACTTTTGTTTGCCAAAATTTTTCAAAATTTGATTTACATTCATAGGTGGTCACGGCGGCGGAGGAGGAGGTCTGGTCTAGACTTCGACTTGGATAAGAAGTAAATGTTTGAACCGAACTTTTATTCTATAGGTTACGGTGGCGGTGGAAGCGGTGGTGGAGGATATGGAGGAAATGGTAAGAGTTTGAAACACAAACACTACTTTTATTTTGTTGCTTTCGAGCTGAAATTTAGTTTTAAAGTTTATAAAACTTGTGAATGGGCAAATTTAAGAAATCTAGACCGATCGAGAGATAAAAATTGAGATAACCCATCATTTATGTTTCTATTAATTATATTTTTGAGGGCAGGTTCTAACTTTGCAATTAATCCTATAGATGCTTTATTTATGCCACAAATAATCTAGTGATCAAATGATGATGTGTATGACGATAAATAATAATATTTCAGGCTTGGAACTCGAGAAGTACTACTTTAGTTACTTGAAAAAGCAAAAGGACTTAAAATTACATTTTATACTCTGTTCAGCATTTGACTCAATGCAAAGCTAACCGAATACTGTTAACTGTTTACCGAGCTCCTTTATCATTTTATGATATCAGAATTGATAATATTTATCATGCTATAAGTTTTAATTTATATGATTTAAAGAAACACGTGATGCTTAATCAATTAATCAATAAGTAGAAAATATTTTATTTATCGCACACCAAATTGAATAGAAAAAAATGTTCACTCAATAATCGCAAACTAATGCATCAAACAGTTTAACAATTAATTTCATATAGTCTTTTGCTTTTTAGTGCAATTCAACTTATTTCTCATTTTATATTACTTTTTGTTCTACAATTCGTGCAATTATTTTTGACTTTTAGTACAACAATTATTATTCAAACTATACAATGTGTGATCAAATTTTGGATTTACTGATTTAGGAACATATTCAAGAATCTCATAGATATCCAAAGCTTTTCGCTAGATATAGGCAGAGGTTTATCATATGCAAGATCAATATTATTGAAAAAATTTTCAAAATTTGTTAAATCAGTGTTGGTTCAAAAATCTCTAATTGTTGTTCACAGTTGACATTCAATATTAATTTGAAACGTTGTAGGAATAGTTTTTCCAGATTTATGCGTACATTTTCATTTCCAGAGTACATATTGACTTCTGTGCCTGATTTAGAAACTAATGGGAAATTGATTTGAATAAATCAAAGTGGATACATGTCTAAAAACTAGAAGAACGGCATAATTTTTCTATTTGCTAACTTAACAACATCTTATTTAAACCTGGGATGACTTAAATTTGTCAAATTTTCGATTAGATGGGAAAATATTCTAAAAAACATCATTATAAAACACATAAGAAACATTTTCTGGCAATCAATTATAGTAATATTTTGATTGGTCAAAATTCGTTTCGATCAAATAGAAATTGTTATCTGACAGTAAAAATAATGTTTACTTTGACTTTTAGGGTGAAAATTTTAATTTTCCCAAATTTGAAATATTCGATTAGTAATTTTTGATGTAGACAACTAGAAAATGTTAGTCCTATTTTTAAGTACTATTTTCTACCTTTTAATATATGATAGTTCATCCATTTTGTGGTTTTAAGTTCTATAAAGTTCTGACTATGATTATAGGTTCTTATAAAAAGCAGAGATTTCCAAAAAAAAGAAAATTTAAGGTTTGTCAGGAATTATCCGATAACTGTTTTGCGAGAAAATTGTCCAGAGTTCGAATCTGTTGCACTTTTTTTGTAAAATTACTATCTAAACCATGTGAACGACCTTTATACCGAGGTCAATCCAATAAGTACGGCTAAAGTTGAAACAGTAGTCAACCTGTAATTTTAATATCTTAATAGATCTCAAAAATTTAATTAGTTTAAAAAGAAAATAAGTCACCGAAAATATTAATTAAACGCATTTCTTTCATTATTAAAGGTGGTGGAGGATATGGAGGAGGTGGTAGAGGAGGTGGAGGATACGGAGGAGGAGGCGGAGGATATGGGGGAGGAGGAGGAGGTGGTAAAGGAGGCGGAGGTTACGCGAGTCAAGGAGGTGGTGGATATGGTGGCGGAGGAGGTACTGATATTTATGCCGAATGAATAACATTCAATTGAAATATACTTTTGTTTGTCAAAACTTTTCAAAATTTGATTTACATTCATAGGTGGTTACGGTGGCGGTGGAAGCGGTGGTGGAGGATATGGAGGAAATGGTAAGAGTTTGAAACACAAACACTACTTTTATTTTGTTGCTTTTGAACTGAAATTTGAGTTTTTAGATCGTTCAAACTTTTATCATAAATCAGGGATTCAATCCAAAAATGTAATTTTCAAAAGTTTCGGAAAAATTCTAAAATTTTAGCGAAAGAGCAGTGGTTGAAGATAAATTAAATTTAGATTCTACGGAAAAGGGCCCGGACCCGAATCAGCGTTGGAAACGTGAAAAATTTTTGATAATTTCTGAAATTTTTCTTTATATCGAACTTGACTTGAATAGTTATTGCTTGAGGACAGATTTTCTGACCTAAAATAAATGCATATATGCTGACACTTAATGGCTGAATATCGGTCCAGCTTCGAATCCCGATCAGAATAAATTGCTTGAGATTCCCAATCTTCAAGTATTCTAGTGTTTTAGCTTCAAACTGAATATTTTAGCATAAAGTATTTCTGGACCAGCTGACTTTATAGTTTTTATCATCTTTTTGATCAAAAATAAGAAATTTTCTAAGTTTTTGGGTCGTTTAAAATGTTCGAAAAGTTTGTGAATGCTAGCTCGGGTTGAATAGTTTTACTTGATTTACTATGCAATAGACTCGTGCCAATTATGCAGATATAAAGTAATTATAATCTAGAATTCTTGTCTGTATGCTTGATATGAAGATAGAAATCATGACTGAAATCTATGCACTCGATTCAAGAGGACAATTGCTTTGCCAAATTACCTCAAAAATCTAATATAATATAAGATTACCTTTGAGTCAAAGGGCTTTATTGTTGATTTGCTATGAAAACGATTAGCATTTAGTCTTTCAAGTCCAGAGACTAAACAATACATATAACTGAAATTGAAATTTGTGTATTCTAAGTAACGTTAATTGTGAGAATGCCTAACAATTCTATTAGTTTTACTCAGCACTTTGAAAAAAATCTGAATTGCGTGCACTTTTATATTGAGTATATTCCAAATGTTTTTCTAGTCAACGAAAATTTGTCTTTCAAGTGTTAAACTAAACTACAACTTATTCTCCCATTATTAAAGGTGGCGGAGGATATGGAGGAGGTGGAAGAGGAGGTGGTGGATATGGCGGCGGAGGAAGAGGTAATTGAAAAGATCTGCAGTATTTACTCAATCTTATTTAAATTGAAATTGATTTTTCCAAATTAAAAGGTGGTGGAGGATACGGCGGAGGCGGTGGAGGTGAGTTTATCAATTTTAGATTATTAGATTACTTAAAATTTCAAATCAATTAAATTTTGAATTTGTTAGTAACGATTGCAAAGCCGTTACTACTGAACGTCAGACTTTTAAAGAGTTAAAAGCTTTAAAAATTGTTTAGTATTTTTACTGTTTGACCAAATTGAGGACTAAAACGATAGTTTTTATCGGGAATGATAATATCCAAGTGATTCTCATATTCGAAGGGACCTATGATATATTTTTTCAATATTTTCTGATGACAAATTTTCAAGTTAATTAGAGCAGCAATGAGTAAAAATTTTAGCTTTCCTCTAAAATAGATAGCCAGTTATTCCTTTCTTCGAAATATTAATTTTGTTGAAAAAATTTTCAAATCAAAAAAGAATTTTTTCTAAATCATTGCATAAAAGTTTGTTGACTCGAAATTTGATTCAGAAAACGTACATAATAAAAAATAACAGTTTTGAAGGTAAATTTCGGAAATATAGAAGTTTTATTAGAATTAATATGGACCTATTTGATGGTCGCTAAAGGCTTGGCTAGGTTTTTACTAACTAAAGTTAATAAAAAATACTTGTATTTCCAAAAATATGAACATGACTTTAGGTGATGATCATTTCTAAAAGAGCTTTTATGAACTGGTTTTCTGAATCATTTGAATCGAATGTAACTTTTTTATTCTTACTGAAACGTAAACAAATGATCGTATTCTTTAATGACAGGTGGCCGCGGAGGCGGTGGAGGTTATGGAGGCGGCGGCGGAGGCTATTAAACAAGTATTACTCCGAATGACGCATAACTTTGTAAATTTCATCAGAACTAGTTATTTAAAGCTACAAAAATGTTACAAATTTTTCATTCATTGGCTCGAATCATCATTATTTGTTCAAAAACAACATTTGACTTCATTTATAAAAATTGTTTTTAGTTATGAGTTAGTAACGAATCATTTTTTAGTAAATCAATAAAATGATTAATTGAATCGATTAAATGAAATTTGATTTATTGTTGATTTCTAATTTTGTCAATTGAAATGATTGAACAAAGTTGTCATTTCCTATTTGCTAAACTTAATCCAAACAAAAAGGAAAGGTTGAATAATACTGCAAATATAATTGACAATTTTTGGTTCTAGGTAAGATTAGGCAAAGTGTTATTGTCATACATTTATTGGCATAAAGACTACACACAGTCATGGGAAATAAATGTGTTGTAAAAGCTGTAAAAAGTATCAAATTTTCACTCAGATTCAATGAGTAGACAATAAAAAATAAAATTGAGATCTTTAATCTGACTCGTCACAATAACACAGTATTAGTGAATCTGATCAGCTCATCGTACAAGCCATTAAAGATAGCTTTGAAAGCATTTATATGAGTTGAGTAAGCAGAATGATTTTTTATTCTTTGCCAAATATATATTGAATTGAAACAAATTTTCTAATATTCAAGTGTTACTGATTGAAACTAAGCCTTGATCAAATATAGTGGTCATTATTGCTGAGAGTTGTTACGATTAAGTCTGGACTCTCGAAATTTGAATAAGTTTTTCATTAGATATTGCATATAAAGTGATGCGTAAGCATTCTCAATACTATATAATGCTTTATTATATGAACATTTAAAACAAAAATAAATAAAATGCATTTTCTAAAACTAAATTTGACTAAAACAAGGAAAAAGTTTAAAAATTTTCTATTTGCATTGTATCGTGCGCTTTATTTTATTCTGCTAGTTTTTTATACTCATCAATATAAAATCTAAACATGAATTTTGACAAATTTTACTAAACTGTATAATTTATAATAATTTGAAGTGAAAATTCGTACATTGGATCGAGACTCTCGTAACGACTGCTAATTATAAATATATGTCTCTCACAGTTTAAAAATGAGCGGCCGACTGAAAAAGGTTAATTGTGATCATTTAGATAGTGTTAAATATTAAGCTGAGATTGGAGTTCTATTATTATCTCGAATGAGGAAATACTGTGAGACAACTCCTTTGTATGATTTGCGAACGATTTCATTATTAGAGATGTTTGGCTCTCAAGAGATTTGATGAGTGAAAAGAGGAAAAAAGCGGACTTTTGGATTATTCAGATTGAGGCCGATTGAGTGGTCGCTAATGTGCTTTAAGAAGTTGACGGAAATTAAGTCATTTTCAATGAATACTTAATGAGAATAACTATTTAATTGATTGTTCTGTAATTGCAAGTTTTAAATGAAGTAATTCACTCAATGAGCTTATGATTGAAAAGCTTAATTCTAAATTTGATAGATTAGCGATCACTTGATTAGCAATGCTTCAATAGAATATAATAATTAGATTGCTGCAGATAGAATTGAGCGATTAATTCGTAAAAATAAATGAAAATTAGGAAAATAACTAAAACTTTCAGTTAATTTAGTGCTCAATAAGAGTATTGACAACGAATTATAATGTCTACTGCTCTAAACAGATATAATGCACAATCAACATAATGATAATGTTTTACAAATTTATGACTTATCAGTTTGAGTGAAATTAATTACGGTAAATGTACACTACACACAGCAATAAACTGTAATCTCTAATGTTTATTATGATGTAACGATATAAATTGCTAATATTATACGAATCACAAGTATTATCAAACTTGACCTCATTTTGTTATATAAATACATTTGATGTATAGAATTAGATAAACAAGTTATTAGGAAGTTTTTTATGACCCGTTTGATCACTGTAACAACGAAGAGTAAAATGAATTTGATTCACAGAAAAACTAAACTTTTCTTGAACTGAATAAATAGAAAATTAAATAAAAATTAGAGAAACCAATGGAAAACTAGGGTTTTTGAATAATGTTTGACCTAAAATTTAAAAGTTATCGATCGCTTAAATGCCTTGTGTCTTCGAATAAGCGGAAGTTTAGATCAGGGTTTGAAAGGATAGGACAGGACAGGACAGGAAGCAGACTTTCATCATCCTTAGTGGTAATTTCAATTCCAGATCCAGTTTTGTAACTTAATTATTCAATTAGGAAGCAATATATAGATTTTTGCAGTATTTATATATATATACTGTGAAAATTGCAAGTCGTCGACCATTTGCCTTCACTTTCACTTTCAATTTGACCGTTATCTTGATCTGCAAATAGTTGAAAAATGAATAAGTTACTATTGAGTTTATTTATTACATTTATTCAACAAATAGTTGTCACGATTTGTGACAATTCAGGTAAATATACTCTTATTTTGATTATAGAATAGATTGCAAAATTCATTGATTTTGTCCAATTATCAAGCTGTATTTGATAATCTCGTTGAATCAAAAGAAATTAAGAGAAATTAAAAGTCTAAACGAAGTTTAACAAAGACTTAATTGAAGTATTTGAATAGTTGAGAATAAATAGATTCGGGCGCCGAAAATTAAAAGATGTCATGTGATGCTAAAATTATAAAAATTGTACTTAAGACTAATTCTAAAATAAACATTTTCTGATATACTAGTATTAAAGGATTGAGGACTCGAGAAAAGTGACTTTGAGCAAGAATTGACTGTGAATTTCTGCATAAATTCATAATTATTTTGCATCGATTTGTGTGTGATTGTATTTTGAACTTGAAAGTTGATATTTCAAATTTATGAAACACATTGAAATTTGTAGCGCATAATGAGAGATGACCTTTACTAACTGAATATACCCGAATTATTTGGGTCAAACTGCCCACAATTAATTAATTGGTAAGCTATTTTAGGGTGACGAAAATATAAATTTTTGAAGTCAGACTATATTTTTGATGTTTAACTTTCAAATGCTTTGCAAAAAATTTCAGATGCAAAATCTGAAATTAACAAAAGTTACAATTGATCTCAAGCTATAGGGTATGAAGAGCTATATCAGAAGTATTTGAATATAGAGAATGCATTATTAAATAAGTTGAATATAAACCAATTTTGTTATTTTATTATTCAGCATACAATGGATACGGCGGATATGGTAAAAATAAAGGAGGTGAGGACTACACCAAGACAATTATTTTGTTGCCAGAATATCTATTTGGTATTAATAATAAAATATTGGCATTTTCTAAATGAATTTCAGTTGATTTTGCGATGTCTGTTAACATACAAAGGGAGGACATACCTATAAAAACGAGTAAGAAATAAACAAATCATATATATTATGCTTTGTTGTAATGTTTTCAAGTTAACAAGTAATAGGTTAATGTTAAAGTAAAGCATGAATTTCTTTTAAAATCTTGTGGATATCTAAATTTTTAATTCATTTTTGATCAGGTTATGGTCGATATGGACCTAAAAAAGAAGGTAATCAAGTTTGAAATTTTAAGAAATGAATATAAACATTATACTAATTTAAAGTAATGGTACTTAGAATGAGAAATAAATGTAGATGATAAACGCAAACTGTAACGAAGTCTTGCTAGTGCAGCAAGTAGCGGTGTTGTTGCAATTTTGATTTCCGCAGTTGGCTTTCGATGAAAATAAGTTTATTCTATAATTGAGTAAATATGAATAAAATCTATAGTTGGAGCATATTTCAATAGCTTGTTTTTAAGTAAGCTAGTCATTATTTGTCTACAAAACTGCTTCAACATAAAAATTGTAGTGTTTGACAATCAAATCAGTTTGGTTGTGGCTTGATTAAAGTCATCCTTCAGAGTCTAGTAGACCAGAATTTATCTAAGATTTACAGTTTTGAAAAATTGTCTTAAAACCCAATAAGTTTTAACAATAGCTATTTTCAAATTGACGCTTTTGGAATTTGTTTGCAATCTTGTTTAGATAGAAGCAATGATTTTGATTGAAAGTCAATTTGAGGACAAAATTATACTGCTTTCTGAATAAGGTGAAATTTTGCATAAAATAGTGAAGAACTGAGCAGAACTGAAATTGTTTGTTTTGTAAGATCATTAAAAACAATAACTTGTGAATGATTGGAAAATAATTGTTTGTTATAAATACACATTGATTTAGATGGACTCGTCATAAGATTGGGAGAAAGTGATGAGCCCTATAAGAAGAAAAACAATTACGGCAACTATGGTTATGCAAAATCAAGGTATGCTCCTGATTATGGAAACATCGGATATGGATATTATGGTTATAACAACGACGGTGGTTATGACTTGAGTTATGCAGCAGACTATGCCCATCAACATATTTATGGACATGGATTCGAAGGTTACGGTAGATCAACTTTTGATCATGGCTACAAATTAGAAGATTATTACTGAGATTTTACTTATAAATTAATGCTTATTTATTGTTATCTACAATTTGTAAATAATAAGAATAATTAATTGAAACGTTTTTGACTGAGAGAAGGATTTGCGATTAATCTTTTTGCAGAAAGGATCATAATTCGATAAGAAAATTAAAAATGTTGAACGTAATCAATTTGTTATTTTATAAAGGTGACCACGAGTTAAGTGTCAACTTTTAAAAAAGCAGCACATTAACAAAAGTTTAAAAGGTTTTATCTCATCTCTGATATCTCTTATCTATTTTGTAACAAGTTTGTTGTGCTTACAAGTTATTAAAATAATAGTTATGCCCTTTTCAATTTTTGATGTTATGCAGTTGTTTTTAAAAGTTGACACTTAACTCGTGGTCACTCTTTAGAATTAAAAAAGGGGTTAATCCAACTATATGATTGAATGAATCAATTTTTTGTGATTTTTTCTGTAAAGTACTCTTAAATGCATTAGAATTGATTTATCAGTATTTAACATTGAAAATGTCGGAAAGTTAGAATCAATAACGTATCGAAAATCGACAATTTCAATGTTAAATCCTGATAGAATTATGACTGAAACAATTACGTTTCTATTTATTAAACTGGATTGAAAACTTGAGTAATAATTAATATGAAGTTGAATCACTTAAAAATTAGTTTAAGACAACAGTTGATTTCAAATCGAATTGAGTTGACTTGATAGGTTAAACAAATAGGTGATAGAAAACTAAAGCTATCAATACAAAATAGATTAATAGACTTTTATTTGGTCATTCTTATGCACAATTAAGAACTTAATTAGTGTAGTGAACTAATTGTTCACGAATAAGTTTAGGAAAAATTTTAAAAAAGCTTTTATTCACAATTATTGAAAGTAAATAATTTTTTAACCGAAATTTTTGATCAACTGCTTGAACGAGTTGCTTGACACTTAGAAATTTAGATTGAGCAAAGGCACCAAATTGTTCTCAGAAGAATAGACCATAGTTTCAAATGATGAGTAATTAATCAAGATTTCTTATTGGCGAAAAGTTGACACGATTTTTCCAAATATAAAAATCAATGTAATTAAGATATAGGTGACACAATCATTAATTAATTTGCAAACGATTCCGTATTTTGAGTTAAATTAGATTTTTTGATTGTAGAAAAGAAAGAGATTTAATTCAACAATTAATTACTTAATGGACTAAAGGTATTTGTCTGTTTAGTTTTGTGGGTGAGTGAGAGAGATAGAGACAGACAGACAGACAGACAGACAGACAGACGAGCATAAACTGGAAGAAGAGAGTCTGACTAGAAGAGCTACAGCACTACAGGCGAACAACTTGTACACTATAAATGACTTTTGCGACTCTTGTCGAATACAGTACAGAATGCGTTTTGTTTCGAGAGGTCCAATCAGTGAGTCCTAATTTGCATAGAGTCCTGCCCCAACTCAACTCTCCTAAAAGTATGACTTAAACTGCGACTTTAGTTCAGTTTTACATTAGTTGTTCAATTGGAGAAAAAGTTGTCTTAATTGAATAATTGACTAAACGGTACCGAACTAATGACGGATAACAACTATTCCTATAAACTAAAGTTTTTTGACTCGAATTCTGATATAAAAACACATGATTTTGAAGAAATTTGTTACAATCAGACGGAAAAAAATGAGTTAAACCAATCTGAACTGGAGATCAAAGTGAAACCGACACGAAAAAGAAGAAGAAATGGATCTATTGCTCAAACAAAGCGTGTGTGTTATCAACAGTTATCCGAATCATCAGCAGTCGATATAATAGCCGAATGTTCTCGTACCAGGAAGAGGACCACCATTTGTCCATCAGAAATGTCTAATATTGATGAACTTCAGAATCAGAGAGTAATGGCCAATGTGAGAGAAAGACAACGAACACAATCACTGAATCATGCGTTCGCACAATTGAGAAAAATAATTCCTACCTTACCATCGGACAAGTTGAGCAAAATTCAAACGCTTAAGTTGGCCTCGCGTTATATACAGTTCTTATATCAGGTAAAAGATATGAATCATCTTGTTAAATTGGAGTTTCTATTCTGAAAATCAATTTGATGTTTAGGTTTTAAGTGATGAGAAACCAGTTGATTCAAAGTTGGCCACAGCCTGTTCTTATGTGGCTCACGAAAGGCTTTCTTATGCATTTTCAGTTTGGAGAATGGAAGGCGCCTATAATTGTGATGATAATTAAAAAATTGAAATAATATTTGAACCATTTTATCAAAGAATTTTATGGAGTAAAAAGTGATCTTTTTTCAATAATAAAAGTAAATTATTTAAGTTCTTAATATGATGTGTTGTTTGAATGTACTGTGCAGTAGCTTTTTGGAATTAGTATAATGTATACGGTTATATCTTCTAATATAGTTATTGCGATCGACACAAATATTGAAATTGAGGTGAAAAGCTTGATTCAAAATGGATTATTTTGGAGTGAAAGACAAGAAGGTTTACTAAATGCTTGCTTGACTTAATTTATAAATTATTATGAGTGAATGTGAATCGCAATTTTGTTCAGAGAGAAAGAAGGATTTGGTACTAAAGCCTAGTTTTTGAAAAGGCGTTACTAATGAAGACTGAGCTGAGAGCATCGCTATCATATTTCACTGATTCTCATATTACCAGATTCGACATGAGGAAAAGACGTATTGGCTGTCTTGGTCCTTCTTTTAAGTCTCCTTCCGTCTGATGCACTCTCTTTTTGCCTTGAATGCCTTATTCTCCGTTGTTGTCCTTTTTGTCCCTGTTCTCTCCCACTCTCTGTCCTTCTCGACAGGAAAGATCATTTCAATGTTTTGGACAGAGAGTAGGATTCGAAGCAGTTTAGAAGCGGTTTAAAGTAAAGTGTGATTCATCATCAAACTGTTGCTAATTAAAGTCAGCTAATTCTTAAAGTCTGTCTTTTTGAGCCCTACTCTAGAAAACCCTTTTCTGAATACTGATCAACGTTGAATGCGTCAAACTATCGAGTTATTTGCAGCTGTTCTCAATAACTCACTAATAATATATTAGAGGTTTTTGAAAATTTACAATTATTTCAAAGTGACCAATACTCTGTATTTCTTATAGTTCAGTTGTATTTAGAAATTATATGTTAACAATACTGAAAATATTCGAGTCGAAATGCTTTTTAAAACACGTACGTTTCCTAAGATTGTTTAGAATGATTTTTGTCATTTATAGGTTTCATAAGAAACTTATTGCAACACTGAGCCAATTGTTTTGGTGCTATTCGAAAAATATGAGACGTGTGAAACATCTGGAAAATTGATTAAACTATTTTTGATTTAAATTAGAATCACATCTGTAGAAACTTGTGATCGTCAACTAAAATAGCTTGAAAATTGTCACTTTTAATGAATAAATCGCTTGAATAATTAGATTTAATTAGAATAAAGTAATATAGCTTATATAGGGATCTCAAATTGAATGATTGAAGAGGCGATAATCAATAGTTGAGCATCAGAAAATGGTTTTCAATATTTATAGCAAACCATTGGTTTAAGGCGTTATAGCAATTAATCAGATAATAAAAATTCAATTTAAACTACAGTTATTAGAATTATGAAAAATGTTCCAGAGTCAAATGAAAATATGTGAAATTTATTTGAATGAAGCCCTGTTGAGTATTAGCACTGGAAAGCCTTAGAAAAAAGGATTATATATTTTGTAGAATCAGATAAAAGGTTTGAAAAAATATTAAGACAATGTAGCTGACAAAATAAAACATTAACAAGTCGAAGAAGAAAAAGTATGAAAACATTTGTTTAATGAGTTAATTAATCAAATTTGATTGGTTCTTTTGATTGACAATATTTAATTATAGGGACAAGTGTGGAGTTTGGATCGAAAAAATTGACTTGTTTTAAGCAAAAATCGATTGAAATATTTTTGAGGAGATATGCATCAAAGATACGAACATAGATGACTATGATGTTTTGAGGAACTCACTTTAAATGATTTATGTTTAAGAAGTTAGCTCTTCTTCATGTCTCTCCGTTCCGCAACAGATACACATCCGGTATTATTATTTGCAAACTAACTTCAATAATACTCTATTGGAATATTTGCTAATAAGTGAAAATAGTTTTGACTTCATTTGACGCTTATCTAAATTCTGTTGAGGCAATTTTGATCATTATGATTCTATGGAATAGTAGCGTAATATTGCAGTTGTGCACATGATATGTGAATGAAAGTTTGTGCACAACTCGACATAACAATAAGTTTGATAAGTGCACCAGAAGACAAAGCATTAGTATTAGTATTTGTAATTGAGTAAATGGCTTATAAAAGTGGATCCAGAGATGAGACAAATTAGTTGGCAGACAAACAAACAGAGAGCGAGTCTGAGACCTCACACATTGATGTTAATTTTCGGTGAATGGTTAGTGCAAATAAACATTTGTCAATGAAATACGACAAACTCTTTGTCTAAATAAACAAATGCCTATAAATGTATATTATTATTAATAGGATAAAGATAAGCGTAAGCTCTAAAAATTGGACTTAAAAGCTGGAGCTTCAAGTTGTGCAGATGAAACGAAGAATGAGTTCAATTGTGTCCACACGATTATTATATGGATTAGCTCTATCCTAACCTGAGTCTAGCCTAAGCATACTCGCTGAGCTTGTTTAATAAGGATTAGTAGCTGTATATTAACTGTTAATATCTCTAGTAGGAGACTCTGTTTCTATAGGATAGAATGAGAGCCAATCAGTGTCTCGATGTGTCGACTACACAAACTCGAGCATAACATTGCCAGACAATCATATGATAGTTTTGAATAATTGCCACAACAATACAAATAGGTCACATACAAATAGGTGACAAAGTAGCAAATTTGATTTATAATAACAATATAGCAAATTTTGATTGAAAAATATGAATCATACAATTAGCTCATAAACAAAATGAAAAACAATAATCATAATGAACGTTCAATTGGTTTCAATTCAAATGATCAATCAAATGACGGTATTGTTTATTATTTACTATTGAATACGTATATTTTATAAGTCAATTTAAGATTAATATAATTCAAATATTTTGTTTGTAATTTAAGGAAAGGATGAAAATTCAGTCATTTATAGAAATGTGTCAATAAGTCGATTATTATCTGAGTTGTCATTAGAGCACAAATGCGATCGAGTTAAATGCATTCAAATGTCATCAAAAGTGAAAACTATGAAAATGATCATCTCAACTATTCATCAATTAAATGATTACTTTTTAAACAAAATTGTGCAGTTTAAATGTGATGAAAACATCACTATTAAACAAGAAAAACAACATTTGTATGACTTGATTTCAGTCAACCAAAACATTATTGAACAAAACTTATTGAAAATTATTGCGAATCAAAACAGTAGGAAAACATCGTTGAGAAGAACAGCTCAAACTAAATATATTGACGATCAAAGTGAACACGTAAGTCAATAATTCAGTCATAGGTAAAATGAAGTAAAAAATAATTTTCTAAATATTTAGTCAGTTCGGGTTATGAAAAGTGTGATTTATTTTTGTTTTTTTTTAAACCTTAGACAAAAGTTTGCACGAATTTCAAAACAAAGTCAAGTAAACAGTCGTGTGATTTTTGCGGAAAAAAGTTTTGGCCGTCAGCTATGAAAAATCACTTAAATAAACATTGGAAAGAAGCTTTGATCGACAAAACACAAATTATTGAAAACAATCCAGAAAAGAAGGAATTATCAAAAGAGGCAGAAGACAACTTTTGTGATTATACTGAATGTAGACCAAAGTTTGTGAATCAATCTAAACACGATTCTGATTTGAACGAATGTGATTTAGAAATCAGTCAGAATGTGGTTAGTAAATTGATAGATAATGACGACAAACAATTTGATCAAAATGATAAGATGAATCGGTTTGAAGATAATAGTTGTGAGAAAGAATCTTCTCGGACTGAACAGCAGCGGAAAACTAAAGTAAAAAAGTCTATTTGTGTGAAAAAGGTATCAAAAACGAATAAGAGGTTTGCGTCGAATTCGGGTAACTAAATCGTTTAATTGATTATAAAGCTTCTGAATAACTACTATAGTTGTGTCATAACTGCTAGTAATTATTTTGATTTTATTTCGAAAGGTTTGGTTTGCGTTGAGTATGGTAAAAGTTTATCGTCTCAAAAGTTACTCAACAGACATTTGAGTCTTCATTCAAGAGGAAATTTATTCAAATGTGATTCGATTGGATGTGATTTTGAGACCTGTAGTGAACATTGGCTTAAAAGACATCGTTGGCAAAAACATGGTCTGGAAGTGGATACTAAAACCGAGTCTGGAGTACACAAGAAAGAGCCAAATCCAAGATCGCAAACTGGTGAACGAAAATTGACGTGCAGCTGGCCTGGATGTCAACGATCTTTTCGGTTTGAATCACATCTATTTATCTTTTAAGTCTATTGACTAGACTTTTGCAGATAAATATTGGTTTTTAGATTTTTAAGATTTATTCAAACTTTCTTAATTTTATATGACTTGAATAATGTGCACAAAACAGCGATAGATATCAAGTAAAAGTTCACACAAGGATTCACACCGGAGGTTAGACTATTCGATGATTAATCAAAGTTTAAAAGTAAGTAATTTTTTATTAAAGAGCGTCCATATGAATGTGAATGGCCCGGATGCGAGGCTAAGTTTAGGAACTCTCGGTGTCTTTCGATGCATTACATAAGACGTAAATTAGGAATAAACTTATTTTGAGAAGAATTTTTCATTTAAAAATATATATGTATATTTTAATTATTAGATGACAAAACTCTTAAGAGGAGATATACTTGTGATTGGCCTGAATGTGATAAGTCGTTTGATACGTCGAAACTTGTTCAACAGGTAATTACATTTTTTAAGACTGTTCTACCATTTTTTTGTAGATATAAATGTAGCTTTACTTGAAAAACAGCATATTTATGCGGCCCATACTAAGGAAAAACCATTTAAATGCTCAGTAGAAGGATGTGAGGCAAAATTTTCATCTAAAAGGACACTTGAAAAGCGTATGGCAGGGATTATCAATTGTCGATTAGTTGTATTGATTTGTTTTTTGTTCAAGCAGATAATCGAAATGTTCATGTTTTAAAAGTTGAACGTATAAAACACTTTGAATGTGATAAATCGGGTTGCAATCGTTGCTTTTATGATGAACAGTCGCTCGAAAAGCATGTGGCAAAAGTGCACGAAAAGGAGAAAGCGACTCGTGTTAGGAATAAAAGAACCAGGAAACTGCAACCAAAATATAAGGTTGGTTTTTGTATTTGAATTCTTATTTATTCTAGTTTGGATGACTGACCAAAAAGTGGAAACGTTTAGAAAAAAGTAGAATTGACTTCAATAATTGAATGTGTTTTAGTGCGACTGGCCCGGATGTGAACATATTGCTCTGTTTCCGAATTCAATGCGAATTCACCGAATGAGACACACAGGCGAAAGGCCCATCAAATGCTCGTGGCCCAACTGTCAATTCAGTACTGTTAGGAAATATGAATTAGATAGCCATATGGTAAGCAGTTGTTTATGTATAGATTTGCAATGAACCAATTAGTCATGTTAATCAGCTTTAATGTTTGTTCAATTCACAGCTCAAACACACGGGAGAGACACCATTTCCGTGTGAATTTGCTTCTTGTGGCAGAAGATTTAAGTCACAGCGAGCTCTTGACTATCATTCAGAGAAAACACATTCCAATCGACAATAGAAAAGACTTTGATTTGGTTTCAATTAATTTGATGTTCGGTATTGGTTTAGTGAAAATTGAACAATAATTTGATTGCATCATTGGTACAATTGTGTTTTAATGAGCGACTATAATGCTATTAGTGATGAAATAAATGAACGCTTGTTTGAAAGTTTTTACTCACAACTCTTGTCAGTAGAAAGCATTTCACTGCATTTCTGTTTACTATTGAGATAATAAGCTCACTGGTAGAGGAGTACAGTTGAATAGAAAATTTTGTTGAAGGCCAAAAATGAATGTTTTGTTATGAATATTTAACTGATTTAGTTTTGGTTTGAAACGTGTTTTAATAAAATACTCAATTATGATGAAACGAAACGAAACAAATGAAAATGTATTGTGTAGGCGGCTGCAAACGAAAATCAATTCAATCAAAACTATAATAAACTCAATGAATTGCATTTCACAAAAATGTCAATTATTTATAAATGAATTAGAGTGCAAACAAAAGGTTAGTTTTAACCATAATAATCAAAGTGACAGTTTTGTAATGCAATTGAAAAAATTGATCATTAAATACAATAATGAGTTGAGTTTGGGCGAGGAAAATGAGACGACAAACAGTGGTGTTTATGAAAAATTAAGTCAAAACTCAAAACCAGAGGAAGTCAATTCAGATAACAATTCATTGATTGTTGCGAGTGATGCGGCAATGCTGACCAAAACATTTCACTGTTGTGGTGTACGTGTTGGGACCATTAGACGTTACTATTGTTCGTTTCAATCATGTTCTGGTAACTTTCATTCTCGCGCTAACCTTCTAGCGCATTTGGCTAAACATACCGGAGAGAAGGCTTTTATCTGCTCATGGCCCGGTTTGTCATACACTCTTAGTGTGTTTCGTGTTATAGGATTTGATTGTCTTTGTTTCGCACATAATTGGTACACAATGTGACAGATGATTAGTGTTTTAAGTTAGGGTGAGGCAGAACTAGAATAGGCAGACCTAACCTAAACTTAGGCTTATAAATGAATAAGATGATTGAACATAAACATTGTTGTAGAGCATTGATGCTATAGAGCTCGAATGAGCTGCGAACTATAAATACTTGACGTGTTTGTGCGCAACAATGACCAGTTAAATGAATTATTGGTTCAATAGTTCGTAAATTGTTGTTAAGGTTGTGGCAAATCATTTGCATACCAGCGATCTGTTGATCGACACAAAGAAATGGTTCACTTGAAGAAAGAGAGATTCAGGTGTTTATGGAATGGTTGTAATGAAATGTTTGTACAGAAACATCAACTGGACTGTCATATGAGTGACTGTCATACTGGTGAAAAGCTATACAAGTGCTTGTGGCCCTGTTGTCAATTCCAGACAAATTATTTGCACGGATTGAAGACACACCAGAAAACTCATAGCGGTATAAATGGCCATGCGGCATTAATGTCAGAGCCATTAATCAATTGGATGAATTTTTTTATGATTACAGGTGAAAAAAATGTCATCTGTTCGTGGCCGGCATGTGGCAAACAGTTTCCATATAAAAGGTTTCTGATCAAAAATGATTTATCGAGTTATTAATCAATGATTGACTTATCTTTTGATTTTGGGTTCACTCTTATCGCTTCAAGATCTCTAGGTATTGATGAGTTTAGGTTTTATTTATATAAAAATTGATTTGGATTATGAAAATGAGAGAAAAATGTTCTGATTATTAAAGATCGTCATATGGAAGTGATTCACCTTCGGACTACAAAATATCGTTGTGAATGGCCTTGTTGCGATGAGTCGTTCATCACTAAAAGGTTTTGCTTTCTATGATTTGCTCACATAGATCGAGTTCAATAGTAATGATTTATTGTATCGAATCTGATTTGATTGAACTTAATTTGCAATAATTAATGTATGGTTCGACTATTTGACTAAAGTTGTTCTAAATGATAATTTTGAATTGTTCATTTTTACTAATTGGAAATCATTTTGATCGAATAGTCAACTGGACTGTCATATGACTAATTGTCATACCGGACAAAAACAGTACAAATGTGAACAAACTGATTGTGATTTTGAGACCAATTATTTGAATCACTTTAAAGATCATAAATTGAAACATGATTCGAGTTATGTTCCGATGACTGAAGGATACAGAAAAACAGGTAATAGAAAAAAAGTTGCTCTGATAGACGGAAACGTGAGTTTGGGTCAGGACTTAATCAGCATGAAAACGGGTAATCAAAGCATTTCACTCATTCAATATATATACTGGTTTTGGAATCTATATTAACTAATTATACATTCAAAGGTCGTCCACTAAGTCGCAGACGTCGTCCTAAGAATCATGTCTGCAATTGGCCTGACTGTGAGAATAGATTTGAATCGCCGAATGCTCTGGAGAAACATTTGCGAACACATACCGGTATGGCCGGATTTAGATATCGATTGAAAGTAATTGTATTTAGAATATTTGAGCAATTGATTGGCTGACAGATAAAATGAGAGCAGAGATTTGAACTTCACTGTTGATGGAAGTATTTGTTTTGTTTACAGGAGAAACACCTTTCATGTGCTCCTGGCCCGCCTGTCAAAAAAAATTTAGGTTCGAATTGATAGAAATACAATTTCTATTGACTCGATTGCAATTATTGTTTTAATTGTGTTTTAACGTTTTGTTTTTAAACAGATATAAACAAACACTTAAAGGTATTATTATTAATGTCATGAAGACGTGAACAATAAAGACAGTTATAATTATTTAGTACATATGGAAATGGTTCACTTGAAGCTTAAGCAGCACAAGTGTTTATGGCCCGGATGTGAGGCCGCTTTTGTCTCTCGTAAGCAGCTTGAAGTTCATTCTTCTGATGTACACATTGGGCAGAAGAAGTATCGATGCGATTGGCCTGAATGTGATTGGATCGGAACGAATCATTCACAAGAACTTCGTTCTCACAAATTGAGAAAACACGAGGGAATCGGTGTTAAGACAAGTAATAAGACCAGAAAAATAAGCAAAACAATGAGTGGTTCAGATGGAAACAAACACATTTATAGTGATCAAGAATGTGGTAAAGAGTTTAAAGGCAAGTCACTGCTCACTCAAAATTTGCGAATTGATCGAATTGCAGGTGATTTAAGTTTTTGAAATTATTAATAGAAAAACTTTGAACAGAAAACGATCGCTCTGTAGGATTAGCTTTAATTTTCAATTATTAGCGAATATTAGACATTTAATGATTTATTTAAATTAAAAAACAGGTCAAAAGATATATAGTTGCAGTCATACGGAATATAATAAGAAGTTTAATAATTTAGTCCATCTTTCGAGCCATTCAATAAATGATCGCATCCAAAGACATTTGTGCGATTGGCCTGAATGTAACTCGGAATATGACTCGAAAATATTGGTAACTATTTAAATTATGAAAGACTAGGAAATTAATGGTTATGTTTAATCAAATTGAAAGCTTGAACAGCACGTGAACGCCGACCACTTTGGACATAAATCATATGGTTACCCAAAGCATGAAATTAGTGGAAAGTCATTTGAGTGTCAATTTGGGGACTGCCACAAGAAGTTCGTACAGAAAAGAACTCTTGAATTACATATGAGGAAAAAACACAACGTCCAGTTTGATGTAATTTTGATTTATTTGAAAATATAACTGATTGAAAAAGAGTTTGCAATCATTTGTAAAAGTTAATAGTTGGGTTTTTTGTTTAATTTAAGGTTTTGATGGATGCGAAAAACATCCGTGTGCCACAATCGGAAAAGTCGAATGCCTTAAATTTGAATAAATGTAGGAGTCAAACAAACTTAGGATATATGAAATATAGTTTATTGTTATCAAAGCCAGATTCGAATGTAAATGACAGTGCGAATGAGAATGCAAATGATTTTGTTTTGGATTATGAGACCCGATCAGAGGCTAAATTTTCGTCCAACAATTCAAATTGCATAGAAACTAATCGTAGTTTTGGAAAAACAAGTTTTGCAACTGGTAAACAATATGTGCCTCACAATGGGAGTAGTTTTGGAACAATGTCCGAGGCCTCATCTACTTTGATAATGTCAGGTAATTCTGAGGACAATCAAATGAATTGGTTGAGCGATCAATTACCGAATGCATGTACTGAAAGCGGTTGTTGGAGAAGATTTAGAACACAAAAAGCATTGAATTGGCACTTGAAAAAAGCACACAAAACTCAAATCTGAACTATTTGTTTGAATTTTGATTTGAATGACAATATAAATAAAACTGATTTTAATTAAAAGATGAATGAATGGAAAATAATTTAGTAAATGCGATATTTATTTATCGAATTAAAAGGCCAGTTCAAAGAAAAATATCGCGGTAGAAGAAAGCAATGCTTAGTATAATACCAAAAGGTTGATACTGTAAATCATTCAACTATATTACAAGCAGTTAGTAATGCAGTAAATAAAACATTCCAGGGTGGTGTTAATTATAATAAATACAGATTGTCACTGATCAAGCGCCTGTAACACTAAAAGTCAGTAAAGTTCTTAGGGAAATATTCTCATATTTATTGTATGTAACATGTATAGTACGGTCTTGGGATTTATTTTTGAGATATCGCATGTAACCGTGCGCACGACTTATTAACAATGAAAAATATAACATTTCTCAATTCAATAAATATTACATAAGAATTAATTTATGTAAATATAAATCTAAAAGCGTGTCACGCCACCGTTTCTATACAATATTTCTTAATAGCGATCAGCCATTCAAAGTTTTCATCCAGACAAGTCAAGCCCTTTGATTGAGTGTTTGTCATTTTTTCATTTATAAAAAACACGTGTTTTAATAATGCCTTTATTTTTTATTGTAAAATCAAAGTTTTTCATAAGTTGGAGGTTTGATATGAATTGGTCAGTAAAGTGCACATTATTTGACTAAGGATTTTATGAAAGATTGCATACGGTGTCTAAAAATAAATCCTAAGACTTTACAGTCCTTGACAAGAGTAACTTGCCCTGTTTTATGACTTTAGTAGTAAAAATGGACGGATTTTGATGAATTTTTTGAATAAACTACATATTGGGACCGACATTCTGGTAAGTGGACATTCGAATTTCTTGTAGGGTAGGTGAATTATTCAGGTAAATTCTGTCAGAAGACTTGGATGAGAATTTTAAAATTCTGATCAATGGAAACTAAACTGGATAAAAATAATTAGATACGTGTATTTTTGTTTTATTCAAATATTGTTTGCCTAAGTACTACAGACTTAAATGCTCGAAAA